>WHVD01000016.1:0-600000 GCA_015178975.1 Hysterangium stoloniferum | reverse complement strand
TAATTATCTATCTTGACGACATACTAATATTTTCCGACAATCTCGAAGAACATTTATAACATGTTCGAGAAGTTCTTCGACGGCTTCGACAAAATTGATTATTTGCAAAACCCGAAAAATGTGAATTTCATAAAACCAGTGTCGAGTTTCTAGGATATGTTATTTCCCCTCAAGGCATATACATATATGGATGAAGAAAAAATCAAAGTTATTCAAGACTGGCCCAAACCACAAAAAGTCCGCGATATTCAATCATTTTTAGGATTCGCAAATTTCTATCGAAGATTTATTCCAAGTTATTCTGAAATCGTTTTACTGTTGACTTGACTTACTCAAAAAAAGGTTCAATGGCATTTCGACGAAAAATGTCGACATGCATTTAACTATTTGAAAAAAGAATTTACTACAGCTCCAATTTTAATTCATTGGAATCCAGACTACAAATCTATACTCGAAACTGATGCTTCTGATCATGCCATAGCTTCAATATTTTCTATGCAAACTCCCGATAACGAGATTCATCCAGTCGCTTATCATTCAAGAACTCTTTTGACCTCCAAAATTACTACGACACTTACGACAAAGAATTATTAGCAATATTTGAATCTTTCAAAATTTGGCGACATTATTTCGAAGGAACAAAAGAACCAATTGAAGTTTTAACAGATCACAAGAATCTCAAATATTTTGCGACAACTCAAATTTTGTCCCGACAACAAGCTTGATGGGCAGAATATTTATTGACCTTTAATTTAATTATTCGATTTCGACCGGGAAAACTAAATTTGAAAACAGATGTTCTTTCCAGAAGAAATGACGTTTATCCAAATGAACCCGATTACTTGAAAAAGAATCCAACTAATCTTCGACCAGTATTTACAAATGAGCAAATTCAAGCTTCCTTATGTGCAAACATATTATCTTCCAATAGCTATAAAAGCTACTCTCATTATGGATATGGATCAACTATTGAAAGATATATTCAAAGCTCAAAAAGAAGATCAATTTACTCTCGACAAAATTTGACAGATTTCTGACGGTACCGAAGAAGATTGGCAAAAGAACGAACAAGACTTTTTATGTTTCCGAAACAGAATTTATGTTCCCAATTATCAAACTCTCTGACTTCGAGTTCTTCAATCACGACACGATCATATTACTGCAGGCCATTTCAGTCAAATGAAAACGTATCGAACAATATATTGAGATTTCTTTTAGCCACGACTTCAACAAGATATTCAAGATTTTATTTGATCATGTGTAACATGTACAAAATCAAAAACTCCACGACATTGACCTGTTGGATTACTTAAGCAACTTCCAATTCCTCTTCAACCATGGCATTCAATCTCAATGGACTTTATCAAACAATTACCACCCTCGAATGGTTATGACTCAATACTCGTAATCATCGATCGACTTTTGAAACAAGCAATATTCATTCCAACTTATACAACGATCAACACTCCCAAACTCGCTTGACTTTTCATATTACATGTCTTTTCAAAACATGGAGTCCCCAGTCATGTAACTTCCGATCGAGGATCCGAATTCGTATCGCATTTCTTTTGATCTCTCAGAACAGCACTCGACATGAAATTACATTTCACTTCGGGATATCATCCTGAAGGCGATGGACAAACTGAACGAGTCAATCAAACTCTCAAACAATATTTACGAATATATTCCAATTATCAACAAGACAATTGGGCCAAATTACTTCCTTTAGCCAAATTCGCTTACAACAATGCACCTTCCAAAACAACTGGTGAAATGCCATTTTTTGCTAATAAAGGTTATCATCCATTGTTAGAAATTCACCCTGAAAAAGATCTAGCTTGCTATTATACGATAGATCTCGAAGCTCTACATAAACATCTCAAATCAAATATCCAGAAAGTGCAAATATATTATCAAAAATATTCTGACATACATCGAAAAGAATCATTCAACTTTCCAATCCATTCTCAAGTCTTTGTACGATCCGACTTCATTTGAATGACTCAACCATCGAAAAAATTATCAGAAAAATTATTAGGCCCATTCAAAATCATTGCTCAACCAGGATCTCATTCATATACATTAAAACTCCCCAATCATCTCAAAGGAATTCATCCCGTCTTTCACGTCTCAATGTTAGAACCGTTTTATCCCAATACTTTCCCAAATCGAAAACAACCTCCTCCTCCACCAATTTATGTTGAAGAAGAACCCGAATATGAAATTCGAGAAATTTTGGATTCAAAATTCAATAAAAGATATAAAGATTTGTTACAATATTTAGTTGCTTGGTTAGGTTACAAAGGAACAGATGAAGAAACTTTGTGGTTAGGATCTTGTTAAGTTCCGGATCTCAGGGCAGAATTTCCGATGGACTTGGCTTCAGCTTATGTGCTGCACCCTCGTGCACTCACTCGGGTGCCCATATTTCAGAGGATGAATATATGTTGGAATGTTTACGGATACTCGGAAGTTCCGGGAGTTCCAGATATCTGGAGTCCAGAGAGTTCTGAAGATTGAGCGTACAGAAAGACAGAAGAGATACAAACTAATTCGAGATTAAAACTAAAGAGTAAGTACATGGCTATGGAAGACTATATAGATGTTCCAGTAATTGTACTACAAATCTAGAAGTATAATAAGACAGATTAGGATGAAGATTCTGAAACGGGAATACAACAAGAACAATAAACAAGCAAATGAATAACTGTTAACCTGTCAGTTACTAAATATGGTGTAGAGAGTTCAATCGGAAAGAGACTAATATGGCAATAGTTTCAAGTCATGTCACAGCACAAATTCTTATATATACTTTGGCACTCAAGACGACTTCTACACAGCCAAATCAGTTTTATCAAACAGACGACCAAAACTCCACCATGTTCAACACTGCATCGTCCTCCAAAGTAACCCTCAGTTCCTACTCAAAACCGACTCTTCACTCCCAAATAGAACTCCAGCCAATAATGTCTTGCTTCTCCTCATCCTCAGACATCATTTCCAAGCCCCTACCAGCCCACTCATGCTCCTCCAAGAAATACCATCGTTTCCTCCGTCGACAAGGTATTCGACTCCCATATGCTCCAGACGATCCTGTCTTCATTCGTATAGAGCACTATGATGGCTCCTCCGAAATCCTCCACTATTGATTTGATCGAGTGTTCCAGCAGGACTGTTCCCCACCGTCATCGGGAATCTATTACATGGCAATGTTCACTCCAGTAGGAGATCACAGAGGACCCAAGTTATTTAGGACCCCGGTTCCAGAGGGAAGTCAAGTAGAGCCTCGTCGAGGTCGTTGTCAATTCGTGTTCCTTGCGTGGTTGTGGAGCCTACTCACCACCTGGTTCTAAATGGTGATTGATTGTGTCCCCTCCTTATACTGCAAAACTAGGAACACAATACGTCCAATCTCGGTTCATCGATTGGTAATATTGTCAAGATTTCGAAATCAAGCATAGCATTTGAGGGTGACGCATTATCATGGGATTCTTGTGTTTCTGACTCATATCATCGATGTTTCATCAGCCATCACTTCTATTACTCCATCATCCCTATTGTCTGACTCACTTCCCCTATTGTTCTATTGTGTTTCCCCATTTATCCGTATCACATGTCTGATCTCATCTTTTGTTTGTCATTCTCTTATTGTTCAGCGCAGCCTCCCCCTATTATTGTTCACAGCTTTACTAACACTCCTATTGTGATGACTCAGAGATGACTCACACCATATCGCATCGTTATTGTGTTGTTGTTTGTAGATGTTTGATTTGACCTGTGCTCTCTCATGTATATAAGGGCCTCTCTTTTGCCCACTATTGAACAAGCAATTTCATTGTATCTCATTTCGAAGCTCATTCTTAAGGACAATCTCTTAAGTCTTACTCTCAGTCTCACTCCTACGGCCAGTAAGGGATACTGTGGTGTCTCTTATTGTTGAAGTTCTACACTCCTCGACATTGGGCTTATGTCAGCCTTTTGTATTCAGCTTCGTTTACGTCATCCAAGGTCCGATCTCTAGCCTCTCGCTCCGAGTGTGTTTGGTTATAGACTGGTTTCAAGAACGACTGTGTCAGTGACCGTCATAAAGACTTGACCGTTGCGCGCAGGTTATTAGGTCTTTTTCCTAGTAATGAACTTACAACGGAACAAGGATGAGGTTCAGAAATATGGAAACTACAAATGTTCCATAGTCAGAAGTCGGGTCGGATTTTGAGGTGGATGTCAGAAAGTCGGATCAGAGACTTGGGGTGGAAAGTTGGATCAGAGATGGGAGTCTGACCGGGAGTCTGACCGGGAGTCTGACTGGGAGTCTGACTGGGAGTCTGACCGGGAGTCTGACTGGAAGTCTGACTGGGAGTCTGACTGGAAGTCTGACTGGGAGTCTGACTGGGAGTCTGACTGGAAGTCACCTTGAAGGGATGAGGATCAGGTTCCAGTGGATTCCAGATCTTGATACTGGTCCAGAAGATGGTTCAGACCCATAGATAATATCCGGGAAATACTCCGAAGAGTTTCTGGGAACGGATCTTTACAGATCTCAAGATCTCGAACATGCTTTCGACCTTATTGAAGAATTTCATCAAAAATATCCAAATCTTCCACAACATTAAAAATTCCATTCAAATATCTTTCGACGCTTATTTCAACATCTATTCAACAAAATCGAAAAAAAATATCAAATGCCAAAAACATCAATTAAATCAAATTTTCTAATATCTACAAGTCCTCAATTCCTTCCTCTCTCAGTTCTGCCCATCTTATCAAACCATGCCCCTCTAAATCTTCTATTAACACTAATGTCAGTCTCCTCACTAAAATCACCACTTTTGACCAATTTTTTCGACAAAACTGAAAAATCATCCCTAAACGCTTTGATCTCACCAATTAAATCCTCCATCCTTTCCTCCATTTTCGACATCCTTTCACTGATCGATTTTATTTCTTTTTCTGACTGGTTATCCAATCGATTTTCCGACCTCCTCAACTGTCTAGAAAAATTCGACATTCTCAATATGATGTTGCAACGGACATTCTTCCTTTGCCCCAGTTTACGAATCCCTGGACTACCATTTTCGCTTTCATTCTCCGATTCTTCGATCACGTTTCGACTCTTTTTTCAGTTTTGACGCGGTTTTCCGGCTGGCCTATTTACAGTCCAATAACACGCCCGATGCAATTAATTGCACCAATCACAATTCAACAACGCGTTAATTTTCTTGCACACGAAATTCATGTTAAAACACATGGTGCAACTGGAAAAAACAAATTAGCAAAATTCAACAAAAATTCAACAAAACTGAAAAATTATGAATTTTCTGATTTTGCCTCAAATTCCCATTGCATTCCAATTCCCTTACAAGTTGCCTTATTGAACGGTTCTTTGCAGTCTTCTATACACTGTTTGGGAATTTCTTCTAAAAAACAACTAATTAACTAATTTTAAAGAAATCCCAGAAATCGACTTACCAACTGCATCAACAACTACATCTCTATCCTCGAAACCCAAAAACTCGGATCCTGATTTGAGTTGATCGACTTCTATGTCAGACATTGATTGATGAACATGAAAATAGACGATGAAAAAACTTTTCAAACTCCAACCTCATGGGCTCAGTCACAAAGGGAGGATACTGTCACAACCGTCACAAGTCACAACATTGTCACAAACAATCAACGTAATATTTAACAACTCTTCAACACATCAAATTTGACTCGACAAACCTGAACATTATTTGACAACATCAAATCTCTTTTGACATGTCTCATTTCGATGTCATGTATGATTTCATTATTAGTTCATAACATAGTCATAACAATACGAAGAAAAGTATAAAAGGGCTATGAAAGGAGTGAGAGAAGTCAGTCGAAATATCTCTAAATTAGTGATACTAGTAATCTAACTTGTCATAACTTCTTCGACAAATACTTCCATGAGTTCTCACAACTGGTAATAGCCTCTTACTTCATCGACAGGGTGAATATATACTTCGTCGAACGAGGCTTTCGAGTTCAATTAGTAGAATACTATTCGACTTTATTGAAGAATAATCGATTCGTGACACGCTCATCTAGTAGATGCAAGCAGGTCTTCCTTGACCTTCAAACTGAATCTGGCCTGAAGTACACAAAACAACTTCTGCTGGACATGCCAGTTCAGTGGTCCTTGTTAGAAAGTAAGACCTAATAATAGCTCAGTCTCGTATAGTAGTATAATGGACTGTATTAAGTACCTAATAATAGCTAGGTACATATAAGTATATCATACAAAATAGCAGGAAAAAAGTGGCTCACCTCAGTCTCGTATAGTAGTATAATGGACTGAGGGATAAGAGCACTATATCAATCATATATATACTAAAAGATAACAATGAGTGACATGAACAAAAGGTGACACAACACAAAGGGAACTTAGAACAAAAAAGAATAATGAGTTATGGCCACATTTCAGTCCCTTATGTGGCCACGTGGTCCCTTTTGTTATTTCAAACTGCGTAGGCCTTGTTCGTCCAAATATAGTAATGGAGTTTTTTTGCGGCATTATCCAACACTCCTCCTCACCGTGGAAACTCCTCCTCGCATGGAAGTCCTGTCATTTGAGTCCTAGAAACCCTCGGAGCTTAATGAATTTTGAGGGATCCAATGCCTTGGTGAAGATATTGGCAAGGTTATTTGAAGTATGGATATACCTAAGAGAAAAATTGCCAGTGTGAACACATTCACGAAGAAAGTAATATTTAATATCAATATGTTTGACTCGGGAATGTAAAAGGGGGTCTTCCGACAGATTGATAGTGGCATTGTTATTGCAAAAGACAGTAGTAGACCCGGGACAAAGAAAAGAGATACCCAAAAGTAATGAGCGAAGCCAACTACCTTCTTTGATGGCCTCAAAAGCAGCAACATATTCAGCTTCACATGAAGAAGCGACAACAGTCTTTTGTTTCTTTGTGGCCCATGAAATGACACCAGATCCCAAAGTAAAAGTGTAACCACTAATGCTGCGACGGGTATCAAGACAGTTAGCCCAATCTGAATCTGTATATCCTGTGAGGTGAATGTCATTTGAACCACCCAGGCACAGTCTGAGACTCCGTGTTCCTTTTAAATAACATACAATGCGAATTGCTGCGGTCCAGTGAATAGTAGAATAACTATCAAGGAACTGCGACAATTGTTGGATGGCATAAGAAATGTCAGGGCGTGTAGAGATAGCTAGATAAAGTAGACAACCAACCAATGACCTGTATGGTAGTTTGAGTAAGTCGTCGGTTTCAGATATTGACAGGGAAGTGCGGTCAAAATGGCGAAGCTTCAGACTGTGATCCATCGGAGTAGATACAGTTGATGCGGTACTCTGTCCAAATTGTCGTATTATCCTGTCAATTAATGCAGTTTGTGAGAGATATGCCCAACGATTGGGTCTATCCAATTCTACAGCAATGCTGACAACAAAGTGGACAGATCCAAGATCAGATATAGTCCAGACATGGCACATTTCATTCTTGAAGGCTTCATTTTCGGCGACTGTACTAGCAATTGAAAGAAAGTCATCGACATGTACGGCAGCAATGATAATACCAGTTGCTGTGCATCTGTAATAAATGCAAGGCTCGGAGATAAGCCTGGTAAAGCCCCATTTCAACATTTGGTCGTTCATTGTTTGATTCCATATCCGTCCGCTTTGTTTCATACCATATAGGCCCTGTAAGATCATCCATACACAGTCCTCTTTACTGGGTTCAGCAAAACCGGTAGGTTGCTCCATGTACTGCACTTCATCATCAGGTAGTAAACCATAAAGAAAAGCAGTTTTAATATCGATCTGCTGTGCATCCCAACCGAGAGTAGTGGCGATGTGGAGTAAGATACGCCAGGACTCCATGCGTGCAGTAGGTGAAGTCGTCTTGTGATAATCCTTGCCATATACTTGTTCAAAACCTTTAAATACCAGTCGTACTTTCCACCATATAGCCTAACCAGCTTCATCATGTTTAATACAAAAAACTGGTTGTCCTTTTTGAACTTTGCAACCTTGAGGGACGTCAGACCGTTGGACGAGCTTATAGACTCCCATAGCTTTCAGGGAGTCAAGTTCTTCCTGGAATCCCGCTTTCCATCGTGATGCATCACCAGATTTGAGAGCTTCTTCCCAGGTCTGTGGTTCATCATTACAAGTCAACGGATCAATCCCAAGGGTATCAGATATAGCGGCAAGGGTTATATTACCATCTGGCAGCCCTGGATCAAATGGGATGGACAATAAGGCATGTTGTAGTTCATTGTTATCGACATTTGGGGTATTAGGCGGTATAGGAATGTCATGTAGATCAGCAATGGCACGAAGACATTCTTGCTTTTCCAGGCGTAGTTGTTCAGCACTATCTTTGGATTCCTGAATTGCATGGTCTAGTTGTGTACTTGAAAATGGCAATCCTGCTGTGGGACGGTTTGAACGCCGAAGGGTAGGTAGTTCATCTAGTGGTGCAGTAGTTGAGTCCAGAGAAGAATCGAGTTCTCGATGTGGTAGAATTGGGGGAATATTATCCATGGTTTCGTCAGGTGTATGAGAACAATACAAGTTAGGAGGAATTTCTGACGGATCAGTGGTGGTGGTAGCCTTAGGAGTTTCAATGATAGGGGTCCGTGGGTGACCATCATGGCTCTCAAGGAAACGAACATGATAGGAGCTGTATATCTGCCGCGTTTTTGGGTCATAGCATCTGTAAGTCTTGGCATGACTGTCATAGCCAACAAGGATGCATTCAATGGACCGTTCGTAAATTTTCAGATTTGTTTTATTCTGGATTAACACAAAAGCACGACAACCAATTTCTCGCAGGTAAGAATAATCAGGTGTTTGACCATACCATGTGTAAAGGGTCGAGTAGTTTACCACTCAATGTACAATTGTTATCGACTAACGATAGTACGAAATACAATCGACTAGTAGTTAAGATGTAGATTACGATCGACCCTTAAGGTACGATCAGCAGATAATTACAAGGACGGATCGACCTTACGGTACAATTCGATTGTTTAGCTAGTTGGGCTGAAGGCCGAATAGACAAGAGAAAGTATATAGTGCACGAAGGAGAGAGAATATCCTAAGAAAGTTAGTTACGATGGATATTCTTACCGCGCTGTTCAAGAGCTTGAAGTTGAGTCAAATAGTAGTAACGGACTTTGACTGTTTCAGTGCGAAGTGTAATTACTATGACTCAATGAAGAGAGATAGAGTAGAGGTTTGTTTTAGACAAGACCCCAAACCAGTACTTGCATGTGCAGGTGATGGTTGTCGGGGTTGAAAAGTGTCTAAGTTTCTGTCGTGTGACTACTACTGTGACATACGCATACTTCTTGTGGGCAAGAGCGCCCACAAGCATACATGGGCTCTCGAACTAATAAAGCGTATTTATGAGAGATAAAGAGAGAATAAAAAATATAAAACAAAATGAAATAATTGTATTATAAAGCGGCTTAAGGTCTAGGCTTAGAGCCTTTAGTCATGCCTCCTATATGACCTATCCTTCACACCATGTTTCCCAAGGTGTTTTGTCCATTAGAGACTTAGTAGTTGTTTTAACATGTAAGTGAGCAGCAGCAAGGTAGAATTCATCCCACAAGTGTGCAGGCAATCCTGCGTATATCCTCATGGTCCATGCCTTGGCCATCAAAGTACAATGCAATCGTTCAACATGCCCAATGTGCGCTGATATGTAGGGAGCTGTAAACTGATGAGTAGTCCCTCTTGAATTAAGCCAACTTGCCATTTCATGGCTTTTAAGTTCCCCATTGTCCATCCTATAGGTCCCAACTTTTAATCCAGTCTCGACTTCCTGAGTGCGTTCCCAAATCTGAAGTTGTGAAAAAGCATCACTTTTGAGTTTGAGTAGGATAGTCCAGCAAAAGCTATAGTAGTCGTCTATGATATTCATAATGTAATTATATCCAGTGCGTGAAGTGACAGGACTAGGTCCAGATAAATCTATCCACACTTTTTCTAGCTTCCTCACTGCTTTATGCCCTATTCCTTCCTCCCATATCTTTGGAACAGGTGTTTTCGTCTGTTTTCCAAGAATACAGGAGTCACATTTTGAGGGGATACTGGAGGATTGAGCTGTCGCACCTTTGATGAGACTGTTGTTGAGCATGTCACGGATGGCTTGATAATTTGCATGTCCGAGACGATGGTGCCATGTCTCAATGGTGGGAGAACAATGAGTGACCAAAGCATGTTCTGCATAGGCTGAAGAGATTGTCAAGGAGTACAGGTGCTTATCTGGGAGTAGGTTTCCTCTGGCTATAATGGATCCAGATGATTTTGTGCTAAGCCAACAAGATGTGTCATCAAAGTGTGCGATAACATTAGAATCCTTTGTGAGGCATCGAATTGATATTAATCATACTGTAGCATCTGGGATATAAAGGACATTTTGTAAAATTAGGTGTGTTCCACGACCAATTCGGAGCTTTATATCTCCAATACCTATTGCCCATACAGATGAGCCACTCAAGCCTTTAACAGAATGAGGAGTGACAGCTTTTAAGGTTAAAAAGTCATTACGGTTGGGAGATATGTGAACAGAAGCTCCACTGTCCATCCAGAATGGGTGCGATTCGATGGAAATGGGTGTGCGATTGGGTTGAGATACTGGGGTAATATCGGTCGTGTTAATAGCAGCCATGGTTGATGGATGGCTATGCTTGGACCAATCCATGTTAGTTACCAGCTCCTCCTCAAGGACCAGCCAGCTGTCATACTCAATGGTGTCCTGCACAGATACAGGTGGAATATGATTGGGCAGACAGAGAGCCACCTCGGCAGCAGGGGTGTTCGAAGAAGACAGGTTAGATGAGTCCATATTTACAACATAAACACGACCATCCACACCCTGAACTTTGACAGGAACCTTCGGTTGTACAGGAAGGGGATTGGACTTGGGGGGGTCAGGTATGGTAGTGGTGCCCTGCTTTGAGTCACAATCCCACTGCCAAGCCTGCCTAGATTCATCAATGGTTTTGCCTGCCATGCCACCACCAGGAGCAATGCAATAAGGAGCTTCATGATGTGGACGCTTGCAATTGGAACAAAAAATAGGTGGAGCAGACGATTTAGAATGAGCTGACAATGCAATGGAGTCTGAACTGGGGGCTTTCTTGTTGTCGGAGTTGAGGAGATTTTGCTCATTGTCAAGATAGCTTCAAAGCTGAACTGATGTGAAAGGAGAAGAAGGGGTAGAGGCAGAAAGATCCCATGTGATGATGGACCGTACATTTCCAAACTCAGTGCCAAGGGAACCTAATAGAGCAATGCATTTCAACAAATCCTGAGAAATATCCCCCATTTCATAAGCACGGTCAATCAGAGAACAAATCTTCTCTGCTGTGGTAGGTAAAGGAGTTGTACGTGAGCATCAGATTGTGAGGGCTTCTTGGAGTAGTTGAACCTGACGAATAGGGCCCTCACTTTGGTGACGTAGTCAGAGAACTTCCCAGCATGCTGTAGTACCCAACTTGCGGTCAAGATATTCCTGTTCAGAAGACTGCACTGTGGAGATTATGAGTGCAGCAGCCAGGGAGTTATTGGCTCGCCAGTTGGTATGAGCGCGGGGTTCACCGTCACCTGATTCAGAAATGGTTCCATCAATATATCCCGAAAGTCCAGTGAGGGTAAGGAAAAGGTCAGCAGCACGAAGCCAGGGGCGATAGTTCGACTGGAGTTTGTCAAGTTTCGGGCCAGTATATGTGATATTGGTACGAATAAGGGTAACAGAAGGTGCAACAGCATCCATAGGGATTGGTGTAGCCATAGCAAAAAAAATTGGTAAGCAACAATAGTGGTCCTACTTGTCAAATTATAGGCCCATAACCTGTTAGAAAGTAAGACCTAATAATAGCTCAGTCTCATATAGTAGTATAATGGACTGTATTAAGTACCTAATAATAGCTAGGTACATATAAGTATATCATACAAAATAGCAGGAATAAAGTGGCTCACCTCAGTCTCGTATAGTAGTATAACGGACTGAGGGATAAGAGCACTATATCAATCATATATATACTAAAATATAACAATGAGTGATGTGAACAAAAGGTGACACAACACAAAGGGAACTTAGAACAAAAAAGAATAATGAGTTATGGCCACATTTCGGTCCCTTATGTGGCCACGTGGTCCCTTTTGTTATTTCAAACTGCATAGGCCTTGTTTGTCCAAATATAGTAATGGAGTTTTTTTGCGGTGTTATCCAACAGTCCTCCACCTATGTAATGCTCGAATGTGCTACCTCTCTGAAGAAGGTAGTGTTATATCATCTCAGATTTTTTATGACTTCAACTGGTGTGATTCTTCAGATCATTGACCAGTTCATCGTGTCACTGGTCTCAGCAGAAATGGACCGCACCAAGCGACAGAAACTCAATGACCTTCAGTTGTCAGAGGAGGAATGGACAAGAGTTGAGTCTTTCTTGGATCTCCTTGCAGTGAGCAGTGGTTATTTCATGTGGCAGATGGAACCTAATTTACTTTACAGCATGCTGATAATGCAAAACAAGCATTCTCATCAGATGAAGGCCCATCACTTCACCTTGTTACTCCTGCCCTCGAAGCCCTTCATCGGGCATGGTTTGTTCGAATTGAATGCCCCAAGTATTTCAAGTTCAAAGATGCTCTGAATGCAGGGACCAAAAAGATTAACGAATACTACCACCGTACTGCTGAATCTGATGCTTATACATTTGCAATGTGTAAGTTCATCTCAATGGCTATCTCAATGAATGAAATGACTCTATTAATGTTAGTGCTTGATCCATCAAAAAAAGAAAAGCACATTCTTAAGCACTGGGGTATTGACTTATTAAATAAAGCATTACAGCAAGCACAGACACTCATAAGTTTGGCCAGACCATCTCTCATTTAATTATAATGGTTCATAAAATATTTCTTCACTTTATCTTTCCAGTATAAAGCTTGTTATATTGAGATGTATGGAAATGCAACCAATTTAACTCAGACATCTGGTTATACTGGCACCTCACAAAAGCTTCATGAGCTCTTGAGAGTTCTCTCTGATGACGAGGATGAGATGGGTGTGGATGTTGGGGTGGGTTCACTGATGGAACCATGGCTGGAGGATTTCCGTGGCTATCTGAATTCACCAGATCAGCTCGGAAAGTTGACGATTGTTCAGTGGTGGGGGGTAAGGAATTTTTTAACTTCTTGTTCTAAAAGCAATCTGTTGACTACTTTGATGTTAGATCAATTCTGAGCGGTACCCTGTCTGGGCTTCACTAGCAAGAGACTTCCTTGCTATCATGGCTACATCAGTGTCAAGTGAACGTGCCTTCTCAGCTGCAGGAATCACAATCAGTAAACGGTGTAATAGGCTTGGAGGAGATGTTGTCGAGGCACTCCAATTTCTGAAGTGCTTGTATCGATGTGATCTCCTCTTTTGTGAAGCAGATGACCCTTCAATTGTATCTGAGACTCAGTTGGACAGAAAAATGGCATTGGAGGGTTCAAATGAGACTGAGGAGGGCTGGGATCATCTGGTAGAGGATGTCAATGCAGGGATTGAAGGTGCTGTTCTCGACATGGAAGGTAATGATGATGATGATGATGATGTTATTACTGACATCAACTAAAGTACATATATGTATATATATATATATTGCAATAAGCCGTGACATTGTTATTACTGACATCAACTAGAGTATCTGCACATATATACATGTTGCAATAAGCCCCGGCCCAAGCCGAGCCCGAGCCCTGAGCCAGAGCCGGAGCCCTAAGCCGAGCCTGAGCCCTCCTCTACGGCCTGGCCTGAGAATATGCCAGGCCCGAGCACCTGGCTTTCAGGCCAAGCCGGGCCGGCACATCACTACCTAACAGTATGGATAATTATTAGAATATGGGACACAACCTTGCGGAACCAGTATAGGGTCGAAGTGGAAGGATTCTATGCAGAGGAAATTAAGAACAAAGTAAAGTGCTTTGGGGAGTGAGCCTCCCAGTGCGAGGAGCTAGAGGGAACGTCAGGAATAAACGTTTGGCCATGAGTACTCTATGAAATTTGAAGGTAAAGTCAATCATTACGAGAAATCGGCACATGCCTGGAACAAAATGAGCAACCCCCATTGTCAAATATATCAATTTGCTTCCAGTGGTTATGGTTCAGATCAACTATCGGTCGGGCTGGTTCTTGAGTATTTCAAGCTTTCCAACTTCAGCGTCATGATGACAATTCCAGAAAGATATTGAGCAGAAACAACCAATGGCATGAAATATCAGGAGAGAAAGTTTACTTCTATGAGTGATAATGAAATCCAAGAAGACATGCCAAACTGAATATTGGATAGCTGTGCGAGCGTGCGCAAGGCGGATCAATCACAGACACTTACGGTGAAAGCGGGAGGCTTCCGATCTTTTTATATTATAATCGCCAGCCCATCCAATACCTCAGCATGTATTTAGACCATTGCCAGAAAGCTCGGATCCAACAGATTTGTGGGTCCTTTGTAGAGGCTGCCAGTACGAGTTGACAAAACTATCACTGGCATCAGTAATCTTTGTATCAATGTTTATTCTACACTAGCATACCCTCCTTGATACTTACATATACCAGAAATTTCTAGTACAATACCTCAGTCATTGCATTTGCCAACCTCAGTAGCGACTGAGGTATGTCTCTTTACTTAGTGTATACTATTGTGCCAAATAACTCATTTACACTGTCAGAAGACTTGTCAATGAATTCATCTGACACCTAGGCGGCGCGTTCTTATGATGGAAGCCCGTCTTCTTCTAGGTCGAAGTTGATGAAGCAGTTGCGAATATGTTCAGAGTGAGATGTTGTGCATAGTAGGAAATTAATGCCCAAACTACCCATGTATACCCAAATTTCCTCTCCATTCTGATAATCAAACCCTCTAGCGGCAGATAGGGATCATATCAGTGCTGGACTCAATGCGCACATAATCATACTTTTGCTATTACTATCACAATAGCTGTGCTAAATAATTTGGGGGTAACCATTCTGTAGATATACTATTATGGACTGGGAATTCTACCTCGAATAAGTACATCCTTGACACCTAACCTGTAAGTACTTATTACATGTAATGGCTTCTGCATCCATCACTATAGGTAATAGCTCAGTTGAGGTTAGGAAGCACATAGAATGAAAAGTAAGTCGCGTTGGTTGTATAAATATTCCGAGCCCCTGAGATACCTCCTCCAGTCTTTTACCCAAATTGTCATACAGGCTCGGTCTATGGACATCCCAGATAGGTCTACTATTTTGAGCACGTCGTTGGCGTGTGAGTGAGCATTTATTCTATACAGCGATAAGGCTGATATGCGACTATTTCAGACAATGTAACCAAATATTTCTGGGTAGCGGCAACAGCTGCAATGATGTATGAATATCGTAAACTAAGCATAGCCTTCCACTTTGCTTCACTCTTCCCCAATCAATCCTCTAACATGTGCTTTCAGTTCTGACAATCGAGCATGAGGTATTCAAGGGCTTGCTATTTCTGCGAACATTATAAGTGATTGCAAGATGCACAGGCCAGAGTTTGGCAACGCCAATGGTCTTTGGGAAAGGTCCTGTATCTATTGGTAAGCCAGCTAAGCATACCAAAAAATAAACTCATCATAAATATATGTAGATCCACTATTGGGGGACCATTTCGGTCATTATCGATATCACGGGTGCGAGAAACATCGCAAGAGTAACAAGATTTGAACTAATACTCACCATACCCCAGTGATGTTCATCCACGGACTCGGAGACTAAGCAAGTACCATCCTACCTCCCTCCACGCTGCCTCAACCCTATCATGCGTGATTTTGTATAGTTGTAATTGTCGACAATATTTTGGCTTTTGGGTAAATAAAAACTGACACTGTCAACACTTTCAGTTGCGCAAGATTTGTCTGGTGGCAGCTTATCTCGTGAGTACCTCTGCAGATATCTCAGAGGATATTAACTAAGCAACGTTCTAGGATTGCAGTTACGATTGTAGCGGTGGAGAGTAAGAATTCAATCAGTGTTTGATAATCAGTTCGACTTACTGAATGATTCTCATTCTCAAGTTGTACTCACATGTCGGGTCAGTCCAATGGGCGCCTCGGCAGGTATTTCAGAATTAAAATGTTTATAGATTTATGTGGTATATGGAGGAAACAAGATGATTGCTGTCATCTTAGGAATCATTTTGGCTATCGGAACTGCAGCTTCGCTCATGATATGTAAATATAGCAATGTCACCGGTAAATTTTGACATGTACTATTGATCACGTCGTTGTCTTATCTTGGGATATTCTAGGACAGGCAGTCGGTTTCGGTCAATCAGGCTGTAAACTGAGCATGCTGACCCCTCTGTTTAGGTATTTGGTGCTTCCTGTGTTGATAAACGAGACACTCCTATGCATTCTAATGTTGTTCAAGGCTTTGAAGGCAAGAACTAGCTACAGGTCTCCATTGTTGGGCGTCATTATAAGAGACATCACAACCATATCGTTGGGTAAACATGCTTATGCTTCGCCCATGTTTTCAGCTTGTTCTATTTTGTGGGGTATGTAGTTTTACATACTCTCAGCTATTATAAAATCATTGTTAATATACCTCAGAATATTCATAATTTTTCTCCCAAATGCCACACTTTTTCTTGTAAGGCCTCAGAATTACACTGAAATCGTATTGTGCGTGCTTGATCAATTTCCATGGATAATCACTGACATCTCATTTTTTTTTAAAATGGGAAACTGTTATTTGTTCCTCCTTGGGCTGTCGGCTCCTCGTGCACGTTATGGCTTCTCCAGATGGTCAGGATAACAGATTTACAGCTGTTCCGAGTACCTAAGGCGGAGTTTAAAAAGAAAATTCCGCTTTTGACCCACAGGCAAATTGTGCTGTATCTCAGGAAAGGGACCCAATTCAGGCAAAATATTTTTAAGTGTGTACTATATAGTATAGATCTATATATTTATGTATATAGTTGGCCTTATGAGATGCTATTTAATATTTAGTGAAATATGAGTGCAATGGCTCCCCTTCATTCAATTTTTCCTTGATTTGCATATAAGCTTGTAAGATGTTGGATAACACCATCGAAATACATGCGGCCCAAGTTGACCGATCCCAAGACCATGTAACATCGGACACAGGCACCCGGTATCCACAACACATTATTAGTGGTGCCTAGCAATGTACATGGTCAAGTATATAATCTGGAATTACAGTAGTACTACCTCAGTCCGTTATACGATAAACGTGACTGAGGTAAGTAAAGGTTGTTATGGATCTATACTCGATGTAACTAATAAATGTTTATTAGTTACATTTAGGTACATAAAATACTAGTCCGTTATACGATAAACGTGACTGAGTTACATTTAGGTTTTACTTTCTAACATAAGACTAATACTATATATTGTGTATGAATATACCCTAAGCTGTGAGGCTTAATACCACCCTTTGAACAAGTTGTGCCACTTACTGTATGCACACTTGATAGTGAGTAATATAACTTGTTCAAAAGGTAGTATTAGACCTTACAACTCAGGTGATGTTTAGATACAATACATAGTCTTAATTCCACCAGCTTATATGTAAATATAGAGAGAATTGAATGAAAGGGAACCATTGCAATGATTTTTCACTGAATATTAAATAGCCTGTTATAAGGGCAAATATATACATATATACATAGATCGATACTACCCCACTCCCTTTACGGACGAACGTTCTGATGAAATGTAATGGACTTCATACGTTTACGGATCGTTCTTTTTACAACGCGTAGTTGCCCTGCTTATGAAATGTACCAACCGATAAATTTTCTCTAACAATACGATCTCTAGAACCATCAACAGGAATGCTTCGTTACTAACCTTCGCGCACTCAGGTTCACCTGGCGTCACGTTCGAGCTCGTGGCTCATATGAGGAGAGCAACGCCACATATACAAGCCCATGACCTGGCTCTTCCTTCTCTCCCTTTCTTGTTGTCCCTTTCATCTCAAACTGTCACTGTCTACCCGCCATGTTTTTTTCTTTCGCCCTCTGCTTTCTGATGTTCACAGTGTTGGGATATCCGAGATATCACGGTGGTCAGCGCGAACATTCGCTATAGGTTGCTTCTGGTTGTACATGCTGATCATGTGAATCGTAGTCGCTGCTTATCGCTCAGATGTCACCTCTAAACTAAGATCAAGGCAAGACGATTCAACGGGGGCAATACTCGTCGTAGATCAGGTAAATTACCTCAAGTACTAAACTACATCGACGTTGTCTTACCGTTGGACAGTGTACTGCCGTATGTGCCAACTTCACGACCATTTTAGGTCACTGCGATTTTAATGGTCCTCCGTCTTGTACCTGTACCGTCAGCTTTGTCAAAGCGAAAATTCAATGCCTCTTGTGTAAACCCAACTCCAGCCCTCTGAATTTGGCAGGCGCCAAGCTTCTATTGGATAGTGGGTCACAATCATTGGCTCTGAACTTGAAGAATTAACTTCGAATTCGATGTAGACGACGTGGCTCGGTGTCATAGAGCAGGCATTCAGATTAGCTACAGCCTACTTCTTGACCCTGCTGCTGCCGCCATTGTCCGAAGGGTGTATCGCGCAAATTCAGGTATGCTTAAATTGACTGTCTATTTATGGTCAACTACCATATATTTGGATAGTCTTACGCACAAGGCAAACGGTTTTTTTGGCTCTTCAAATCATTGGTGGACATATTGGCATATTTCTCGTTCTCGTCCTTGCGGTCTTTTCGCGCCGAGTACACCGAGACCCGACATTTTTTAACTTTTGCATAACATGTATTATGTCTAGTATTGCGTTTTCGTTGTCGTGAGTGTTCTTCAGCACTTTCGTCCCGGTAGCTGAGTAAAGCCTACAGACTTTACCGTGGAACTTCAGAAAATACATGCCTTCAGCCCTTAGGATATGTGAAGGAAAATCTATGTCTTGCTCAAGCTGCGCTTACAAATGGCGCACAAGTCATGACAGCTAGTTCCACGCTATCACTCGTTATCAGGGTGTGTAATGCATTTCTTTTTTTTTTTCGAATAGCAATAAACACCTTTTTCCAAGTTGTGGTTAGACCTTCGTACTGCGCTCTGTGGGGAGACTAAGGAACCGAAAAAAAATCAGTGTATCACTGTCCTGGTACTGTGTCCTGCCTTCATTTCAGACCAATTGTGGTATTGACCCTTCCCAAAAAGCTTCTAATAGCACCTTATGTATTATTTCTTGCGTTTGGACTTGTCGTTCACTTTGTAAGCCACCTTCCTTATTTTATTGCATTTCTAATTCCCTGTCCAGCGCGGCGACCTGACCATTCAAGGAAACTTCTATTGCATAGCCTTAACTGTCCCTTCGTCTGTTTCAGGGAAACTCACGCCCTAGTGTGTCGCCTTTCTAGCTTTGCAGAATTGTGCCCAGGCTCATCGCTATTTTTTCAAGTTCTCAAAGTCTTCAGCCTGTGTATGGGGTAACTCTGATAATATCACTCATCACAGTGGCACTCGAAGGTGAGCTATCAGGAGCTATCAGCCACGCAACTTGAAAATCACCTAGGAATGCTTTTTACTTATCTTGAATCCCACTCTCAACAGCTTATATCGTACGCATCTTATATAGGCACTGGCTGGTCTTCCGACAAATAGAAACCGCAATTGCGATGTCACTTTCACTCTTGATCCGAATAATAGTATTCAGTCTATACCGTGTCGTTGTGGTAATGTGCACAAAAATTTTTGTACATGATGTCGCCAGTATTAGTGCTTACTATTTCGTACCAATAGTGCTTATGTGTCTGTCCTTAGAAGTCTGTCACACAGGACTCCAGTATTTGAACCTTCAAATCCATACATCTCAGTATCTGTCTCATCGTCCATTTCGTCCAATTTTTCTGTGTTGGCTGATATGATGCAAGCTGCAAGTGAGTACATCAATCCATTTGTCAGATTGACCTAATATGTGTGCGCCATGATTAGTTCCACTTTTGGGAACAATTATTTTCGGAACCAGAAGTGTAAGTAGCCTATAATTTTCACTAACCCCACTTTCCCACATGCAGTATTCACTTTTGTGTGCAGGATATAGTTGGTGCTGTGGTATTGTGGCGTAGAAATGATGCGGTCAAAGCCTGAATGTCGAAGAAGTTGACCATACTCTGCACTGAATGTTTGTCACATCCTTTGAAACGCCTTTAATTTACAGCCATGTTATATCACCTCAACTATGTACGGATTATGACCTGTTTATTTGATAGGATATTAAAAATAGTATGAGTTGGCTTATTGTAATACACAATCTACAAGAGGGTAATAGTCTTGTAATAAAAGTATTTGTTTGTCAATAAATGTGTCAGTTAGTGAATCACCTTCTGACATGATAGGTAGGGTGCTAGTTTAGGTGTATACTGGTTCTGGCATGCATTAACCTCAAAAAACATGGTCCACAATTAGCATCCTCCTATGAAAAAGTGAAGAAATGGGTGAACCGCCCCTAGGAAAAAGGGTGGTTTTATCACCAATTCCAACATAGGATACATGCCGCTATTTTATTGTATTTTCACTTGCTTACATTATTCCATTGTCCAATGACCGTGTCCCCGTAACTCGCTACTAAAGGAATGATTTGAAAAGTTCGGCAGGGTAACGCGTTCAACCTCTAGATATTGTTCACTTATGTCTACAGAGATGAAATTTTGACGTTTCTCCTGCTTAATATTGCTAATGTCGGGCAACCCCGGAACGATGACCATGGGAAGAAACGAATGGATGCATGTCAAATGATCACTTACACCTCACCATGATTGATTTTATTGAACAATCTTCATTCGTACAAAATCAACTCCCGGGCTGTAATGGCGGCGTGTTAAGTATTTGGGAAGGAGGTATGCCAACTACCTCAGATGCAATCTGGACGCTGAAAGTAAGGAAGGCTAGATGTTTAATTACGGCACAAAAGAATCTAACAGGAGAGATGGCTGGTCTCTACAAAATCAGTGTGGAAGCTATATGTTATACAATCACGTCTAAAGAAGTCCGCCCCTAGTAGGCCGTTCGATTGATCCTTCGTGTCACCTGTCACTTATCACGGACAAGACCACAGCGTTGAAGTGCTGTATATACCCATAGGTAGCCAAGTTGGTCAAAATCCTGAGTAGGTAGATAATTAGCGAGTCTCTATTTGTTAGGACCACCTCAGAGTACAGGCACCGTCAAAATATTTAAATCTCACAAATCGGCCGTAGCGAATGAAAGTAGACATCTGTCATTGCACATTGCCTTTGCCCAAAAAAACAACGCAAAATACCATGTCTATACAAGAGAGAGAGAGAGAGATGCACAAAGGAAGATGACCAAGTGAAAATACAATACAATAGTGGCGTGTATCGTACATAGTTAAGGTACTATAACATAACTGTAAATTAAAGGCGTTTCGAAAGATGTGACAACATTCAGTGCAGAGTATGGTCAACTTCTTCGACATTTAGGCTTTGACCGCATCATTTCTACGCCACAATACCACAGCACCGAGTATATCCTACACACAAAAGTGAATATTGCATGTGGCAAAACGCGTTTAATGAGAATAATAGGACACTTACACTTCTGGTTCCGAGAATAATTGTTCCCAAGAGTGGAACTAATCATGGCACGTATTAAGCCAGTCTGACAAATGAATTGATGTGCTTACTTGCGGCTTGCATCATATCAGCTAACACAGAAAAATTGAACGAAACGGAGGGTGAGTCAGGTTCTGAGATGAATAGATTTGAAGGCTCAAATACTAGAGTCCTGTGTGACAGACTTCTAAGGACAGACACATATGCACTGTTGGTACGAAATAGTAAGCACTAATACTGGCGACATCATGTACAAAAAGGTTTGTGCACATTACCACAACGACACGGTATAGACTGAATACTATTATTCGGATCAAGGGTGAAAGTGACATCGCGGTTGCGGTTTCTATTTGTCGGAAGACCAGCCAGTGCCTATATAAGATGCGTACGATATAGGCTGTTGAGAGCGGGATTCAAGAATAAGTAAAATGTATTCCTAGGCGGTTATACCAAGTTGCGTGGCTGGTAGCTCACCTTCGAGTGCCACCGTGATAAGTGATATTGCCAGGGTTGCCCCATACACAACCTGAAGAGATTGAGAACTTGCAAAAACAGCGATGAGCCTGGGCACAATTCCGCAAAGCTAGAACGGCGACACACTAGGGCGTGAGTTTCCCTAAAACAGACGAAGTGAAAGTTAAGGCTATGCAATAGAAGTTTCCCTGATAGGTCTCCTCGCCGTGCTGGGCAGGGAATTAGAAATGCAATAGAGTACAGAAAGTAGCTCACAAAGTGAGCGACAAGTCCAAACGCAAGAAATAATACATAAGGTGCTATTAGAAGCTTTTTGGGAAGGGTCAATACCACAATTGGTCTGAAATGAAGGCAGGATACAGTACCAGGACGGTGATACGCTGATTTTGCTTCGGTTCCTTAGTCTCCCCACATATCGCAGCACGAAGGTCTAACCACAACTTGGAAAAAGGTGTTTATTGCCATTCGAAAAAAAAAGAGAAATGCATTACACACCCTGATAACGAGTGATAGCATGGAGCTAGCTGTCATGACATGTGCGCCATTTGTAAGCGCAGCTTGAGCAAGACATAGATCTTCCCTCCAATATCCTAAGGGCTGAAGGGATGTATTTTCTGAAGTCCCACGGTAAAGTCTGTAGACTTTACTCAGCTAGCGAGACGAAAGTGCGGAAGGACACTCACGACAACGAAAACGCAATACTAGATATAATACATGTTATGCAAAAATTAAAAAATGTCGGGTCTCGGTGTACTCGGCGCGAAAAGACCGCAAGGACGAGAACGAGAAATATCCCAATATGTCCACCGATGATTTGAAGAGCCAGAAAAATCGTTTGCCTTTTGCGTAAGACTTTCTAAATATATGGTAGTTGATCATAAATAGACAGTCAATTTAAGCATACCTGAATCTGCGTGATACACCCTTTGGACAATGGCGGCAGCAGCAGGGTCAAGAGGTAGACTGTAGTTAATCTGAATGCCTGCTCTATGACACCAAGCCACGTTGTCTATGTCGAATTCGAAGTTGATTCATCAAGTTCAGAGCCAATGATTGTGACCCACCATCCAATAGAAACTTGGCCCCTGCCACATTTAAAGGGCTGGAGTTGGATTCACACAAGAGACATTGAACTTTCGCATTGACAAAGCTGACGGTACAGGTACAAGGCGGAGGACCATTGAAATTGCAGTAACCTAAAATGGTTGTGAAGTTGGCACATGCGGCAGTACACTGCCCAACAGTAAAACAACGTCGATGTAGTTTAGTACCTGAGGTAATTTACCTGTGAAGAAGGTACGGCGGGTATTTGCTCCGTTAGACGGACTTTTCTCGATCTGAGTTTAGAGATGACATCTGAGCGATGAGCAGCGACTACGATTCACATAATCAGCATGTACAATCAGAAACAACCTATAGCAGATGTTCGCGCTCACCGCCGTGATGTCTCTGATATTCCGACACTGCAAACACCAGAAACCAGACAAAGAAAGGGAGAAACATAGCTGGTAGAGATTGATGATTTGAGATGAAAGGGACAAGAGAAGATCGTGGGCGGCATTTCTCTCCTCGGATGAGCCATGAGCTCGAGCGCTCCTTTGCGGAGTGCAGCGGTCCGATAAATTGTAAGAGAGAAGGTCTTGACCATTGGGAAATGAAAGAGGTTAATCATCGTCAAAGAAACTAGAGGAGGAGAGATAAAGAGCTTCCCTTCCGGTACGACGTCGTCGCTGGAATAGCCCCGGCAAGTTGACACGACACCCATGTGGTAGACAGACCCTTACGAAAAGGGTAATCTTAAGCCTTTCATTGTGATGCTTAGTTGCAATGATTACTATAACAAGGAATGTCTACTAAGTACCATGGTTTTAGACGGTCGGCTACCTGCCCCACCTAGATATTATGTATTCAAGTTGAACTCTATGCCCTCAACTTGAAGGGAACAGTATAGACAGAAACAATGAGGTCGCACAGCGCGAGGATGAAGGAGACTGTGAAGTGGTTGTTAGAAAATAGATATCAGCAGAGATAGATCGGTGGTACTCTGCGCGTGGGCGAGTCGGCGATACATTATTCAAGTTCATTTACGTTGTACGTACTTCATCTGTAAATCTAATTGACCCATTTTCGTATAGTTCTGAGTGGATGACTCTCCGTAGCCCTAGAATCCTAAATTCTCAGTTCTAAGTGACATTGCCGGTATGCCGATCGTTAAGCGACGACAGGGAAGCTGTCACGTCACCTTTCGAAGGTGGATGATTCGTCCTAAACGAAAAATTATGAACGAGGATCAGGACCCTCGTTCATAATTTTTGTGAGTACCTAATTCTCAATGTGTCATATATTAATCTATATATCCTTTTCAGTCATTTGCTTCCGCTGCTGCCACCTGGCCGCCCTCTATGTATCGGTCTGCAGCTGCGACTCCTGCTTCGTTCATTGCTATACCCTTTTTGTCTGGAAAGTCCTTTAAGGTTTACTGGTGAGCAAAACATTATTTAACATTCAGTGAAATGCGTCAAACAATTTACACAAATAAATACAAAGGTTACAAACATATAGGGGCTGTAGATTGAAATATGAGTCAAGTTTTCAACGGTGGTAACGTCTCTGCTTTGCTATTCCTTTTAAATGTCTTGCAGCACCTTTGAACCATGTCCAACACGCTCTGTATCCTTTCCTTCCACCAAGCTGGATGCCCCTACTGACATGTACACTACTCGACTTCCCCCTCTCAATTCGTTATTTCCTACTCCCCCCGCTTGGAGCCAGCAAAGATCGGAGCCAACATCATTCTCTTACACAAGTTCCATCCATCCTACTGATCAGCCCTCCCTGAATCAGCAAGAACGTCGTCCATCTCTCCCCCTCTCTCCTTCCAACTTCTCGTCCACACACATTGATCATTCAATACCAACAAAGCCTAAGCCCCGCCCCACCAACAAATCGTTCATTTTTCCACAAGGTGCATCTGACGAGAATGACCTGCCTGACCCAACAATCGCAGCTATCTCTATGAGAGCAAAACACAACGTGACTACCAGACCAAGGAAGTGTACTGCCCCTGCAGGTCATAGGGGACATGGAGGACATGGAAATGTGCCTGTATCAAAGAGAAAGCAGGATACTTTTGATGATGACTATGAGGATGATGTGGGGGATGAAGGTTTATCTCTAAGGCGGGGTAGAGCACTGGGGGCAAAAAAGTGGAGTCAGGCTGATTTCAAGGCACTGATGGAATTCACAGAAGAGATCTTGCCAGCTGGACCTAAGGAGTGGGCATTAGTTTATAAAAGGTTTGAGATTTGGGCTGTTTCGAATGGACAGCCAATTAGAGGGGCTGATGTGGTGGAGAAACATTTTAAAAAGGTATGTTATTAACAAACTCCCACAACCACACCTAATATCATACAACTTCTAGTTGGTATGTGTAACGAAACCAACTGGAAATTCAGAATGTCCATGGGAGATAGAGCATGCTCATCAGATTGAGCATTACATCAACAACTGAGTCGCATCTGATGTTGTACGTGATGAAGAGATGGAAGAGGATGTGATTGTCATCTCATCTGACCATTCACCTGCATGTTCACCAATTAAACACAAAACGAAGAGCTACATTGCCCGTCAACTCAAACATGAACCACAATCAGAGGGACGTGGATTATGCACAACATCCTCACAGCTTCATGGTACATTAGCCAACATAGCACGTGTCTTTGATCCAGAGGTTCAGGCAACACGAGAAGACAACCGTCAGGCTCGTAGATTTGAAAATTTTCAACTACATTCTCTAACGACTCAACTTCGTGAGGCAGAGGGCCAAATTAGGCAGTTACAGCGGGATGTGGATCGCGAGACTAGATGTGCAGATATGGCAGAGAGGGATTTACAGATGTTTGAGATGTTGTGTAACCAGCCCCACTATCCACAACCCTCACACCCTCAGTTCAATATGACCAATGCCCATGTTCCAACGATCCGCTCCCCATTGCATCATTATCCTCGTCACTCCCCTTCTCCTGTTCTCCATACCCGATCTGTCACCCCTGACATTGCCATTCATGACAACAAGCCATTTTGATTAGAGATAAATAGCTTCTATTTCTTGATAACCGCACTCCATTTCTTGTGTACCACTAAATACTACTCTATAACATGTTTTTAATTGTCTATACTAGACCCAAGAAAATGTTTACTGATCTAAAACTATTGCTGTATCTCAACAGCCATTGTATGGAAGCATGCTACACGATCATTCTTGCGAATATCGCTCATGAGCATTGATGAAAAATTTGAATAAACATCATCTCCCTCAGCCTCTTGCCAGATATCACAATACACTGCACGAATCTGGTTGATACCAACACAACGTACCCGAAGATTGAATGCTCGAGTGATAACACGAAGTAATTGTAAACGTTGAGAAGGATCCACAGGCAAAGGCACATGAAGTCGACCAAATCTGCCTTGTAATGCTCGCATACCCCACTGTAATGTATTCAGGGGATTCTCTTAGATAGCTCAATATATGCTATAGTGTCACAGAGCTTCAACAATAAAACAAGCAAAGGTCCAGTAATTTAAATACTGATAGATTAATGAGCTGCGCTATGAAGCTTAAACAACTCAAATCAATGCTTATTTTGATTATTGAAAGGTTCAATAGAACTGTGTATGACTCTTTTAGCAAATACAAGAACTATTCCTTGAGAATAGGGGCTGGAAGCTGAATATATGCGCAGTAACTTGGCAGAGACTTGATATAAGAGCTTCGGATTCTTGTATGCTTATTTGTAACTATTAATAGTTATTTAACAAGGTGTTAAATAATTTATTAATAGAGAAAATAAATTGTATTGGATTATCTGAGTGCTTGTACTTGATTAATTCAATAAACTTAGGGCTGGGCCTTGAGTAATCTAGTATTGGCAGGGATTTCAGTAAGGATACTTAGATACTTATTAGGTTTATTATCTAATTAATAAGCCTAAAGGGTAGCTGTGAGGCTGGGGAACTTAGATGATTAGCTAAGTCCAAGAGTTGCTGACAAAGATTCAAGATGCTGCAAGTGTAGGTGCTTGCAGTGAGTGTATCAGACTAAGGCTATTATTGTCCTTAGGATGATTAGATAAGCTGGTGCTGTGCTGCAAATATGAGAGAGAGATAGATTGGTTTTATTGGAAACTTGGCCCTCCTTATATACATTTTGATAACTCAATGATTAGCTAACTATTTAGTTTATGAGGTCATTAGTGAGATCATAATGACCTCATATTCTACTCATTATTTACCCTTTGTTTAACATGTGATTCCCTTCTCTGAGACAAGGGTTCTGACCTCTTGCTTGAACATGAAGGTTCAAGGCCGCGGTCCCGGGACGGGAGCAAACGATGAGTCGGCGGAACCTAATAATGACTCGGGTAGTCACATTCGTGACTTGTGTGACTCAGGTAGTCACATTCATGACTTGTGTGACTCGGGTAGTCACATTCGTGACCTTTGTGACATCCCGACACTGGAGGCTTATGTAATATGTCACATGACTCCAAAAATGCGCAAACTAGGCTGCACAAGGTGCCGAAAGGTAATAACTAAGTAAATAAAATATAAATAATTAGTTAAAAATTATAATAAATTAACTAAGATATAATAGCATAATATGAGTTCATATATGCTATTATTATGCGAAGTTAAAAGGAATAGAGCCTATATTTCACAATAAAAATATAATAAAAATACAATAAATTCGAGAAAATATTAATAAATTCAAAGAAAATTAAGAGAAAATTATGAGATAAAGCTGATACCTCACACCCACTCAGCTGTCTGCCGATATGAAAGTAGTTCCCTATCAACTGCTAGTTGTACAAAGCGTCCCAAGTGAGATTGTGGCAATCGATCACCAGACTTCAGTGGAGCTTTGATCTTGTTCTGAATGCTTTGAGCACCTCGGGGAAAAGCAGTATCTGCAACCAAATAAAATTCATCTGGTGTGTTATTCCACAATTGCTCATAAATTGGACGAGCAACACACGAATCATGCCAGCTACCAGGCGCATTGAGCACTGCTTCGAGAATGGTACCTAAATAATTAGAATATATGTAAATGGAATACTTTTAGAAAGATCAAGCCTTTAACCTACCATCTGGTCCAAAGACAAAGACTTGATTAGAATGATTATGAGTCCAGCCACAGTAGGTTGCATTTTCCATCAATGGATCATCTGGGACTTCAACTGGTAATTTCAATCCATCAATACTTCCAAATGCTCCCACAAGCAGGGTGTGACGAGCAACAATCATATTTTGAAATGACTGCATTTTTGCAGGATTTGGCCAGACAACGAGTGCCTCAGACATATCATTGAGTGTCGTCTCAAGTATATTTAGTGAAAATTTCAGATACCGGTCGACTGTTGATGGGATCAATCCAAAAATTTGTTGCAAGCTTGTTTGAACCATGCAAGAATGAATGTAATGCAATACCAGTCCTAGTCCTCCAGCAGCATTCAAGGACCGCCTTTTGGGGCGGGGAGCAGCATACTGACTGATATCTGATCGTTCCACAGGTATGGTATTCCAGTGTATCTCAAACCCAGATTCGAGAATATGATTGAATGTTTTCACATCAAAACCCATCGTTGTTATGAATGCACGGTCATTTTGAGCAGTCCACATATGCTGCCAGGCCGTGTCCCCTTGCGGAGGAGGCAAATCTGGACATGTAAGGTAAAGGCGTACGGGGTTTCGGTGTTCAGCACGTTCTCTACGTTTTTCCAATTCACCGGCTAGAGTCATGCCTACATGGTTGTGATATCTCAGCCATTGTATTTGGGCTATCTAAAAATGCATTAAAACATACATATAAGCCCATATGCATGTTCTTGATCCTCCTGCTCATCTTCTGACTCGTCATTCATTATTTTGTATACATCCATGAACGCTGAATGTATTAAAGGTATATATGGCACTGTGACATGAGTGGTGACATTAGAAGGTCACAACAATGGGATATGACGGTCCAATCATATATATCTAATCTTCTATTTTATGGAAATTGGCTCTACGGTTTTAACAGCAAGTTCTAAACCCTGTCACCTGTCACAGCTGTCACTTTGAATTAGAAACTTAGAGTTTTAGTGCTACGGAGAGTCATACAGTGCTTCTGCTTCTGTGTGGCCATGAAGTGGGCTTGTGGTATACTTACTAAGTCACTCTGTTTCTTTTTGCATCCTCCATATATATATGCACGTGCATCGTATTGATAATTCTTTCTCAACCAGGCAAACCATGTGTCACGGACATATGTACTACTTGGTTTGAATCACAGGAAACCATCGCAAACCCATCATTTAATGCTAAGTCAGTAGTTTGATTCTAAAAGTTCGAGTTAGGAGTTAGTACATCCGGACGATGCATTTGGTCCAATTCGTTCATGTTGACACCTCAGTCTTGTTCATCTTTAGTCGAAGTTTTCACGATATGATGGATGCGATCACGCTCTTTTTAATTCTCTTTGGATCCGTAGGCTGTATTAAGACAAGAGTCCGAGACGCATCCGACTTCTTTCACGACCCCAGCCTGAGCCTGGATCAGTGCCATCACAATATACATGAGGTACCGCCACTATAGCTTACCACTATTATTATAACTTTCAAACGCATGAAGCATTCACCTGAACATTGGTTTGTGTATTGTATGGTCCTCTAATTGCAATCCTAAACATCAAGCATTATATCCAAGTCGTCACATTAAAAACTGCGCTTTTTGACAGCTGGGTCATCTTCCTTTGTGCATCTCTCTCTCTCTCTCTTGTATAGACATGGTATTTTGCGTTGTTTTTTTGAGCAAAGGCAATGTGCAATGACAGATGTCTACTTTCATTCGCTACGGCCGATTTGTGAGATTTAAATATTTTGACGGTGCCTGTACTCTGAGGTGGTCCTAACAAATAGAGACTCGTTAATTATCTGTCACTACCTGCTCAGGATTTTGACCAACTTGGCTACCTATGGGTATATGCAGCACTTCAACGCTGTGGTCTTGTCCGTGATAGGTGATAGGTGACACGAAGGATCAATCGAACGGCCTACTAGGGGCAACATATAGTTTCCACACTGATTTTGTAGAGACCAGTCATCTCTCCTGTTAGATTCTTTTGTGCCATAATTAAACATCTAGCCTTCCCTACTTTCAGCGTCCAAATTGCATCTGAGGTAGTTGGCATACCTCCTTCCCAAGTACTTCACACGCCCTCATTACAGCCCGGGAGTTGTTTTTGTACGAATGAAGATTGTTCAACTTAAAATCAATCATGGTGAGGTGTAAGTGATCATTTGACATGCATCCATTCGTTTCTTCCCATGGTCATCGTTCCTGGTTGCCCGACATTAGCAATATTAAGCAGGAGAAACGTCAAAATTTTATCTCTGTAGACATAAGTGAACAATATCTAGAGGTTGAACGCGTTACCCTGCCGAACTTTCCAAATCATTCCTTTAGTAGCGAGTTACGGGGACACGGTCATTGGACAATGGAATAATGTAAACAAGTGAAAATACAATAAAATAGCGGCATGTATCCTATCAAATAAACGGGTAATACAATCTGTACATAATTGAGGTGATATAACATGGCTGTAAATTAAAGGCGTTTCAAAGGATGTGACAACATTCAGTGCAGAGTATGGTCAACTTATTCGACATTCAGGCTTTGACCGCATCATTTCTACGCCACAATACCACAGCACCAACTATATCCTACACACAAAAGTGAATATTGCATGTGGGAAAGTGGGTTAATGAGAATTATAGACCACTTACACTTCTGGTTCCGAGAATAATTGTTCCCAAAAGTGGAACTAATCATGGCACACACATATTAGGTCAATCTGACAAATGGATTAATGTACTCACTTGCAGCTTGCATCATATCAGCCAACACAGAAAAATTGGACGAAATGGACGATGAGACAGATACTGAGGCGTATGGATTTGATGGTTCAAATACTGGAATCCTGTGTGACAGACTTCTAAGGACAGACACATAAGCACTGTTGATACGAAATAGTAAGCACTAATACTGGTGACATCATGTACAAAAATTTTTGTGCACACTACCACGACGACACGGTATAGACTGAATACTATTATTCGGATCAAGAGTGAAAGTGACATCGCGGTTGCGGTTTTTATTTGTCGGAAGACCAGCCAGTGCCTATACAAGATACATACGATATAAGCTGTTGAGAGTGGGATTCAAGAATAAGTAAAAAGCATTCCTAGGTGATTTTCAAGTTGCGTGGCTGATAGCTCCTGATAGCTCACCTTCGAGTGCCACTGTGATGAGTGATATTGTCAGGGTTACCCCATACATAGGCTGAAGAATTTGATAACTTGCAAAAACAGCGATGAGCCTGGGCATAATTCTGCAAAGGTAGAAAGGCGACACACTAGGGCGTGAGTTCCCCTGAAACAGACGAAGGGACAGTTAAGGCTATGCAATAGAAGTTTCCTTGAAGGGTCAGGTTGCCGCGCTGGGCAGGGAATTAGAAATGCAATAAAATAAGGAAGGTCGCTTACAAAGTGAGTGACAAGTCCAAATACAAGAAATAATACATAAGGTGCTATTAGAAGCTTTTTGGGAAGGGTCAATACCATAATTGGTCTGAAATGAAGGCAGGACACAGTACCAGGACAGTGATACACTGATTTTTTTTCGGTTCCTTAGTCTCCCCACATATCGCAGTACGAAGGTCTAACCACAACTTGGAAAAAGGTGTTTATTGCTATTCGAAAAAAAAAAAGAAATGCATTACACACCCTGATAACGAGTGATAGCGTGGAGCTAGCTGTCATGACTTGTGCGCCATTTGTAAGCGCAGCTTGAACAAGACATAGATTTTCCCTCCCATCTCCTAAGGGCTGAAGGAATGTATTTTCTGAAGTTCCACGGTAAAGTCTGTAGGCTTTGCTCAGCTACCGGGACGAAAGTGCTGAAGAACACTCACGACAACGAAAACGCAATACTAGACATAATACATGTTATGCAAAAGTTAAAAAATGTCGGGTCTCGGTGTACTCGGCGCGAAAAGACCGCAAGGACGAGAACGAGAAATATGCCAATATGTCCACCGATGATTTGAAGAGCCAGAAAAACCGTTTGCCTTTTGCGTAAGACTATCCAAACATATGGTAGTTGATCATAAATAAACAGTCAATTTAAGCATACCTGAATCTGTGCGATACACCCTTTGGACAATGGCGGCAGCAGCAGGGTCAAGAAGTAGACTGTAGCCAATCTGAATACCTGCTTTATGACACCGAGCCACGTCGTCTATGTCGAATTCGAAGTTGATTCTTCAAGTTCAGAGCCAATGATTGTGACCCACCATCCAATAGAAACTTGGCCCCTGCCAAATTTAGAGGGCCGGAGTTGCGTTCACACAAGAGGCATTGAATTTTCGCACTGACAAAGCTGACGGTACAGGTACAAGACGGAGGACCACTGAAATTGCAGTGACCTAAAATGGTCGTGAAGTTGGCACATACAGCAGTACACTGTCCAACGGTAAGACAACGTCGATGTAATTTAGTACTTGAGGTAATTTACCTGATCTACGACGAGTGTTGCCCCCGTTGAATCGTTTTGCCTCGATCTTAGTTTAGAGATGACATCTGAGCGATAAGCAGCGACTACGATTCACATGATCAGCATGTACAACCAGAAACAACCTATAGCGAATATTCGCGCTGACCACCGTGATATCTCGGATATCCCAACACTGCGAACACCAGAAAGCAGAGGGCGAAAGAAAAAAACATGGCGGGTAGACAGTGACAGTTTGAGATGAAAGGGACAACAAGAAAGGGAGAGAAGGAAGAGCCAGGTCATGGGCATGTATATGTGGGGTTGCTCTCCTCATATGAGCCACGAGCTCAAACGTTCGTCCTTAAAGGGAGTGGGGTAGTATCAGGCTGTACGATAAATAGTGGCGGCTTTCCTTAGGCGAGCCACGAGCTCGAGCGTTCGTCCGTGGAGGGAGTGAGGTGGTATCGGGCCGTACAATGAATAGTGAGAGAGAAGGACTTGACTGACAGGGAAGACAGTAGTTGTAAAATGGGTAACCTTATGCCTTTCATTATGATAAGTAATTGCAATGAGTGCGATAGCATAGAGAATGTTTACTAAGTATTATGGTCTTAGATGGTTAACTATTTGCACTTTTTCCCCTCGATGGTCTCAACTTCAAGTTAAAGGGAACAGTCGAGACAGAAATGTTCAAGGGGGTCGCACAGCGCCAGGATGCGAAGGAAACTGAGGTGCTAGGGGATATATATCGACAGAGAAGGAACAGTGGTTCCTCGTTCCATTTCGACCAGACAATTTGATCCATTATTCATTCACGTTGCATGCACTTCGTATATTACGTCTAATTGCCATTTTCGTCTAATTCTGAGTGCTTCTGCTTCTGTATGTTGTTATCCAGAAAACTGTCTTGTTTTGACGATGCGATGGATGCGGTCACACATTCTTCTTCTCTGCATCATCAGGAAAGCGGAAGAGCGCACCTAAACGGTGTCAAGTAGACGTACCCTAAGATGTACTTATATAATATAAGTGGGGCCATGCCATGCCCTCTACCTTGTGCCCTCGGTTGGATTTCGAGCATCATCCAAGCTCGTGTTCCTTTGGTCCTTCCCCTATTGCCCCATTATCCCCTTTTTTTCACGTTCCCATTGTCTTCCCCATTTATAATTCTATTGGTCGTAAGGTTTATCGACATAGCTATATGGGAATACAGCTCCCTGTGCGATTGTGAAGGTCTTCTGCTACTCGAATATTGAGTATGTGATAGAGACATGTGTATTTCACCACCCTCACCACCCTCACCACCTTTGTCTCTGCCTTTGCATCCAGTGTCTACACTTGTCTCTGATATCTTTGCCTCCAAACCCTTGATCCCACCATCACCTCTACACCCTCATCTATGCCTTTGCATCTAGGCTCTCATCTCCACCTTCACCTCCACACTGTTAGGATCCTCACCTTTTTGAGCCCCTGCAACTTGATTTCACTCTGACAACTCTCCAGCAACCTGATACCAGTGCCCCTGACTATGGCATCACTGCCCCTAGCTCCCCCAACACTTAGTTTACTATAGGTTACCCATTTAATCATTCTGTTCTGTTCCTGTCCTGATGTTTTCCTGTCATCCACTCTACATGTGCACATCATTTGCCACCTCAAACCCTTTTAGTATTCTACTATTATTTTGTATTTAGTTTCTATCATCCCTCCATCTCATCACTTGTTTCCTTTGATCTGTCTGTCTTCTTTCCTCTATGATCAGCCTCCTGGTCACCTGTCTTGCTTTTAGTATATAACTCTGTTGGAATGTATACATCATGAACACTCAGGTATAGACACCCGACACCACCACCATATCGTTGATGGTGCCTGGTGATGGTTGGACCTGCAGCGTATATAAGCTAGTTGACCATTGTAGTGTCACCTCAGTCCGTTATACATATACGTGACTGAGGTGAGTCAAGATCCTAAGCTAATCACTGATACTGTAACTAATAGTTGCTTTATTAGCTATATTACTATTAGGTACAAAATATATTAGTCTGTTATACTTATCCATGACTCCCTCATAATATAGGTTTTGCTTTTCAACAGGTTATGGGCCCCGGTCGCGCCAGATAACACGAATGATGAAACACCGTCCAATCGTGTTTTCAAGCCACAAAACCCTTTCATACATTCTCATACCTAATCGAAACAAACTTTCTGCACAGGCTGCAAATTCATCTTCAAAATGCTCTTCACCCCACATTCCCTTTAGGGGACTCAAAGTTCTTACACATGGTGTCAATCACCCATTCTGTGAAGGGTATGCATATATGCATAATTGGACTAAGGAATAATAGTTGGATTATAGTATTTTATTATTTACTTTTTATTTTCTTCATTTACATTCTTTCTATATTTCGAGCATACCCTTATTTTGTAGTTCGAAGCTTTGTGTATACGTATGGGTGCTCTCAGCGCCAAATGATAGACACTTTTCACCCAGCAGACACCACCTTGTAAACGACCCAGACATTGAATAGCGAGAGGTGTCAAGGGTAAAGTCTCAACTACCTATAAAGGTAGTATTCACTCGCATACTAAAGTACTTTGAACTCGAACCGCGAAGGTCAAGTTCCCCTCTAAGGTCTTTGCGCTCGTCAACACTATAGTCGACTCGCGCTACTATATCTTTACTTTAGATATTCAGCTTCTCGTTGATTATCTATCTTACTTCTAGCTACAAGTTGCACCGTGAAGGTCAACTCTTTCCTTCTCTCATTCTAGCCGTCAAGAGCAACTGTACAGTTGCTCTTGTGATGCATAGCGTGTCTCCTTACTAGTACTGCCAGTCTAGTAATCTACGGTATTGTACTGTACTGTCAATACCTACTAATAGTAGTTGAATAAACACTATTCTTCATATATAGAATGGTCAGAATCTATCGACTCTTCACACATTCCTACCATGTCGCCACGACAATTATCATTTGAACATACGTCCATCACATCTACCACAATTCTATTCGAATATTAAATGGAACAAAATTTTACATTATCCTCTTCCAACGTCATCTCTTTGTACCCCACCAGCTTTTTTGAGATAGCAGTCTTGCTGAATCTATACCTCTCGATTGTCACTACAATTACTCGACTACCTTGAGGATATCTCATGCACAGTGACTCAACTCAAGGACTGGACGACCAATATGGCAACATCTTTGAATTAATTACATAAACTAGGATATATTTCATCCACAAGACTTTAAACCCATTCTACAATCGACAACTTATATAACGTAACTTGTCACCATTAATCCGACAGGCAGCTAGGAGCTTTTCTTTGCAACGAACCGATCAAATCTTGTCTCACGTTACCCCAATTTATTTGGTTGCATGTTTCCTTTTTAGGTCTCCGGCGGGGAACTACATAACAGGAGGAGTAGAGCGGTGAGGAGGAGCATTGAGAAGAGAACACCGCACCACAATTGCGAAAGTGGCCCTCTTTGTTTAGGTTCACCGTGTAATGGTGTCTGTCCATTGTTCACCACACTCGTTGCGTGCGCATCATATCCGGCGTCCTTCAACACCTCTTTCAACTCACTTTGGCACATAATTGCGTCCACCCCATTGTCTTATTGCCACCACATCTATTGTGTCTGCGCTCAACATTCTCGACACTGTCCCATTATTCCAAATTCTGCCCACGTATACTCATCATTTCATCTATCGCCTCTGTGCGAATTTTTTAGTGTACTATTTGCACCCATACAATACCACTCATCGCCATTAATTTGTGAAGACCCAACCTATTCGATTTCGTGGCCGTCTAGGCTTACTTTAGGACACAATGCAACAGGAGGAGTAGAGCGGTGAGGAGGAGCATTGGGAATCGACACACCACACAAATGAAAGGAGGTGGCCCACGTATTTACAGTCAGTGGACTTTCCACATTCATGTCTACCATCCTTTCAACATCTCTTTCCCCCACAGAAGCCGAGGCACCAGGTTGTACACACCAATTTCCATAGGGTACATCGGTATGGCATCTGAGCGAAGCAGTGGGGTGCTCCTCGTCCTTTCAATTAACAATGGAAAGTGCAAGTGGGATTCCCAAGGTTCAGTGGACCTACAGTTTATTTCATCCCCAGTCAAAAGGAGATCATTTTAGCTCCCTCGCAGTAATGCTGTCCCACTTGCTGCATACCGTTACACTCGTCCAAAGACGAGAACAACAGCAACTTGTTGAGAAATCTTCTACACTCCCTGTTCCACTTCTCCAGACATCATTGACATATATCGAGACCAAGCTGGACAAGAACATTGTCTGTCAATATGCACCGTCGTCTTACTATCGCTCCGAGCGAACTACCACATGTGCCCCATGGTGCATTTTATTGCCTCTGAGCGAACTGTCATATGTACCCCATGGTACATTTTATTGCCTCTGAGCGAACTGTCACATGTGCCCCATGGTGCATTTTATCGCCTCCGAGCGAACTGTCATATGTACCCCATGGTACATTTTATCGCCTCTGAGCGAACTGTCACATGTGCCCTATGGTGCATTTTATCACCTCTGAGCGAACTATCATATGTATCCCATAGTACATTTTATCACCTCTGAGCAACCCATCATCATTGCCCCATGGCACAATTTATTGCTTCTGAGCAAACTGTTCCGCTGTCATTTCTCTGTCGGCTATGTCTTTTTTTTGGGATCACCTCTTTCCAATGTCTGCTGTTGGCGACAAAAATATTGGCACATTTATAAGTCTACCTTTTTTTAGGAACAAAATTTATGGCAGAAGATTATTTTTTTTTCGGAACCACCTGTTCCAAGTTGACTGCGACCACCCCTGTCTGGCCGGTGATGAAACCTACAGCAATATATTGAGCAAAACAAAAAACTTGAATTTTATGGAACCACTTGTTCCAAGTCCACCACACCACCTCTGAGTGGCCAATTCGGCAACAAAATTTATAGCACAATTTTTTTCTGACCAAAGCTATTTGACCCTGGCGGATCAGTATTTCAATTTCTCGAAGCTCCACATCATCTTTGTTCGACTTCACCCGTTTCTTCATCACTCCCACTTCATTATCAATTCCCCATCTATTCATATCGAATTCATACCGGATTTTCACATCTAGCTTCTTATATCCAGACATAAGACTCTTATCTCGTGGCCCACTATTCGAGGCATCCTGCTGCCCTCATTGGCAAAAGTCGCGAAACCCGCATCTCCTGAAGTGGAATCCGCCATTTCCATCAGTTCTACAACCCAGCAAGCTTCATTTTGGACCTACATTATATGACCCAAAAATCCATCTCACTTTCACCTTGCACCTACTGACTTTTGTCCAACTTCATGGTTTCCTCAATCACCAGTAGTGAAGACTCAGTTGTTCATGCTGAGGAGGAGTGTTGGAATGTATACATCATGAACACTCGGGTATATGTAGACACCCGACACCACCACCATATCGTTGATGGTGCCTGGTGATGGTTGGACCTGCAGCATATATAAGCTAGTTGACCATTGTAGTGTCACCTCAGTCCGTTATACATATACGTGACTGAGGTGAGTCAAGATCCTAAGCTAATCACTGATACTGTAACTAATAGTTGCTTTATTAGCTATATTACTATTAGGTACAAAATATATTAGTCTGTTATACTTATCCATGACTCCCTCATAATATGGGTCTTGAATTCTAACAAACTCTCATCTTGTATACTATAGTTCTTCAGCTCAAATATCAACTTAAGTTCCCCTACTGTTTTACTTAATCCTCTTCAAGACATCATCAGCTAGCTGTGACTCTTAATACTCCAACTATTAGCATTTCAGCCTCCTGTGTTAGGATCCCTGTCCTTTGGCTCCTTGCAACCTCATTTTACCCTCATCATCCTCCAGTGTCCCACTATTGGTACCCCTGACCACAGTGTCACTGATTGTTTGGTTGAATAGGTGCTGCAAATGGGCACACCTGCAGCATCCTGACACTTGTTTCACTACCCCTTTGGGCATCCCATCCTGTCTCCATCCAATGCTCTCCCATTACCCATTCTACATGTACATGATATTTGCCACCTCATATCTCTTAGAATAAATACTTTGTTACATCATATTTAGTTTTCAGTTTGATCTTTACTCCTTCTCATGCTCCCTTTGACCCATCATCACAGTTTGCTTCTTGATTGGCTTTTCAATCATCTGTTACACCTTTGTATAAAGCTCCTACTATGCATGCTACTATTCTTTAGTTCTAATATCAATTTAGATTACTCCCATTTAGTCCTCAGCCACATTACTCTCTCTCTCATACTGTCAGGGGACTCTCTGTCACAGACCCTAGGGAGCACCATTTTCTCATCTTATTGAAGTCTGTCAGGATATTGATTTTATTTTATTTTATTATGCACCTACAAAACAGTACAGGCAAAGGCATGAGTGTGATTATGTAATCACACTGCCACCTGCACAAAAAGTGATGCAGCACAGCAGCATGTCACACCATCACAAGTCACAATATTGTCACAAACATTCAAAGGTAATATTCAACAACTCTTCAACTCAACAAACCCAAACATTATTCGACAACATCGAATCTCTTTCCAATGTCTCATTTCAATGTCACAAATGATTTCATTATTAGATCATAATATAGTCATAACGATATGAAGAAAAGCATAAAAGGGCACGAAAGGAGTGAGGGAAGTCAGTCGAAATATCTGTAAATTAGTCATATTAATAATCTAACTTGTCATAACTTCTTTGACAAAACTTCTGTGAGTTCTTGCGACTGGTAATAGCCTCTTACTTCATCGACAGGGTGAATATATACTTCATCGAACAAGGCTTTCGAGTTCGATCAATAGAATATTATTCGACAGTAATGAAGAATAATCAATTCGTGACACAGCACTGTGACACAATGCAGTGGTGGCATGGCCAAATGACGGCACTGACATAAGGCCAATGTCGCTGCCTACATATGCCCCAATGGACACACAGTAGCAGCCATGCAGTGACACAGCGATGTGGTGCAGCAGCACTGTGATGTAATGCATCAGTGGCACGGCCAAATGATGGTGCTGACATAAGGCTGACACCACTGCCTACACCCCGATGGACACATAGTGCTTCACACTGTGTGGGCCTACACAGTGCTGGGTGGGCTTACATAAATGCTGAAGCATGGCTATGCACTGTGGAGCTGTAATGGGCAGTCAAATGTGTTTCCAAACAAGACATAGGGTGCATACATGCCATTTTTAGGATTTTTCTCAGATTTCTGATAAATAAAAAATACTAGATAAATATTAAATAAATAGTATAAATAGTAGACCTACATACTCATTTCTTTAGTTTCAATCTCTTAGGAATCCCACTAAAACAAGTGTGATCTCCCCTGTCATTGAGCTGTCCCCTCTTTACTTCATGTTTCTATATTCTATCTTGTGTTTGGTAGCCTTGTTAGTGTTGCCCTAAAATGTACATACCCTTGAAGATGTCATCAGTGTGAAGAGTCATGGAAGTTGTCACGAATCAAATTTTACTCAATAAAGTTGAATAAACAATTGAAGAATATTCAACAATATTGAATAACAGATGCCTTGTTCGATGAAGTATTAATTCGTCCTGTTGATAAAGTGTAGGCAAAGATAGGACACAGAGGCTTACGAATAATTAAGTCAAAGAAGGACTCGGAAAAGTTTGACAATTATATAATACAGTTAATAATATAATTATGATACAGGTTTTCTGACTGACTTCCTTCGTTCCTATCATTGCCCTTATATACTATATATCATTTACCTACAGTATGATGATAATATGATATCAAAGTGAAATCATCAATGATGTCAAACTGAGACAAGTCAAAGATATTCGAGATTGTTGAAGAATAGCCAAATCAGAAGTTGAGTTGGAAGTTGAGTTGGAAGTTGAGTCAGAAAGTTGAAGGAATGTTGAAGAAATGTCAAAGAAATGTTGAAGACATGTCGAAGAAATATTAAATTGATTATTATCGAAATTTGAGTTTGTACATTCATGACAGAAGTTCTGACTGCTCTATATATGAAGTATATCCACTGTCTAGGTATGACACGACAATATATTGACTATCAAAGTACAATATACAAAGTAGAATAGGGTTAGTTGATTTCAGTAGCCCTGGGATAGTTAAGGTGACTAATAGAGAAAGGAATTGACCTTATGGTACAATTCCAAAGGGAGGGTTAATGAGGTAATGAGTTAAAAGAGAGGTTGATGCTGATGATAGATTGAGCCTCAACTATATAGTATGAGGCTAGATAGTGATTGTAAGTTCTAATTGAGAGCTGTTCAAGACAGCTGAGATGATACCCCAATCACAACTTGCAGGACACTAAACAGGTGTCTGGGCAAGTTGTGGTTACAGGGTAAAAAGTGTCTGAGTTTCAACTATGTGCACTAATGCACATTTAACTACAGTGTGCATGCCCACAAGTGTCTATGTACCTACAGGCATACATAGGTCTTTGAACTCATATAAATAGTACAGAATGCAAGATATAGTTGTATAAATAAGGAAAGAAATATAGGAGATAAAATGTAGTCAGAGCTATATTTTAGAATACCTCTCACAATCAGCAAGCTGCAACTCTTTACCCTGTGACTCTTACATAGTATTTTGGCCCTCCAGTCAATTGAGCTATGTAAGTGTTGTTTTTAGTCTTTATTATACTATCTGCTCTGCTTGAAATACAGAGCACCTTAGCAGTTCATATGAGGGTGCAACACATAAGCTGGAGCCAAGCTCCACCTGTTTTATAGAGTCAGACCTTCCAACTAGTATGCACGGTATGATCTCTATTGTTGGCCCCCTGATGTTGAGCCCCCTTTTCCCCCTTGCTTAGATCTTAACATCCTGTCAGATTAAGCTAAGTGTGGACTTTTAGTCTATTATATACTACCTGCTTGTTTCAAAATACCAGAGTACCCCAAGAGTTCATGTACAGGCAGAATACATAAGTTGAAGCCAAGTTCCACTTGTCCTCCCAGTTAAGGAGGATAACCAAAAACTTTAAAAGTTATTTATCCACTCAAGTATATATATTTATATTGTTTGCTGTAGAATTAATATTTAATCAAATTCAGTCCATCAGGTGATACTAGAATGAGGAAATATTAATATTTATTTTGTATCTGACAAAAGTTAGTCAAACAATCATGTGTAACTATCCTTTTGGGGATAAATTCCACAAAGGGGATTGGTAGGCCAGATATTTCTGGTTAAGTTTCTAAATCAAATGAATTTAAATTATATGAACTATATTTGAAAGTTTGCATATACATATACAAGAGAATGCATCTTATCCCAAAGATTAAGTCTTTACTCAGATGATTTTGTTTAACCATGACATTTGTGGATATTTTAAAGTCACAGAGATACTAGAGAATGCATTTTTGTTAGGATACACACACAGGCTGGGTTTCCGGAGAAACCCACGAAATATCCGGTAGGACTTGGCTTCAGCTTATAGGCTGCGCCCTCGCTAGATCGTGTTGTCCAATTTTAAACGGACGGACAGGGATCCCAGGGAGTCCGGGCGGGGTTCGTGGGTCGTGGGTCGTAAGTCGGAGGTCGTGGGTCGTGAGTCGAGTTGGTTGAGAGAGATAGATGCGCCGGAGCCCATGGGCTCTGACTAGTGCGAGCGATGTGAATCGAGTAAGGTTTTTAGAGCGGAAAATATTATTAGATTACTGGGGGGAATCTAAGCTAATTTTCTGACTGGATTGTATGTACAACATCTGCCAGTTTATATAGACCATGGAGTGAATGACATACCAAATCCAGTAATGGTGAAATGAAACTAACAAAACATGAAACGGGAATAGTAAACACCAAATTGGTGTTAGGAACGGAACGGAACGGAGTGGAGTCCGAATCGTGACAAAGCATAACCCATAACGGGAAACGGAGCGGGAGCGGAGTCCTAAATCGTGACAGGTCATTTGACTAAAATGGGAACGGGGCTCGATTAGAGCGGTAACGGAATTCTAAGCGGGGACCGGTGACTGATGCGTGGGACGAAGACGGACATAGACAGAGACGGAGTCCGGGGGAAGTCTGGTGACTGATATGTATCGTAATGAGGTCGAACGTAACGAGTCTTGACATAACGGAGTCCGGGCGGGAAATCCTATAAACAGACGATTGGTGCTTGCATACGGGTTAGTGCCTGGAGTCCGGCGGGATTGTCCGGTCGTAACAATTTTATCCCAAAGATTAAGTCATAACCCAAATAATCTTGTTTAACCATAACATTTGTGCATATTTTAAAAGAGCATACAAGTCCTAAAGATGAAATTTTAGGGTAATGAAATATAAACTCCTAAAACATGTAGTCATAGCCAAAGGGAATAGTCTTACTTAAAAATATGAGGACTTTCCATAAAATTTTGGATATTGAACAAATTGTGACTATCCTCCTGTACTCACCAATGCTTCCATTTTTCAACATTTTATTAATGATATTTTCTCTGACATACTTGATGTATGTATCCATCATTGTGTATTTGGACAACATTATTATCTACTCTGAGGACCCTGCATTACATGATGAACAGGTCTGTGAGGTTCTCCAGAGACTCCCACAACATGGCCTTTTTGCAAACAGTGAAAAATGAACTTTTGACACAGACTCCATGGAATATCTAGGTTTTGTCATGGGATCCAACAGGTTCTGAATGTAAGAATTACATAAGCAGGGTGAAAATATTGACCTGAGCTGGATTTGAACCAGCGACCACTAAGTTTGGATTACATGTCTAGTGCTCTTAACCCCTGAGCTATCAGGCCATTAAGAGTAGTTCTATTAAGAACCAGTTACTACTGGGATGATTAGTCATCAGTAAGATATTAATATATCCAGGTCAACCATTACTCATTCAACACTGAATGGATGAAACAGGTTCTGAATGGATGAAACCAAAGTACAAGTTATCAAGGATTGGCCAGAACCTCAAAAAGTAAAGACATACATTTTTTCCTTGGCTTTGCCAATTTTTACTGACAGTTTATTTGCAAGTATTCCAAAACCATGGTTCCCCTTACTTGTCTCACTTGTAAGGATGCTCTGGAATTTTGACAATAAGTGCCATGTCAGTTTCAATCTTTTAAAAAATTCTTTTTCTTTAGCCCCCATCCTTTCACACTGGAAACCAGGTGTCCTGCTTATTATTGAAACAGATGCCTTGGACTATGTGTTGGGAGTCATTTTGTCTATCCAGGACTCTGATGGAGAAGTGCACCCAGTCACTTTTCTCTCTCAGACTTTCACTGGACTGGAGCTCAACTATAATGTCCATGACAAAAGAACTGCTTGCAATTTTTGAAGCCTTCAAAGCATGGTGACACTATTTGGAGGGTGCAGGAATCCCAGTTGAAGTTGTCACAGACCATAAAAACCTGGAATACCTTTTGACTACCAAACTTTTGGCCTCCCAGCAAGCCCAGTGGTTCTGAATATCTATCTGATTTTAATATGTTCATCTGTTTTCAATCTTGCCACCTTGGTGGAAAACCCAATGCTTTGACTAGACAATGGGATGTCTATCCCAAAGAGGAGAAATGACTATGCCACAGTAAACCTGCACAACTTGAAACCTATATTCACAAATTTGCAACTTACTGCATCAGTCTATTCTACTTACCTCATTCATCCAGTCATGTGTGGAATTATCATTATGGACATCAAGAAATTACATCAAGATATTCTATCAGCAATTCCATTAGACCCAATCACCAAGTGTTACAACCCATTCCCAGATACTTCAATCTTCTGTGGTTATCCATAACTTTCCAACCCAACTTCCATCCATAGAACATTTCTAGTTCCATACTTCTGAACCTGATCCTTGTTCTGCATTTGGCAACTTGTCCATTGACAAGTATTCATTCATTTGTTTGTTGTATTCCCATTTCAGAATACCTTCCCTAATCCATCTTATTGTGATCCTAATTTGTAGTACAATAATGAAAGAACCTATATTAGTTGCCATGTATTTGTACTCTACTTCAGATCTGATATTGATTTAGTTTCTTATTCCTTCCTTCTTTCTGTATGCTCGATATTTGGGCCTCTTCAGAACTCTGAATATCCATAATATTCCAGCTAAATCCCTTTTCTGAAATTAAGGACATTCTGAGCAGTTGTATAGAGGTGCAGCACATAAGCTGAAGTCAATGTCCTAATCCTATCTAGAAGTTTCCAAGTTCCCAGTTATTTCCCAATATGTAGTTCTAGAATAAGTTCCCAACACAGCACTTACATAACACCAAAGCATATATATGTTGATAATAACCCCATGGACCCAGTCAACCTCAGTCAACCCCAGTGGTCTCAAGACCAGCATGGTTTCATTAGACTTGACAACCACATATACATACATATGTACTGGACTCCGATGGCCTCTGTCTCAGAATTATCCAGTACAAACATGATCACCCACTCTCAGGACATTTTGGACTCAACAAGACTCTATCAATGATATGAAGATAGTATACTTGGCCTGGACTCCAAGATTTCATTCAGCACTATTGTATATCTTGCATTACTTGTCTATGCTCCACATCACAGTGTCACAAGCCATATGGCCTTCTGAAACAGCTTCCAGTACTGGAATACCCATGGAATTCCATCTCTATGGATTTCATTGAACACCTACTAGACTCCAAAGGCTTTTCAGAAATTCCAGTGGATGGATTCTCCAAGCAAGGTATTTTCATCCCTACACATGATACCATCATGTCCATGCAGTTGCAGAACTTCTCATCATCCATGTATTTTCCAAGCACAGAGTTCCATCTCATGTAACTTCTGACTGTGGGTCCAAATTGTATTTCATTTCTTTAGATCCCTTGGGAAATCCTTGGACATGAAGTTATATTTCACATCCAGACACCACCCAGAAGGCAATGGACAAACTGAACATGTCAAACACTGGAATAATACATATCTCCATGTATATTGCAACTATCAACAGGACAATTGGAAATCCCTGTTACCCCTTGCAGAATTTGCATACAGCAACACACCATCTGCTACTACTGGCATATCTCCTTTCTTTTGCAAATAAAGGTTATAATCCCAATATCATGGTATGTACATCCAGAATGGAACCTTGCCTCAGCCTATGCTCAAGAGTTTGTCACAGACCTTGATGAACTCTACCAAGAACTCAGAAAGCTATAACATCTGCCCAAGAACAGTATTAACATTCAGCAGACAGAAATTGGATTCTGCCACCTAACTTTAAGATTGGTGACCATGTTTTTGTTAAAGCTCAATTCTTCTGGACTACCCATCCATCTAAAAAACTATGTAGCTGAAAAGTACCTAGGACCATTTGAAATTCTAGCTCAAGCTGGCTCTTTATCATGGACCTTGCAGCTTCCAGATAGCATGCACGTGGTACACCCAGTATTTCATGTCTCTATGTTAGAACCATGTACTGCTAACACTATCCTGGACTGTGTGCAATCTCCACCCCCTCCAGTCATTATAGAAGGAGAACCTGAGTTTGAAATCTCACAAATTCTAGACTCAAAAATAGATAATTGTTGACACAGTTGTAAATTGCTCTACTTGGTCAAGTGGATGGGTTATGAGGGCATAGATAAAGAAACCTCTTGGATTTTGACCACAGAACTCAGCAATGTCATGGAGATTGTAACTGATTTTCACACAGCATACCAACTCAAACCTGGCCCACTATTCTCTCTCTAACCACATTATCCATGGACTCTGTGTACATTTTGGATTCATTCTCATTTTTCCTTGTCACCCTATGTCTCTCTTGCTTTGCAGGTTTTTTGCTTTGTTTCTCATGTGTCCAAAACAGATACTCCATGGGGTTTCTCATTTTCTCATGCTTTACTAAGGTATATTAAAAAAATATTATTAGTATCTATGACTATTACAGGTCCTGGGACTCCTGCCTCTACAAATTCTTCCTGCAACTCTTTCAACTCCTCTGGCCCCACAGACTTGTCCTCACCCTCAGACTCCTCAGAACTCCTGTCCTCAGACATCTCATAATCCTGGTTTCCATCCATAGCTCTTCAAGAACTCATGGAATGCTCTGTGGAATTCCTGAAGACCACCTACCAGAGTCTTCTGAATGTTATTACCTTCCTCTAGCAAAATGTTCTCAGCCTCAATGCCCACAACTATCCACCCCAAAACATCCTCCAAAGCCCCCCTGTGAAGAGTGGTAGAAGTTCTAACCGTTCTATATACGAAGAATATCGACCATTGAAGTACGATACCACGGTGTATTGACTGTCTAAGTCTAATACGGACCGAACGTGTATTGACTACTTAGTTCAATACGGTAGAGAGAAGTAGCTATCTAAAGTAAGGTAGATAGCTAGAACGAATAAGCAGAATCGACTGGTTAAGTGCGATTCTGGACAACTGCTCAAGTGCAAGTAGAGTAGTTAGAGAGTCGAATAATAGAGTAGCGTGGATGTAGTCCACGCGAGTTGAGATAGGGATTGAGTTTCGACTGATACAGTTCAAAACTCAGTTTGAATGAGTAGCTAAAGCCCGTCTGTGACGGTTGAGACGATACACCAATCACAACTTACAGGACACTAACGGGTGTCTGGGTAAGTCATGGTTGTGGTGTAAAAAGTGTCTGAGTTCTAAACTACGGGTGCTAGAATACATAAGTCTGTGTGTGCGCCCACAAGAGTCGATGTACCGCATACATAGGTTGTCGAACTAAGTATAGATATAATAGAAGAGAGAAAATAGAAATAATAAAGGAGATATAGTAAGAGCTCATCTGACTATATTTCCTGAGTGTATTTTGCCATACCTCTCACACCCCCAGTCTGTCCATGTGTGGGCCCTGACCAGCTTCTTGGAGACAGTCAGTGTTCCAGTCACTACACCCAGAACACCACAGGTCATTTTCAACTCCAGCCAGGCTGGAGGAAATCTCCACATCTTCTGTCAGTCATGAGTTAGTATATTACCTGTCCACAGGCTATACACTTGTGTGGGCTCCCTTGCTCACCCTTGGACTCCATCTTGACCTCTGCTGCTTTGTGCTATGAAGGACAATCAGTATGTATGGACCCAATGATGTAAGTTCTTACCTTTCCCATGACAATCACAGACACCTTGACATGCCCCATGGCAACCCAGGCTGCCTCCTCCTCTCTTCTTTTCCTCTCCTCCACCTCTTTCTCTGTAGACAGTGCCACCTGGTATTCTCTCTCCAGTTCCTCCACCTCCCTGGCCCTTCTATCTTCCTCTTCACACCTTTGTTGTTGGTCCAACAGCTGAGCAGCCATCATTGGCTCAGTAGGTGTTGTCTGTGGAGGGCCTGGCTCTGGGCATGGGTTTTGGTCCCATTAGGGCAAAGTGTGGGGAATGAAAGAAGAAGAAATTTTTATGTTTTCAAAATTTTATAGACTTCTTGTGCTTCCAGTGTCATCTATATCAGACTAACAATGTGAAGAGCTGTATGGTTGGGTAGAGGGAGAGCATTAGCTCTCCACATGTGCATGGGAAGACTCACTGCTCACCCACAAAGGCCTGCCTACCCTGTGGCAAGCACTGTCTTTCTGACAGACAAGTTTGCTACATGCTGTGATGCAATTTGTTTGAAGGCCCTTATGTATGCTTCATATGCTAAGGACTTCTACCTGCTGGCTAATCATACTATCTCAGGGTCGACTCCTTGTGCTAAGAAGAAGGAAGCACCACCAATGCGGAACAAGTGGCCAAAGGCTGTTCCCCATCTGCAAGCTTGGAGGATTGAATTAATCTGGTTGAGTGCTGCTTTCTTTACTATTGGTCTGATATTGCCTTTGTAGTCCCACCAGCAAAACAAAGGATTGTCAGGCCCTGCTGGGAACACTTTGGTTAAATTAATCAAGGCCTTGATCAGGCAGACTCCCTGTTGGTCTGTTATAAAGACCGACTGTGTCTCTCTGATTTTTGCTGTCTTGGCTGATGGTAAGTCCAAAGGCACATAGTGTTTTCCATCATTGTCATGGTTAATGAGAACATCCTTTCATTTTAGGTGTTTAGTGGTGTCAAAGAGTGGTCTGGATGGTACAGTAACCTCCCCAAAATGCATTAGTCCCCAGAAGGCATATCAAGAGACTGCCCAAATGCACACATTGAATGCATCATTCAAATCCAGTATCAACTTCAGTGTGAATAACATCCTTAATTGTATTGGTTGTTGTGGGGGTCACTTTCCTGTCATACCTTGTAAATTCTCCAGGCCTCACAGTGACCACTCAATTTTTGTTCACTCATCATCAGACAGTGGTGGTGGCCAACCTTGAGCTATGTGCCATGCTCTGATTGCTGAGAGGTATTTTTTGTTGTAATACACTGACTGAAATTGTCTCAAATCTAGTTCCCATAGTCAACTCATCTCCAAGATATGCCAGGTCTGTTGCTGCCCAGAGAGTGAAGGAATGAAGTACTGGGAAGGATATTGGTAGTCTGTCTGGTTCTGTGACTGAGAAGATATCACAGAAGATGTGGAATTTTCATAGGCCAGCACCATAAGCCTTGGGCTCATGTAGCAATACCTATAAAGTGATAAATGTGATTACTTGCAGGACTGAATGCTGAATCATGGCTGGCAGTGGAGTGTTGATGCCTTTCCACCTGAACAACCTCACACTGGCTTTGCATGGTGGCCTCAGCACTGATGGGGCTAAGTGCAAGTGGTTAGATGATGGTGTACATGATGCTAGGATGAACAGTGCCAGCTCCATTGCTGGTGCTACAATTATTGGATCCAGTGATGCAAATAATGGGGATATCCAGTGTGGTATGAGTGTGTGCTTTTGGGAAACCCCTGAGGAATTTGGTGATGTGCCCTCATGAAAGAGCATCTGAAATGTTGTCTCTCAATGGTATCTACTTGACCTTCAATTGTATTCAATGTGTGGCTAATAGGCTGTAAATCTCTTTTACTGCAGTATCTTGTTTGTTTCCTTGCTGCAGGAATGGCCTTGTTCAGAATGGCAATGAGCCTGCTGTTGTTGAATCACACCACGAAAATGGAATGAGAAGGGTGGCGATGGTGTAATGTGTAATACACCACCCTGCAGTGCTAATCTCAGGCCCAGTTCCACTGCTACTGCCTCTGCCCACCCAATATCACATTGGCAGCATGGATTAACTTTGAAACTGGGGGACCACTTCCAGGCTGCCCAATGGCAGTTGACAACAACACCTATTCCAAAGGATGAGCTGGCATCTCCCCAGCAGCTGATGTCTACCACTTTGGGCAATGAGATTGGGAGTTCATTTGGCAGATACTGGAGTATGTATTGAATCCAGGAATGATCTGTCTGTGCTGATGGGCTTGGTGGAAGATGGGCCCTTTGAGACTGGAAATTGCATGCAAATAAACCAATGGAATGAAGGAAGGGCCTTATCCATGGGAAATGGTCAATATGTGTACTAATTTCCCATGTAGCTTCTCTGCCTCATTTGCTGAAAATTGTTGTAAAGGGTATGCATATATGCATACCTGGACTAAGGAATAATAACTGGATTATAGTACTTTATTATTTACCTTTTATTTTCTTTCTTTATATTCTTTCTATATTTCGAGCACACCTTGATTTCGTAGTTCGAAGCTTTGTGTATACGTATGGGCACTCTTGGCGCCAAAAGAGACAGACAACTTTACCCAGCAGACACCACCTCGTAACGACTCAGACGTCGAATAGCAAGAGGTGTCAAGGGTAGTATCTCAGCTACCATAAGGGTAGCATTCTCTAGTCTACTAACAACCTTTGGGACTCGAACCGCTAAGGTCGAGTTCCGCTTTCAAGACTTTGCGCTCGTCGACTCTGTAGTCGACTCGCGCTACTATTACTCTATCCTAGATACTCAGTCTTTAGCTGAGTATCTTACTTATCTCTAGCTGCTAGTTGTACCGTAAAAGGTCAATTCATTATCTTGCTGTTCTAAGCCGTCACGAGCAACTATACAGTTGCTCTTGAGGCGTGCAGTGCGTTCTTATACTAGTACTAACAGTCTAGTAATCTATAGTATTGTACTGACGGTCAATACTCTCTAATAGTAGTTGAATAAACACTATTCTTCGTATATTGAGCGGTCAGAATCCACCACTCTTCACAATTGTGCACCATCTACTGAATGATCAAAACATGAGTCGAGTGCAGATAGCTAGAACGAATAAGTAGAATTGACTGTTAAGTGCGATTCTGGACGACTGCTCGAGTGCAAGTAGAGTAGTTAGAGAGTCGAATAATAGCGTAGCGTGGATGTAGTCCACGCGGGTTGAGATAAGGATTGAGTTTCAACTGGTACAGTTCGAAACTCAGATTGAATGAGTAGCTAAAGCCCATCTGTGACGGTCGAGACAATACACCAATCACAACTTACAGGACACTAACAGGTGTCTGAGTAAGTCGTGGTTGCAGTGTAAAAGTGTCTGAGTTCTAAACTACGGGTGCTAGAATACATAAGTCTGGCGTGTGTGCACCCACAAGAGTCGATGTACCGCATACATAGGTCGTCGAACTAATTATAGATATAATAAAAGAGAGAAAATAGAAATAATAAAGGAGATATAGTAAGAGCTCATCCGACTATATTTCCTGAGTGTATTTCGCCATACCTCTCACACCCAGTCAGACTTCTGGTCAGACTCCCAGTTAGACTCCCATCTCTGATCCAACTTTCCACCCTGAGTCTCCAATCTGACTTTTCGACTCAATATCCGACCTGACTTCCAACTATGGAACATTTATAGTTTCCATATTTCCAAACCTCATCCTTGTTCTGAATTTGGTAACTGACAGGTTAACAGTTATTCATTCACTTGTTTATTGTTCTTGTTGTATTCCCATTTCAGAATCTTCATCCTAATCTGTCTTATTATACTTCTAGATTTGTAGTACAATTACTGGAACATCTATATAGTCTTCCATAGCCATGTACTTACTCTTTAGTTTTAATCTCGAATTAGTTTGTACCTCTTCCATCTTTCTGTGTGCTCAATCTTTGGAACTCTCTGGAGATATCTGGAACTCCTGGAACTTCCGAGTATCCATAAACATTCTGACATATATTCATCCTCTGAAATATGGACACCCAAGTGAGTGCACGAGGGTGCAGCACATAAGCTGAAGCCAAGTCCATCTGTACTCTGGTAATATTCCAATACTCCCATTACTAATCCCTGGAAACTCCCCAACTAATCCTCCGAAACTCCAAGGACATATTTCTGGGAAGTGTCCGGAATATCCCCAGAAAATCCACCCTGAGATCCAGAACTTAACACTAGAAAATGAAGTCATTACATAGGTGAGTTGTCAGTACACTGTCATCAGAGATGTTGCATCAGGAATACCAATGTTGGGATGCCAGAGTATAGGATGAAAACACACATAGGGGCCTAAATGACATAATTCCTAACAGGTAGGTTCTAATTCAATATTTGAACTGGAGATTAGTAGAATATATGACAATAATTTATACTAAAATATTTAATAACAGACAGATGAGTAGAAGGGGAGTATAAATGCAGGATGGATTATGGCATTTAGCTGTAAATAAGGGCTCAGAGGCTAAGGTCAAAAAGGATCCTAAGTCTCAGTCTGGCCAGACACTAGCATAAATGATATGGTGGAGTGATGCAAGGAATAATGGAATGTCATTAGAACTGAACTGAGATGGAGTGGCTGGAAAGGAAATCATTAAGTGGGTGTGTTGTTGGGTATCACAATGCCAGAGGACAGTATATGTAGGTTGAAAATACACATATGTAGGGGCCTGAACAATGTGGTTCTTAACAGAAAGGTTCTAAATCAATGTTTGAGCTGGAGATTAGTAGGATACAAGACAATATAATTTATACTAAAAGATTCAATGACAAACAGATGAGTGGAATGGAAGGAAAGTGGGGTATGAGTATGAAAGAGAATAAATGGGGAGCTAGAATCTGCAGAAGTCTCCAATATGACATGGGAAGGGCAATCATAGCCATATGGGAAGCTAGAAGTCCAATGTGGAACAAAATACCTGACACTTCAAGAGAAACAAATTGAGGAAGAATGAAAATATTATTCCAAGCCAAATATGTAGTGTTATTATTGATACATGACTAAGTATTCAGCAAGGTACCAAAAGAAGACTGACTTATATTTTTTAGGTTCAGTGAATTTACAAATGTATATAATGTATATAATTTAAACTTTAATCACTTTAAAATAAGTCTCTGAATGAGAATAAATGGGAAGCTGGAATGTACAGAAGTCTTCAATACGACATGGTCACAGAAGGTAATACAAAATTTATGTGATCAAGTATTTGAAGACATTATTATTGATGCACCAGGTTGCAAAGTGACCAAGTAAAGTTGTAGGGTGGCAGTGTTAAGATGCGTACAGGGCGGGTCTCTGGAGAAACCCGCGGAATATCCAGTAGGACTTGGCTTCAGCTTATAGGCTGCACCCTCACTAGATCGTGTCGTCCAATTTCAGACAGGTGGACGGGAATCCCAGGGAGTCTGGGCGGGGGGTCGTGGGTCGTAAGTCGTAAGTCAGAGGTCATGGGTCGAGAGTCGAGACTGGTGAGAGAGATAGATACGCCGGAGCCCGTGGGCTCCAACTAGTGTGAGTGGTGTGAATCAAGTAGGGTTTTTAGAGCAGAAAATGTATTAGATTACTGGGGGGAATCTAAGCTGATTTTCTGACTGGATTGTATGTACAACATCTGCCAGTTTAAATAGACCGTGGAGTAAATGTCATACCAAATCCAGTAATAATGAAACGAAGCGAGCAAAACATAAAATGGGAATAGTAAACACCAAATTGGTGTTAGGAATGGGACGGAATGGAGCGGAGTCCAAATTGTGACAAAGCATAACCCATAATGGGAAACGGAGGGGGAGTGGAGTCCAAATCGTGACACGTCATTTGACTAAAACGGGAATGGGGCTCACTTAGAGCGGTGACAGGATTCTGAGTGGGGTCTGGTGACTGATGCGTGGGACGAAGATGGACATAGACAGGGACGGAGTTTGGGGGAAGTCCGGTGACTGATATGTGTCGTAATGAGGTCGAATGTAACAAGTCTTGACATACGGAATCCAGGCGGGAAATCCTATAAACAGACAATTGGTGCGTGTAGGGTGTGGTGGCGTACAAGTTAGTGCCCGGAGTCCGGCAGGATTGTCCGGTCGTAACAGGCAGCATGGTGGGGGCTTGCCCCCCACAGGTCACAGCCTTGTATGTTATCATGCCCTTAAAATATTATGACATAAGCATTAGTATTTCCCATGCTATAAACAAAACACTAATAAGATCACATTGGAAGAGTTTTGTCCCAGTGACATGATTAGCACAAAACCTTATTGATTATCTGCAAATAAGGTTTTGTTTAATCATGTGACCTGTCAAAATTAGATATATACATTAGTTCAACAATATCCCCACAACTCACATTGTATACCATGAAAGCTCTTACTCCTGCTCAGGTTAGCCACATTCTCACTTTGCTCAATAAGGGCAAGTCTGCTTCTCAGATCTCTGCAATCACTGGCAGAGGTGGGTCCACTATGTATGTATATCCAGAATTTACTTTACCCATTGCCCATCACTTGCCAAACCACCTGGTGGCTGTCCATGCAAGCTTTCTCCTTCAGATATTCATTATTCCATTCTAACAAATCACTTCTCAGAAGGCAGAAACATGCCACTGAGCTCACCAAAATCCTTCAAAATATGATTGGAGAGTCCATTTCAGTGAAGACTGTTCATAGAGCACTCAAGAAGGCTGGAATGAGGGCTGTGGTGAAGAGAAAAAGGCCTTTACTCACTAAGAGGCATAGGAAGGCAAGGATGGACTTTGCTTTGACACACAAGGACTGGACTGTGGATGATTGGAAGAGAAGAGAGTTATTTGGTCAGATAAGACAAAAATCAATCATTTGGGGTCAGATGGGAGGAAGTGGGTGTGGAAAAGGTCAGGAGAGGGGCTCAGTAATAGGCTGGTTGAGGGTACAGTCAAGTTTGGAGGAGGAAATCTGATGTTGTGGGGGCTGTATGTTGTGGGAAGGACCAGGATATTCCACCAAGATTGATGGATTGATGGAAGGATGGATGCTGATGACATGAATTGGAGTTTACTCAATAAAGTCAAATAAACAATTGAAGAATATTCAACAATATTGAACACAGATCCCTCATTTGATGAAGTATTAATTCGTCCTGTTGATAAAGTGTGAGGCAAAGATAGGACACAGAGGCTCATGAATAATTAAGTCGAAGAAGGTCTCGGAAAAGTTTGATGATTATATAATACAGTAATAATTATTATGGTACAGGTTTTCTGACTGACTTCCTTTGTTCCTATCATTGTCCTTTTATACTATCTATCATTTACCTATGATGATAATATATATCAAAGTGAAATCATCAATGACATCAAACTGAGACAAGTCAAAGATATTTGAGAGTGTCAAAGAATAGTCGAGTCAGAAGTTGAGTCAGAAGTTGAGTTGAAAAGTCAAAGGAATGTCAAAGAAAGTTAAATTGAATATTATCAGAATTTGAGCTTGTACGTTCATGACAGCTGACCTTTATGTTAGCATTCTGGAAGATGAACTTCAAGAAACCATGGAGTATTATGGCAAGAACACAGAAGATGTGGTCTTTCAGCAAGACAATGACCCCAAACACAAGAGCAAGAAGGCCACCAATTGGTTTAAAGACAATGGATTTGTGGTCATGGTATGGCCACCTCAGTCTGTTGACCTTAATTCAATTGAACACCTCTGGTATTACCTCAAAAAGAGAGTATGGAGTGGCACCCAAGAATATTCATGAGTTGTGCAAGAGGGTTCAGACAGAGTGGGAGAAGATCCTTGCCTCTACTTGTCAGAACTTGATAGAGAGTATGCCTAGAAGGGCTGAGGCTGTTTTGAAGGCCAAGGGAGGCCATACCAAGTACTAGATTGTTTGATTTGTATTCTTTTTATACCAGGGACAAAACCCTTCCAATGTGATTTTATTACTGTTTTATTTATAGTGTGGGAAATACTAATGCTTGTTCATAATATCTTAAGGGCATATAGAAACATATAGATCTAACCAACCACCAAATTTCAGGTCTGTATCTACAGTGGTTCTTGAGTTATTCAAGAATCCTTGCACAACTAAAAATCATTGGAAGGATTTTGTCTGTCACGAATGTACAAGCTCAAATTCCAATAATATTCAATTTAACTTTCTTCAACATTCCTTTGACTTTTTGACTTGACTTCTGACTTGACTTCTGACTTGACTATTCTTTGACAATCTCAAATATCTTCGACTTGTCTCAGTTTGATGTCATTGATGATTTCACTTTGATATATATTATCATCATAGGTAAATGATATATAGTATAAAAGGACAATGATAGGAACAAAGGAAGTCAGTCAGAAAACCTGTACTATAATTATTATTACTGTATTATATAATTGTCAAATTTTTCCAAGACCTTCTTCAATTTAATTATTCATGAGCCTCTGTATCCTATCTTTGCCTCATGCTTTATCAACAGGACAAATTAATATTTTGTCAAATGAGGCATCTGTATTTGATATTGTTGAATATTCTTCAATTGTTTATTTGACTTTATTGAGTAAAATCTGATTCATGTCATTGTCTCTTACTGTATTTGCCTTATGTGTTAAGGAGTGCATGCGGAGCTTATCAGAGGGTTTCTGGAGAAACCTGCAGAAAAGCCAGTACAACTTGGCTTCAGCTTATAGGCTGCACCCTCATGAGATCATGTTGTCCAATTTCAGACAGGTGGATGGGAATCCCGGGGAGTCCAGGAGTAGTTGATGGGTTGAGAGGTTGGAGGGTCAATTGCAGGAATCCTGTGGAGGTTGAGGGGTCAGGTGGTGATGGGTCAGAGGTTGTGATAGATAGGTCAGAGCCCGTGGGCTCTGACAAGGTAAATAGCAGTGTGTTTCAAAGAGAGGAATAGAGTGGAAATGTACTGAGATTACTGGGGGGAATCTAAGCTGATTTTCTGACTGGATTGTATGTACAACATCTGCCAGACTATATAGACTGTGGAATGTACAGTATGTTATACCAAATCCAGTAATAATGAAATTCAAACTAGTAATCATGAAATGAGATACATAAGTAAACACCAAATTAGGTGTTAGGAATGGAATGGAATGAGGGTGGAGTCCGAAATGTGACAGGTCATTAGACCATAACGGGAATGGGGCAGGAGTGGAGTCCAAAACGTGACAGGTCATTTGACCATAATGGGAATGGGGCTCAGTTAGAGAGCTGATGGGTTTTCTGAGCAGAGTCTGGTGACTGAAGCATGGGACAGGGTCAGAGATAGACAGGTATGATGTGTGTGGGTCCCGGCAGGTATTCTGGTGACTGATTTGTCAGACAACAAAGGTCGGACATGGGCAGGTTGTCATCTGGGTCCCAGCAGGTGTTCTGGTTAACTGATAACTGGTACATGTAGGGTCCGGGTGCATATAGGGTAGTCCCCAGAGTCCAGCGGGTTTTCCAGTTGTAACATCATGCTTTATCAACAGGATGAATTAATACTTCATTCAATGAGGCATCTGTATTCAATATTGTTGAATATTCTTCAATTGTTTATTTGACTTTATTAAGTAAAATCTGATTCGTGTCAGAATCACACTGTATCCTCCCAAACAATTGTGAATTGCAATGAATCACACTGTATCCTTTCAAATATTTGCAAATCACAATGAATTGGGAAAAATTAGTTCAGGGTTTCTCATCCTGAAAACCTTTAAGAAACTCATGGATTTCTTCAAGATTTCACAAACACATTTTTTGAATTTCCAAAAGTGTTTGTGACCAAGGAAAATTTGTTGAAATATATACATAATTATTCAATGATTTCATACATAATTATTCAATAATTTCATACATAATTATTCAATGATTTCATACATAATTATATTGTAAATTTCATTATTGTTTTCCCCTTGACAAAACATTAAGAAAACTTTGTCTTGGCACAAGATTTTTTCAGGTAGAAAATCACAGTTTTCATTCAAGTCCCTGAGGGGCAAAATTGAGTAGAAATATGTGGTTTTCAATTGGTTTCTCTAGGCACATTATTACAGTTTTCATAGAATTTTGTTGGGTGGAAAAACCCTAACAAAGTACAGGATTTTTTAAGAGTTTCCTTATTCAGAAAATCCATAAACAATAGGCTATTTCTGTTAAGATCTAAACTAAAAGGGAGAGAGGTGGCTCTAAGTTAGGGGGCTGATATGGTAACTAAGTCAACTGAGGAGCCAATGATAGAGACCATACTGTACTAGTTGGGAGGTCTGACTCTATAAATGTAGTGGAGCTTGGCTTCAACATGTGTTGCACTGTCATATGAACTGTTAGGGTGCTCTAGTATTTCAAACAGAGCAGATAGTACAATAGGAACAAAGATCAACACTTAGCTCAATTGACTGAAGGGCTGAATTACTAAGAGTTGTGAAGTAAGGAGTCATGGCTTGCCAAAGACACCTTTGAGGTATTAGAATAGGAGTAATAGGACTGAGAACTAGAAGGGGGTAATCTAAGTCAATATTTGAACTAAAGAAACTGTAGCATACATGAAGGAGCTTTACACTACAATAGGATGGGTGATTGGAGGGCTGATCAGAGAAGTGAGAGTGATGAGGAGTCAAAAAGAAGTAGGGGAAGGAACAGGGATCCAAATGAGACTAAATACAATATAGCAAAATATTCTGAAGAAAAGGTGTGAGGTGGCAAATGGGATGTATATGTGGAAACAGTAATGGGGAACAAACAGAATGGATACAGAATGGAAGGCTAAGGGACTAAGCTACAAAGAAACAAGTGTCAGGGGCTCTGTGAGTGGTGATACCATGAGTGGGGGTACCAATAGTGGAATGCCAGAGGGTTACAAGACTAAAACAGGTTGCAGGGGTCCAAAACAACAGGGATCCTAACAATTTCTAACAATGTTTCCTCCGAATTTCCTGATGCAAATTTTTTGGTTTTCAGATACTGTACTCTTGAGGGATTCGAACAGAGGGTGATGTGTTCGTGTCGATTACTTTGTCACCAATATAATTCCTTGAGTTGTGAACTTTGTGAAGTTTATTGCACCGACCTCGTAGTTAGGTAGTACTGCAGTGATGATAAAATTTATTACACACATTCCGAAGTCAAGGGAACCTATCGCATGCACCCTGAAGTCCATACACAATAAATAGCGTTTGGTTACGCATTATTGCACTACAATACATCTATGAATCAGACGAGGACTAGTCCCTATGTGACTGTCACCGGATCCGTCCACTTGCACAACTCCCCCTGCCTCGCCCCAATAAACTTCCCCCCCACCTCATCCGCTGGTGTAATAATCAAATGATCCCCATCATTCTCCACAATCCTCACCTTCCTCCCCTTCAACTCCCCATGCAACGCCACCGCCCGGTCCTTCAAGCCCGGACTAACAGGCACAAGAAACTGCACCGGGACTGCGGGGACTTCATGCAGGAGCCCTGGCGGCGGGCTTCTAACGTATATTTGCGCCGTCGTGTTGTATACAGAATTGGGTTCCATGACGCTGAGGATGACGCCTTCACAGTCGTTGTAGATGCCGTCGTGCCAGTGTTCACCCCTGCAAGGCTTGAATGTGACATAGAGCCCGGAGCGCTTCATGCTAGTGTCCAGGAGCCAGGTCTCTTGGTCTGCATCTATGTAGTGCAATATGATAATTAGAATATAATGTAAAATGAAGTGAGGTATGGACGTGAACGTACTGAATACCGGAGCCCTAACGCTCTCACTCCCTCCACCCGGCACGAAAGGCGTCGCAGCCACTCCAGGAGTTCTCGCGAAACTGGGCGTAGGGGCCCCATAGATCCCTGGTGTAGGCGCGCTGTAAACACCAGGCGTTGGTGCACCCAGTCCTGAGCCAGACACACCCGGTGTTGGTGCGCCGAGTGCGCCAGGCGTGGGTGCAGAGTAAGGGTTGGAACCAGGTGTTGGAGCACTAAAGGGCGTGTGGGTATCGGTGCTGTGGGACTAGATAGTGGAATGTAAGTCTCGGCTTGTGTTATGACGGGCTAAGGGAAAGAAATAGAAGAAAAAAGGATAGATAGACGAGGCCGGGCCGATTGGACGAAAGGGGGAAAAGACCTACCCATTGATCATCCTCACTCCCTCCTCCCCCTCCACCAGCAGCATACGGATTCGGTGTCCTCCCTGTCACTCCACTACTCTCATACGGATTCGGTGTCCGTCCATACGCGGGCGTCCTCCCACCAACTGCACCACCTCCCCCACCCCCACCAGAAGCATACGGGTTCGGCGTCCTCCCACTCTCCCCACCCGACCACGCAGGCGTCCTCCCACTCTCCCCACCAATCCAACCCGGCGTCCGGTTCCCATACGGATTTGGTGTCTTGCTAGAGCCTTCCCAAGCAGGTGTACGGCTGCCACTGCCACTGTAAGGGTTCGGAGTCCGTCCCGATGTCCCCCATGCGGGGGTTTTGAACCCAGGGTCAGAATAGGGATTTTGAGCTGGTGTTCGGGCATAGTTCGCGATTGGAGGAGCCATCGCACCACCACCGCGGCCGCCTCCTGGGCCTCCACCTGGCCCACCTCTCCCAAAACTCTCCAATGGCACTGGCGGATCCCCAGGCCGTTGTCCAGGCCTTTTCAGCTTCTCCTTCTCAACGGTAATGACCTTGTTACCTGTGTTAAGCTCCACCCTCGCTTGTGCTCCGTTCGTATCCTTAATAACCCCGACATAGCCCTTGAAGGTCCCTTTGACCACCACAACATGAACGCCAATCAACCTGTCCCTCGGACCCCGCCCCATTGCTCCAGAGCCAACGAATCCACCAGGTGGGGCACCTGTCATGGCGGGATTCATTTTAGAGAGGTCTGTTGTGAAGGGGCTGGATTTGGCGTTAGGGTGTGTGAGCATGTTTTTGGGGGCGACGGAGGTGAGAGAGCGGGCGCGGGTCACGAATACGCCACCGGTTTGGGTGAGTTCGCGGTTGTAGAGGAAGGCAAAAAAGGATTGGTGGATATGGAGGACTTGGCCTTTGCGGTTCTGGAGGTGAAATAAGATTAGTGCTAGTTGGAAATAGGACGTGAGGTAGGCTAGAGGAAGACACTACTGACCTCCCCGTCTATCTCCTTTACGTTATCCCCAATCCTCAATTCATGGCCAGACGAATCTGTGGCAATTGCACGGCGGCTGTCACGACCCATGGTAATTTGGTGCGGGTGTACGACGCGGACTTGTCCATTTTGGTCGAGCACACGGAAGGTGTCACGTTCGGTTTTGAATATGACACCAACGGTCTGCATGCTATGTTTGTGAGAAGAGGATTAGATCGATTTGTCGTGACAAAAATAGGACAGACCCACTCTAATTGTACCAAATCATGTAGCTCGTAATTCCCTACGACATTTGTGCTTGCACCTACTTCTGCAGCTTCACGGAGGTCTTTCGAGAACACCGAAACCTGTGTAAGGCGAGCGGTGAGCACCTGCAAAAAAAATTGCGAACAAAGGACAATACTCGCCTCCTGCATCGACAGATCCGACAGGAACGTCACCACGTTATCCGCCACAGACACCACCAGCCCAGTTTCATCCACATTATGTCCCGCCATGACCTTCACATGGTCTCCAGCCTTAAACTTCTTCCTCACACTCCTCGCGGGTACCTCTACCTTGACATTCTGTCCTTCCAACTCAAGGCCGGCCGCAAGCAACGTAACGATCTCCCCAGTGATCGTCTGCACGGTCCCGTGCACGCCCGCTTGCTCACCCTCAAATACTTCAACGCGATCACCCGGTTGTAGCACAACGACGGCGGCTTTACGCGCTGCGTCGGCGATAACGGAGAGATCGACGCTTGTTTCCCCACCCTCGCCTGCCTCGCCGTCTTGTTGCTTCACGAATTTCGTGATCTCATCAAGAGTCGGGTTAACGTCTTCCGTCTGGATCCCTGAGATACGGATGTCTTTTTCGATGTACCCATCACGGAAGGTATCGTTCTGAAATACGACCACCCGGGCTTTCGAACGTGAGCTGACGGATTTCCGACCGTAAACTTTGATAACCTCCTCGATGTTGAAAAAGCGCTGCGGAGGGCGTGTGCTGACACTCAGCCCCGAACCCATCTTCTTCCGCTTCTTCCCATCTGCTCCTATCACCCCAGCCCCACCAGCCCCCACGTCGTCTTTCGGATTCAGATCAATTCGCGGGATAAACTTCAATCCCACCTCCTCGCCATTGTCTGTGATGTCCACGACCTGCGCCAGGTCACCCTGGTATTTACCTCTCTTAATGCGCACCCATGCGCCTTCAGTGATAAGGTTAACTTTTCGTTTATACTGCAAAAGAGGCGCCATCTCCTCGATCGGGACGAGCATCATCCCGCGGGAGGGAAAGACGTTAACGAGGCCAACTAAGGCTTGTTGAACTTGGGCCTGACTGCGGGCCTCAATGTAAATCATCCCGGGGAGGTTATCGCGTTGAAAAGCGGAGAGGATTTTAAGCGGCCGGGCTGAAAACTCGAGGTCTATGCTTTTGCGCATAAGGCTGAAACAGATGTCGCGTTCTTTTCCCGGCTGGGAAAGGAGTCAATATACAAACATAAGAATAAAAAAAGAAATATAGAATGTATGTCGCACTTACCTTGACCCTAACCTGCCACAAATTGGCATCATTCACACTGGGCATCAATAGTCTTTGGGGGATATTTGCAGGATCGCCGGTATATCGTGTAGCCCCAGTCCTCTTATGCCTAAGCTCAATCTCCTCAGCGATTACGGCCGCATCCTTGTTGTTCAACTCAAGACGCTGGCGGTCGAGCCGCTGATGCAGTGCTGAGCGGCGGCGAACGTCTTCATCCTCACCCTCCCCCTCGAAGCCTGGTTCAGCTAGGAAACCATCTGTAATGGGGTGGATAAGCTAAGGACTAGATATTAAATTAGTAATAGAGCTCACCTTCACCTTCGTCCCCCGAAGATTCAGGCTCGTCTTCACTGTCGACCTGAGCTTCGAGATCCACAAACCTGTTGTAAGCATTTCTTTTGTGAGAACGCTATTTGTTCGTAGGTTGGTTAAAGTAGTCCAATATTATTCATCAGTAAAAAAAACCTTCTGCTTTTTCTTCCTCCTCCCACTATCCTCCTCTTCATCCTCCTCCTCTTCTTCTTCATCCTCCTCCTCTTCATCGTCTTCATCGCCTTCTAACCGTCTACGCGACGGTTCCTCCGCTTGCTCTGCCTCCTCCTCTGCCTCCTCTTCTTCCTCGTCACCCTCTACAGGGCGTTGATCTCCATATGCACCATTATTCCACGTTGTTTCTTCTTCGTAGGACATAGTGTAAGTAGAAGGGAACTCGAAGGTATTGTTGCCACCAAGGCTCAAGCAAAAGATGGTCAATCTAAACGTCACGTGATGTTCTCTCTTAGTCAAGATGTCACGTTTGTCACTGCGAATTCCGTACTCTTCACAAACAATAAGTATTATCTGAGATCCCTTTAATATGTCACACCAAAGCTCTATAGCTTTGTGCGTATTTTGAGATGTTTTCCTCGATCATGTCACAGTCCAGTCGATGCGGTGAAGCGAATCATGTATATGGTTATTGCATATATATTCTTCAGGTAGTTGGCTCTTCGTTACAGCCCAAAATAAGGCACTTTTGTTTCCTAATAGCTAGCTGTATTTAGAAGAGTAGACCCGAGATACTTCAACGTTGCAATTGTGATCCTGTGCTTGCATTGAAACGTGGGATAACACGGTGCCACGTCGGCGCACCACAAAACCAAATAAAAGAAAATACTGCCGATTAGACTGTTACCTACACCTCTGCGCAATGGAGACTCCTCCAAATCTTCCTCCTGGCTGGGCTGCTCAATGGTAGGACATATTCCCCAGCCTCCTAATATCTAATATTGACTTATTACAGGGATTCGACTCACCAGCGGCACCTTTTCATCGGTGAGTATGCTATCAGCTGCATTTACCTGAAAGCTAAGCAGGGATTCTATAGAATCTGCTACCGGCCGCTCACAATGGGAGCATCCTGCCCAGTTTCCAGCTGCTCCAGTTGCGCCGATAGATGCCCAACCACAAGGCCAACCGCAGCCAGCTGGGACTTCAGGGAAGCGTCGCCAGTATGCAACAGGCCAGACTCAGGCGTACTATGGCACACCGGATACAAGTGGTGCTCAGTATGCTGATGCTGCTTACGCTGCGGGACAGCCCGCGCAAGCAGGAGGCCAGCTTTTCACACCAGGACTTCTTGCAGAGCAAGGCGGTTTCCAGGCCCAACAGCAAGCTCCGTATTATGCACCCCAGGAGGGCTATGCTAACGGACAATATCCACAACAGCCTGATCCCGCAGCCCCAGCTCATCAAGTGAACCAGATGACGAATCAGTTTGCGCAGATGGGTATGGGACAAAAGCCTGTGAGCATCCTTTGGCAACCGAACCAAATAACAGTAATAACCACATCACTCCTAGTTTCAATTCCAGACTGTTAATTTGCTTAGTATGCAACCCGACCCCCGAGATCTACATAGGCCACCGCCTGAAATTCGTCTTCCTCCTAATGTAAATCTCCCCATTTCACCGCCCTTTACAAGTTATTTATTGATATCACCGAATACAGGCAACCGTTTCCCCATCTCCGTCTGCCAATGCTGACCCATCGTATAAACGATCTACCATTAACGCCGTTCCCACTACTTCGTCGTTACTCAACAAGTCTAAAGTGCCTTTCGCTCTCATTATTACTCCTCATCGTACCCTCAAAGAGGGTGATGAAGCCGTTCCCGTTGTGTCAGACACTGTGATCGCACGTTGTCGACGTTGCCGAACCTATATTAATCCCTATGTACAATTCATTGACGGAGGAAATCGGTGCGTGTATGTGTACCGTCTAAAACCAAAATCTTTACATCTTTTCAGCTGGAAATGTTGTATGTGTTCTATGTCAAATGAAGTTCCTCAGCTCTTCGATTGGGATCAAGCTCGCAATGCGCCGGGAGACAGGTGGGCCCGTGCTGAGCTCAATCACTCTGTTGTGGAATTCATAGCACCTACCGAATATATGGTCCGACCTCCCCAGCCTCCGGTTTATGCCTTCCTCATCGATGTCAGCCATGCTGCCGTACAATCCGGCATGGTCGCAACTGCCACTCGCACGATTCTCGAATCTCTAGACCGTATCCCGAACGAAGATAATCGGACCAAAATCGCTATCATCGCGTTTGATGTGGCTTTGTACTTCTTCTCCTTGGCACCTGGTCAGACTGAAACTTCCATGCTCGTCGTATCAGACTTGGATGATGTCTTTTTGCCCAAACCGACCGATCTGCTCGTGAACTTGACCGAATCCCGCGGAGCCATCGAAGCATTACTTGGAAGAATCAGCGATATGTTCCAGGACTCCCATACTGTTGGCAGTGCCATGGGTCCTGCCCTTCAGGCTGGATTCAAGATGATCGTAAGTCCTTTGTAAATTGCGTCGGAGATATTGATACTAATCGGACGTTCGAAAGCAATCCATTGGAGGAAAATTGATGGTTCTATCTGCCAGCCTTCCTACCCTGGGTGCTGGTGCCCTAAAGAGCCGTGAGGACCCGAAGATCTTAGGCACGTCCAAGGTGGGCCTTTCCCTACCTATAAGAGTTCTCCTCCCTGATTCCTAGCCAGGAATCTTCTCTCCTTCAAGCCGCCTCGCCCTTCTACAAAACGTTTGCCATAGAGTGCTCGCGTGCCCAAGTGTCTGTCGATATGTTCTTGTTTGCCTCCGGTTATACCGACATTGCGTCTTTGAGTCAGTTGAATAAATTACCTTATTTATCAAGGTAAATTCTAACATTTCGTAGGTTGTCTGCCGCACTATACCTCTGGCCAAACATACTTCTACCCGGCATTCAATGCAGCTCGATCTGAGGATGCTTTAAAATTCGCACATGAGTTCGGTACTGTCTTGTCAAGCCCTATCTGTTTCGAGGCTGTCATGAGGGTCAGAGCATCCAAAGGTAATGATGTTTCATAAATGCATTGATTGACTGATTTTGACGTATCTCCAGGATTGCGCATGTCCGAGTTCCATGGTAACTTCTTCGTCCGCTCAACCGATCTCCTCGCGATGCCGTCCGTCCCTGTCGACCAGTCGTACGCAATTGAGGTCCAAATCGAAGAGACGATCACCGCGCCATTTGTCGTTCTCCAAACTGCGACTCTCCATACCACAGCCTTCGGCGAGCGCCGTATCCGCGTTGTCAATCTCGCACTCCCCACCACATCTAGCATGTCGGAATTGTACTCATCGGTTGATGAAGTCGCCCTGGCTACGTTGTTAGCTAATAAGGCTGTCGAGCGCACTATTTCGCATAAGCTTGAGGATGCGAGGGATGCGATTACAAACAAGCTCATTGACATCATGACGACGTATAAGGGTAGTATGACGGCTGCGGGCAGTGGTGCAAGCTCGCAATTGGCGATTAGCGACAATATGAAGATGCTACCGCTGTTATGTCTCGGATTATTGAAGCATGTGGGTTTTATTCGATTAGTATAAAGTGGTTTGGTCTTAGTTGAGCCGTACTTTTTAGGTTGGCATTCGACAGAGTGCTCAGATTCCATCTGATTTACGGGCGTACGCGGAGGCGCTGTTGACGACGCTGCCCTCTCAATTGCTTGTACCATTCATACATCCAACTTTCTATTCGCTGCACAATATGCCTCCTGAGGTAAGATATTTAGCACTGATATCTTTCTGGAAGTTAACTTGGCTTTCAGGCTGGCACGGTCGGCGAGCAGGGCATCATCCTTCCACCACCATTGCCTCTGACATCAGAACGGCTTGAACGTCACGGTCTATTCCTGATTGAAGATGGACAAACTATCTTCCTCTGGGTCGGACGTGATGCCGTGCCGCAACTCGTGCAGGATGTGTTCAACCTCCCATCATACGACCAGCTCCGTGGTGGAAAGGTACGCCGTGTGAATATTTCACTCATCTTTAGACAGCACTGACGTGAGTCGTGGTAGATAACATTGCCTCTACTCGACAATCCCTTCTCGCAGCGTGTTAACGCCATCATTGCGAAGACGCGTGAGATGCGTCGCGGTCCGTACTGGCCGCATTTGTATGTCGTTAAAGAAGACGGAGAAGCCCCGCTCAGACTTTGGGCCCTGAGCGGACTCATTATGGACCGCGCTGAGCAGATGCCAAGCTACCAACAGTACCTTGGCCAAGTTAGGGATAAGGTGCGTTTCATGATTTGTTTTGGTGTTTACCGAGTTATTAATTGTGTATATCTTTTGTAGGTGAACGGCAGTAGCTATTAGAGAACCAAAAGTGCCTTATTTCAGGCTGCTACTTCTCTCTCTCTCCCTCTCTCTTTTTCTTCGATTTTATATATAACGTTCCTGTACAATTCCAAGTCGGTTTAATGATTGGTATTATTTGGAATCGTCTCTGTAAGGGATGAACCGACTACGTAAAGAGTAACTTTATAATGATTCGTTTCGCCACATTGAATAGAGAGTATTTGCAACTAATATATATTAGCAAAACTGAATTGGTTCCTGATATTCATATTAGGAACAATTCAGTTTAGCTAATATATATTAGTTGCAAATACTCTCAAATAGATTGACTCCATAATGGCATGAATCCATTTCTTCTTGGAATCTTAACCCCCAACGGGGGTGTCATCACCCGGCGATAGTACTATTCAGGTAAGTATGCTAATATGACTTTTCAACGCACGCAGAGCTGAGTACACCTTTGGTGTGACCCAATTTGAATTTGCAGATGTCTCACCCTGTAGACGACTGTTATCGCAGATGGATGGATAAACAGTGTTCGGCGAGGATCTCGGATATGAATGATGCATGGCTTGGTACAACATTTGGGGACACTATCTGTGCCAGGATGAGCCGTGAACGCGTGAACCGTCGTTCGGGGACATGGCGTGCACGATTCGATAGCCTTCAGAAACGCAAATCACCATCACTGGAGGCTACCAATCGTCACCGAAGATAGGGAGACGAGCTTTAGTAGAATGGACTATACCTAATCTAAGTATCTGCCCGACTTACTGTAATTTGACTACCAATCGTTTCCTATTCGGGTCAATCTGGCCCGAATAGTTCGCGTACTTTGACGCACGGCTTCTCTCCGCTCATGTGTCTGGATCAGCTTCCTTACAACTAGATATTAAAGCGGTGATTCGTGACGTTCCTCTGGCTACCCCGATCTCCTTGGGGTTGTCTAATCTAAGCTAAGATCTCCCAGAATTCAGCGTGAAATGAGCGGTGGTGACGCCGTGTCAAACTATCCAAGATTGATGGTAATCATACTAATAGACATTTGATTTATATACTAGAATATGCGTGATGAGCCTTTTGGACCAAGGCTTCAGCAGCAGGGTGAAGGGGTAGGCTGTAGCTATTCTTAGTGTCATCTCTATGACACTGAGCCATTTCCCCTGTATTGAATCTAAACCTTACTCTTCGAATGGACCATCCAATAGAAACTGGACCATTGCTACATCTTGAGGATCGCTGGTTTGACGCAAGAGGCACAGACCTTGCGCATCGATGAGGCTCAAAGTACAACCGCAGTGTGAGTATTACAATCATTTAAAATGGTCCAAGGTTCACACGGTATGGCAACGGTAGTTCGGCTCTAGAGTTAATGGGATCCGCTCGAGATTGTAGATATCTCGAGCGCCTGTTGCAAATCATCCCGGTAGAATGCCCTCAAGGTTCACATCATCACCCATCAATGGTGCCAATATATAGTTGGTTGTGGGTATGATGCCACACGGGTAACCGGGGTTATCAGGATAATAAACTGGGCAAACAACGAGATCGGAAGTTTTCCAGGAAGTTAGTTTGGGTTTGTGTATACCGAACAAATAAACTCCCCCTTGGTCCCACATGATTCGTCCGGAAGATATTTAAACTCTGAAGATAAATGTGTATTTAGTACAGATTGACCATGGAATAAAATAGGTGTACAAGCGCAATTAACATCGCAATATACAAAGTCAGTACGAAAATGCAGTTCTGGCGTCTCAAATCTTACTTTGACAGCCATACCAAACAAGGCCTGCCCTTCATCTGATGAATATTAGATCTGAAATCCGATATCGTTCACATTGAAATAAGGAGCACACTATCTTAACATATTTACTGATGAATGGGATAATTTTATCTATTATAATCCTCATGATAATGCTCCACTCTCATGGTCTCGTGACTAATTAGCGATTGGAGCGCAGCTCCAAGGTAAATTAGGTAATTTCCATCGAAACATTGCCATATCCGGGGCTTCTGCGTTGTATATAGATCGTATCTCCTCAAAAAGGCGATGATGGTAGTAGAACCTTTGCAAAAGAAAAAAAAAAAAAACTTTTGTAAATTACAAGAACTTGTAAGTACATGTAGACCCACGGCCCCTAAATTGGTTTTGACGTTCCTCGTTGAAAATTCTTTTTTTTTTCTACATGTGGTCACTTCAAATCGGAGATTTGTCATCCGTCGGTCAGTCGGCACTCGGGACCGGACGTCCACTCCAGTCCACAATCGATGCTCAACAACCTTTCTCCCGAACCACACTCACCGTCGCACACGACCGCTATGAACGACGCACAGCCTCCCGATTTCGATTTCGCAGACTATATCAGAGCAGCGCCCTCTAGCAATGAGTCGGAGCTGGATATATTTGCCGATTTCCAACGGCCTGGTGTTAATATGAATCTCGAGTCTGCTCAGGCCATGCTTGACAATTTGCCCCACAATCAGGGTCAAGCTCAACATCAGAACTCGAGTCAGCACCAGCAGCACCAACAGCAGCAACAGAGCCAACAGCAAAATCAGCGGCAGCAACAGCACCACCAGCAGTTTATCACTGCAGAAATGCAAAATCTGAAGGATCGTTTGGAGCAGCAGATGAAGTTGCAGCAGTTGCAACAGCTCATTCTACAACAGCAGGTGTGTATCCTCTTCTTCGCGCTGTTGATCGCCTATCAATATCCGCTCTTTCTCTCTTTTAACTACCTTCTAATCTGCAGATTGAGCTTCTCAATGGAAATTCTCAAGGCCAGAGCTCACACATCCTTGATTCTCAACAAAAAGATGGACTTTACAACGGTCTACCTACTCCGCTTGGGTCTGCTGAACTCCCTGCGATAGTGCCCAAGGACCGAGTACCTCCAATGATGCTGCAACCGGATATGTTTATGGGGAGCGCCAGCAATGTAGTGCGTCTCGTTCTCTGTTCTCATTTCATATAAGATCTTTTTGCATCTTGCTTTTTTTTTTTTCGGTGTGCCAGTTTTTTTTAGCCCTTGTCTCGATCCCATTATTGTAGTAGCGTTCCATCCACTATCCTGTCGTGCCCTATCATTCACTTGATTTAACTTTGACCTTTTAACCGGGCGATCGATTTGCAATTTATATTATCTCATATTGCAACCCACACATGCTTTTCATCAAGTTTTCTTGGGTTATATAAGCTTTCTAATCTTACTGCAAACAGCTTTCCCCCCACTTACAGTCCCACCATGGTCACGTCATAAACCCTAATCCATCTTTCTCTGCTCCGGCGGCACTGGCGTTCCCAACGTCACAACCCTTCCCTCTGCCAGGTCCAGACATTTCTCCACTTACAAGTCCATGGATTCTTCCTCATGGACATGTTAGTCGCCCCTCACATTCTCAAGCCGACTTGCTACACCTACAAAATCAATTAAAGGACCACCAGCAGCTCCCGTCGCCACATGAACGTCGCCATAACACAGCTCGTCCGCATCTTAAACGCACGAGTAGTGCGGACGAACATATAATAAGTCAACAGCCCGCACGGAAACGCTCATTTCGGAACACGCCAACATCGTCAGCGACGTCGACGCCTGCAGGTGGCAATAATGGCCACTATTTCATGTCAAGCAACGACACGCCGTCTCCCGTGGATTTGCCAATGCCCCCTCCTGTTTCATCGAATGGTATGATCTCTGCGCCTTCAACGTCCGGCAGTGGGGCTGGCAACTCTGCCTCCAACATTGCCATCGCGCCTATGACTCCAGCAAGCATCTTGAATCTACGCAAGCTTTCGACGGGTCTTGTGCCGTCGTCTATTCCATCAGGAAGTTCCGCTGTTTCTGGAGGTACTAATGGGGATATGAAAGAAACGGCCAAGAAGCCCAATAAAGGCAAAGCAGCTGTTTCCACACTGCCCCGCGGGCGGAGAGGATCTACCGCGAAGCCCGGGTTCAGTCCTAACCTAAAACCGCTCTTACCTGGAGGTGTGTTTGCCGTTGAATTATCCTTAATCGTGTCTCATGACATGTCGATTAGCACAACCTCCAACACCCACCTCGCCCCTTTCGCTGCCGACACCGTCTGGCCCCATGGGCCGACCTTCAAAGTCATCGCACAAGGTCGCCGAACAAAAGCGGCGCGATTCGCTTAAAACGTCGTTTGACGAGCTGCGTTTGCTTCTCCCTCCCGTGGCTCTGCCGGAAGACGAGGAGCTCCTTCCTGGATGCATGCCCCCCCGCGGTCCTCCCAAGGGTGATGCAGACGGCCCCAATAGGGGCGTGAGCAAGCTCGCACTGTTGAGATGTGGGAATGCGTATATCAAGGAGCTTAAAGACATGGTGAAGCGGCGGGATGGGGAGATTAATAAGTTACGAAGTGAGGTGAAGCGGGTGAGGGAGCTGCTTGGGGATGCTGCGGGTCGTGAAGGTGAGGTACAGGTGGATCTAGACTGCGACGTTGACGAGGGCAGAGGTGTGGAAGCGGGTATCAGACTCAAGATGGGGAGTGCAAGTGGAGGGGACGATGAAGATGATTGATCTGAGAGGGAATTTTTGGGGTTTTTTTTTTTTTTTTCAATCGTTGAGCTCAAAAATATGCCATTTTTAGGAAGTCCTTTAGGTCATAGAACTGTGGGGTGAATATAAGCTGTAAGGTATTATGATGACAAATATGCATATGGTTGGAGATACATGAAAAAACAATGGCTTCAAGTTGCACACGACCATGGGGCACTAATAATAAAGCTATTTGATTATCATGCTTTACCCCCTCAAGTGCAGATAAACAATGATGTGCTATTTTGAGAGCCAGGACAACAATAGATTGATCTGCAGGTCAGAAACGGCGATTAATATGACTTGTGCAGATCCGGGGTGTGGAAAGTCTCTCTCCACTGGGTCTCAGTCCAAATGATCCTGAGAATCACAACGTTTTAGGGGCGTCTATTCAAAGGCTTGGCTGTCAGCACGGATCAGGTATTCAAGACTAGTCACCTTCATGAATGGCCGTTACCTAAATCAATATTTAAAATAGTAATTTTGGGGCCGTAATCCTAATTGTGTACCTCGGGGGGCTGAATTATAGAGCTGAAGAGCAATTTCTGAGCAATGCGGCTGCGGCAGACAAAACAGCAGTAGTAATAGTAGCAAGGCAAACTGACAATATTGATGCAAGCCGCGGTGAAAAATGGACGAGGTAAAACGTTTGCAGCTTAGATCGATTCCAAAGAGGTGAAGGGATCCATGACCTTACGTCAATGGAATCTATAACAAGGAAAGAAGACTTTACAGAAATACAAAAGGAGGATGACCTGCAACGTAGAAAACGAAAAGAGCATGCCGTGATGGCTCCGGCGGATAACAAAGGGTGCCGTGATGGGTGAGAACAATGGAAGGCCAGATTAAACCTCTGACTTTACAGGCTCTTCGGGGATGGCGTCTTTCTCAAGCGGTGCGTGCTTGCTGCCAGTGTTGTCGCCGTCGCTGACGGATCGCAGCGATGACGTGTGGTCTGTACCAGACCAATGCCAACACGTTATGGCGCTAAGCATATCCTATGCCACGCAAAAGTGAAAACATTAATCAGCGGAGTCTGTCACCACAAAAATGGCAGCGGCACTCACGTTCCTAATTCCTAGGATGATCGCCCCCAGAAGCGGAACTGGATCGTGCATTCTACTTCAATAATGGGGCTGATAAGAAATTTGATGTACCCACTTGCGGCTTGCAACATGTCAACCCAGACGGGGAAACCGAATGAAACGGAGAGCGTTGTACCTTGACCTGTTGAACCTGTCTGGGGCGGACGTTTCAAGACAGAAACGTATGCGCTATCCAAGAAAAATGACAAGCGCAGAGAATAGGTTAATCAATGGTCGGATGCCATCCACGAGAGATCACGTACACCGCTACAACAATACGGTAGAGACTAAATATTATTACTCGGAGTAATAAAGAGAGCGAGACTGCGCTTTTGGCTTTTACATGTCGGAAGGCTGCCCAGTGCTTGTATAGGATGCTTATGATATGCACTACAGCATTCATGGTTAATCATAAGTAGTCGCTTCACAAGACGCATGGCTGGTGACTGACCATCAAATCCCATCGTGACGAGCAGCAGCGCTAGAGTTGTACCGTACACGCCTAGTACGCTGATAAAACATAGTCAAGGTATAACGCAGTTATGACATAACGGCTACATACAAGGAAGTGGGCCCTGAGACCGTACAATAGAAATTAACTGGTATAACCCTTTGTAACGTGGCGTCAGTCACGACGATGTTTTGCATGCCGAGCTGTGTAAAGGTTATTAATGCACAAGTCAGAGTTCAGATAGCTTACATTAACAGCGGCGAGTGCAAAGACAAGGAAGAACATATAGGGGGTAACTAGAAGCTAGCGGGGCATAAGAACGTAGCCGTTTAGATATTGAGGATGGTCACGAGTACCACAGCGGTAATCCACTGATCTTGCTTCAGCCCTTTACTTTCACCATATATCGCAGCACGAAGGCTTATCCATAGCTAGAGAAAAACCATTATAATGCCATTTTTCGGAATGAAAGTGCAACGCACCCTGACCACAAGAGATAGTGTCGAGCTCGCCGTCATAACTTGCGCTCCTTCCGTAAGTGCAGCTTGAGCAAGACACTGGTTTGGCGCAACTTCTCCTAATGTGTTCAGAATTGTGTTTCCTGAAGTGCCACGGTAAAGCCTGCCAAAATTGCTCAACAAAGAGATCAAAGCGTGTTCAAGGACGCGCTCACATCAACGAAAAGACAATGCTGGAGAAAATCCAAGTTATGCAGAAATTCAAAAAAGTGGGATCTCGACGAATTCGGCGCGAGAAAACAGCAAAGATGAGGACGACGAATAGACCAATGTGACCACCAATAATTTGAAGAGCCAAGAAAGCCGTTTGGTTCCTACGTAATACTATCCAAGATTATGGTTGTCACTACCAATACAAGTATAGATTTATGATTTATGTATACCTGAACCTTCGCGATAGGCCACTTGAACCAAGGCTTCAGCAACAGGGTCCAGGGGCGCACTGTAGCTGATCTGGATGCCTTCTCTATGACACTGATCCATTTCGCCTATATTGAATTCGAACTTAATTCTTCTAGTTTTGAGTGAGCGGTTGTGACCCACCATCCAAGAGAAACTGGACATTCGCTGAAGCGTTAGGATCGCTGGTTTGACACAAAAGGCATAGAGCTTCCGCATTGAGGAACTCGACGTTACAACCACAATGCGAAGTATTACAGTTATTGTGAATGTTGTCGAAATTGGTACATGTGACATTGCACTGTTCTCGCGGTAAAACAACGGTGCAATTGGGTTCTGATGTAGTTCACTTGCCTGTGGAGATAATACCTGGTCTGAAGAAACGTCTTGTCTCAATCTTAGTTTAGAGCTGACAGGATCTGAATGATGAGCAGCGACTGTGAATTTAAAGAATCAGCACAATATTCTGGGAGGCAAATGTCCTGTGACGCTGACCACCATAACATCCCACCAAAAGCGCCGGAAACCAGACGGCATGAAGAAAAAACATGGTCGACCAGCGACAATTGAGGAGCTGAAGAGGTAGAAGGAATGAACAAAGGGTGCTGGTAGGTCTTCCGAATGTCAATCATTCGGTTCGTGACGTGTGGCTATTTATGCGAGGTGCTTCACACCCGTGCCATTCATGTCCATACGCATCGGCCTGTTTTTCAAATATCCTTTCCCTTTAAAAATATGTATATCAAGGATATTATGAAATATTATTGAGCTTCTAACAGAACCTCATGTGCAAGAGGTACTCTATTGATCGGTGAAGACCACAATTGTGGTCTTGGTGACCACCCGAGGGTCATGACAGCTCCTGGTTTAGCAGCTAATCAAAAAATGCGTTTTCCGATATATTTATCCTGATGGCATATTTTTTAGTAACCACATGAGAAGCACCCCAGATGATGTAACGGCCAGAGCTGTCAGGCTGCAAGTGCCAGCCAAAAGTCCGATATAGCTACTGATCGAACCAAGGAATCTGAGGTCACCTAGTGATGGTCACAGGGGGGTTACGTCACGAGTCTTTGTGACAAGTCGCGTTCTGAGCTTCTTGTCATTCACTTGAATGTCTACTTCTAAAATATGATCTTTCTTACAGTATTGTGTGCTTAACTCTGTAATCTTGTTTGAAGGATTAATTCCTTAATCTAGCACTCTAAATACACGCGTTCTTAAAGATCGACGTGACCACAGTTGTACTTGATACTTAATAGTTAAATTTGGGGCTAGATGTCAAGTTAATTTTATTATATCAGGATAATATCTACAGCCACACGTTGACAACAAAAGAAACCTTCAGTCAAGTTAAAATATACCACACTGCCACGAGTTCAACGGTATCATACATCACGTGACGGACGCGGTTTGGTTGAAATCGGCAAACTCAACTCCGCTTGCAGAGCTCCGAAGGTCCTTTTTCTACCACACCGACCTCTCTGAACTCTCGAGAGTTGTTAAATACGACTCTTAATCCCTAATACATCCCTAATCTCCGGATATATAAGCCAATGGCTATCTCCACTTTCTCCGTGTTTCTGGACGAAAATATTCCTTCATCAATGTCATCCACCACATCCTCGACGACATCCTCTCGGAAACCTCGCCCTCACCATAACTCTCATTCTACGACCAAAGAAAACATCAATCCTCTTACTGGTCTCCCGTTCGATACCCAGCCACCACTCAAAAAACGAAAGCCTTCACCTTCATCCGCTCTCAAGGTCAAAGCTCTTTCATCATCGTCCAAATCTGGTGCCAAAACCAAGAAGCTATCTTCCTTGAGAGAGGCGAAAGAGAAGGGCAAGAAACGCGCCGTTCTGGGCACCAGTGGAAACAGAAACAAAGGCACCGCCGCTGGGGACAACAGCAGTGATACTGAGCAGTCTTTGAGCTCGCTGGGTAACAGGAGGGCTTACGAATTCTCTGTAATGCCTCTTGCGGACGTTACCCAGGCGTATGACGAGCGTGAAGCATTGCGCAGCGCGGTCCAAACGGGGCTGCATGCTGTCGAGGAGAATCCTCAAAGTGATGCATTGTGGGGTTCGGGGGAAGTGAGTGTCTCCAGCACTTATTTTTCCGAGCCTCACTTACATAAATACTTAGTGTGACATTGAAATGCACGATACAACATCCAAGGAAGCGATACAGTCCACAGCAGGCGACGCAATAGAAGCATGACCACCACAGCTAACATCACATATTCTGTGACACACTCATATAGCCCTTTATTGACCATTTTATTTCTTTATACGCATCGCTTTGCATATCCATGCTCTTGTTATGCCCGCCTCATTTATCACACATCCCCAGGGAACCTTGAGATACTTGCTGTCCTTCATCTCGCTCTTCAGTTCCTACATTTTCCCAACGTCTTGTATAACACGTCGTTTCACAACTTCTCATCACACATTACTCACATCCATGCGCTTCCCTACATGTCATCTCTATGGTCACTTATGCATTTCTTATATTTCGGCTTTCATTGTTCCTTTGTAGTTGGTTGTGTTATAAAAGATGCACTTTATTCCACCCATCTTGTTTGCAGACTTTCTCTGGGGATTCTCCCGGTTCTGAATAGTGGACACTGTCCTAAGTTAAGGTTATCTTGACCTAACAATGCGTCCCAAATGTCTACAATGGAAAACACTACACGTGACTTGTTCTTTTTTTTTTTTTTTTTTTTTTTTTTGATATATTTGTATCCCGCTTCAAGCAACAATGGCTAACTGCGGCTAGGGGGTGAAAAGGCCCCCAGAGAAACTATGCTACGGTGGTACGAAGTTCCGAGTGAGCTACGTGTGCGGAAGGGATTTTAGTAAGCAAAGGGGGGGGCATGTTGATATATACATGGTATAGAGCTGAGGCCTTGAGGCCTTGGGCCGAAGCCCCAAGAAAAGCCCGAGATCCTGCTAGCAGGCGTCGACAAGGGCTGCAGGCACACCGAAGTCTTGCATTGCTAGTGCATAGGTGAATGCTGGAGTCGGAGGTGGGTAGGAAGGGTAGACCGCTGCCAGGCAACAGTCATGGTTGGTAGGTGCCAGTGACGTTCCGCAGACGACACTGGTGCGCGGCTGAAGGCTGCCGACTTTGACAGAGCAGTGAATTCAGAGGTCCCCAAACCTGTTCACTGTCATCCGCCTCTCCGCCCCTCACCACGAGCACTGGGGGCCCCAACCCCAGAGGCAGGTGGTGGTCACGGAACAAGAGAGCCTTGACACGTGACTTGTTCCGACGGTATCAACAACTAGGAAATGCACAAGACAATATTACCGTCGAATTCCGTAGTGTGTATCCAGATAAATATTGATATAGATAACTAGTACATCTTATAATAGAATCACGAGCAGGAGCAGAACACACAGAATCACGATGAGAATCGCTATACACCATCCGGATTTTGTCGCTGGCAAGATACCATAAGTCAGCATATATGTAGGTTTTCTTGGAGTATTAAATTCTATTATTGCCCACCTTCAGTATCTCGAATGAATTTCTTCATTCTCGTCATTGCACCGGACAGCTTCGTTTGAGTGCTATCCACGTTCGCCTCCAAGTCGCCTAACATCCTAGATATCGGCTCATTTGAAAAATGGATTTACATACAGCATGTATATCACTTACTCATTATGCTCCACAACCTCCTGGCCCATTAAGCCAGCTTGTTCCGCAAGCGTGGTTAATGTACTCGAGATCGATGTTAATGTATGGTCTTGCCGTTCCACCAACATCTAGAGAAGTCAGGTCAGCAACGTTTGCAACAGGATAAGACAAAATGAAAAATTAAATAGTCTAACCTGTTGTTCCTCCCTCGACCATTCATCCTGGTCGCCGGTCTGCTCCTCGTGAGGTTGTGTTGATTCAACTGTCGCTTTCCCTTTTGTTCCAGATGAGGATTGAGGTATAGCAGACACCTCCTGCCGCATATTCTACAGATAGAGATATAACCTCAAAGCCTCCCAACCAATGATCAACAGCAGACACTGACCTCAATCTCCTTCCGAACACGGCCCACGTAATTCCGCCGTCCCATTACCTCTCGTTCTTCCAGACCAAATAGACGTCCGCCTGTATCCTCCACTATTCTAGGCAGGAGATAAAGAAATCCTCTATGGTCAGAACATGTGACCTCTACCATAGGCAAAACGCACATACCGAACGCTTTCTTCAAGGTCTTCTAAATCTGCTTCCAGAGCAGCTAGGGTCGCTTTCAACTGTCGTAACAATCAGCATCGTCCCGTAACAACGCAAGTATGTCCATCGTCTACACACCTCATTTCGTGCCCAATCTAGTTCTTCACTCCCTTCGGGGGCTGTGCTGCGTATTCGCAAATACGATGCCCTAAGCGTCGCTGCAGCCTGTAAAGACGAGTCTACTTCAGTTTTAACCGCATGGTACGGATCTGTCGACATGGACAATTCTAATCAGCTGAAGACTGTAAAAGCGCAGCGCACAGCTGAACCAACAATCGTCGCAAGTCGTTGAAAGTGCATAATCACGTGATTGGTTACGTCATCAATTGGACACGTGGACTCTCACAAGTCCTAATCTCCGCCGAAGACCCGGACACTTTTTTCGGGACAGAATAGGAAATACAAGAACCCTTGCTCTCCCCCACACCCAAAATGATAATGAAGACTTCTAAGGACGATTTGAACTTACGACATGCTCTGAGCCGAGTACATGGTACACTACAAGTTATGGGTATACTGAATATTGGTAATATAATATAATATATTAGTAACGGTTCCTGACGACTCCATCACATTCCAGTGTAACGAGTCAGCGGCTCACTAATGCTATGTTGTGGGGCCGGCAACTCGATATCCCGTATCCGGAAATATTAGTAATTAGTTAATATTTATTTAGTATAAAAGACGCGATAACATCTCGAATAAATATATTATTATCATCTTTTGACTACACTGAAGGTGATAAAGCATAGTGTCAGAAGAGGGTTAAAGTAGACAAGATTGGGCTAAGTTCTGTGGATTTAGAATAGACATTATATTCAGTAATGGAGATGGAGTAAATGTTCGAAGGATGAGAAAGAGACTTTGTAGATGTTGATGCATGGAGTGGGAGGGACAGGCTACAGGTGTATGATAAAGCTTGAAAGGCACAAGATTGAAAGAGGGGCTGACTAAATTGGTGCCATCACCTGTAGCTAGCAATTGGTAATAGGATATGTACTTAAACAGATGAAAGGGAGGGGTATTGTCTGCTGGTAAGCAGACAAACAGCCCAAGTGTGAAATGGAGGAACATGCCACTTCCTGTGCAAATTCCTCCATCAAGACATTAGAAGGAGGGTGGGAGGGAGGAGGAGGATTGCTTGTCCACTTACCAGCAGATAAACAGCCCAAGTGTGAAATGGAGGAACATGCCACTTTCCACAACCTCCTCACAGTTGGCATGTTCCACCCTATGCCAACTCCCCCATATTTAGAGGTAACAGCAAAGGAATAAACATTGCAAATGAATATACTATACAGTGACTCACAAAACTGTCCCAAAGTTTTGGTAATTCCCATTAAATGTTTTATAACTGATCAAATAAATTTCCTAAAACAGTGAAAATATTCTCACAGATGCATTAGCATACTAGCTTTTATATTCCCAAATATTACAAAATATTGATCGACATTGGTGTCACAGTGACTATTTAAAAATAGCTAATCATTGGGACAGTTTTGTGAGCACCCTTTTTAAATTAGATAACTTGTTATTATACATAGTACTTTGTATGGCCTCCTGTAAGGGCGACTCTCTAGACCGCACTAACTCGCACTATGGCTGAGTTGGGGTCCTAGCAGAGAAAATCCAAAGAGAAAAGTCTAAGGAATCCTCGGCTAGCGGGTGACTAACTAAAGGTGCAGCTGAGTTTGAAAATGTGATAACAACAAGGTGCCCCTCTCAGTCTTTACTTATGAACTATATTAAGGAGAGTCAGAGAAAATGGAAAACTTAAGATTGTCCCCTGACATCACCCCCCCTTTAAGGTATGGCATCCCGACATTGTGTTGCTGCCAGTAGAGTCCAGGCTTGACCTTTTGAAACCCTGGAGTCTGGGTTGCTCGTACTGTGGTGGTTGGAGGTTGCCTTGATCCTCGAATAGGGCCCTGAATTGTTACTGCCTCTGGATGTTGTGTGTGGAAGTCTGCTGTCAAGGCAGGGGCGAATACCTTATGTCCTGGTTCCCAGCTATTATGTTCCATGCCGAAACCTTGCCATTTTATGAGGTATTCAATTCTTCCATATCTCCATCTACTGTCCAATACCTTCTCAACCTCATACTCAATCTCTCCTTCTACCACTATTGGATCTGGTGGTGGTTTAGCATGGCAGCCAGTGATTGGATCCTCAATCTTTGGTGTCAGTTTCACCACATTGAAGACTGGGTGAAGTCTGTTCATGGACCTGGGCAGTTCCAATCTATAGGCAATTGGTGAGACCTGTTCAAGTACCTTAAATGGCCCTAATCGAAGGTGTGAAAGCTTCTTTGAGGGCTGGGCCATTTGAATATCACTGGCATCTAGGAAAACTTGGTCTCCTGCCTTGAAGTTTGGTGCTGGGGTTCACCGACGGTTATAGTACTTTGTCATGTCATCCTTTGCTTTAGCCAGTGCTGCTTTTGCCTCCTCAAGAGTTTCAGCCATTTGATCTCGAAGATCATTTACTGATTCTACCTTATTGGATCGAAGGTTTGGTTCAAAACCCATTTGTGGATGACGTCCACAGTCTAACATGAATGGTGTCTGTTGTGTAGATGCATGGATATGGTTGTTATATTGGAATTCTGCAAGTGGGAGAAGATCAACCCAGTCTGATTGGCGCTGATTTACAAAAATCCGTAGATATGTCTCCAACTCTTGGTTGACTCGTTCAGTCTGTCCATCAGTCTGAGGGTGGTAGGCTGTGGAATAGGCTGGTTGAATACCAAGGAGTCGGTATAATTCCCGAGTGAACTGACTTGCAAACTGTGATCCACGATCTGAGATAACTCGCTGTGGAAGTCCATGATGCTTCCACACATCCTTGGAAAAGATCCAAGCTGCACCAACAGAGTCAACAGTCTTATGTGTAGGTAGGAAGTGTCCACGCTTTGTCATGAGATCTACAATCACCATCACTGAATCGTACCCTTGGGATTCAGGTAGGTCAACTATGAAGTCAACACTAGTTGTATCCCATTGATCTTCTGGTGTGGCATTTGGGTGTAATTCCCCAATTGGCATTCGACGTTGGAACTTGGTGCGCATACAAATGTCACAGGTCTTGACATACTGCCCTATATATCGTGATATACCTGGCCACCAAAAGTTGCGACTGATCAGCTCTAAGGTCTTCCATTGTCCTGCATGGCCAGCAACCCAAGAGTCATGATGCTGTTCCACAATTCTACGCCTCAGTTCTGGGTCAGTTGGTATGTATATTTTTCCCCAATACAATACCAGTCCATCCTCCTCTGACCATTCCATTAATCTGATGGATCGGCCACCAGATTTTCGGAGCTCCTTCACTGCTGTGATCACTGCTTCCTCCTGTTCACCCTTCTCATTTCCTTGACGAATAGCAGTGAGAAATTCATGTTCTGGCCCATGTATTGACACACCCTCCATGGCTCGAATTGCAAAAAACTCTGGTTTAAGTAGGGTTATGTCTGAGTTGTCACCCTCACCAGAGCCATGGTCAGGCCGGCGAGAGAGTGCATCAGTTTTGCCCATCGAGCGTCCTGGTCGATGGTGCAGTTGGAAATCAAAATGTGCCAGGAACAGGGACCATCTGGCCTGTCTTCGATTTAACTTCTTTGAAGACATGAAGTACTCCAGGTTTTTGTGGTCAGTCCACACCTCCACTGAGTGTCGTGCCCCCTCTAGGAAATGTCTCCACTCATCAAAGGCACGGATCACTGCAAGCATCTCTTTGTCATGGATCTCATAATTGCATTCAACAGCTGACAGGCTTTTTGAGTAAAAGGCAACAGGATGCCACTTTCCATCATCCAGCTGTTGTGAGAGGACTGCTCCAGTGGCATAGTCTGATGAGTCAGCTTCAACTCGAAATGGTTTTGAGTCATCGGGCATTGTCAGAATCGGTGCATTTGTAACCAGATTCTTGAGGAAAAGGAAAGCTTGGTCCTCTGTTATAGTCCACCTCCAAGCTGATTCCTTTTTTGTGAGGTCAAACAGTGGTCGTGCATGGTGGGAGAAATCTGCTATAAATCGCCTATAGAAGTTGGTAAACCCAAGGAAGGCTTGTACCTCGTTCCGGCTAGTTGGAGTGGGCCAATCACACACACCTGACACCTTAATTGGGTCCATCTCTGCTTGGTTTTCAGATATGACTAGGCCCAGGTATTCAATCTTTGTTCTTTCAAACTCACATTTCTCTGGCTTAAGGTAGAGTTTATACTCACGAAGATGCTCAAGGACCAGTAATAGGACACGGCGATGTTCCTCAAGTGTCTTGGTAAAGATGAGGATGTCATCCAGGTAGACACATACGACTCCTTCAGCAATCAAATCCCGGAAGATATCATTCATCATAGTCTGGAAGGTTGCTGGGCTATTAGTGAGACCAAAAAACATGACTAAGGGTTCAAACAACCCTCTATTTGTTCGGAAGGCAGCCTTCCACTCATCCCCTTCTTTTATGCGAACATTGTTGTAGCCCCATCTAACATCAAGCTTTGTGAAATACCGTGCCCCTTTCAATCGATTTACCAGCTCTGAAATGAGTGGGAGTGGATATCGATTTTTTATGGTTTGGTCATTCAGTATACGATAATCTTGGACAAGTCGAAGGGAGCCATCCTTCTTCTTGATGAAGAAAACTGGGGATGCCATGGGTGACTTAGAAGGACGTATCCGACCGGTTGCCAAGTTTTCAGCAATAAAGATATCCAGCTCTGTCTGCTCATTGAGGGACATAGGGTAGACCTTGCAATTGGTTGATTTTGCATCAGGGATTAGTTCAATTGCATGGTCCCAAGGCTTTCGATCTGGTAGTGAATCAAATGACTCCTTAGAAAACACATCTTCAAAGGTGTGGAGATACTCTGGGACAACATGTCGGAAACCTTTTGGACTCAGTGTGTTGAACCTTGCACTAGCCTCTGCTAATCTCTGAGACACTGTAGCAGATGCTCGAATCTGACTTGGAGTCAGTTCTGGGTGCATCACTGTGACAAATACCCGATCTCCATCTTCAATTGAGTCATCCATTTGGTCCTCCACCTCATCAGACTGATCAGGTAGCAAGTCAGGAATTGGCTCTTCTATTTCCTCCAATATGAAGGTTGGGGCTGGGGCATCTCTGCAAGCTTGTAAACATCTGATCTCTTCACGTGCCCGGAGGGTTGATATTTTACACTCTTTACAGTGTGGGTTGCAACGAGTCATCTTGACTTCTTGTGTCTGCCAATTTATCTCAGGATTGTGATCCCAAAGCCAGGTATAGCCAAGCAAAAGGGATTCCTTCCCAAGCTTGGTGACTGCAAATAGTGCCTTCTCTGAGTGGTCCTTGTAACGGAGGACCAGTTCAGCAACTTCAGTGATTGAACCTGCTTCGTTGGGTGTCCCATCTACATTGTACACATGGATTGGGTAAAGAAGTGATCGTGTGGCAATTCCATTTTCATGCACATAGTCTCGGTCAATGAACAAACCAGTTGCACCACAATCAACCAATGCACGGGTTGATCGGAGGAGACCTGTATCAGTTGTTTGGAGTTCAACTTTCAGGTGTAATGATTTGGCAGTTTCAGTTGAGGCAATAATGAAAGATTTTGGAAGATGGCGTTCCCAAACTGGTCTTCTACGATGTGAATGGACGGAAAGGGGCTTGGATGGGGTAGGTATGACTTGAATTCCAGTGTCCTCACTCAATGGAGGTTCAACTTCAGATGTATTAACTGTACATACATCATCAACTGAGAGAACACTGAATCTATTTGAAAGTGGCAGCGAGGGCATACCCTTCACTTGCTGCTGTCAGGAAAACCCGAAACAGGCTGTAGATCAGCCCCTCTCGGAGAATCATCGGCTTCAGCCACCCTACTACAAGCAATTCAGACATCTGCTTCAGCAAGCAGGATATCCATGGCCATGTCCTGTCCTTCCTGATCAAGGCTGGTGAGTAATGAACGGATCCTCTGCAGTTTACGAGGGCAGTCTCGACTGAAGTGACCCAGTTGACGACATTCAAAGCAGAGGGTCGAAGGAAGGCCGCAGCCTTTGGTTGCATCGACGTCCATCGCGTCGATTGGCCTAGAGGAGGGTAGAGTCGGCATAGGATGTGGGGGAATGACACGGGTAAATGACACGGGTACGACGCGAGGAAACATCGTGGATTTTAGTGTGACCGGTCACGTGGTGATGCCTGCAGAACGAAAGATTTCGTTTGCGTTTCGGTTTCGGTCGAAGCGGGAAGCAGCGTCGTACCAGCCTTGCTCGTCGTCGTCCTTTGGGCAGTTCTCCATCGTCGCGACCTGGGTCTGGATATTCGGTAAGAGGCCGTGTTGATATTTCATTATGATAGCTAATGAATCTTTGTAACCCGCAAGGTCAACGAGTTCATGAAACTCGTCAGTGTACTCGTCGACAGTTCTTTGGGCTTGATGGTACGTCGTTCCTTCTAGTTTGATACGGGCCGTCGCTGCTTCGTCAGCTGGAAAGAATTTGCGCTCGAATGTCTGCGCAAAGGTCTCCCACAAAGGCACTGTCTCTCCTTGACTCCACGACTTCATGAGCCGGTTTGCAAAAAGGGCGGCTCGGCCGGTTTTCATGAACGACACCACCCACTGTACCTTTGTCTCGTCCATTTGGAATTTCGGCCCGTTCATGCTAATGTATAACAGACACGAATTGTAAAAGGTGCGTCCGCCGGATCGATCGCCATCATACGCATTCGGGAGTGGGACCTTCGGACCTGAGTTCGTTGAAGCGGCAGAAGGAATTGACGTAGGTAATGCTGTCAGCTGTGGAGGATTCACTGGTGGTTGCGACTGTACGGTAAGTTGCTGGAGGATTTGCTGCAGCAAGTCCATGTTTTGCTTCTGGGAGGCTTGGAGTTCGCAAATCTCGTTACTGTGCTGTTCCAGCACCTGGTGAGGATCAGTTATAGAAGCCGACATGATGGTAAAAATGAGGGAAGGGAACCGCGCGTAAATTCGAAGTCGATTAGATCTGTATAAATGTTTGAACTTGCAATCTTGAATATGGTTCGAAAAATAGCGGCGGTAATTTCAGTCACTCAATGTGAGACTTTTCTTCTGTAAGGGCGACTCTCTAGACCACACTAACTCGCACTATGACTGAGTTGGGGTCCTAGCAGAGGAAATCCGAAGAGAAAAGTCTAAGGAATCCTCGGCTAGCGGGTGACTAACTAAAGGTGCAGCTGAGTTTGAAAATGTGATAACAACAAGGTGCCCCTCTCAGTCTTTACTTATGAACTATATTAAGGAGAGTCAGAGAAAATGGAAAACTTAAGATTGTCCCCTGACACCTCCCTTAGCCTTTATTACAGCATTAAGTCTTCTTGGAATACTTTCTATAAGTTTCTGACACTCCTGGGGTTCAATCTCTAGCCATTCCACTTCCACTTTCTCCCATAACTCCCAAACTCCCTTTGGTGGTGAAGGATATTTTTGTAGCTGTTTCTTCAGGTGATTCCAAAGATGTTCTATGGGATTGAGGTCAGGAGACTGTGCTGGCCAGTCTAATACCTGGATCTGATTTTCAGAAAGCCATTTTTGTGCCATCTTGGAGGTATGTATGCTTTGGATCATTGTTAGGATACACACACAGGCCGGGTTTCTGGAGAAACCCGCGGGATATCCAGTAGGACTTGGCTTCAGCTTATAGGCTGCACCCTCGCTAGATCGTGTTGTCCAATTTCAAACGGACAGATGGGGATCCCGGGGAGCCCAGGCGGGGTTCGTGGGTCATAGGTCGTAAGTCGGGGGTCGTGGGTTGTAAGTCGAGTTGGTTGAGAGAGGTAGATGTGCCGGAGCCCATGGGCTCCGACTAGTGCAAGCGATGTGAATCAAGTAAGGTTTTTAGAGCGGAAAATGTTATTAGATTACTGGGGGGAATCTAAGCTAATTTTCTGACTGGATTGTATGTACAACATCTGCCAGTTTATATAGACCGTGGAATGCATGACATACCAAATCCAGTAATAATGAAACGAAACTAACAAAACATAAAACGGGAATAGTAAACACCAAATTGGTGTTAGGAATGGAGCGGAGTCCGAATCATGACAAAGCATAACCCATAACGGGAAATGGAGCGGGAGTGGAGTCCTAAATCGTGACAGGTCATTTGACTAAAACGGGAACGGGGCTCGATTAGAGCGGTGACGGGATTCTAAGTGGGGTCTGGTGACTGATGCGTGGGACGAAGATGGACATAGACAGAGACGGAGTCCGGGGGAAGTCCGGCGGTGACTGATATGTGTCGTAATGAGGTTGAACGTAACGAGTCTTGACGTAATGGAGTCCGGGCGGGAAATCCTATAAACAGACGATTGGTGCTTGTAGCGCGTGGGCGTATGGGTTAGTGCCCAGAGTCTGGCGGGATTGTCCAGTCATAACAATCATTGTCTTCTGGAAAATGGCCTCATCTTCTGGAACCTCCAAATCTCTAATACTCTGGGACAAATTCTGATCCAAGATCTCCACATATTGTGCAGAATCCATCCATCCTTCAATCTCTGCAAGTATTACAACCGTGTCGCAACCTGACAGTCCCCAAGGTTATCGCTGCCTATCGACGTTTCAAGTTACCATTCAAGTCATCACATCAAAAACCATCGGACCCCCAACACTGATTGTATGCTTTCATGGTGATCAAACTCCATTTATGCCCCCATCAAAATATACTCATACTATCTGGTTAAACTCTGATACGTCCCTCTTTATTGTGTTGATCCGTTCTACTCTATGTTTCACATATGTCTATATATGTATACTTGTAACCCTCAGACTATTTCCTTTTCTCGTAATCCCGCTCTCGGTTATTTCACCTTCCCATTCCTAGTCAAGCTTATTTGTCAATAATGTTTTCTGCTCTTCTCCTAGTTAGTATTTTCTAGACACTGAATATTTGTATATGAACCCACTGTAGTTGTAGTTACTAGGCAATCAGAATATCGACTCAGAATACCCTCTTACACCTCTAGAAGTCTTATACTAAGTATCCCACTATCCGCCTTCACGTGTGCTCGACCACTCTCGGTCCCCGACCCCTTGGCCTGACACTCGACTTATCCTTCAGTCCCAATCAGTAACTCACCAAGAGGTACTCGTTAGGACTAGTCTTTGCCCATCTGTTAAGAACTGAAAACTGACTAATGTCGGTGGCCGACAGGGACCGATCGGAAGGACTTGGCTTCAGCTTATGTGCTGCGCCCTCGCAAATATCCATAGGGTGTCCTTAGATTTCAGATGGGCGAAGTCTAATCCTAAAGAGTTCCTTTCAGCGAGATACCGATCGGGACCGAAGGACAAGTCGAGCGTCGGGCCAAGGGGTTGGGGCTGGGAGTGGGTGAGCACACGCGAAGGCAGATGGGGGGATTCTTAGTATGAGACTGTTACGGACGTATGAGGGTATACTAAGTCGATATTCTGATTGCCTAGTAACTACAACTACAGCGGGTTCATATACAAGTAACAGGCATCTAGAAAATACTAACAGGGAGAAGGGCGGAAAACGGTATTAACAATAAGCTTGACTAGGAACGGGAAGTTTATGATTAGTTCGGAGGCTGATGATAACCGAGAGCAGAATTACGATAAAAGGAAATAGTTCAAGGACTACAAATATAGATAGACATATGTGAAACATAGGATTGAACGGATCAACATAATAAAAGGGACGTATCAAAAGTTTAACCAGACAATATGAGTTATTTTGACGTGGGCGTAAATGGAGTTTGATCATCGCGAAAACATACATCAGCTTCGGGGGCTGATGGTTTCCGAAGTAGTGACTTGAAAACGTTGATAAGTGGCAATAACCTCAGGACCGATAGGGTTGCGACACGGTCATAACACTGTCCGAAATTTAAGGACACCTGATGGATATTTGCGAGGGCACAGCACATAAGCTGAAGCCAAGTCCTTCTGATTGGTCCCCGTCGGCCTACCGACATTAGTCAGTTTTCAGTTCTTAACAGCAAGCCTTCCCACTCCATTCTAACCCATACAGCCCCAGACTATGATATTTCTACCTCCATGCTTGGGGAGTCCTAGTAACTTGGTCATAAAAGTGCAAAACTTGTCCTGGAGGCCTCAGTTGTGGATTGTGTGGGTACACTAGCAATGTTTGCAACTGGAGTATGTGTTTCCATTCTTGTGTTCTGGTGGTTACTGGTATTTCCCTTCCATCCCTCCTCGTGGTTTGAAACACTGTTCTATTGTGTGGCCAACCTTTTGCCATGCTGGATTCGAACAGACCTGCATACTTTGTGTTCCCCTGTGCATTGTAGCTAGGGCTTGTGTGGTTTGTATAGTGGGTTTTTGATAGCATGCCAGGGTAGCATCATGCATTGTGAGTCATGCAGTTACTTCTGCAGAAATCTTCTGCCTGTAGAGTGTGCTAATGACACAAATTGAATTTCTCTTGACAAAGTTGAATAATGATTGAAGAATATTCTACTAAATTGAGTACAGATGCCTCATTTGATGAAGTATTCATTCATCCTGTCAATAAAGTGTGAGGCAGATATAGGATACAGAAAGCAACACCCGCTCACCTATGCAGACTCTGCGGCTAGTGACCGCTGTTTCATCCATGCTAGTTATTTCATAAGCTATGAGTTATTCAGTGGGAAACAGGGAACCACTGCGACCGCAGGGGGAACTTTCCGGATACACGGCATTGGGAGTGTTAATGAAAAGGTCGTACGGTGAGTGAAACAGTTGTTATTACTATTACTATTATTATTGATATTAACGACATTTTAAGGCATCCACGTCTCAATATTCAGCGCGATTGTCTACTTGCTCCTCTGCAAACCCGTCGCTGGAGAAGTCGCCTGGCCCTCACTTGTTTACAGTCTTTTATTATTCGCATGCGGGACGGTTAGTGCTGCAAGTGGTATTAGATTTGGCGAGACGGCATGGCTTGGAAATGTAGCGTCGTGCAAGACTGACGGTCTTGCCAGGAGCATGAGTAGAAGCAGTATGGAGACGATGGGGAACGTGGCATTCGTTGCGGCCATTCTCTTGGGTAATAGACTTTTGGTTGGCAATATAGTTCTTGATTGATCCAGGGATGCGGCTAATCGTCCAAAATACTGTCCATTATAATAGCTCTTTAGATGTTTCGTCCTCTGAGACCATAATGGTCGTGTCATTGTGTTTCCTGCATCGCTCTTTGCCTCATCTTTCGGTTTGTTCTGTATCTACGCACGATATGCCCCTTTGATTTGAGACTTTAGCCACAGACATCCCTTACTGGTGTCCGTCAATCGTCTTCAACGTTCTTGTTAGCATGATGATTTGCGGCCGTCTTCTGTGGCATCGCCATACTGTTGCCAAAGTCCTCAGGAAAAGCCATACGACCCTTTATACTACTCTCTCTGCTATGCTCATAGAGAGTGCAGCTTTATATGTCGTCATAGGCATCATTCACGTTGTATTGTTTTCACGAGAAAGTAGTTTCCATAACTTGATCCTTGGTGTTATGGCTCAAGTGGAGGTAAACATTTTCATTCGTTCGAACAATAGTATAGCGAAGTATTACTGTTACAGTGTATCGCCCCCGACTTGATTATTTTAAGAGTTGCCGTTGGCCGCGCAGGGTCTCTTAAGACGCCCCCACCCACTATCAGCGCAGATCTCAAATTCGCTGAGGTCTCAAGATGCTCCCCGAGCCTTCATCCAAAAATGGACATTTCTTCCACTGCCGAGACATCCGCAGACTTGACTGTTCAAGACTCGAATGCCGGGTCCAATTACTGCCACCCCGTTTAATCCCGCAAACGAGAGCTCTGTCGTTCTCGGAGTGAAAAATGCATGGTTGGGGCTGCCGTTAAATGCATGTCCGAACTTGTAAAACGAGCATTATCCCTGACATTGAGGAAGAGCCTTGATCCCTAGCGAGGCACGTCTTAGCTATAGCTAACGAATCGATGATAAAATGAACGGCTCACGGCAATCTGATACAACAGGGGAACGTAACTGGGGATCTATGAGTACATGTTGACAACACTGATATCACGTACGTAGCCGCAACACCCATTATGCTTGGGTTGGCAATGCTCAAGACTATGATAATAGATATAATGGATACTAAATGTCAGGTACAAAAGCCAACATTTTAATAGCGAATCTCTTGTAATTATTGATAAATTACCGAATAGTCTGTGCAAGGGAATCACTTTAGTCTGTCTACCCGTGGAAAAAACTGAAGGAAACGAACATTACCAAAAATGCAAGCCCATCTCTAATAAATGTGTACATCAGGGGTGGCACACGTCCTAGTAGTCGCCAATTATTGAAAATTGCAAAAAATGTGAGGATCAGATATATGCCTGGCGACAAGAATTGAATACTGAGAAGGGTACGTTCAGCAGACAAGCCTCACATGAAGAGACTAAGAGTGGAATCCTACAACCCAGGGAGTAAAATATTTAAAAGCACATAGATTAGGGTAAATTGCACAGACTCACAAGTTGATAAATACGCCTCGCGGTGCGTTAAGGGGAATACATCCAGTAATTGGCCAGCTGGTTGGAATCTCAAGGAAACGAAGTTTGGAAAGGGATTTTGAATTCATTACGAATGGAACCTGAAAGGGGGTGTGTTAGGACAAAGGTAACAGAAAAAAAAAACTCTACAAACAACTATGGTGACTATCCCGACACAAGTAATCAGCCAGAAGCCGGGATACTATCGTAGAGGGTGCTCACAGGTTAAAGTAAATAGCAGAAATGCAAGCACTAGATTATGATGTCATATATTCAAATTCATGTGAAAAGTGTCAATACAGAACTTCCATACCGCGTTTGCTTCTATTGTACAAGGCATATATCCAAAGGATGAAAAGACCCTCTTCACACACTATCAGAGACGTGAACCCACTTGAGAAGGAGTTGTCGGTAGGAAGTAATGCTCAGTGCGTAGACCCCTGTACTCACAACGTATAAAGTAATATCCCTGTGTGGCAACTGAGGCGAAGAAGTCAAGGTTAACCTCAGCCACGGAAAACATGCGCACAACTAACACAAAAATGGTCAGCATATGTGAATTTCATGTGCATTATATTATCAGAGCGCTACCTCAATATCAGGATGCAAAAACAAACCAACTTCCGCAGGCAGCTCTTAGCTTTACACTTTTGAGCAACCATTCAATACTTACGGGTCGTAAGGAACCTAAATGAAAGAGCATGTTGATGCCGATTAGTGAAACGCTAGTGATAATGCAGACCTTTACTCACAGAATAAATGTAATCCCAAAATATCGAGTGACTACACAGAGGCAGTTCGGCAGTGACCACTTTTTGCTAGCAGCAAAAATATGAAGGTGTCCCAGCACTACCGGCAACGATCACTAATTACCTCCAAATGTATTCACTCTTGTATTGTGTGTGAGAAGGTGAAATCCATAAGTAAAGGGTTTTGTTATTGTCACCCACCTCCTGATCTAATGTTATAATCCAGTCGTAGGAAATCAAGGTTGTAGCCATCACTTGAAGAGTAGTAGGTAATGTGTTGTGCCTCTTTGAAGCCTGGTATACCTGCAGTGTAGTTTGCAATGCGGTTGAATGAAATAATAGTGACTAGAACACCAGGTTCCAAAAGAGGTATAGTACCATTAGACATGAGTGTTGGGTAAAGAAAAATCTAAAGGGGTGCACATAATTATATACATGCCCATGCTGTGATTCAAACGGGCTTGCAAAAATTATGAGATTGAGTGAGCAATATATGTTGCAAATTGAAATGCTGTAAACATAGGCTTAACGGCACAAGGCTGGGATCATTCCGGAAGGACTGAAGATAGATTGAGTTTCGTACGTTAGTCCATATTTTGATGTGTACATCGGCTAAATTTTTGCTTTCATACTCCTATTGGCTGGCTAAAGACAGCTACCAAAAAGAAATCCAGCTCTTTAGACATGGACCAGAGAGCCAGGATGTGTGTAAACCAACGGGTAGCTACACCAATCGGGGTTAGCTTAGGGTTCGATTCCTCATATACATTATGAAATAAAAATGCATTAGCCACCTTTCCGCCGCATGGTTCAATGCCACTCGGCACCCGTTGATGCGATCACCAACCCTGAGTATCGAGGGACACCCGCAATCGACTGGTTTCGCTGAAAAAAAGCCAGATCCGAGTGAGTTGTAACCATGATAACCCATGCTATGTAGATCTGCTAGGTTCCAACGTGTGATTGGCAGAGCACAACTTCCATAAATCATCTTTATGCCGGTAGCCAGCATATATTGGCAGCTGCGCATTCTGGGTATAGGATACCTCTCATGACATCATGTGACGCCTGTAGACTAAAAGTTTTTGAACCTCATTATTGATGAATAGATGATAACTCTGTGTGACGATCCCGTGGAAAATCACCTCTAAAATATTTTCAGTTGCCGCCGGACGCTTCTGTGTGCACTGGATACAAGTACGGATGGAACTTTATTTATTTTATTTATGTATCTATTTGTTTCCTTTGGCACAGCTCAGTCCTTTATATTGGGTTAGTGTGAAGGTTCCACAGAGGCAGTTTGGACTAGCAGAAGATATCACGAGCATCGCGTTTTCTTGCAGAAACCAGAAAGGCCCCGCCCAGCTTAATCTCGGTGCCCGGTTCATGCACTGACAGAAAGCTTACCATAGTTCCCTGTAATTAGCCACATATCTTAGATCACGTATATTAATAGTTTTTTCCCCCATGAATTCCAGCTTCCTGGCCATTAAATCAAACGAAACAAAAATATCTGGTTTCCAGATCCATTATCCTTATATACCTAGTAACCACTTACTCATATCCCTGCATGGTGCTTTGCGAATCCATTGTATATGCATTCCCCTCGGGTAAAATCTCATACATTTGTGTTCGGAACATTGCCCGTTAGCAACTAGATAAAAGAAATTATATCAGATATGTCGGTTGTTTGTGCAGCTCCAAGTGTCAGGATTCGAATTGAACCCCAGCCTTCCGGCAAAGCTTGATTTCTATGGCGTGTGTGAACATAAACGCAGGGGGGATCATTGAGTGTCTAACATGGGAGAGTAGGCTAGGCACTATACAAGTAACCTACATACAGACTCGTCACTCGAAAGGTTTCCAAACAACTGCGACGGTAGAGCGATCAACAATGGGGTTAATGTTAGAATTAAGGCGCAGGTGTTACGTCGTGGACGCGAACAAAAAGCGTTAGTATTACTAAGCAGCTATACAGTAGTTACTTATCTATTTACAAAAGAATGCAAGATTACTAACTAAATATATACCATATTTCAACAGTTAAAGCTACCGAATTACTACCAATTCGAAGAGTTTTTGAAGCGGAATGGCTGCAGATTAAAACACGGCCTTAAACACTGCATTTCCACAGCAAATCTCTGTGAAACGTCCAGAGATATAAACAATCCGAACAAGGACGCGTCCCCGTCACGTGCCGCGTGCTGTTCCTTTTCCTACCCTATTGCCCCCACAGCAACCAGGGTGAAACAGTTATTATTACTATTGATATTAACGACATTTTTCCACGTCTCAATATTCAGCGTGATTGTCTACTTGCTCCTCTGCAAATCCGTGGCTGGAAAGGTCGCCTGGTTGTTTGCAGTCTTTTGTTATTGGCATGCGGGACGATTAGTGTTGCAAGTGGTATTCAATTTGGCGAGACGGCATGGCTTGGAAATGCAGCGTCGTGCAAGACTGACGGTCTTCCCAGGAGCATGAGTAGCTGAGCGTATAAAGGACTCTCACGCCTTTGTTCTCTTACGACGACACTGTCGATCCACAGTCCTGTCTGTTTTCTCACCACCAACATCTGATCATTCATCTATAAATCATCTAATTAGTTTTACCCACCCACCCTGGCCCTTTCCGATGGCAGTGGTAGTGATATAATCATACTCTGTTTCGAAGTAATATATTTATCATATTTATCAGATTGTACGATATCGAGAGCTGTAAATGCGCTACGAATATCCGCCCTCCCGAGCGGCGAGTCTTCCCACGCACACGCGGAGAGCTAACGCTCTCCTACCCAACCATACAGCTCCTCACATTGTTATAGACGACGCTGATCAATGTGTTGACACGTGATCTAAATTATAGCTTAGTCATGTTCCCATAATTACTAATCCGGAACCACAAGCCCATGTGTCCTGCTGGCCCTTTGGACTGACAGCCATGGATGGCCTGCCTCTATTGAGCTTTCCACCGCCAGACCCCCCTGATATAGAAGAATCAAATTGTAGAAAGTGCAGTAAAGAGTTCAATATCATATTCACACGTCCAAGGCGATGCCAACATTGTGGTCAGTTGCCACATCTTTGTCTTCCAGAACCAGTATGCTCACCTTTTGCGGATTATAGGCTATTCTTATTGCTCTTCTTGCGCTGATTATCAGGCACTCATGCCTCGAAGTAGCTCTGATAATAGAGGATACGATCCGCAAACTGTTTGTGCTTTCTGTATAGAGATGCTCAATAGTAGGTTTGGGAAGATGGCAAATCAGCTCGCGTTTTTAATTCTTAAATAATAGTCACTGCTAACAGTAGGAGCAAGCTGAGAAATATCCCATTGTCCAAGTTGCGCGCGTATATGAAAGCGTATAATATATCTGGCGGCGAGACAGCGGTAGAGAAGGATGATTTGGTCAACGCAATATTGGAGGCAAAGGTACATTATTTAATATATATTGGCGCGCTATCATGCTAAGGTATATATATGAGGGGCCTGAAGGATGCTTATACCGACACCATGAGGTTCGCTACCTCTATTTCAGTGGAAATAAACAATGAAGTTTACACGCTAATAGGAATATTACAGACTGAATTCGGTTCCGCGAGGAGGAAGTCGTCCAAGAGGTTTGTTTTCGCGAAGTAATCGTTCACAGGAACCGTCGACGCCGCCCCAATCTCAACAGAGGCAATATGCTCCGTCACCCGGCCCACCACCACAACGACCCAATGTGCCGTCCCCTAGACAACAAGCTAATCCGCCGCCTTTTGTCTCTAGCGCGCCTCCTTTTCCTCCTCCTCCCCCTTCCAATCAGGTCCCACCACGTGTACCTCCACGATCGACTACTCACGTCCCGCCACAACGCATGCGGGTACCGCCACGTCCAACTCCTAACGTTCCCTCTCAACGATCCCAGTCGCAGTACCCCCCATCCTCACCAGGAAATCGGCCATACCATGCCAATCCACATGGGCCGAATAATGTCCGCTCGTCTGCTTCACAGACAAACTTGCATGCCACTACGCCATATCCTCCGTCTCAGCAACATCGACCAGTACCCACCCCTCCCCCTCGGCCCCGCTCTGCTGCTCCCACGGTGACGCCACAACCTTCTATGCCACCTCATCCACCACTTCCTGTACCGAATCTAGACTCCTTGTTGCAAAAGAGTACGGAAGAAATCGCCCGATTACCCATCTCTACGTTGAAGTCTGTACTCTTTGATAACAGGGTCCGCGCATCCGGCGTATTGGAGAAAACTGACCTTGTCCAAAAAGTACTGTCTTTGGTAGCTGATGAGCGTCTGGATCGAGCGGCCAAAGAGCGCGAAGAACGAGAAGAAGCAGAGCGAATGGAGTGGGCTCGCCAAGAACGGCTACGGGCGGAAGAGAAGCGGATAGCAGAGGAAAAGGAACGCAGGGAGGGTCGTCAAAGCGGCGGGAATGACAACGCGAGCACGCCTATACCCCACCAAGTACCCGGACCTTCTCCACCTCATCTTTCATCTGATCATCTGCATGATGGATTGTGTGTGGTCTGCCAGGATGAACATGCCAACATGGCCATCATCGATTGCGGGTATGTGTTTAGTGTCTTTCGTTATTTGAATTCATGATTTACAAGAATATCTTCGCTTCCAGACATCTGGCTCTCTGCAAAGGATGCTCTGAAATAATCATGAACTCAACTCGCGAATGTCCCCTTTGCAGAACACGTATAATCACAGAACAAAGGCTTCTTCGAATATTCAAGACTTAGTGCATTCATTTTTATTGGGGACTTAAATATTTATTTCACTGGGAACCTGAGTATAAACTTGACTTCATATCCCATGGTTGTACACCGTATAACCACTATTATCGTGCTCATTTGTACAACCCCAAGAAATAAACCATTGCTGTCAATTTATCTACAACTTAGATTTGACACGACGTGACACGTCAATAAGCGCTTCAGCCACCGTTAGACCAGCACCATAAAATTACTCCTTACGCATACACCTCGATGAGGCCGTCCTTGTTTCGCTATATAGCGACTCTTTGGGCTTGCGCGAGCTTAACATGGTCAGGATACGCATCGCCACCAGTGAAAGTACGCTTGCGGTCATCTTGGCCTGCTCCCAACATTCTGTTAGAAATACTGTGAGTCTCAGTTGTACGCCTCACTTCGGAGCAACGTATTTAAACTTATCATTAGGGAATCAGCATATATGGAACATAATGATGCATTTTTCCCGTTATTGGACATTCTCACTTCATCGGAGCTGCTCCCGGACCAGCTTGCCTCTTCAAGCAGTCAGGCGATTTACGATACTTCTGTACGGGCCCTACTACAGAATGGATACCTGTCTGAGCCGGGAGCAAAGGATACTTTCAATCTTTCTCTCGCTTTACATTCTACCAGCCCCAAAATCGAAGCATATTACCAGTACTACCGGGATCGCGACCTCGAACATACACCATTGGCTGATGGGGAGACTGTAGATCGGTGTACGGGTTCATGGATAGAATGGAAAGGTCGTCGTGTATGCAGCGTGGATACCTTTCGACGTTTAATTGAATTTGACTCTGCGCGGGCGAATGTTACCTCTGAGCCTGCGTGCGTCCAGCTTTTCTTCCCTCTGGGACTTCGATAAACGACGAACATTGTGTTACAGGTCTTTTGAACGAACTAAATTACTATCTTTTGACCACGTTAGCCCCGCATTCGAAGAATCTTCCATTGGTACAGCAACTTTATACGGTGATATCGGATCCCCCAATTTCCGACCCCTTCATAATTATGTTTATTCTCTCTCGAAGGAGACTCCACCTCGTTTACGATATATTTTTCGTTATTTGCCATCCGAAAATGGGCAGGTGGCCCAGAGTTATCTGGCTGGGTATGGTGTAACACTGGATCTTAAAAAAATGGATTACCTCGCTCTGGATGATCGTAAACGTTCACAAGGAGGCGGTAGGTTCCGCACTGTCGACAATCTTGTGTTGAAGTCTTATCTGTATCTTGATAGCCGGTTCAAAACCAACTACTGCCTTGGAATCCGAGGATGAACAGGAAGTCGAAGTTGACAATATCTTAAGCTTCCCGGATGATCTGAGAGATGTCGATCTGGTAACTGCTCTCACAGGGGAAGAAATATCAAGTCAGCTTTTATAGCATACTGCTTATCTTTCATGCGGCTAAAACCTTTTGATAGGTATTCCTGTCAAAGCGACACAACTAATCATGTCATCGCCTGACCCGCTGCAAGCATTAACACATCTTTCACAGAACTTTCCCAAATATGCAATTTCTGTTGCACGTCGAGTCGTTCCCGATGATGCACTGTCAAATGAGTTGCAAGGCAATTGGAATAAAATCCCCCAGGGTTTTAATGCTGCCTGGCTCAATGGAATGGTTCTCCAAAATTCAGATGTTAATATATTTGGGTGAGAAAGTCATTGAAACTATATGTTTGTCGTGATTTACATTTATTCGACATAGGTTAATTCGCCTTTTGCGGAAAGAGAGGACTATTATTGGTCATTTCACCAAACTGGGTCTCACAGCCACCCAGGCAGTCGATTTGCTAACGCACGATATGATAATATCTTCGCAGGGAGGCAGTCCTGTCACTGAGGGAGTGTTTGATGCCAGTGATCGACGAGAAGGGGGCGATACTATTCTTTGGTGGAATGATTTAGAAAAGGACCGTCGGTAAGCGTCTCCCAACGTGTATCATATTGATAAATTCTAAATGTAAGGAAGATATGCACAATGGTCACCCTCTTTGCAAGGAGTATGTCAATTTGCGTCGTCATATATAGCGTCCAACCACTAATTTCTTTTTCCCAAAACAAGATGCTGCGACCTGTTTACCCAGGCCAATTTCATCATGTCAAACGAAACCTGTTTAACACTGTGCTTGTTCTCGACTTATCTCAACGCAGTAGCCTCGGATGGATTACGAATCCCGTGGCAAACATCATCCAAAGAGGCTTCCCCTTCAGATTTGGAGTAGTACCAATCGTCGAGACAGAAGAAGGTGCCGGTTTTGATTATATCCAACCTCCCTTTCTCTAACTATATAAATGGATAGGTATCAAGGCAGCTCGCTTATTTTATTACTTAGTGAAGGTATACGGACGTAGCAAGACATTGAACTATATGAAAATGGTGTGCCATATTCCTTATTGACATGTTGCATCTGCATCAAACGATTTATAATCGCTTAGCTAGTGCAAACTCCTGGTCCTACTGTTGATTTTAAACGAGCTCGGGCCGAGTTTGAAGCCCTGGTTGCGGATACAGACAACTCACAAGGAGACGAGACGAAGAGCATAGACTTCGATACTGTTATCGGCTCAACGAAGTCAGATGTGGGCGAGGAACTGGATCTTTCTATCGTCAGGGCTCGGGCTTACTCGAAGCGATTGGGCACGAGTATGAAATCATCTTCACAAGGCCATGCTTTCATCAACGGGAAGTATGCCGTATTGACTGATGTGAGGAAACGTCGCTGGATTCTGATAGCATGGCTCATGCAATTTTTAGGATTTCTTAAACGTTCTTCAAACAGAAACGGGACAACAAACACAGTATCTTCAAGAGCAGGTTCGTTTTGCTTTCTCCTCATCCTGATCTGCACAATAGCCCTCTCTTCATAGATCTTTCTCGGTAACCTAACAGAAGAAGCAGACGCTTCGCTGCATTTCTACGATTTGCCGACAACTGCGGCAAGCCGGAATGGGTATATTTACCCCACAGCGCAAGCCGGCAGTCTGAGAGTGGCCATTTTACCTGAGGTGTTCGCCCGAACTGATGAAATCACATCAACCGACTTTGTATACTCAGGTACGTAGGCTTCCACCTTTAAATACTTCCCTCTGATCTAGTATCCAGCATCTACTTCTCACCCAATTTTGTCGATGTTGATCGTTGCCGACTTTGACCAGCCACTTGGCGCTTTGCTTCTTCGTGAATCGTTACAATCATTAGTGAGCACCTGCAATGTGTTGAGTTTTAAATTAGAGATCTAACACTGCTATAGGAAGGCGAGACGGCCTATCGTGTTGCCTTCGTTCACAATCCAGCGGAAGGGGCGCAATCTGACTCAAATGATCTCTCCGTCAAGCTCTCTTTGCTACGTACGGCCGGGCTTTTGAACACCATCAGTCCAGCAACTCTCCTTACCGTTCTTGATGAATGGTCAGACTTCTTGTTAGACGATAATCAAGTAGTCCTGGACGATACTATGACCCTGTTACGAAATGCTATACTAGCTACTCATAGCGATACGGCACAAACCATCTACGCCAACTTTTGTCGATCCAGCCGTTTACTGGCTAAGGAGCTTGGTATCTTGGCCGGACAACGTATGATAGTTGTCAATGGTCGTGTAAGTGTTTTTCAGTTTCGTTTCTTCTGCAGACTTATCACAAACTTAGTTTGTTGGTCCGCTAGGTGATGACGATTTCGGTAGCGAGGACTTCAGAACGCTTGCCAGCTACGAGATTTCGAAGAGGGCAGGGCCTATTGTCCAAGCGTACACGAACGTAACTGGTATGGAGTTAGATATAGCAGGGTATGTAATTTAGAGCTTTCTCGTGTTACCTCTAACAGATTCTTAGGACCCAGTTTCCTGACGACTTTGCCAAACTTTCCTCTGTGATAACATCCGTCCAGATACCAGATCCATCAGCTGAAGGACTTTTTAATGTTCCGCAACGCCAAAGAAACCGTCGATATCTCCTTCTTGACCATTGGAAGACGTAAGTCGTGATAATTCTCGCGTATAAAGAATGGGCACCTTCAATTTCTCTTAGATCTATCTCGTTCGGAAATAATGCGACGGCGTCATACCAATTGGCATTCATTGTTGACCCATTGAGCGAACTAGCCTCTCGATGGTCGTCTTTGATTTCCGTTTGTTTGTTCTCTTATTATATAACTTATACACAGCTGACGATACATGCTGCAGTGGCTTTCTAGCCTTGAATACGTATCAGTCCAGGTGTATCTAAATCCAGTTTCTGCAATATCCGAGGTAAATTAGAGGAAGATGTATTTGGCGCTCATTAACACCCTATATTTTAGCTTCCTCTCAAGCAATTTTATAGACTCAGTTTACCATCTCGTTTATCTTTCGACAGCGATGGGTTAGTGTCACTGTCACGTAGCAAACATGCCGCTGACATCCCTGCTTAGAGCTGAAGTTCTATCCACTATTCACTTTGGAAACCTTCCGCCAGACCCTATATACACTCTCGGAATGGATGTGCCGCCGGCCTGGCTCGTTCGTCCTCACGAGTCTCACCATGATCTTGATAATATCCACATTGCGTCATTCACCGGAGCAGATAAGACAGCTGGGGTCGAAGCTGTATTCAGTTTGGACTATCTCGTCGTTGAAGGCCACGCTCGCGAATCTAACACAAATACGCCTCCACGTGGTCTACAACTACAGTTGTCGACCAGCAATTCAACCCCCATCGCTGATACTCAGGTAGTGGCTAATCTGGGATACCTCCAGTTTAAAGTGAAACCTGGTGTATTCAAATTGGAGATCAGGGAGGGACATGGCCGAGAAATATTTGATATTGAAAGTGTTGGCAATGAAGGCTGGAATAGTCCCCCAGTCACCAGTGCTGGTACTGAGATCACACTTACAAGCCTAGAAGGTCTTACGCTATATCCTCGTTTCCGCAATCGTCCTGGAATGGAAGGCGCGGATGTTCTTTTGGAACACCAACAGCAAAAGGCTTCTACTGTGGTTGACCAAGTCGTTGCAGGGTATCATTCTTTCTTTACTCTCCTCTGCATCCTTATTCACAGCAAGTAGTATATCGTCTATTTTCGGGCCCAAAAAAGAAGTTCAAGTTACGGATGATCAAGCGGAAATTAACATATTCACAGTTGCATCTGGGCTGCTATACGAGGTTGGGTCAACAATATCTTGATGTGCGGAGTATCGTTGATTTTCTATAATAGCGTTTTGTTTCAATTATGATCCTGAGTGTACTTCGGAACACCAAGAGTACTGTCAAGTTCTGGTTCATAGAAAACTTCTTGTCTCCTTCGTTCCTTGTGAGTCTGAATTGCTCAAGCTAAAGCGACACAGCTTAAAACCATTATCAGGAATTTATTCCTCACCTTGCAGAGGCTTATAATTTCCAGTACGAACTCGTTACGTATAAATGGCCATCGTGGCTTCGTGAACAGAAAGAAAAGCAGCGCATCATTTGGGGATACAAGATTCTGTTTTTGGATGTGTTATTCCCAATGGATCTCAAGAAAGTTATCTTCGTTGACGCAGATCAGATTGTCCGTGCTGACCTTAAGGAGCTTGTCGATCTCGACCTCAATGGCGCACCGTACGGATATACGCCTATGGGCAATGACAACGTGGAAATGGAAGGTTTCAGGTTCTGGAAGACAGGATATTGGAAGGAATTTTTAAGAGAAAAACCATATCACATTAGGTAAGCTTTTTGGTATTCAATGTTCTAGAGCGTCTCTCAATTTCCACAGCGCATTGTATGTGATAGACCTCATTCGCTTCCGTCAATTAGCAGCAGGCGTATGTGTTCTGTACCCATGAAGGAGATCGTCACCTAACGTTGTCACCACAGGACCGATTGCGAGGATCATACCAAGCTTTATCTGCTGACCCCGGCTCGCTTGCCAATCTCGATCAAGGTTCGTCCGCCATGTGGTTGGCTCATGTCGTATTAACACTCTTTCGCAGATTTACCTAACAATCTACAGCATGAGGTTCCAATAGTAAGTGCCTAGTTAGTGTGTTTAGGAATCGGTCATGAAATGGATATATTGGTGCAGTTCTCTCTCCCAGAAGATTGGCTATGGGTACGTTTTTTTTTCTTTTTTTCATGTCACACAATCTGTTTACTTGAACTTGTCTATTATTAGTGCGAGACTTGGTGTACGTGTTCATACGAGCTCTAATATCTCAGGAATCTGAGATTTTATTTTACATATAGGCAGCAAGGATAGGTTGCATCGTGCGAAAACCATCGATCTTTGCCAAAATCCTCTAACGGTCAGTTGGTTGTAGCGTAGTCTCAGCCGCATAATTAACAATGCATTTACAGAAAGAACCAAAGCTAGCCCGTGCGCGGCAGATACCTGAGTGGGAGGAGTACGATAACGAAATTTCGCAATTTGCACGTATGCTTGCAGAAAACGGCGCCATTCGTTCAGACGCCTACACCAGTGGTGCGGATGCTCTGGCAAATGTAGGAACTAAAGCTTCTCCGGTTAAACCACCACACGAAGAAGGTCAAGTTGACACAACGAAGGTTGAAACTGAGCAAATTGTTGCTAGTGACTCGCTACCACACGATGAGCTATAGTACTTGGTCCATTCCATTACAGGGCATCGTATGGCGCGATTGGTAATTTTTTGACAGATGAAGGAAGCATTTAAATCATAAATCGTATTTACTCCTGGAAGCTGTTATGGACTCTAGTGTCCGTCTGATTCGAGCGATGTCTAGCCCGGGGCTTCGTATTTCTCGGGGCTTGAACCCGGGGAATAGGCTCACAGATAGTGACCCTGATTGTCGTAGAGCACATGTTTATTGCAAAAAAACATATTTATAAATAGGACTCGATCTAAGGTATTGCTCTGGTGTTAACCACTGCTTTGGCCCCGCCGGAATAACCATACTCCTTATTGCTCGGTGGTTTTTCTATCATATTTTCTTTTATAAAACTCTTTATCATTCAGGTGACCGCTCCCCATCAGGCCCCCGTTCTTCTCCCATTCACTTTTTGCTTCATTTGTCCATGTCTCTGTTATCTTAGTCCTTACTATAAAATAGGCTGATGTATTGTACTATTCCTCAGTTTGAATACTGACTTAGAGATTTCCCTTCAGTATTAGTTATTTGTGGTCCAAATCCATATTTACCGCATGTAATTATCAGTGGCATCAGTGTGGCGGCAATCTATTCTAGGAGTTCCTTTGGATTGTTCACTATGGCTCCCAGTCAACCTGAAAATATCTAATGAAGGCATCTAAAGTGTGGATCTTAGCAATCAATACTATTGTGAAGCTTGAATATTCGTATAAAGGCTCTCAGTCAGATTTGAAATATCGCAACCTCCCGGCCGGTAAGCGAGTACCAGGAACAGATTATGGCAATCACAGGACTCCACGTCACTTACGATGTCGCAATACACACATCTATCCCAACCAGATCCAGAATGGGTGGAAGTCGCCTGCCAACAGGGAGCCGGATCCGAGTCTGAATCGCTGGGACCAGCCGACATTGTAAAACGCATCGGAGTTGTGGAGTTTCGTGCTCAACTGAACGCAACATTCAAGCTTTTGGCGGCCAACTTAGGTACTCGTAAGTGCGGACTTTGGAGCATACGAAAACGAACCAGGACTGAATCGCTTCCTCTAAAGCGCTGACAGCAGGCATTACGGTGGCTGATAGAGAGATTCCTGTCGAGGATGGCTTTATTACATTACGGTCGTATATTCCCCAGCACGACTCCTCTCTAGGCGAAGATAAATCGGTCCACTTCCCGCTTTTCTCATGGACGTATGGCGGAGGTACGCATGACATGATCGCTTCCAATCAGTTTAGGGATACATAACCCGGGAACCCCCGACGTTATGCAGGATTTTGGTCAGGGAACCTGGATAGCGACGACATTATATTGCGGGAACTGGCAGTTGAATACAGGATCGTTATTATCAGTACTGACTATCGCAAAGCCCCCGAATTCCCTTTTCCTACTCCCTTGAACGACGTTTACTCTGGAATTCGATGGGTACGACGGGCATATACCACTACAATTTTTTGCGTTTCTGAATAAGGCGGACAGGTAATCACTCACAAAGAAGAATTCTTGGTTGATACTACTAAGGGGTTTATCATTGGTGGCCTTTCGGCTGGTGGTAACTTGGCAGCTGTGGCCACTCGTCGAGCGATAAACGATCCTGGAATCCCTTCGCCGACAGGACAGGTACTGCTTATCCCTACCCTCATCGACCCCACTTGTTATCCTGAAAAGTGAGTCAATATATGCCGCAGTTTTCTTGACTTGGCTAGACTACCCCTCAAAGGTTCAAAGATCTGCTTCTTTCACTAGACCAGAACAGTGACGCTCCAGGGCTCTGTAAAAGAAAGGTATTGTGGGCCGCAGGTGAGTCTTATATTGGCTGTTTGCTGTGATGATGTGGCCTTACAAAACATGCCAGAAATGTATTATGGATCTCACGGGTCTGACCCCGACGCCTCTCCCCTTCTAACCCCGCTGTCTGAGCTTGCGCGACTTCCTCCAGCATACTTTCAGATATGTGGGTTGGACCCCCTCCGAGACGATGCATTTCTATATGAACAGCTATTAAAAAAATGCATGATACCCACGAAAGTCGACGTGTGAGTCCAGGTGTTCCCTGCTGTGATTCGACTCGTTGGTTAAATCGGTTTTCGTTTTTTCGAGGTATCCGGGCCTGCCACACTGGTTCCAATTTTACCATCCGGAGCTCGAGGCTTCCAGAAAACAACGCAACGACTTGAAAGAGGGCTTGAGATGGCTATTATTTAACAGCAAGAACATCAATCAGCTGGAGACTGTATAATTACGGAACGAAGGTAGACGTCGCACGTTCGATTTGGCAACTTTCTCTCTCTCTCTCTCTCTCTCTCTCTTTGTTACGGTCGATACCTGTCACAGTTAAATCTCTGATGTAACATCGGTATCCCTTTGACTTGGTGAGAAGTTTAGCGTAAACGGTACTTCCTCTGAATCAACTGGTTATATTTTATTCTATTTTTATCTAAGTAGGCACGCCGAGTGTAGAATAATACCTATATCGGCAGCTTTTCCTACATCATTCCTCCTTGGGCGGAAGATTGATCATAATTATGTACAGGGACTAGCGAATAATGCCTTGTCCAGAGTTTTCTCAACTTTTGAAACATCAATAAATCCAAGCGCGATAAAAAAAGTCCCTGTGCTACCGATACTTGGGCAGAAGTTACAGTCGTTCGATTATTTAGGCGGAACTAGACTTGGTTTTGAACACCAGGAAATTGGACTAAATAGAAGTGTAATATTTCCTGAACAAGGATGTCGAACACTAAAGTCTCGTATTTATGGATATATTTCGACACCCAAACCATTTCCAGTAACTGAAATATTAAGCAGTTGTGCGAGCACGCACAAGGTGCCAGTACCCTGCCAACTTATCGGCTTCTTGTTCTTTAGCCTTGTTTCCATTTAACGCTTATTCTCAATATGTATAAGTAGCATTTTGTATGTACTCTACACTATCACTTTACTTCTTTCGAGTCACAGATATCAATCGTTGTTTTTATTCTTGTGAGCTTCGAGAATTTGTTTCCACAAACTGCCCCTTCTAATTTCGAACTTTGAAGCTACCACACTAATAGAGCCTTTCGGAAGAATAGGGACATTTAAACACGGGACAACGAGTCACCTCAACAGATGTAAAGTAATTACAAAATTATCCCGCCAGTTGTACGTGATACACGGGATAATGGCTCTATCAGATTGCTGACGCCTTTGATCCACTACCACGATGACAGTAGGCCGATGGGCTATAGGAAAATGCCGCGCAGGGTGTCGCGCTGCCGCGCAAGTGCCGCGACATGTTTCTTTTTGCAAATTAAGCAGATACTTAATGAATTGTATATTGTAAATTATCAAAATAAAATTATATTTGACATTAGATTATCAAAACATGAGAACTGTTACATCTAGTGTACAGTTTCCTGGTGAAAAATACCTTGTGCACCACTTTAATTGCCATATCCTTAGTTTTAGTCCTTCCTTGAGTAATATAGGGTTTAGGGTTTAGGGTTTAATGCTCAAATAAACTTACTAAAGTCTGAAATAACAGAATGTAACTCGTAAATGACATGGGTTCTAGGTTTACACCAAAACTTTGTATGTCGCAGCAGTTACCTTCCTATTTAGGAAGTGTCGCGCAGTTTACCTTCCTAATTAGGAAGGTGCCTGCTGCGACAATGAAATAACTTTACCGGTGGATGACACAGGCTCAAAAAAATGTTAAAAATTATGTCTTAGAAGTTCTATACTGTGTTATATACTCTTAAAAAAATGATTGTATACAGAAAACACATTAGGGTTAGGGTTTAGGGTTTCATTCTAAGAGTAGGGAACAAAAAAATATGGGCTCTATTTCTTCTGATGATTACCTGCATCCAATCCCCATTATTCAAAGCTGGCACACCCTGCTGCTTTTGAAGTATCAAACATTTCATATTCAATTAATCTAATGGCTTCTTTGTCAACATCTATGGCAGAGAATGGTGGTACCTGGCTATACTGTATATGCTACAAGTGCTTCAGTAGGTTTTGAAAAAGTTGTGTATGTTTAAAGGTAGATCATCAGGGGATAATTGGATGTAGGACTGTTTCAGGATATTGTTAAGATCTAAGCAAAGACTGTCATGAATCGAATTTTACTCAATAAAGTTGAATAAACAATCGAAGAATATTCAACAATATTGAATAAAGATGCCTCATTCAACAAAGTATTAATTCATCCTGTTGATAAAGTGTGAGGCAAAGATAGGACACAGAGGCTCACAAATAATTAAGTTGAAGAAAGGCTCGAAAAAAGTTCGATGATTATATAATACAGTAATAATATAATATAGTACAGGTTTTTTGACTGACTTCCTTCATTCCCATCATCATCCTTATATACTATATATCATTTACCTATGATGATAATATGATATCAAAGTGAAATCATCAATGACATCAAACTGAGACAAGTTGAAGATATTCGAGATTGTCGAAGATATTGTTGAAGAATAGTTGAGTCAGAAGTTGAGTTGGAAATTGAGTTGGAAAGTCAAAAGAATGTCGAAGAAATGTGTTAGGATACACACACAGGCCGGGTCTCCGGAGAAACCTGCGGGATATCCGGTAGGACTTGGCTTCAGCTTATAGGCTGCGCCCTCGCTAGATCGTGTTGTCCAATTTCAAACGGAAGGATGGGGATCCCAGGGAGTCCAGGCGGGGTTTGTGGGTTGTAGGTCGTAAGTCGGGTCGTGGGTCGTAAGTCGGAGGTCATGGGTCGTGAGTCGAGTTGGTTGAGAGAGATAGATGCGCCAGAGCCCGTGGGCTCCGACTAGTGCGAGTGATGTGAATCAAGTAAGGTTTTTAGAGCGGAAAATATTATTAGATTACTGGGGGGAATCTAAGCTAATTTTCTGACTGGATTGTATGTACAACATCTGCCAGTTTATATAGACCGTGGAATGCATGACATACCAAATCCAGTAATAACGAAACGAAACTAACAAAACATGAAACGGGAATAGTAAACACCAAATTGGTGTTAGGAACGGGACGGAATGGAGCGGAGTCCGAATTGTGACACAGCATAACCCATAACGGGAAACGGAGCGGGAGCAGAGTCCTAAATCGTGACAGGTCATTTGACTAAAACGGGAATGGGGCTCGATTAGAGCGGTGACGGGATTCTAAGTGGGGACCGGTGACTGATGCGTGGGACGAAGACGGACATAGACAGAGACAGAGTCCGGGGGAAGTCCGGTGACTGATATGTGTCATAATGAGGTCGAATGTAACGAGTCTTGACATAATGGAGTCCAGGCGGGAAATCCTATAAACAGACGATTGGTGCTTGTAGCACGTGGGGGCGTACAGGTTAGTGCCCGGAGTCCGGCGGGATTGTCCGGTCGTAACAAAATGTCAAAGAAATATCAAAGAAATGTTAAATTGAATATTATTGAAATTTGAGTTTGTATGTTTGTGACACAAGGGGAACAAAGGAGGCTCTACATATTAGGGGGCCAAGGCTCAAAAAAATGCCAAACATTATGTCTTAAAAGTTCTATATTGTATTATATGTATGTCTTAAAAATGAATATTATGTACAGAAAACCTTTTTATTTGCATTAAAACATTTTATACCCTAAGTCTCTTATATACATAATTTAGCCTGGGTTGTTTTCTGAGTATTCTTTCAGACTGCTTCTCAAATAAAGCATCCTCACATAGTCCCTCTCCTTTGCACTTCTGAGCTGATTGGGGTTTTGGTCTATTTAGAGGGAAAATGTAGGGCTCTTGAGTGTCTGCTTCACTGCCTTCTGTCACAAATCAAATTTTACTCAATAAAGTCAAATAAACAATTGAAGAATATTCAACAATATTGAATAAAGATGCCTCATTCAATGAAGTTTTAATTCATCCTGTTGATAAAGTGTGAGGCAAAGATAGGACACAGAGGCTCATGAATAATTAAGTCAAAGAAAGGCTCAGAAAAAGTTTGACAATTATATAATACAGTGATAATATAATTATGATACAGGTTTTCTGACTGACTTCCTTCATTCCTATCATTGCCCTTATATACTATACATATATCATTTACCTATGATGATAATATGATATCAAAGTGAAATCATCAATGACATCAAACTGAGACAAGTTAAAGATATTCAATATTGTTGAAGATATTGTCGAAGAATAGTCGAGTTGGAAGTTGAGTTGGAAATTGAGTTGGAATGTTGAAGAAATGTTGAAGAAATATTAAATTGAATATTATTGAAATTTGAGCTTGTACGTTTGTGACACCTTTACTAAATTCTGGCCCATGCTACATGAAAGTATGAGTATTAATCTATATCATATTTTGAAATTGATACTAAAATACCTGATATTCAGTCTTCTCTGGTTCAGGAATATCACATTCATTCCAAGAGTAGGGAATAAATGGATATGGACTCCATTTATTCTGATGATTACCTGCATCCTGTTACAACCGAACAATCCTGCCGGACTCTGGGCACTAACCCGTATGCCCCCACGCTGTGAAGAGTGGTATAAGTTCTGACCATTCTATATATGAAGAAATGAGTAGAAAGGAGAATATTGACCTATTTGGTGCAATATAAGAGGAAGTGAGAGAGAGAGCACAAGATGATACAGTAGTCAAAGAGTGCGATAGATCGAGTGGAGGCCTTGACTGTTACAGTTCGAGGCCAGAAGTGTTAGATAGTTCAGATAATGCTACTTATGTAGTAGCTGGCACATTACCCTAATCACCGCTCGTAGTGGACCTAGTTTAGTGTCTTACGAGTGGTGGTTCTTGGGTAAAAGTGTGTCTGAGTTCTAATTGGTGCTGAGTGCACCCACAAGTATACACAATGCTTCGAACTAATGAAATGATGGAATATTTGAAGAATATAAAAGATAGATAAATATGTATAACAAGTATAATATCTCAGTCGACGCGCAGCGTGTATCGACTATGTCGTATGAAGTACCTATAACAAGTATAATATCTATCACGGAAATAAAAATGAGTTAACACTGTTGGCAGTAGAATAGAGATGGGGGTAACGTACCTCAGTCGACGCGCAGCGTGTATCGACTGAGGTATAAGGTAATAACGTCGATGGTTCTTATACGAAGTTTAAGGGTGGAAATTGAGGGGTGAACAATATCGGAGAAATGTAACGAGTGATCGAGAAATGGCTGCGAGAGACAATCAGTGCCTTGTAGCCCTGTGGTATATTGTAATGGTCTTTGTTGCTCTTGTGATCGTGAGCATGCGATAGCCCCTTACTACAACACTCCCCCTGGCTGAGCAGGCTCGCACAAACAAAGTAAGATGCATTGTCTCTCATGCGCCAACCGGGCGAGTGGCTTGGTAAATACATCGGCGAGATTATCGGCAGATGCGACGTGGCGCACTTCGATGTCGCCATCCTTAACTTTATCGCGGATATAGTGGTAACGAATATCAATGTGCTTCACCTTTGCATTGTGCTTGAAATTCTTCGTGAGGGATATGGCACCGGCGTTATCGTTCCAAATGAGTGCTGGTCGAGGTTGTGGGTATCCTACCTCTTCCATCGCTGAATACATCCACAGTATTTGTTTCATTCCCCTTGTTAATGCCATGTATTTAGCTTCTGTAGTCGAGAGGGCGACTGTGGGTTGATACTGTGTTCCCCATGCCGTCGGTCCACCCGCCTGGATAAAAACGTGTCCAGAGCATGAACGGCGGGTGTCTAAGTCCCCCCCATAGTCTGCATCCACGTATCCCACTGGTTTGAGAGATTTAAAGTCCCCCCCATAAGTAATCCCATAGTTGAGTGTCCCCTTGATATAACGTAAGACATGGGTTAACGTGTTCCAATGTGCTTGTCCCGGATTTGATGAGAATTTCGAGAGTGTTGAAACTGCATGAGACAAATCCGGCCGAGTTGCGATTTGGGCGTACATGATAGACCCAAGCAATTCACGGTAGGGTTTATCAGCCATAAAAATACGGTCCTCCTTTGTGGTCGGCACCATGTCGTGTGAAAGGGTGATGCCTGGCGTCAGAGGAGTGCTTCTAGGATTTCAATCCGACATCCCGAACCTGTGAAGGATGTGTTCGAGATACGCACATTGTGATATGCGTATTGTCCCAGCTGTTCTATCTCTGTTGATCCTGATTCCAAGGACCAAATTAGCATCACCCAAATCCTTTGCTTTGTACGTCCATCCCAACTCTTCCTTTGCCCGATCCGCTTCCTCTTTTGATGAGGATATGCCTGTTGTATCGTCTGTGTAGGTACTCGTTATTGTGATGTTCCCATCAGCGTGTCTTGACCGAACAGCCGGATCTGCTCTAGACCTATAATACTCTAGCTCCCCCATTTCCTTGTCCAATGCTTCAGCCCAGTTGTAAGCTCCATCCATAGTTCCGTATAGTGTCTTGTTAAGTTGCCCTATTTTCCCATTAACTGCTGCCCCATCCGGTAATTCAATATAAGTAATTGCTTGTGGGTGTGAGTTCAGGTAAGCCGCCACGTAGTCGATCTGCCATGCCTCCATGTCCAATGCTGCCGCGATGGCGAGGTTCATACGTAGTGACTCATACCTTACCACAGAGGCATATGTTTCAAAGAAATCAACTCCAGGGATCTGCGTAAAACCCTTTGTGACCAGACGTGCCTTTCGTGCGACGAGATTGCCATCCCCGTTATATTTATTGGCAAAGGTCCAGCGGGTTTTGATTAGTCGAGCATCAGCTGGGGGATCTATAACATCCCAAACATTGCGTTCTTTCATTACGGCCAGCTCCTTTGCGATTGGATCAGCCCAGATATCAGGGCGCGTCATAGCCTCGGTGTAGGAGGTAGATAGCTAGTAGTTTTGTGGGTCTGGTAACTCATCCATGGGTGTATTAGTATGGAAGGCAGTGACTATGTTAGCACCTGCCGGTAAGTCCTCATCAGTTGCCCAAACAGCTCCCTCCTTTCTTGCATCCTCAGTCATTTGCTCCGACGCCTGTGAGTCTAACACTGCTTGAGTGGCCGTGCGTACACACATAGACCGACGTGGTAAGACAGCATCTGAAGATGTGGATGGGACGGTCGTGGTCGTATCCCCATTGGGATTCCATTCGTCGTCTTCATTTGTCGAATAAGTGGATGTTTTATGACCTAAGCCTTCCTCAAAGATAACGTCCCTAGAACGGAGAATTTGTCGTGTAGTAGGATCATAGAGTCGATAGGCGTCTCGTCCAAAGTATCCGATAAGTATGCACTTTGTGGACCGCGGCTCTAGTTTGCTCAGGCCGCTACCTGCATTAATGGGTATCTTTGCGTACGCGCTACATCCAATTGGACGAAGGTGGGAGACATTCGGCTTACTTTTATGCCACGATTCGAAAGGCGTGCTTGATGGATTTCGGGTTGTAGTTACGAGGTTATGCAGATAGATTACTGTTGATGCTAATTCGCACCACATAGAGGAAGGTAGTGCTGTCTTGTGGAGCATAATGCGCACACGCTCGATAATTGTGCGGTGTGCTCGCTCGACCACCCCGTTTGACGGTGAGGAATATGCAGTTGTGGTTTCGTGAATTATGCCATGTGCCGCTAAATAATCCTTCCACAGTGTGTTGCAAAATTCCGTGCCTTCATCTGTGCGTATGCATCGAACCTTATGCACTGTTTGCCATTCTAATAGGGCGATATGCTGTTTCAGTGCCTGTATGGTTGTTTCTGCTTGTTTATCAGCTAAGAAATATCCCTCGATATAACCAGAACAACCATCGACGGTTGTCATCATATATGACTTTCCCCCAACTGATCTAGTACGTGACGGTCCCCATAAGTCAATGTAAATTCGTTCACCGATTTCTGATTCACGATTGTCGTTTGTATGAAAGGGGCGCCAAGTATGTTTCCCCATAATACAGTCCTCGCACATGCCGGGTGATAACGTGTGGGTTGTGATATCCAGCCCATTCACAACCGTATTTTGCTGCATCTGTTTGATCATATGAATGTTGATGTGACCGAGACGGCGATGCCAGGTATCTATATCAACTGGTTTTACGTGAGAATGAGTCACACAAACAACTACGTCATCTTGGATTGCAATTGCTTGTTGTGATTCCACGGAGATCAGGTCATTGCTGGTATAAGCTGCCATATCCATGGGATAGATATCCACCTCGTACATGGTCCCTATTCCCTTGCCACGCATAAAGGGCTTGTTGTCCTTGTCGACGAAGGTCACTCCGCCTCCCCCGAAAATCGAATGGCAACCGGCTTTATCAAGGCGACCTATGGACAGCAGGTTGTGTGATAAGTCGGGGGTGTGTAAAGTGTTCGCCAGACTAATATGAATTGTTCTGCTGTTACGACCGGACAAATCCCGCCGGACTCCAGGCACTAACTCGTACGCCCCCACGCGCTACAAGCACCAATCGTCTGTTTATAGGATTTCCCGCCGGACTCCGTTACGTCAAGACTCGTTACGTTCGACCTCATTAAGACACATATCAGTCACCGGACTTCCCCTGGACCCCGTCTCTGTCTATGTCCGTCTTCATCCCATGCATCAGTCACCGGAACCCGCTTAGAATCCCGTCACCACTCTAATCGAGCCCCGTTCCCGTTTTAGTCAAATGACCTGTCACGATTTAGGACTCCGCTCCCGCTCCGTTTCCCGTTATGGGTTATGCTTTGTCACGATTCGGACTCCGCTCCGTTCCGTCCCGTTCCTAACACCAATTTGGTGTTTACTATTCCCGTTTTATGTTTTGCTCGTTTCGTCTCATTATTACTGGATTCGGTATGTCATGCATTCCACGGTCTATATAAACTGGCAGATGTTGTACATACAATCCAGTCAGAAAATTAGCTTAGATTTCCCCCAGTAATCTAATACATTTTCCTCTCTAAACCCTACTCTTATCAGACCGCTCACACTAGTCGGAGCCCACGGGCTCCGGCGCATCTATCTCTCTCGACTATCTCGATTCACGACTCACGACTCTCGACCTACGACTCACGACCCACGAACCCCCGCCTGGACTCCCCGGGATTCCCGTCCGCCTGTCTGAAATTGGACAATACGATCTAGCGAGGGCGCAGCCTATAAGCTGAAGCCAAGTCCTACCGGATATCCCGCGGGTTTCTCCGGAAACCCGGCCTGAGTGTGTATCCTAACATCTGCCCTCGAAGATTACCTTTTTATCGATGGTTCCCACTCCATGGATTCTGAAAGTGCCGTCTGCTACTGCGGTTATCCCTCGCCTGCTGCCATCAAAGGACCTATAGGATGTGAAATCAGCGATGTTCACGAAACAGTGGTCACTGGCTGCTGAATCGGCATATGTGAGAATACGGGTCTGGATAGGTTCATCTGTTCCGGTCATAAGGGCATAGAAATTGTTCCCAGATGTATTTGTTACTGGTCCCGTGGGTACGACGGCTATGTTCGCAGTGGGTGTTTGCTGCTCTGCCTTTGTGGTTTGACTTGTAGTGTTTCCCTTTTTTCTCCACCAGTCCGGGAACTGACCCTCCATTCCTCCTCCAGGCTTAAAACACCTGTCGATAGTGTGTCCAGTTCTTCGGCACACTGGATTCGAGCAGGTAAGCGAACTTCGTGCGGCCTTTTGCTGGGTTGTGACTAAAACCTGGCTGGTCTGTGTGGCTGTTTTCCTATGGCGTGCTATTGTTGCATCATGCATTTTAAGCCTGGCAATAACGTCTGCCGATGTCTTTTGTTCATAAAGAGTGCTGACGTATACAGACCAATCCCCAGGCATTGACCCTAATAGGATAGTACAGAATTCGGAATCGTCGATCCTGCTTCCCTGCCCGATTGCTCTCTCCCATGCCTCCCGAATCGCGGCAAAATGAGATGTTATGTCGGCACCATCTATGTGTCTAATAGATCGCAGCGTGTTTTCACCATTAAGGTGACCAATGTCGGAAACAGCATCGTATGTTGTGGTGAGTGCGGCCCAAGCTTCTGCTGCGGTTTGTGATGATTTTATTCCAAAGCCAAGAGGGTTTGTGATGTTGAGAGAGATCATACTTTTCACGTAGGCATTATGTTGTGCCCATTCATCTGTGGTGGGTGTCATAGACCCCCAATAATTTGTCGCAGTCTGCATGGTCAAAGCTTGGGGTTTTGTAATATCTCCGTGAAGATAACCATGCACTCCACGGGCATTTGCTGCGGATAAAATCGTCTCTTTCCATGAGTACCATCGGCTTCCATCAAAACGGTCATCAGATGGGAGCTGGAAAAGTGCCGGTTGTGTAGACATATTCAGGGTTCAGGTGCAACTAGTATAATTTTGAGTCAGAGTTTCAGTGCGACACAGCAATTTGATATAACTGTATATGTCAGCTTTCGGTTCAGCATTTCGGTTCAGCATTTCAGTGCGACACAGCGGTTCAATATAACTGTATATGTCAGCTTTCGATTTGGTTTTGATTTGGTTCAGCAACGTGGGTCGGGGCCCATAACCTATAACAAGTATAATATCTCAGTCGACATGCAGCGTGTATCGACTATGTCGTACGAAGTACCTATAACAAGTATAATATCTATCACGGAAATAATAATGAGTTAACACTGTTGGCAGTAGAATAGAGACGGGGGTAACGTACCTTAGTTGACGTGCAGCATGTATCGACTGAGGTATAAGGTAATAACGTCGATGGTTCTTATACGAAGTTTAAGGGTGGAAATTGAGGGGTGAACAATATCGGAGAAATGTAACGAGTGATCAAGAAATGGCTGCGAGAGACAATCAGTGCCTTGTAGCCCTGTGGTATATTGTAATGGTCTTTGTTGCTCTTGTGATCGTGAGCATGCGATAGCCCCTTACTACAACAATATGAATAGAATGTGCAAAATATAAATAAAATAAAAGGAGTGTTTTACCACAATGAAACTGTGGTAAAAGCATACTCCTCACACACGCGCTACAAGCACCAATCGTCTGTTTATAGGATTTCCCACCCGGACTCCGTTACATCAAGACTCATTACGTTCGACCTCATTACGACACATATCAGTCACCGGACTTCTCCCGGACTCCGTCTCTGTCTATGTCTGTCTTCGTCCCATGCATCAGTCACCGGACCCCACTTAGAATCCCGTCACCGCTCTAATTGAGCCCCGTTCCCATTTTAGTCAAATGACCTGTCACGATTTAGGACTCCACTCCCACTCCGTTTCCTGTTATGGGTTATGCTTTGTCATGATTCGGACTCCGCTCGATTCTGTTCCATTCCTAACACCAATTTGGTGTTTACTATTCCCGTTTCATGTTTTGTGAGTTTCATTTCGCCATTACTGGATTTGGTATGTCATTCACTCCATGGTCTATATAAACTGGCAGATGTTGTACATACAATCCAGTCAGAAAATTAGCTTAGATTCCCCCCAGTAATCTAATAACATTTTCTGCTCTAAAACCTTACTTAATTCACATCGCTTGCACTAGTCGGAGCCCACAGGCTCTGGCACATCTATCTCTCTCAACTATCTCGACTCACAATCCACGACCTCCGACTTACAACCCACGACCCCTGACTTATGACCTACAACCCCCGACTTATGACCTACAACCCCCGACTTATAACCTACAACCCCCGACTTATAACCTACAACCCCCGACTTATAACCTACAACCCCCGACTTATAACCTACAACCCCCGACTTATGACCTACAACCCCCGACTTATGACCTACAACCCCCGACTTATGACCTACAACCCCCGACTTATGACCTACAACCCCTGACTTATGACCTACAACCCACGAACCCTGCCCAGACTCCCCGGGATCCCCGTCTGTCCGTTTGAAATTGGACAACACGATCTAGCAAGGGCGCAGCCTATAAGCTGAAGCCAAGTCCTACTGGATATCCCGCAGGTTTCTCCAGAAACCTGGCCTGTGTGTGTATCCTAACACATCCAATCCCCATTGTTGAAAGCTGGCAGGCCCTGCTGCTTTTGAAGTCTCAAACATTTCATGTTCAAGTAATCCAATGGCTTCATTGTCAACATCTATGGCAGGGAATGGTGGTACTTGGCTATAATGTATATGCCATGAGTGCTTCAATAGGTCTCGAAATAGTTGTGTATGTTTGGGAAGATCCTCAAAAGGTGGGCCATCAGGAGATAATTGGGTGTAGGACTGTTTCAGGATAAGAAGAGTCATTGCATAGGCTGCAGGTACTTGTTGGATCCATTTATCCTTGTTCTTTTCATATAATATGGGTTTAGTGAACGCAGTGAACCAGACACTCAAGAATCTCACATTTGCCTCTAAATAGACCAAAATTCTGATTAGCTCAGAAGTACAAAGCAGAGTGAATGGGTGAGGAAGCTATGTTTCAGAGGTAGCCTAAAAGAATGCTCAGAAAATGACCCAGGGTGAATTATGAAAAGACATAGAGGTATGGTAGGTCCTAACCCTAACCCTAACCCCTAATAACAAAGTTTTTTGTATATAATATTCACTTTATATAGTTCTGGCATTCTCGAAGACAACAGTGCCTGGACGTATGCATGTCTTTCGTATATTTCGAATTTACCACACAGCAGCGTAGACACGGATAGAGAGGTGCGTCATGGATGGCCTGTGGGGAATACTTCGAATAATGCTGCTGTAATCTGGCAATTACGTCGATGATATTTGGGATGGTCTTATATCTCGTTCGAATCAACACAGGGAACGCGTAAAGAAGGGGATCTCGCAAAGTATGCAAGATTAACATTTTTGGAGCGGTGGAATAATAGTGCTATATATTGATCTGGCCATGGACTTCATACCGACTGACTGTACCTGGAGGAAGCCAATAAATCCACCGCAACTGGGGCCAGACTGTCATCACGGCCTTCGTGCCTGGTGGAAAACGAGCTACGCAATACTAGCATGTTTTTCGCAAGAAGCTTAAGCATCTTAGACCAACAGTGAGGATAACGCATGGACTCTACTGCGTAGTTGGATCTTCGGTTCAGACGCTGCCCTTCAGGATCGTACTAAGTACTACCGCCGTGACATCTAATTTGTATCATGGCAATGGAAGAAAGACCCAATAGCTTCCCATATGTACAGAGACATACAGAGACATACAGATACGAACTGACAATTTACGTGTATGGCGTTTTCTACAACAAAACAGGGACGGGTAGGGTCGCCGCCCGTGCTCAATCTAGAGTTAGGGCCGTAATTGGTATGATCGCACGCCAGGAGAACAGATAGTCTGCTTTCTCGTCGAATACCTCAGCCTGGGTTGCAAATACGATAAACGACATGTCATGATCAGCTTCTGCAAGTGGGTACCGGGCATGTCAAGTTTTGAAGATGCGCAGGAGCCGTTCCTCGCTGAGTATGAACGTCCGACACAGAGGGCACTCCTGCGTCGTCTTCATGATCATCTCTGAACACGATCTGCAGAGTGCCAGGTGCCTTGGGAAGGGGCAAAGTCATTCTATCAGTTTTATTCGACGGTACAGTAGAGCAGTCCCACTCACCCGCAATCTATCACTGCCATACTCGCAAAGTCATCCTGGCAAACGACGCACAGGCCATCTCCCGGACTGCTTGGAGAAATGCTCGCAACGTGATGATGGAGAGATTCGATCCCGTCGGTGTCTATCTGCAGGGGCTCTTCAAGCCCTAATTCGCTATCGCTATATGGGTGGTGTCCTGTGTCCGCTTCACGCCGTCGGCTTTCTTCAGCCCGCTGCCTCTCTTCCTCCAGCAAGCCTAAATGCCGCAAGTCTTCCAAGTCTGATTCCTCCTGTCGTAGGATTTCGGTCCAATATGCCGTGTTGTACCGCACCATCTGACGTGGGTGTCGTGCAGCATCGCCGTCTCGGCTGATATTTGGCCCCAACGACAGAGCGGCAATGACGTCGATAAGGTCCTCCGTGTCGGGTTGAACCCCCGGATGTCCTTCCGGTGCACTTTCAGCACGACTTGGATTATTTGGCGCAGCCAATTCCATCCCTCCACGAGATGCAGTCTCGTTATCAAGAGTTCTTGGCGTGAAGAATGATCGAACGATCTCGTGCCGAAGAACATGCTCTGCATGTATGTCCACCAATTCACATAGCTGGTCCAGGTAATCATCAAGCGCAACATGCAACTGCTCGTTCACTGTATCGTTTACCCCCACCTCCTCAGGGTCGGGTCTCGGCATGAAGGGCAGCTTCCTTGTGCACACTGTTTGATGTGGACCACGCTCTCGGCCAGCTTCAACGGGGAATGCGTCCATCAGAGCTAACTGGAAATCATAAAAATGATCATATAGGCGGGAAATGACGAGCTTTCGTGCAGCTGACGATTCACCATCTGGTAAATAGACTGCTTCGATTTTGAACCAGTCTTGTTCGTCCTGACGCTCGACGGCGATGATATTAGCTGATAGTAAGAGGCCGGGAGGAAGGATATTCGGATTTGGTCTGGAAGTGGAACTGCTGGAAGTGGAGCTGAAGGACTGAAGTTGGGAAGGAGAGGTCTGAGTGGGAGTCCGTGGTGGGGAGTGAGCTCGTGCAGTGAGTTCAGAATCTGTTCGGCGGGGTTCTGGCGGGGACATATCGATGGGAGACGTAATTTCAGGATGTGACTGCTGTGTTCGAGGGCCAGCCTCATCGGGTGTAGCAGTAGACGGCCGCGAATGTGTCGGTGTGGTGGTACCAGAGATAATTTGCTGGACTTCGGGAGGGAATACATGAGTTAGGGTGACAGCACCATTTCGCTCCAGCATTCCGCCTGAGATACTCTCCTCCGCCTCCGCTTGGGTAGAGTATGAGCTTTCTGTCGTCTCTCCCGAAGAGTCACTCCTCTCGAGAGAATAAAAGCTTCCCGTGGTCTCTCCATCGGAAGACTCACTCCCCCCCGACTGCATAGAACCCCGAACTCTCGTCCAGTCCTCTGTTGATGGCAGTTCACCCCGCGCGATAATTTCACTGAGATCTCCTAACGTGAAACATTCATTGGAGGTCGGTGGTTGTAGGTTGACACTCTGCCCCGACTGCATAGAACTCCGCGCGACTCTTTTCCAATCTTCCATTGTTGGCAGCTCGCCCCGCGCGATGATTTCGCTGACATCTCCGAACGTGAAATTTTCGCTGGCGATCGGTGTTTGTAAATTGACAAAGTCAAGTGTGAACCGGAGGGGTCTGTCCGACTGACTGCCTTCAGCAGACAGATGATTCGGAGGAGCAGTAGTGGTGGTTGACAATGGGTTATTGCCGCCCGCGGAATTTATACATTCGATGACCTGAGCTGATGACGGGTTCTCCGAAGCTGGATCTGTATTTGACGCTATCGATGCACTGCCCCTTTCAAGTAACGCCTCGGCAGCAGCAGATTTGGCGGCGGTGCTGAGTGAAGAAGCCCACAGAGCATGAGTACTATCTCTACAAGCAAGACGAACGATCCACTAACAGTATATCTGAGACGAGGAACTCTCTAAAGTGCGACTTGGGAACGAGGCCTCGTGCGCTGGACATGGGGTGGTAGGCCTCATACCATCCTGCGCGGTTTTGCGCCTCGGCGACAACATAAAAAAAAACACCTGCTGAGAAGCCCAGTTCTTGAGGATTGTGAGGCGTGCACGGACGCAAGGCCTGGATGATCTTGCGTGCGACGGGTACCAACATCACATCGCCGGAAGTAATGGATGGATCATGTTCCCCTGCAGGATCGATGCAGGCTGCATTGGGGATGGTTGACATGGAAGAGACGATGTCGGTGTAGAAGGAGAGATTGGCTGTAAGAAGGTCTTTTACCTAAAACAGCATTGACTCAATCATCAGAGGCCGGATGTGAACATTACATAAAAAAAGACTCATATGGACACCTCTTGTTCATATCTCATCCACGTAGGCTAGAGACCGCTAACAGCGTTTAGCAGTAAGATAGATTTATGATGCTTCTGTTGCTCGGTTTGCTCTATTACTATAAACATCACGGGAAGCCCGTAGCTGCGGTTATAGTTTAATTTGACAGCACCCAAATACATACTCAATCCCTAATGCGGTGAGAACCACGATCAATCTCGGGGGGGAGGGAGCTGATCAATCTTGTATAGAGGTCGTGATCAATGTGATACTATCACAGCCATTATGGGAGTATTTAATTTTGTACCAAGCAAGCACTCCCCTGCGGCATTATTGGTTACAACACACTGGTATGCCACGTTTGTCTTGTGCAGACAACGATAGTGAGGTACTGATCACATTGATTGATGGACGTGGTCCCTGGATCGCAATCAATAATGCTCATTGATCTCGCGCACATGTGCTCAGTTTATCCGGTGCAGCACGAGCTGAACCTCGGCTAGGTCAAGCGTGCTGGTGCAATGTGCAACAGTAGTCGCACGAGCAAGATAGAAGAGAGTAGGATTCGACGGTGTATATTATAGCAACACACCCTGCTTGAAACACGACTACGACCTTCAGTTGCAATTCAGACGACTTTCGCTTGGACGGCTGGAGATTGGGGGTCCTTCGCCAAGAGCCTCACAGATTAAAAACCATTTTCCGACGTCCCCGCGCGCAATGCGTTGACTAACGATACGTGCCATGCATGGGAGAGAGCTGTCAATGTCTGAAGACGTAACATACAGTCGACTCTCTTAACCCATACCCTCGGTGAGGTATGGGTTATCCGAGAGTTTCAGAGAGGTATTAAAGCCTGCGTAGCAACTTGGTTGACTGTAGTAATAAAACCTACCGTCCACAACCCCTAGACGGAGTCCTACGACTCAAAAACATTTTTTTTCCCGAGTTAGTCGCAATTTTGACATGTCCCCTGGTCACAGATTAGATAAGGCAGCGTCACAATCCGCCAGCTCACCAATTTGTGCAACGCGTCACTAGTCTCCTGAACAAGGACACTTCCGTTCTCGACAAGTAGAAAATGTCAGAGCAACAAAAGGGTGCGCCGCAGGACATACGGAATGTAGCAGACTTCCTACGGAGTGGCAAAGGCGGTCTGAAAACTCGAGTGGGCTTGTGGAATGGCAAACGTGTCGATTACTTCAAAGGTAAAACAATATACACTCTTTTACACTGCCAATTTATTGAAGCATCTCCCATCAGGCAAATCAGCAGTCAAGGCGTTGCTCAGCCCAGCATATGGCAAGCTCAAAAATGTGCCGCCAGTCAAAGACGAAACGGACGCTGCCACGCTGCTCAACTCCATGATGCCCTTTGCTTTCTTCCTCCTTGTGCAACGTGGCAATCCGTCTGCGGGCGCCAAGTCACCGAAGCATCTCCAAGTCAATCCAATGCAGTCGTTCCAGCAAGACGCATACTTTGCATGGTTCTACGAGGGCTCCCAGCTCGTGACCTATTTTGGGGGTGCAGGGATGGTCATTGTCATCCTCGCCGCTTGCATGTTCCCGCTGTGGCCGCCGACATTGCGGCTGGGCGTATACTACCTCAGTCTCTGCATGTTGGGGCTCCTTGGCTTGTTCTTTGCGATTGGGATTGTCCGATTAATATTCTACATCATCACCGTGATAGTGGCATCCCCTGGTATTTGGATATTCCCAAAGCTATTCGCAGATGTCGGATTTGTGAGTCCGAATGTGCAGTTTTTTTAGAATTAAGCCTGTTGTACTAATATTCCCCGTAGGTCGAATCATTTATTCCGTTATGGGAGTGGGATCTTCCCAAAAAGAAATCAAAGAAACGCAGCAAGGATAAAGACGCTGGCTCATCAGAAAAGCCCTCGTCCAAAAAATCCGCTGCACCCGCCGCAAATATTGAAGGTTCCAACGGCGCAGCAGTCTTGCCGGCCACCACGTCTGGCCCTAGAATGCGCTCCGCAATGATCGAGGAAGTTGAAGATGATGGGTCTTAAATTATTCCTCTGTGAATAGTGTTAATTAATTCATGTGTATGGGGTTTTATGGACTTGGCCACTGGCAGGTCAACATTGAGCGTTGGTTGTCGTTACTGCTGTCACTGTCGGTTTGTTCGTGACTTATTTTGGGACTACTATTATATATCTAAATTCACCCCAATTTTCGTAAATGATTGTGTTCTCTCTTCACTGCTCACGGCGTCTTCTTTATCGATAACCGGGCAAGGGCATCGTCCGCTTCAAGCACACCCTCGTGTAGCCCTATTTGCCGCGACTGTTCCAAGGCACGCTTGAATTGTTCCTTGGCAGCAGCAGGGTCGTTTTGCATCTGCAACCGTGCAAGTAGAATCAAGAGTCACAAGGGAAAATGAGAAAGCGCACCTCCAATATGGCACCAAGATTATACATAATCACCGCCAGTACACGTTCGCATTCCGGTTCGGCAGGACGAGAGCTGTGTGTGAGCACGTCACGCCCTCTTTCCGCTAGCTGTAGCCCTTTGTCTGCCCACGATTTTGCTTGTGCAAGTCGTTCGGGAGAAGGATTGGCCTGGATAAGTAGGCTTGATATATTGTTCATTAACTGGGCAGCTGCGAATGATTCCAAGTTAAAGGCAGAATGTAAAGGCGTGGATCAAGGCAACGACCTTTGCACCGGTCTTGGGGACTGACCGCCTCACGAACATCAAGGGGTGCTTCCGGACGCAGTAGATGAGATATTGCACGAAGGTAGAGACCAACAGCATATCTGGACGAGTCTGATCAGTCGGGAATGCCACAACTGCGCAATACACACTCTGCATTCCCCTGTCGTGCATAGCACGACCCCAATGCTTCAAGGGCAGACTCGAATTCGTCTTTGGACGTCCATTTCGGTAGACCCAGCGCGGTTGCCTCGGGATCACTGAGATGTCGCAACCCCTCATCTCCGGAATTACTTTTGTAGATATTTATGAATTCTTCGACGCTCCAGAGCAGCCACTCTTCTTCCTCGGCCGGCGGTTTCCCGAGTTCACGGGCCAAATGGCCTAGATGGACTGCCATTGCAATGGCCCGATGTCGTTCAATCATGGAGAGACCGGGCGTTGCCTGCATCAGGCTACAGCACTGTGCGTATACTTGATATGCCTGCTCGGGCTTCTTCGCAGCTTCCAGAACTTCGCCGAGCTTGCATGCGACACCTGATATCTTCAGCCACGGGTCGGCCCCGAGTTCCTCCCTTGGCATGGCGCGGCATGTCTCCCATGCTCTGGATAGGTGTCTGTTAAAAACGGAATACGAACGTCGGGGTGGCTATTTTTTCACCTCGTGAGATATTTCTCGCCGAGCACGAGGTTTTCTCGATGCTGCGCCTTGATTCCTGCACGGAGGTCGTCCCGCAACGCCTTCGGCCACAGTGTGAAGGAAGTGTAGAACTCATATCTGTCTGAACCAGGTTAGCGCGCACGGGGACATCGATGAGACGGGTATATCTGGTCGCACAAGCCGTATCCTGTGGCGGCTACCCCAAAGGCAGCAAGAACGGAGAAAATCGCCAGAACGGGAAAGCCATCCCTCGGGGGTTTATTTGTGGTTGTGTGAGCCAAGCGGACTTGGTGGGCGCGTGGCGTTCTACTGAGGAATGGGGTAGTCAGGCCAAGCCGAAATTGGCGGCTTATCGATGATGACCCTCGAGCCAGTCGCTGCATAACGACTCCCAAGACCTGTGCAAGAAGAGAATCAAGCGCTGGAATTAATCACGTGATATCACGTGTGGCGACGCGTATTTACTAATAACTACAAGCACACCCTTTTTACATTCTTAAACAGAACTCACTAGGTGCCTTCATTATCAAACAGACTTATTCACACACCAGCGTTAGAAGTAGAATGGCTAGGTTCCGTGCTATCCCTTTGTCAGGGTCTTCTCACAACTTTCTAGCTGTTACATCATCGGATCCCCACAGTCCTCTTACTTTTCCAAGTTTACGAAATTTTCGCCATCGATGCCGAGAGGATACGGGAATCTGATATGATCCGTTCCATATTTCAGCACACAGCGGAACTTGGGATTCAGCCAAGATGATGTAACTTTACGCCGGGGAATGATATTATTGGTTATTATATTATCATAAAGAAACTAGCGACCAGAACTCCGCTAAACCAAGTACGGCTGGCTGATTGCGGAAGAACATACATAGGCAATTATCCAGCACCCCCATTTAGTGCCTTAATGTAAAGCAAAGCCGGTATGATGTGTTTAAGCTCCGGATTAGCAGCCTATGGGACAGCCCTAGCACTGGTTGGGGTTGGCACATGGGTAGTATAGGCTGGAAATCTACCTCAAATGTCTTTCTAGATACATCTTACCGGGCCTTGAGCCGGATGTTTGCGCCAGTTTATACATCGCCATTCGGGGACCCGGTTGCTCTAAATATCATCAAGGCCTCATTCTCATGCGCCTCTTTCCCGATGAACCTTGAGTTTATATTCATATGTATCCATGGGATTGGTCGGCAATGGTTACATACACGTCAGGCGTATGCTATCACCGTAAACCGAGATTGATCAATGACGTCTGGACATTATACTTGCCAATTCAACTCTAAAACTGCGCAGTAAACAAAGATGCTAGCATGTTGGCCCGAACCACTTGCGGGTATTCCGGCACACGACAATCCTAACCTTGCCATTTCCAGTTTATCCTCCTCGGACCACGGTTGGTGATGAAGCGATATCGGCAGGTCTAGAAGCCTGTTCGACGAAATCACGGCATACGTGAGGGTGAAAAACAACGATCAAACGGCTACCCGTCCACGGAAGGCCGTCCGCTCCCAAGTAAAGACGAATTTGTCTCATGGGTCACAGGCTTGTCTGTCGTTGTGTGAGAAATTCTTCAAGTCCATTCAGAATTCATCAGCCAGACGTCTGTCTGTCTGCGCTCAGAGAGGCTTGGGAAAGAAACTCTCATGTTTTTTAATTCATGTGAGCAACTGCAGGGAGCCTAAATCTTCCAGAGGTCAGTCATTCGAATTCGCATGTTATGTGCCTAATCTTTCGGAGCAATATACCGGCATCGCTCGCGGGCCGCCTCGGAACAGATGTGTCCAGGATCTCTGTTAGAACCCAGGTGAGCGATATTGACTGCGCACATCAGGCAGATTTCCTATCATAGAAGGCTTCGTGATCAGTGTCGAACCCATCTTCACATTGTGGGAATAGAAGAGGCGCAAGCAAGTCTTTCAACAAATTTGGATGATTTCACGAAGACTAGAGTACTTGGCAGAGACAGGCATGATTACATGTCTCCGGGGTCCAACTTACATCACCAATCCACAAGTCACGAGTGCTCCTGCTCCCTTGCCTAAACCTAGCTTTCTAGTGGGGCAACATAGAGATAGTCACTATTACCTTTTCAGATATCAGGACCCTCTCCACATATATCAATGACAGTTGCGGGGTGGCCGGGGATCCATTTGCTACTGCAATTCTGATGCATCTTCAGATGGCCCCTGATGACGAAATGAGCCAACTTCTGTTCGAAGTTCAAGGGCGAACGGTGTGCCCGTGGCATAGCTCAGGTCTTACGACATTTCGCAACTGCAGGCGACGGACGGAACTCGACGCGATATCAAGGACTGGCTCAAATCGACATAGCGCCTGCCATCCAGTTTTCAAACGTTAAGTATATGACATGGGTAATCGAAGCAGTCCTGCCACACTAAATTCTTGACTTCATATACATGCGGCAATCAAGGGTAGGATGGAAGCAAACTCACGATGGGGATTCAGAAGTGGGCATCAAGGTGATGATGGGTGATATATAACAGATGTTGTTGATTTCTCGGCAAGGTTGGTCGGATGGGGGTACCCCGACGAGCTGGTACCACCTAACTTGGATCCAATAGATACCAAAACGTTGGTTTCGGAGATATCCTCTCACAAAGGCAACCGCATTGATTGCCAAGCGCCCAAGTCATCAGAACACGGTTCTTTGAGTGATACAAGAGAACGACCATAGGTCTTGGACAATATATATGTGTTTAAATGTAACAAATGGGTACCCAAATTTCGATCATGTGGCCATGATCGAATACATGGAAACAATTAAAGAACCAAGTGGAGATCCGATAGCTGTTGTCCTGCACACCGCTGAGAAAGTGCAACCGCCCTGCCATAGTCACTTCCTCTGGTAAACCATTCGCAAATGAAATATTCGCGGCTCATGAGAGGTGTTCCTGATATCCATATGTTTATTATCGCAATTGAGGCCGGAGACCGGCACTAAGTACCGATGCGACACGGCAGCTCGGCTTGGCCCCACCATTGTCTGTCACGGTTACAAGTCACGGTTCACACAATTTATCTTTGGCTCCCTCCTATAAAGCTGGCGATCCGGTCTCGTCGCTCTTCCGCTCTTTCGCCCCACCATCCTATCACAGTTCCTTCAACTACAAAAACCCAACCGCGTCCTCCCGCCTTCTTGCCCCTCCACAGGCCCGCTCCATCGCCATGTCTGACCTGGCTCCTAAGAAAGAGGCCGGAACACCCCCCACATTCGAGAAAGAACCCGGCCCTCCAGCAAATTCCCCAGATGCTGATGAGCCCGAAAAGAAAAAGCGAGAGTACAAGGATTTTGGACATGATGATGCTGAAGCTACTCGTACGCCCTACGTCTTGTCATCAGCCGTCATTTTAACGCGAAAAAAAAAACAGATGCCCTCGTTGACATGTCACAGGTAATGCAATTCGGACACATCTCTCTCTCGTCTTCCCTTGGCTCATTCTTCGTTTTTCAGATTGAACTGAAAGCCGAGGATTTGTACGATAAGGAAAAGGTTGACTTGGAGACCATCGTCATCGACGACGTCTTCAAACTTCTCCAATGCGACAGCGAAGGTCTCACCGAGGCCGAGGCAACCCGCCGTCTTGAAATTTTTGGTCCTAACAAGCTTGAATCCGAGGAACAGAACCCCTTCCTCCAGGTAAGATGACACTTGTCATCTTTTTCTCTCTACAGTCTTTGACAAGTGTCCAAAAAGTTCTTGAGTTTCATGTGGAATCCTCTCTCCTGGGTGATGGAGGCGGCTGCCCTTGTGGCTATCGTCCTTTCAAATGGCCAACACCGTCCCCCCGATTGGGAAGATTTCCTCGGTATCGTATTGCTGCTTTTCATCAACTCCGCTATCGGTTTTTATGAGGAACACAATGCTGGTAATGCGGTCAAGGCACTCATGGATTCACTCGCTCCCAAGGCTCGCGTCCGTCGCGAAGGCAAGTGGTACGAAATCGAGTCTTCGCAGCTCATTCCCGGAGACATGGTTGCATTCAAAATCGGCGATGTCGTTCCCGCTGACTGCAGGTTGACCGAGGCTATCAATGTGTCCATAGATCAGGCCGCTCTTACCGGAGAGTCTTTGCCTCAAAGCAAGAAGACGGGTGATCAGTGCTTCTCGTAAGTCCCCGAGCCCCCGTGTTCTACAAATGTTGTATTAATACATCACATCATTCAGCGGCTCTACGTGCAAACAGGGTGAAGCTGAAGGGGTCGTGATTTCGACCGGCGCCAACACTTTCTTCGGTCGCGCTGCTACGCTTGTTGGCCAGGACGACGACACCACCGGTCACTTGCAGAAGATCCTTGCCCAAATCGGGTCCTTCTGCTTGGTCGCCATCGGCATCTTCGTCATTGCCGAAATCTTGGTTTTGTACGCCGGATTCAGGTATGACTACCGTCGTGGTTTAGATAACATTTTGGTTCTGTTGATCGGTGGTATTCCCATTGCCATGCCGACCGTTCTCTCTGTCACCCTTGCTGTCGGAGCGCAGCAGCTCGCTAAGCACAAAGCCATCGTGACCCGTATCACCGCTATCGAGGAACTTGCCGGTGTCACCATCCTGTGCTCTGACAAGACCGGTACCCTCACTACCAACAAGCTTACTATTGACAAGAACATTGTCAAGTGCTACGGTGCATTCTCCTCAGAAGATGTTATTCTTCTTGCCGCCTACGCATCCCGTACTGAGAACCAAGATGCTATTGATACTTGCGTCGTGGGATCTCTCGGCAAGCCCGAGCGCGCTCGTGAAGGGATCACATTGTTGGACTTCAAGCCTTTCAACCCCGTTGACAAGCGTACCGAAATTACTTACCGTGAAGAGTCGTCCGGTAAGCTCAAGCGTGTCACCAAGGGCATGACCGGTATCATCATTGAGCTCTGCTCTCGCAACAAGACCGAGGAAATTGAAAACAGGCTCGAGGCAGATGTTGAGGAATTTGCCACTCGTGGTCTCCGCGCCCTCGCTGTTGCATACGAAGAACTTGAGGGAGACGACTACGAGGCTGAAGGTAATGGATTTGAGCTTATCGGTTTGCTTGCTATCTACGACCCGCCCCGAGAGGACACCAAACAAACCATCGATGATGCCCTTGCCCTTGGTGTGAAAGTCAAGATGGTGACTGGAGATCAGTTGGCCATTGCCAAAGAAACAGGTCGTCGTCTCGGGCTTGGTGACCACATGTACCCGGCCAAAGTCTTGAAAGATGGTCCTCAACCTGGTGGAAAGCATGCTACTCTCGACGAAATGATTATGGATGCAGATGGTTTCGCCGGTGTGTTCCCTGAACACAAGTATGAGATCGTGAAGCGTCTACAGGGTCTCGGACATTTGTGCGCTATGACTGGTGATGGTGCCAATGACGCTCCTGCTCTTTCGAGGGCTAATGTCGGTATCGCGGTCGAGGGTGCGACCGATGCAGCTCGTGGCGCTGCCGATATCGTGCTCACAGAACCCGGTCTCTCAACCATGTCAGTTTTTTTATTTTCTGTTTTCAAGGAAGTGCAACCCCCCATCTAATATATGCCTCATAGTGTGCACGCTATCCGTGGATCTCGTATCATTTTCCAACGTATGCGTAATTATTCGATCTATGCCTGCGCTGTTACCATTCGTATTGTTGTGTGCTTCGGTATCCTTGCCTTTGCATACAAGTTCGACTTCCCGCCGTTCATGGTCCTGATCATCGCCCTTCTTAACGATGGTACCATCATGACACTTTCCGTTGACCGTGTCTTGCCCTCGAACACACCTGACGCATGGGATTTGGCGGAGATCTTCTCTTATGCCGTTGCTTACGGTTTGTATCTCACTCTGTCAACGTAAGTTGTCATTTTCTCGCACAACTTCTTGTGTCCATCCTTATGACGTAAATCGGCAGCATCATCTTGGTTGTGGTTATTTTGGAAACAGATTTCTTCGAAGAGAAGTTCCACGTGGCCCTTGACAGCACACCCAAGGTTTCTAGCGACCCTCAATTGCACATGATTGTCTACCTCCAAGTTGCTATTATTTCGCAAGCATTGATCTTCGTCACACGTTCGCACGGATTCTTCTTCATGGAGCGTCCATCGTACGCCCTTCTGGGAGCTTTCTGCATCGCCCAACTTGTTTCCTCCATCATTGGCGCCTTCGCTGACTGGGGCTTCACTAAGATCAAACCCATCTCGGGTGCCTGGATAGGTATTGTTTGGGTCTGGGTGAGTTGCTTTTTTTCAACTTGGATGTCCTGAACTTGTATAACTGAGAGTGTTTTTGTTGCAAATAGAACATCATGTGGTTCTTGCCCCTTGACTTTGTCAAATTTGGAATGAAGGCCACGGTTATTAAATTCTTGCGTGAACGTCGACAGAGGAAGATTGCAGAGGAGGCCAAGTCCACCGGGGGAGACATCCCGTTAACACGGACACAGAGTCGCGCGGCATCAGTTCATGAGTCTTTGTATTCTAACCGTGTCAGTTTCATCCGTCGTGCAGCGAGGAAGGTTGGCTTTAGAGGACAGGTTAAGATGAGTGGTACGTCTAGATTTTTAAGTATATCTCGGACATGAACTCATGATTTTTAATTTGGTAGGGGAGGAATTACGCCGCTTTAGCAGTCTCCAGGCTCAACACACTGGACAAACGCTTGCTCGCCACCCGAGTCGCACATAGAGTTTTCTTTCAACAATTCCACATGCAAATTTACTCTACGTACATAAGCTACAACATCGTGATAGAGAAGGCGTTGTTTATTATTCTCAGAGTAATGGATTCAAAAATCATGATCTTTCTATTATCCGTGTGATATTCCTTATACCGTTTATGTCGTCACGTACGCCCCTCTCTCCCTTTTTCATCCACACATACATTTTCCATGGTTACAACCATCGCGCTCACCGTCTCTTTTTAATTTACTTTGTCAAAATAGATAACGATGTAACTAGGAAAATTCTATCACATTTCAAACTCGATTATGAAATTGCAAAGGATTCTAGGAGGAAGTATAGCGTAGGAAAAGATAAGACTTGTCTTTCCACGCCATATTGGCACCCGTAAATCAATGACGCTTAATTGCCTGCGATCATACTATATTTGCCGACATTGGCTGGACATGTAAGGACCGACTTTCCTACTACTAACGTTAACGTGAGACCGGTATACCACGCCACATGCTGTCAAATGTCGTCCTGAACTGTGGGCAAGAAGTTTCACGTAATTTCGAAGACTTTTGACTTGCGCCACACGAGCGTTATAATGCGAGCTGCCGTAGCGTAGCATTCAAGAGCAAGTCCGTATGTTATATGTTATACGCGGTGTCCTCTTTTTTTTTTCCGATGTCATTCCACCAGTCATGCGCCTGTATACTTCTGTTGCATTTGCGACATTCGGTGGTTTGCATCCCCCGTTCGACCTGAGAAGCTGTTAATGATCGAATGACCCTGAGCCAAAAGTCTGCCAAGAACATGCATCGCAACTGGGTATTTGATAGAAGGCAAAGGGATCGGATTGGTATTGCCCGCGTGCGACTCTGGTGGCGAGGATTGGCATGGCAGATCAGTGAAATACATGGGGTGGGTGGGTCAAGGGGAGCGTCTGTTTGCGTGTTTTGGTTAGCGCCGAGGCTCTCTGTTCCAAGCTTGAAAAGAAGCCCGGCGATTGAGTTGATACTGGGAGATCCGTCGTACTAGCCTTATGACAAATAACAATTTTAGACTATACCTCTCTGGAGACTACAATAGGATCGGAATAAAGTGAGTTATTATCCTGCAAGTGGCATTCAGTCCTGAGAGGCACTGAACCACAAAGGGTTAAATTTAAGACATAGAAGGCTCTTTTTTAGCTAAACCTTAACTAATTACACATCAGGAGTTACAACATTTAAGGCGGCACTAAAATATTATCTAAACCTGTTTACAAAACTTTTAAGTCCTAAAATGGATTTGAACTCAGTTATTACTTCAATTAACATAAGTTCAAGTAACACTCATCACCGCAATTAGTTTAAGATCATTACAAAACTTAGGGTTTTATTTTATTTTTAAACCTATGTTCAAACTTGAGGTTTCTATAAGAGGTAAACAACAAGTTCAGATCACATCTAAACTAGAATTAAAAGGAGTTGTAAGTGTATAAGTTTGGGGCCTAATTATACCTGAAGTATAGTCTTAGGTTTAGACGTTGCTTTCCACAGATATCCACACTTTTGAGTTTACATTCTTACTTGAACTTATGTCTATAATTGAAGTAATAACTGAGTTCAAATCCATTTTAGGACTTAAAGTTTTGTAAACAGGTTTAGATAATATTTTAGCGCCGCCTTAAATGTTGTAACTCCTGATGTGTAAAGGAGCATCCTGTGTCTTACAAATCTAACCATTTTCGGTGCAGAGCATGTTTCAGCCGCGTTGAACGCTATTATTGTAGAGTATATTACAGTGCGCGCAATATAGCCCAAGCTAAGATAAGACGATTAGTTAAACAAACATAGACTGTTAGCTAAATTAACATAGACTGTTAGCTAAACTAACATAGACGTTTGACATAAGCTTGTTGTCCGCTGCGCACATCATCTGGTCAGCGTTGTTCATCTCGGTCAACTTTTATCGCCAATTTCTGCCAGTATAAAGAGAGTTCACAGTCGATTGTTACGACTCGGCATCCCGGCCCCAGATCTCATCCCATTAGCGTCAACTTAAGCTTACTTGCTCTTATGCGCCGTACCGTCCCCCAGAAACGCACTCAGACTTTTCAAATGTGTAATCATCAATTTCTAATAAAGAAATTATTCTCCTGCCATAATGAGACAAATTTCTGTTGCTGGTATTTAATTAAGTTTTTATAAAAAAAGTCTTATTATCTGGACCAAAAAGGAGATATGTAAGAATAAAATTCATTAGGATATGACTCTGTGACATTAGTGTAAATAGGATGGATAGTAACTTGCAGGATTCCCGGTGTTGATGGCAGCGAGTTGAGGTGGTCGACCGGTGCTGATGGTGACAAGTTGAGGGGGTCGATTAAGCGTGTGGTGGCTGGACCATTTAACACTGGGTAAAGGGGGGCTATAGGATATTTTTGTGAATTTTGTGTTAAAATTTCGGGCCCTACACGAGGAAAGGAAATGGCGAGTTGTGGATGTTAGAATATAGGGCTGTGCGAGCATGCATAAGGTGCCACACCGGCAATTTGCCACCCCATTGTTCAGCGTAATCTTTTGTTGCCATACGTCTATTGTTCTCAAGGCGTATATAACTAGTATAGATTTTTGTATTTACGCTATCCGTTTGCCTCCTACGAGACACAGAGGGTCAAACGGAAATCACATTTGTTCTTGTTTCTGATTGTTGCGAGCTTCGAGATTTTATTCCAACAGTGGATTCGTGCAGGTACTTGCATTGCGATGATTGCGAAGCAGCATACCCTGATGGGATCCACTCAGCGCCAACGGGAATTTAGCAAATAATTCCTCATTCTCTCGCAAATCATTTCTTTGCTATATTAATTAGATACATACTTTTAATGCTTGAGGGCTAATTTTCATATTGATGGCAGTTTTCGACATTGCCAGGAGGTTTTCCTTCTAATTTTCATAATGCTTGTGTTCCAGCTAGACTACACTGCTTTTAATATCATTTGTCTGGGAGTTTATCAATTTATTTATAATAAACAAAAGTAGCTGGGGGCTCAATGAGGCGATATGACACCGGTACGACGTAGCGAATATTGATGTGATCAGATCTGTGGCCGGGATGCCGAGTCGTAACAATCGACTGAGTCCTGGTATAAAGAGTATTTGCAACTAATATATATTAGCAAAACTGAATTGGTTCCTGATATTCATATTAGGAACAATTCAGTTTAGCTAATATATATTAGTTGCAAATCCTCTCTAATAACCCCCCCCGGTGAATCGCATCCTGTACTTGATTGAGTAACAAAACAAATATTTCTTTAAATTGACTTTTTATTCGTATGGGATGTCGAGAGTTGGCTCGGAACCGGACTTAATATGGCTTACGTAAGTTCGACCCCATTAGCAAGCCTGACCAATACTTTATTTTAGTTCCCTCTTTTCATTATCATGGAGTTCACTCCAGCACCAGCCGTTCATCGTGTTCTATGTGCTGATTGTGGTAAGTCCTTCGACTCGGTCAGAGTGTGCAACCCGCCTTGATTGATTCCTGAAAGGTGCGGTTATTGAACCGAATTCCGCAAATTTATGCATCAACTGTCTGCGAAATTCGTGCGTGTGTTCTTGATGTAATACCGTACACATTATGATCCCGCTTTCGGTTTCAGAGTAGACATCACAGAGGGTATTCCGAAGCAAAGTCTCTCTCCATGATTTTTGAAGCTGGTGTGATTACTGACCTTAGTTATAGGCAGCGTATCTTACTGTCGTAATTGTGATCGATTTCTATCGCCACCAGCACAATGGACAATTGCCCAACCTGAGAGTCGGGAGCTACTGGCTATCTGTTTAAAGAAATTAAAAGGCCTTAGTAAGGTCCGCCTTGTGGACGCAGGCTTCATCTGGACAGAACCGCATTCAAAACGAATAAAAGTCAAGCTAACAATTCAAAAAGAGGTCATAAAACCAGTCCCAATTGTTGTTCGGAGCGTCTGACGGTAGTTTTAGGTTTTCACATCGACAATTCTCCAACAAATCTTTCAAGTCGAATACCTTGTGCAGCATGGCCAATGTCCAGACTGTACGAGATTAGCGGCGAAAAATACATGGAAAGCACTAGTCCAGGTTCGACAGAAGGTCCCCCACAAGCGAACTTTCCTCTTCCTCGAACAGCTTATTCTTAAGCACGGAGCCCAAAAAGATACCATTTCGGTGAAGGAAGTCAAGGATGGTCTTGATTTTTTCTACGCTCAGCGTAGCCATGCTATACGGATGACTGAATTTTTGGCGGGTATTGTGCCAGTACGGTGAGTAAATTACCTAATTAACCCACTTGATATGGTCAATTAAACAGTATTGCAGCACAAAGTCATCTGAACAGTTATTATCTACCGACACACATACTGGTACCTCAAGTTATAAATTTACGTATTCGGTAGAGATTGTTCCGGTGTGCAAGGATGACCTAGTATGTCTGCCACTCAAACAAGCCCGGAGTCTGGGTAATATAAGGTATATTTTACGTGCAATGTTGGTTGTGCCGCTATCTCACGTATTCTATTAGTCAATTGGCTGTTTGCACGCGTGTTGGCAATTCCCTTCATTTGATGGATCCTGCTACGCTGCAAAGCTGTGAAATCTCTGCCCAGGTGTACTGGAGGGCGCCATTCTATGCCCTTGCTACAGTTACCGACCTGGTAGAATTTATTGTCCTGGACGTGGAACCATCTGGTCCTGTTAAAGGGAAGTTTGTTCTCGCCGACGCTCAAGTTGCCCGTGCTGGAGCGTTTGTCTCACATGGTGAAAATGACATGGAGTTGGAAGGATCGGTCGACCAAATATTTCATACACGAACTCATTTAGGAGCTATTTTACAGCCCGGAGATACCGCGTTGGGGTACCATCTGAGCGGTGCAAACTTTAACTCGGATGAGTTTGCCGGGTTAAGTCCAGATCGGATCCCAGACGTTATCCTTGTCAAGAAGACATACCCGGCGAGGCGAAAGAAGAGCAAGGCCAGAACATGGCGGCTCAAGAGTATGGCGAAAGAAGTTGAGGAGGATGAGACGATCGAACGGAAAGGCATCGTCGGTAAGCAAGGTGGAAGAGACCAGAAGAAGGTGGAACAAGACTATGAGTTGTTCCTGCGCGATATCGAAGAAGACGCTGAGATGCGTGCGGCGGTCAATTTATTCAAGACCAACGGAGCGGGATCAGGTCTGGCAGGTGGCAAGAACCGTGCCACGCGTCGGGCTCGCAAAGCTGCACACGCAGCCGCGAATAGTATGGATATGGATGAGGAGGGGTACATGTCTTTAATTAATTTCTTCGATATGTGTAAACTGACATTCTACGGATATCTTTAGACCGCCTGCTCCTGCCCCAGAGCCAACAATAGAAGATATCGATGAGGATGAGGAAGAAGACGAGGCGGATTTCCCAGAGGTGAGATTGGATGAGCTATTAGACGACTTTGAAGATCTGGCTATAACGGATGAGGAGGATGTATAACATATTGTTTGCTTTGGAAAACAATAATATACGTATAATGATCGCCTTTCTTATGCGTGACCTAATTGGCTCTACGTGTTGTAGTGCGTCGGCTGTAGGCGGCTTTCATATAGTTTAAACCTTCAATTTGTGCTATTCAACTTTTTACACGTTTCTTCCAGGTACATTTGAGGTGGTTGACGGGTTATTAGCATTATTAATAACGGTCGATGTCCCAACGTCCTTCATCGAACCTTCGCGACGTGCTAGGTTTTCGTCCCACTCCAAGTCAATTTGACCCTGGACGTGAAGAAATGGAGGCCGCAATGACAGCGGCGCAGGCCGCTGAGCTTCGACAACGTATGCCGGCAACCCAGACGGCTGCTATGAATAGCACACAGCACATCGAATCATCGACACTTGTTCGCTCGATAACTAACCACTTTGAAAGGTAAAATTAGAATTTAAAGTGACAAAAAAAATACACTCAGAAGGTATACTAGGTCTTTCAATGCCTCCCATGCAATCCTTCTCGAACGGCTCTCGAAACAGGATGAGATATTGGCGAAACAGCAGGGGTTGTTCGATCGTGTCCTTGATGTGCTTTCCACTGAGCAGAATGAGTCGGTGAAGGAGCAGAAGACTTTGAGGAGTGAGATTCACGATTTGAAGGTTAGGACCAACACGCTGTCGAGCGGCCTTGGTGAGGCTATGAAAAATCTGGCCACTCATCTTACGAAGACGGTCCGGGAGGGTAATGAAGCCATGGATTCGAAGTTGCTACGTCTCGAGGGGGTTCTGAAAGGGTTAAGGGAAGAAGTACACCCAACAACCAATGGTATGTTATATCTGTGGAGGTTGTTGTTGCTCTACTTCATTCTATCAAGATGATCCAACCGTGCGGCATGAAATTGGCGTAGAGACGAACGCGCCACCCATCGTAACATATCGTGATATCGGAACAACTCCTGCCAATTTGGAATCTTGTCCTCCCAGTTCGATTATCAATGCCGTCTTTGAAAATTGGGATGAAGCCCCACCTCAGGGTGCCGAGAAGAGTCTGGTAGGCTCAAGGGAAGAAGTGGAAGACTTAATAGCTAATGGTATGTTATATTTATGGATGCATACAATTGACGTAGAGACGAAACTCATCACGCATTGCAACATATTGTGATATGGGAACAGCCCCCACCGATTTGCAATCTAGTCCTAGTGGTCTTGAGTCTCCTCCTTTCAACTCGGAAGCACCTTCTCGGGGTGCCGGGGAGAGTCTGGAAGGCGTAAGGGAAGAAGTACGAGACCTGGCGGCCAATGGTATGTTATATTTATGCAGGTTGTTGTTGTTCTGTTTCATTCTATTTAGATGATTCCATCGTAGTGGATGAAATTGGCGTAGAGACGAATGCACCGCGCGTTGCGACGTATTGCGATGTCGAAAAATCCCCTGCCAATTTGGAGTCTCGTCCTTCCAGCTCAGTTCGTTCCGAAAGTCCAGGAGCCCCTGTTGATTTGCCGCGGCTGAGACCCATCACTACCTGGCAGAACTTGGCTGTTAGCTCAACTACCGGTTCCATCTTTGAAAATTGGGATAATGTACCACTTCAGGGTTCCGAGGAGGGTCTGGAAGGTTTAAGGAAAGAAGTACAAGACTCAACAGCCAATGGTATGTCATATTTACGGAGATTGTTGTTGCTTTATTTCGTTCTATTCAGATGAATCCAGCGTACGGCACGAAATTGGTGAAGAGACCAACTCATGTGTTGCAACGCAATGTGATATCGGAACAGTTCCCGCCAATTTTGGATCCCGTGTTGGCAGTCTGGAATCTCGACCTGCCAGTTTAGAACCCCCTATCAATCAGCGACAGCCGATAGCCACCCTTGCCTCACGAGGCTGGGCTGTTAACTCGACTAACAGCCCCACCCTCGAGGATTGTTGTGATGTACCACTTCAGGATACCGGTGAGTGGATTGCACGGCGAACTTGTGTGAAGGAGCGATAAATAGTTACATATGTCCAGATGATGATCCGGGTATAAATGATTCAAGTCTGTTTTCATTCATCTTTTATTCTGAATCCGACTTTTTGACATATTAGTCCTCATAGATGAGCGAGTAACCTCAATTCCCTCGATTCATAGGACCAACATCCCTTCTTGTGAAGATGCAGACAGTAACGATGCAATTTCAGAAGAAGCCATCCACCAGATTTTAAACCCTGTGGACACTCCAAGTGATTCATCATCTGCCCCCCCGTCCTCCTTCCATGACCTCATTCGCTCCTCGGACAACGATATTGAGCATTGCTCTAGTGCCGACAGAAGTCCTCTCATTATCGTTGGGACGACGACCACTTCTGCCCCTCGGGATAGCGTAACGGTGGCAGCTCCGAGCGGAGAGGCAAGCCGCCACGAGGAATCACGGCACCAGTCGGTGTGCTCTGAAGCGACGAGCTCAATTTCGCTGCCAGACCCATCTGCTCTTCTAGGCCACTGGTTTCAATTAAGATCTCAATCACAAGTGAAGGTGGCTGACCCCACAACACCTGTAGAACCTTCAGGCACAAATCCTACAACCGCGCGACGACGGACATTATCTTGGTCTTCAATGTCGACCCTCACGTCGCTTTCCAGCCTCCCCAATGACAATGCGCCTGGTGATAATCCTCCGCTTCTGGTTACGTCCAATAAACACGATAGGGCGTCTGAGAGCCTTTTGCGAAGGGGTTCAAAATCTCAGTCTAGGCCGAGGAAACGACGAAAGACATCACAGGAGCCAGATCACAAACGGGCGAAAACGCAAGGAAACACCCTGGGGAAAGTGGAGAAGAGTTTACTTGACGCGAATTCACCGAAAGCGTCTGGAAGGAAAATGAACAAGTCACGAAAATCCTCTGGGTGGCCAAGGCGAAGCGCCATGAAAGACGCCAAATCTCACAGGGCAAGTTGTTCTATTTGTGTTTTGTATTGCTAGTTGAGCTAACTTCCGTTTAGTTTATTCAATGCGACAAGTGCGTATCCCTGACATGTGAACGAGATAATCGAAAGTGACGCATTTTAGATGTCAACTGTGGTACCACTGGGGATGTGTCGGGATCCGTGAAAATGACCTTAGAGTCCAAGACGACCACGAGTTCAGCTGCCCTCCATGTATGGCTAACGAGTAAGTAATTAAATCGTGTACATACCCCATCCCCGCTCAAGTCTTCTAACAGGACAGGTTGTGCGTCACCCCTGACTCCTTCTGGCCAGTATCTTGGTTTGTCTAATTCTCTCTCAACCGCAGATGCACCTAGGATCGCCCAGAAAGGCGACGACGCATGTTCCCGACCCAACTGCTCTGCCAAAAATCCAGCCGATGCTGAAGAGTATTTTATTGATCGATTTGTAGGGCGATACGACCGCAAATTGAAGGGGGTTGCTCGCTACTCATGGCTTATTAAATGGGAAGGGTGCGATAATTTCTATGCAGACGCTGTGATAGCTCACGGACACCAATTTACTAGATATACGATAGACGAATGCGGGTGGGTGCCTGAAAGCGAAATAGCGAACCCAGGCAAATTTATTGAAGATTTTAAAATGGCTGCGCAAGCTGAGGGCGTTCTAAAAAGCAACAGCTCGATCATATTGTTAAACGAAGCAGCAGGTCTGGGGTGGTAGTATAGCCTGACCATCTATCTGTTCTTGTTTTGTGACCCTTGAATCGCCGATATATAGTCTTCTTAGTATGTTTTGGCAGGGCTCGGATTCGATCTCTCTCGCTCCTGAATATCAAAGATGGGCTCTTAATTTTCTTGATGACAAAAGTCTTGGAAGTTTGTTTTATTCAAGAAAACAACGAAAACACAAGCGTGGGAACATCTGAGATTCGGCGACGTGCATACTACGGCCATTTCGTTTTTTAAATGGACAATCGTCCTTGGGGTTATCTTTTAGAACATAGTTGCCTGTAGAACATAGTTCTGTAAGTCGTTTTGTCGCTGGTGGGCACCGTTTTGTTGCATGACCAAGTCTTCCTAACAGTGTTGTCTGAAACTCTGGATTGAGTACCTCGGCGGGTTGTCACCCCATGATCCTATCCACCCGCCTTCTGCTATATTCCTACAGGGCCGTTTGTCGTGTGGCTAATCATGAGGTCTTGAGGGTTTCTACAGGTTGTCCGAGAGAGTTCCGTTACTTCTCGAGCATACTGACGCCTTCTGTGGTGCATAATGTGGACGGTACACCCGACATGGGCTCTACAATGCAAGCTTCTGTGAGTAAGAGAACTGATGATGATCCAGTCGACTACACCATTTTCGAATCTTTGTCGGAGGAATACATCGAGATTACTGTCCCAGAACCGCCACCACAAATGGAAAACCTCAACCAGGCTGCTACCGCAAAAAAGTGGTGGTCCGGTGGTCACCGCGTAATGAGACGCGATACGAATTTAGCCCAGCATGTGATGGACGGGGACTATGCCTTTGCTGAGAGCCTGCGGGATGAATTACTTGGTGCCAATATCCAGATTAAACGACATATCGTCTTTGGGGAGGCCGCATTGTACGCCTGGAAAACTAAGCCTGCAGAGGAAAAGACCGACGCATTCTATCAATGGGTTCGTTTATTCCCTAATGCACAACTGGGACATATCCGTCAAGGTCGAATGGCAATTCAACATATCAGAAATGAACTGTTTAAGGAACCAAGTGATCTTAATACTCTTGCCTGTCTGGCGATAGTTTCAGCACGGAAAGGCTTCATTCGGTTTATCATCGACGATGTTATCACTCATGTTGCTCGATTTGCACCTCCACATCTAAGCTCTGCGCTATTCGACGAGTGCGAACTTGCTGCTAAAGCTTTCCATAGCCGGCATAAGGGAGAAATAAAACAAGATTCTAAATTTTCGGTATGGGATGCTGAGAAATTCCACAATCTCTATCTTAGGGGATTATGTATGGCTGGCTATACAGATGCCGCGATAGAGCGACTGACTCATGTTGTGAAGTTGAAGATTCCTATATCGACGTTCACTTGGACAGTTTTTCTGAGGGATCTTACGATCCTGGGGAGGACTGAGATGCTTCATCTTGTTCGCGAGCTTCGGTCCATAGCCGTCTCGACGCCAGCGCCTGATCGTAGGTTGTATCTATGTTCAAGTGTGCATATTGTTAAGCTATTTTATTTTCCTCAGCAGCAAACCAACAGACTATGAGAGTACCACGACCTATACCCAACTTACCGTCAGCGCAAGAAATTGCCACCTCGATGGAGCAATGTATCCAATCTTGGAATCATGAGCTTCTCGAGCGGCTCCGAAACCAAATATTCGAAATTCATGGATCATTAGATCTGTGGGTGACTTCTCAGATGAAATATTACCAAGGCACAAAACAGCCAAAGCAGGTGTTGCAGCAATTTTTGGCTTATTACTTATGCATCGGTGTACCAAAGGAACTGTTACATAGATGTATTTCACAACCATCGTCTAGTGGATTCCATCCGTTATTGCCCATAATCACTGTTCCACCCACTCTTCGTAGAGGCACAGCTCGCTGGCCCTCGACACATACCCTCACCATGGTGTGGCAAGCAATTGCTTCATTCTCAAGTACTCGAGAGAGTCTTATGAATCTATACCGGTCCTTTCTAGCATACTGGGACACTCATGAGGGTTCACGAAACACTTCGACTCTCCCAGACCTCTCACTAAAAGATATCTGGTACCAAATCCGATTTCAGCATCCACCAGTCATGACGCCCGATACAGTAATGTTTCACATATTCATAGTCGGATTTGCCAGATTACAAGAAAGTGACGCTGTTCTGGGTGTGTTGGAAGACATGAATGCTCGTGCCATTCGGCCTGATGCACACAATTGGACTGCTGTGGCAGGGATGTATGCCAGGATGGCCGATCCTTTACCCGCGGAAAGGATCCTCACGCGGATGGAGGCGGATCTTCCTGAAGGTGCTAAACCAGCTGCCGCTGTAAAGAGCCGAGATATAATCCGTAGCCGTACGGGTCCTATTCAACGACCAGCCTCGTGGGTACCAGCCCCCACACTTGTTACATACACCAGCATTTTGCGAGGGTTGGTGGATGAGAGACGGTATAAAGAAGCCCGAATTTTCTCAGAACGAATGCAAACGGCGGGATATATTCCCGGGACGGATGAACGAACCGAAGAGGTGATTGAAATCTTAGAAAGACGCGAGTTGGCGACTCATTGGCCTCGGGGTAGATAGACGGCAAGAATACGATGGTATGTTTTATATTTTGTTGTTTTTCACTTATACTTATCAGCTTAGGACAGGTAATAGGAATATGGCGCTGCCATCTAGAACGTACCCCGCAAAAGCCAGTCTCATTATTGAGATGTGAGATGGATACCACACTTAGGACAGTCTTCGCCTATCAAGATGATCTTTCATTTGCCTCAGGTCTCGCGAGAACGAGGTGTCTGGTTTTCTACGCTATCTAGCAATCGGTCCATCATGTCCACCCACTCATATCGTCCACCTTTGCCAATGTTCTTGACCCATTCGTCTGCCTGCCCCTCATGCTCCAACTTTTTCCAAATACTACGAAGCTCAGATTTATGTCTATATATCCTCAGCGCCCATTCTTCAGGATAACATTCGGGCGTTGCACATGCGATATCCAACAATTCCTTTCGATATATGAACTGATTCCCATCATCCAACACATGCCACTTCTTCGCAACGGATTCCAGTCTGTGACCTTCCCCTTCGTACAATGTATCAAAACGTTCGATAACGTTTTTACATTCTTCGGCTTCGTTGACGGTTCCTTCGTCTCGATATGTCTTTATAAGGTACAGACATTGTGTCTCAAAGAGGGGGAAAGGCACAACACGAATCGGAAGGCCGACGAATGCTATGGCACCAGAAGGGATATTACACTGTAACGGTAGCAAGTGTTTCGCCAGCGGAAACACTCCATAAGATGTGTTGATTAGTTGTGTCGGGAGAGGCGGGACCTCGGGCATTGTACCTGAACGTAGTTGCGGTAAAAAGGGGAATGACATGACATAACCAGTGGCTAGCAATGCATGATCGATAATTTCCGAAGGCGGGCCACCATCGTCAAATATCACTGTCCCATCCACCTTGAATTCGATGACTCGTCCTCTCTGATGGATGTTGCCAATCTTATGAGGGGTTCCGCCTGTGATTGAAGAATATACTTTTGTTGCGACCTTGGCAATTTCAGTGCGAATGTCTTGACCAGAAGGACCGTTTCCGATGACCAAGACTACCTGTCTCTTATATGGGAGCTCATTACGAAAATACATGGAATGCGAGGCGCGGCCGGTTTCTATCCAATGTTTTACTCCCGGGACGACAGGATAGCGCGGAGCCGAATAGTGGCCATTTGCAACAATGAGTTTATCAAACTGACGAGTACGGCCATCGGATAGCCGGACGTTCCACGACTCGCTTTCCCATATTGCTTCCTCGACCTTTGAATTCAATTGAACGTATTTCAGCAGGTCAAAATGGGCCACATAGCTTTGAAGATACTCTAGGACAGTTGATGCTGGTGGAAATAATGGTGTACCTGGGTTGAACCAGAATGAAGAATAGGCCATTACAGGATGTGGGAGGTTTGTTGTTAGAGAGTCATAAATGGGAGATGCTGGAGGATTTCCAACAGGCGGGCAGGGATACCTGGGGCCGAGATTCATAAATAATTAGATGCAATGTCACTTAGAACTTACCAAACTCCCCCAATCGCATCTCGCGCTTCATATGCGACCATGTGCCATGTGCCATTCTGGACTTCCTCTGTATCTTGCAGTATCTTAAGTGTTGCCAGACCCGCAGCGCCGCCTCCGATTATACAAATATTAGTGCGCTTCATCATGGGGCCCTATAACTCGTATATGTCGTCCCAGCCTGATTTCGATAGTCGGCACACTTTATCTTGACGGACAATAACATATTCCTGGCAGACACTACATCACTTCCCACGGCACACCAAAGAATATAATACGTATTACCAGGTTATTACTAACTACTTACGCAGTTCTACTGCTCGCGTTACTAGCAGGAGTCATTAGCATATACTCGTCTTTGTGTTATCAGAATCGAAGCTACCTCAGTATTGCTGCAATTTTTTCAAAACCACAGGGATGCTTATGGGATGAGGATTAACCGATACCAAGTCTTCAATCTTTTCGGATATTAGCTATAATTGCTCATATGTCCCTAAGTCGCCAACGTAGCTCTCATCCGTAGCCCATGTCACCACAGCTTCGTAGTGAAGAACGGCTGATTTTCATTGGCCTGGATGCTCAGGGCGCTCAGGGATCCAGGTGTTTACTAGTGCTAGAGGCTCGATGAGGCGGATAACAGCATCAGAAAGACAGTGGACTATAATGATCATCAATAACGCTCCAATAACAGGCCATGTCTTGCCAGTGCCCGAAGTTGCATTCCTAAAGAGAAAGCTTTTCAGCTAGACATGGCCACACATAGAAAGAAGCTGAAGAATCATCTGCACATTCAACAGAGTGAGACGATGGTCGAACTGGTTGATGGCGAGCTAGAGCGTTTGTATCGAGGGTAAGACCGCCCCATATATGCACTAGTCGATTCAAATGGCCCAACATATATTTCACTAAAGTGTGTATGACGAAAGAGATGGGTGAGCATGTATATTACTTGGATTTAACGTCAGGAAAAGGAAACAGGCACAAAATCAAGAATTGACGGATCCAAAACAAGAAAAATGAACTGCCCCAGAGAGGCTCGAACTCTCGACCTTCCGATTACTTAACAGTCGGACGCTATAGCCAACTAAGCCATGGGGCAGATATTTTATTTTATCTATCTAAGCAATATCATTTACCTGACATCCCTCGGCAACCACGTGAAACGTCACCATCTCAACCCACTAATTGCTGTAGGCCCTTATACCCCTAGTAGATCTACAAGACCGCACTCAGATAATCCATTTAGTGGCCTTTTACATTTAACAGCAATGTTTCGTCTCCCTTCCTTATCATCTGTCAATGTCCCAGGCCTGTCTTCAGACCCAAAACTTGCATTCAGGAATGCTCCTAATGGATTGATTCGTTTATCACGCAACGTAAGTGCAGTATGGTCTTTTTCTCAGAATAAAAATATCTGATCCCGGGCTAGGCAATACCTGCCGATGAGACTAGCTATTGGAAACAATACTGGGAGCTGTTCGACTCTGTGGAAGAAGTAAACACAATTATTACGCCACAACACAGTGAGTTTAGCTTAATGGATTTCGACTTTACATAACAGAAGGTGATAAATATATGATTCAAGTCAGAACCGCTCTTCCTGAAAACATTCGGGTCCTTGTTACTGTGCTAGTGAATCATTTCATACGCCTGATTCGTTCGCAAACGTTCCCTCGGCCGGTTTCAGCAACTTTTCAGCTTAAAATTTCATCTTGGGGAGGTTCGTTCGTCCCGGACGATGTTCGTGCTGTGCTCAACTGCGCACGTGTCATTGCCCGTGTGTTACCTCTTCTGTGGGAAGAAGATGCGGACTGGCTTTGGCAGGGTGTACAGCAGGAAGCTGCAGAAAGTAACGTTGTTTCAGAGAGTGATGGACAAGGACAGTTTGTCATAGACGATGAAGACGATGATGATCCAGCTGGATCTTCGAATACAGCTCCGCAATCGGCATCAACGTCGAATCCTCCAACAAACCCCTCCCCGAGTCTTATGGCTCAATTTCTAGACGCACTAATAGATGGCCTTTTTCACATCGGGTTCACGCTTCCCGATGACGCTGCCTCGGAGCCTAGCCAGCGTACTTCCTATTTAATCTGGTCTGTCCCCATTTCAGGTACTAACCGGTGGTATTAAACACAAATCTTTCAACAGGACGTCCGGTATAGGTTCATCTAGTTCCCCTGGATTTTCTTCGCCCATTCTAATCAATCGTTCAACGCTCCTTCTCACCCTTCTCACCGCGCTTTCTCACTCGCTCTATGCAACTCCCCTTTCCCTTCGGCATCAGACTTCCGACCCTGTTCTTTCACATTTATGCGCCCTTCCACGAAAGGCCTACCTTGCGCTTCTGTGCTCTCTTCTCAATACCACGCTTACCCCTCCTCAAGCTCGCATTATCGGTCTTGTAGCTAGAGACGAAGACCTATACCCCCAGCGGGCGGCGCAAGTGTTACTTGTCATGCTTTCCCAACCCCAAATATTTGAAGGCATAGAAAAATCTAACGTGTTGCAGCGAGCGGTTGCGAAATTACACAGACCACAGGATTTCGATTTTGTGATTGAAGGGATAAAGAGCGCGCTGGATGCAGATTTGGCTAGGAGTGGTATCGTCAACGGTGTAACGAAAGCAGTCCCAGTTGGAAGGAGAGGAAATGGACCTGGGGCATTGGAAGTGTGGCTTTTGCTTTGGAGAATAGCGGATCTTAATAAGGCGTGCTCTTACATCCTCTCTTGTACTCATTTGCTCATGCCATTCATTCCTATCAGAAATTTGTACCTCATCTTCTCTCTTCAACCTCCCTTCCTGCAATCTTGACCCACCTCTTCGCAACCATGACAACCTTCAAATCATCTCCGCCACATTTCGCCCTCCTCCGCACCCTGTCATATCTCTTACAAACACTTTCCTCCTTCCGCGCATTCACTCTCGCACTCTCTCCGAAACCCCTTTCCGCTGGCGCCACTAACCAGCCGACAGCCGACATGCTAATCACCGCTCTTTATGCCCTCATCACTGCACAGAAAGAGCTATATCAGCCATTGCTGGTCACATTGGTGAATACTGCGCCGTATGTTAAAGGGCTGAGTGTGCAAAGCGCCGGAAAGCTTGTTGCGTTGTTTGGGGCATTTTCGGGGTCAGGATTCCTGTTGGCGGAAGAGGGCAACCCCAGATGTGTATTTTGGATGTAGGGCTACTATGGGCTAATGCTTTGAACCCGTGTTTGCTGACGCTTTTTTTTTTTGGGGGGGGGAATAGGTTAGAGTTCTTTACTCATGTCATCCACCATCAATATTCTGGTACACGAATCTGCTGTAATGATGTCCGCCACGCTAACTTAAAGATCCACAGATAATCTCAACGTCGTCTACGCCTTACTTCGATCTCATGAAAGGCTTCAATTCCTGGCAAATTTCACACTTTCAAGTGGACTTGCCGAAATCAAGAGGTTGAAGGCAAAGCGGGAGGAGCACCTACGGCGCAAAACAACCGGGGCGGGAGTTAATAAAGATCAGAAAGCGCCAACGAACGAGTCACCAGACTCTTCGTCTCCACCCGCAGAGGAAGAACAGGTAGCGATATCTGCAACAACAGAAAAAGACCGTGTAAAAGATCGTGAAGATGTTTTAGCTGCTAGTGCAGCCACTTTATCGACTGATCCTTCTACCGAAGAGGCTAGTACACCCTCTCCGTTTGTTCCCACAACGTATCCCCCTCCTCTAAGTGAAAAGGCAAGAGGAAAGTTACGTGCGCGAAGCCCTTCTCTAGATGGCAGTGACAGTGCGATATTGGGATATACAAGTTACGAGAGTGCCAGCGGATTTGTGGCGACAGAAGAATGGGTCGAATCATGGCGGAAGGGACTTCCTATGGACTCCGTTTTACTTGCGGTCACTGAGGTACGTTTAATTGATCCTTGCGATTTTTCCTCAAATAATCATGTCATTATAATTATTAGCTCCTTCCTCTCATACAGCCATCCTCCCCACCCTCAGTTGCCCTGCTTGCGTCTACAACACTTGTAGGCATTCTTCCTCCTCCTCCAGCTATAATCTCTCGTCGGTTCCAATGGACGGAACGCAGCGAAGTTTGGAGAGCAAGTCTGTTGTGGGGAGAAATTTATGTTACCAGCGGACCTGTCCAAGGCCCATGGGGAGGGACCGGCATTAGATTGTTTGGTATTAAGGTAAACATTTTCTAGCCCCTATCCTACTTGTCGCTTACATCATACTCATTTTTTCTCCTTTCCAGCAAGCACCGTTAACACGGCGTGATCAGGCGATTGCAAATGTGACAAGTGCTGTCGGAAACATGTGGAGTGCCGTTGGCGGAGGCAGGACCGGTCAACCTGGCACAGGGAGCCCGAGAAGTAGCAGGGATGGTGGCGAGGGAGGCGCGGGACGGAGACGGTGATGAGGTGCTTACTGTTCGACAATAAATATTGTTGAAAAAAATTGATATAACTATTGTTCATCTGAGTTGAGAACACACGCATTTGTATAAATTCTCTTCATAAAGACTGGAATCGATTGAGTTATTGCGGGAAGAGCGGGCTCACATATGCCCAGATCTATTCTCGACGCTAACGTTGCTGAACAGTCTATTAATATTATGTCTTCTGCAATTTAAAATTTGTTGCCTCACATTCGTCTGTCTGCTCTACTCTTGGGGGTACTTGAGATGTTTTCGGCTTAAAAACACGTGAAATAGTAATACGGCATTTTTTTTAGACTCAGTGCAATTGCGTTGCAATACTAATTAATCCACGGAAAAAGAGTCGGACTATGTAGCGGCTTCTTAGCGTCAAGGACGTTAGACTGCACCACCTTCCTGGACTGTGGTCTTCTTAGAAGGCGTCACGGGTCGTCAACGACAATCAGCCGATTGTCTTAGGTCTTTTTAGGCCCTTTTACCCTATCCACCATGTCAGACGCAGAGTCAGGCTTCAGCAACAGCCACCAGAGCTATGCCAGTGATCACGATGTTCAAAGCATCGCTAGCAGCAGCCACACCGTCTCCCCAAAGGACATTTCCCCCACAGCCGAAGCGGACGAGCGCATAGCCCCGCTGCTGCCGCCCTCCAACTACTTGGGCACCGAGTCCGTCATCCTCGCCTTTCTCTTCGGGCTGATCGCCCTCATCCTGCCCGCGTTCTTTTACTTCATATCGAGCCAGTCCGCGGAGGACCATGCCGGCCTCAATCTCACAATGTCGGCATTCACCAAGACACCGCTCGCCACGGCGGTGTCCTCCCTCCCCACAATTTCCGCCGCCGTGTACCGCGTGCTCGCCGTATGCGGCGTGGCGCTGCGGCCGTTTGTCGTCTTGCTGTCGCTTGTATGGGCGGCGCTCGCACCCGTCACCATCGTCTCCAGGCTCATCCTGCAGGTACTCGTGATCGGTCCTGTCAGTGCGGTCGCAAGCATTGTCCAGTTTTTCTATCCGTTGTATGTTTTCGTCGGCGTTGCCTGTCTCCTCGGGGCCGGGATAGGACTGCTCGGCAGGGGATTGGTAGAAGGTGGCAGAATCCTCTTGGCCGATGCTCCTTCAAGTTTTCCGGCCCCGCAGGGCCGCAAGGGGAAGAGGAAAGCTGTTTGAGGCATATTTGTACGTGTCGTTCGCTAATCTGATTTGAGATAACTCATTAGGCACGTAATGGAGACCCCTATGATTCTAGAATACTCGACTAATTGTTGATTTAGGTTCGAATATTACTACAACATGTAAGTCTCTCACACTTAGAGTTGCGACATCGCATTTACATACTATCCCAGAAACGTCGATTGTCGATACCAGTTTGAAAGATGTATACGTGTACCGCTTCCAATTCAGGGTAGCCAGTGATATCATTTATTTTTCCCGTGTAAAATTGGTTCACAGAGACTCAGTTATCTCCGAATCGTAAATGACATGATTAGGGCTTCCAATCCCTGTACGGCTCCATTAAACGTACCACTTCCCGTGTCCGTACAGCACTTTCCTCATAATATACACTGGCCTCAACAAAATACTGCAATCAAAAATACAACCTGAATTACAAACAAAGGAAATGATGAACACTTACGGTCACGGCCACTCCCGGCCAGTCAATTGTATTCAGTAACTCATTATTCAAGCTTAATTCGCCTTTGAAGACCCCGTCCGCGTTTGCGATTATCTCCGGCTGTAAGGATGACCTTTTGCTTTTTCGAGCTACACGTTTCGGAAATCCTTCAGCCACGAGCGAGCAGATCACATCCTCGTACGACTTTTCCGTTTCCGCAGGCAAGTCTGGGAGCGGCTTCTCCAACGTTCGCTCCGAGGCTGTCGTGCCACTTCCTATAGCTGTTACGGAATTCGTTGCTTGCGAACTGCTCGTAGAGGGCGAGGCATGGTCCTGCGCACTCGACTTCTTGTTCCACTTGAAGATCTTCGGCGTTCTCGTAGAAACTCGTCGAAGCAAAGGATTTATTCTCCCTCTTCGTTTGGGTTCTCCTTGCGTTGGGTTTATGTCTTCGGGCGACCGCGTACGGGGCGCAGGGGCCTTAACTGCTAGGCCTGAGTCTAGATGAAGAACGCGGATAAGAGTAACGCGGATCTTGGCTTCCTTGACGAGCTTGGGAACAAGCCATCGCGTCGAGGATGACGCTCGGATAAATAAACAGAAGGGTATAATGGCAGTGCGTGCATATTCAGCTGGTTGGGGTAGTGAGAGCTAGCCGAAGTTATCAACAGTCTGTGACCAAGTCGTGGTATGCGTACATACTATTGAGGCAAAGCCGACAGGCCGAACGGGCATCAACTGAGAATGGGTCCAAGAATCTGGAGGCGGAGGATCAGGTGCTTTTTCTTCTGCTTCCGATTCGACTATTATCGGGGCTTCCAACCTACGTGCAGGGATTGAAGCTACAACAACAGAGACAGTTCAAAGATAAAGAGACATACTCTTCCTCCAAATCCGCCTCATCACTCCTATCCACCGGCTGCACATGAACTCGCAACTTGTACGCAATCTGCGCACTTTCTGCATACCATCGTCCACGAATATTGCCCTGGCACACATGGGACGTTGACAAAGTATTCGGAACTTCAGCCGAGTTTATGACTGGTAGCGGGAATGAAAAACTATGTGATGTCTTCGTTTCCACGGGACGAGGTGGGGCATCTGCTTCGCTTGCTGCTCGTCGCCTATGTCTCCGGAAAAATGTCCTCCGGATACCTTCTGGAATATTATTTGGTCGGCGAGTCGGAAGGGTGGGGGCGTCGGGACTGAGGGTTATGTGAATCGTGGAAGCTAGGAAAACATGCTTTATGCGCTCAGGCAGAGCAGTATCGAGAAATGGTGTGTAGATTTCTTCCCTTTGAGGGCCTATCCAGTAGAATGCGCCTTCCAACTTGACGTAGGGGACGTTGAGAGCCTGGTTATATTCCGTATGATGGTGCTCACCGATATGACTAGCTGATGATCTCGCGAAATAACAGAAGATATCTCTGTGATCACCGTTCCTCCTATGCTGATAAACAAGGTGGATCAGCTATACAGTCTTGATCATATCGATGAACAATTCGATAACCTGTCTCTCCCACTGAAAACAGGAATGGACTGCCCAGCGAACTTGAGGTCATTTACATATCTATTAATGATATGATCGGGCTACTGTGAATCTAAAGTAGAGATCTTGCCAATGATATGCACGCACTTTATATTAGGGCTACGAATACTTAGTTCTAAGTTCGAGGAGCTGAAAAAAACAATGGACAATGTTTATCAGTGAAAGTGAGGACAGTCCACTTAAGCGCTATATTTACTTGAACGTCGATGTATGTAAGTAGACTGGTGCGTCATATAAAGCCACACCGTTGCTATTGCTGTTGAATCGATTCACAAGCCTGATCGATGGTGGAAGAGACTGAGTTCGTTGGCGCATCACTGGAATGCTATAAGGGCATGAGGAAGCAAGGCGAAGGCAAAGCGGAAAGATTAGTTCGGTGCAAAACCATGTATGCTAAGTTTCAGCAACAACGCGTCTATAGAAGCAAACATGCACAAATAACGCCTAAATTCAGCTTCCAACCTCTCAACAATTCACACTCGGATAGGAGTTATGGGAGCTCTATTATTAGAACACAGTACATATCGATACGGAAGTACAATGTGATATCAAAGCAAATACAAAAAAGACCCAAAAAAGCGCGTTGCTCACGAGCGCTCTCCACGCAGCCTGCGAGCGAGAGCAAGGTCTTTTGGTTGGATGGTGACCTGAAGCCAGCCAGTGAGAGGATGTAATGTCAAGAAAACAAACGGCACATACCCGCTTAGCGTGGATAGCGGCCAAGTTCGTATCTTCGAACAATGAGACGAGGTATGCCTCTGAGGCCTCCTGGAGAGCCATAACAGCAGAGGATTGGAAACGGAGATCGGTCTGTGGGATGCAGCATGTAGGCAAGGAGGTTCTGGGACGCAGGGATACAACACGCATACCTTGAAGTCCTGCGCGATTTCTCGAACAAGCCTTTGGAACGGGAGCTTGCGGATCAAGAGCTCGGTCGACTTTTGGTAACGACGAATTTCACGGAGAGCGACGGTACCTAGGAGACAGGAGAGAACACCGCATTAGTCGGATGTCGAGTCAAACGTACCAAGAGTGACTCACCAGGCCTGAACCTGTGGGGCTTCTTAACACCACCAGTTGCGGCAGCAGTCTTACGAGCAGCCTTTGTGGCTAATTGTTTACGGGGAGCCTTCCCTATAGTTCAATAGGGATGAGTCGGCGCGGTAAAGTCTATATATGATCGAGTAACCAACCTCCGGTAGACTTGCGAGCAGTTTGCTTGGTACGGGCCATTGTTAAATGTGTTGGTATAGAAGGCTTGAGGCAATGTAGTAGTGGGTGGTGCTTGGACGCGGCGTACTCTCCATGAGACAGAACGTCGTATAAGTAAGTTCAAGTCACGTGAAATCACGTGCCCCCGTTCGACGTTTGAAACCTTAAAACTCTTTCGCGTCTGTGCACGGGCCAGATGGGTGTCCATGAGAGCTTGGAACCAGGGATTTGGCAATGAACAGAAATAGCTTCTCAACAACTCATATGAGCCGTATCTAAAGTGCATCATACGATGCCATCTGCAGACATCATTGCTCCTGACTGGCAACCGTACGCATCAATAATTTAAGTCCAGTCTCACCTTCAGCCGCAGTTCGTGTCAAGCTAAACAACCTTCCATGCTAGTCACCTTCTTACACACAAATAACAACATTAATCTTGACTTCAAATTGTGTCAATTCATCTCAGGATATTGATATCGTACAACGAAACCATCATAAAGCATTCGTAGCTCTGGGATTCGTCTTACCCTCGTGCACCATCCCAACTGCACCACGGTCGTAGCTGGAAGTGATAGACGTTTTTCACCATAACTTAACCACGATGCTTCCCTACTGTCATCTCTTGAAGATCTTTGAAGAAAACGAAAACTCTGCGCTCCACAAAGGCTTAACCATGAAAGAACCGACACTCCGAACCAAACGACCACGTCCCCAGTAAAGGCATTATCCTGCTGGAGAGGACCTAGACCGAGCGTGATGGTGTCTCCTGCGTGTTCCCATTCTTTCTGGCACTGTGATCTCGTATAGTCTAGACAATGTAGTATGATAGAGAAGTGCTTTGCATAAGGTCCATCCTTGCAATATATAATCATTCAGATGGCGCGAAGGGATGGAATCAAGATATATTGTGTGTAATGTGTGATGTCTATGTGAGCTACTATATGTCATACAACAAGTTTGTTTACTTATCTTCTATGTAAACTGACCAATAACTCAGAAAGGAGGAAGAAGCAAGGGAGAGAAAAGGAAGGAAAGAAGTCCAGTCTTTATAATCGGACCATCCCAGCCAATTTAGCTGCCCTCAGCTCCGGCCGTCTCACCGCCCCCCGCAAGCTCGACAATCAACCGGCACGCCGTGTCCATGAATAAGTATGGGGAAACGGCACCGTCATGCTCTTCAACATGCGGTCGAAGGTGGTCACCACTAAAGCTCGAGCCGGCATCCGACGCCGATGACGGAGGTGGTGTCGCCGCACGGTCAAACTTCTTCGCGCCGGGCTCGATGGACGCACGGTAGTACCCCTGGTGCTTGAAGTCCACGAGGTAGTTAACTTCGTCGACTTCGTATAACTGCAGATCTAATAACACCTAAAACACGCCCGCCATGGTATCAATATCAGTTATTACTGGCAAAACAGGGCAGGAACCAGATGATGAAAAGATAACTCAAAACATATACTCACCACGACATTATCAACCCTGGCTCTCGCTTCCACATAATACACCGATGCCGCAGACTTCTCATCAAACGGTATCGGATCCAACATCCCTCCGTCCATATCCGGCCTTCGCTCAATCGTCACCTTCTCCTGCATCACCTTCTCCTGCATCGCCTTCTCCTGCATCATCTTCTCATGGATCATCTTCTCATGTTCCGTCCGCTTCCCGCCTAATCCGCCCAAATACTTCTTCTCTTTCCACTCCATCTCCAATACGCTCAGGGTCCTATATATCTCCAGCATAACCTCCATCGGCGGACTACGACTCCGAATACCGAAATGCCATCGGGGCCTTCGCTTCTCACGGCCTGAAGGAGACGGACGCCCACTGCGGCCAGTGTGGATGGCCTTGGGGGAGACTGACCCGCGGTGAGGAAGGCTTGAATGGAGAACGGCAAAGTGCGATTCCGGAGGTCGAGGTGTTTCCCAATCAATCCCAGCATCCTCATCATCGTCATCGTCATCGTCATCCTCCTCTCCGAACGATCGATCAAAAGGATTTCCATCGGAATTTGAGGTAGGAGAGATGACGAGAGGTGATAAATTGACAGTGGGCTGCTGAAAGAATTAGTACACGCGCATGAGTGAAATATGACGAGTGAGGTACGCACGTCCATAACTGCCAATTGCGCATCACGCTCCTTTTCCTCAAAGACTGCCACTAGATGCCGAGTGAGACTGAAGGACACAATGGAAGGATGAATGCCTTACGATCGGGACCAGAACGACGTTTATCTCGCAGCAACATGTATGCCACTTTTACCGCATTTCCTCGGGGACCCTCATCTGCCCGCAGGGCTTCCCACACATCATCTACGGATACATCTATCATGCTATCCGCGAGTTGTTGCACTATATCTTCTTCGATACGGCCAATATTTTCAATATATTGGTAATCTAATGTTTTGGTCGAAGAAACGAGCGACGTCAATGTCCCTAGCACAGGTCCGGGTGATGGGAGAGGGAATAGGTATCGCGGAAGATCGGTTTTGAAGAATGTGGTGCACATGATATCGGGCACTGTGATACGCTTGATGGGATCGACGGCGAGCATTCTGGCTATTAGATTGCGGGCTTCATGGGAAAGGTGGGAAGGCTCGTAATAATCGCCTTCTGTATAGCGTGTGAATGGATTGGGTGTTGTTGAAGGGTAAGAATGACTTACGGGTAATCTTTGAAAATAAGACATTCACTTCCGGGTCCTCGAACGGTAATCGACCACATAGCATCACATATAGAATGACCCCACAGCTCCAAACATCAACCTCCGGACCTGTGTATCTTAACCCACGAATGACTTCAGGTGCAGCGTAGTTGGGACTGCCGCAGCTGGTCAGTAGAAACTCGCCGTCGGTGACAACGTTTGACAGCCCAAAGTCGGCAATCTTCACGTTGAGCTCCTCGTCTAAAAGCACATTTTCAGGCTTCAGATCACGATGCACGATCTTGAGTCGATGGCTATACTCCACACCGGAGATGAGCTGCTGGAATAGTCGACGAGCTTGCGATTCGGGCATGCGGCCATTATTGACGATAAAGTCGAAGAGCTCACCGCCGACATATTCCAACACAATTATGATGTGCGTCGACGTCGAAATAACTTCATATCTGGGCATGGCATTGATAAAATAAAAAAATAATGACAGATAGGGGCACCGACAGCTTTACGATGTGTGCGTGCTTGAGCATTTGCATGTACTGCACCTCGCGTAAGACGCGGGTTTTCGTGCCTGATACAGCGATTGCCTCTTTAGATAGATATTTCATAGCGACTCTCTGGCCAGTAAGGACGTGGTTTGCCACTAAAGCCGCAAAGATCAGGATCAGCCAGAGCCACTCTAACAGGGAAACCCACTTTTGACCTTGCCAAATGTGCCCTCCGCGATGTCCTTTATGACTTGGTATTGTCCTAACAAGTTCGCTGGCAGCTTGTTAGCATCTTGGGACAGTTTTTCTTTGTCTTGTTTCTTCAAACTGGACCTTAAACTGGGGTCCAACATGGTGGACGACATTATAGACAGGAACAGGTTGATTGGCGATTTGATATGATCACGTAAGCACTTACGCGACTACTCTTCTGCAAATCGTTTGTTCACACACTCAAACAGAGTTGGAATCTGAAATGTGCCGAGACAATACAATTAACAAGTACAGTACATCAAGCAAGTAAAGCCGAAACAAAGACAAATGAGCCAATAGTACATCTATGCTTCTTGCGAAACTCCCTCCTTCTTTCCCTTCGCAGTTTTTGTAGGCAGTAGCTAGAAGGCAATCGCATCAGAAACATCCATGAAAGAAAGGTATCTTGACAAACCTCTGCTTGAATGTGGGGAACGACACCACCTTGCGAGATGACAACGTGGCCGAGGAGCTTGTTCAACTCTTCGTCATTTCGGATGGCGAGTTGCAAGTGACGGGGGACAATACGCTGCTTCTTGTTGTCGCGTGCAGCGTTTCCTGCAAGTTCGAGAATTTCAGCGGCAAGATATTCGAGGACTGCCGCAAGGTAGACTGAAAAATTGCACTATGTAAACATGGACACAAAATGGGCCAAACAAGAGCACATACCAGGTGCACCGGCACCAACACGCTGGGCGTAGTTGCCCTTCTTGAGCATACGGTGGATACGACCAACGGGGAACTGGAGACCAGCACGAGCTGAGCGAGACATGGCCTTGCCGTCACCACCTGAAGAGGCCTTTCCACCCTTAGCACCAGAAGCTTTTCCGCCTTTGCCAGACTGCAATACATTATGAGAATATCTCTTAAAGAAATGCAAACGACATACCATTGTTATAAGATGAGTTGGTTGGTTGTTGAGGTGTTGGTGGTTAAAGGTCGAAGAAAGACTTGGATGAAGAAAGACCAGAAACGCCCGCCCGGAGTTATATCTGAACGCGGTGGTCTGTGCGCAATGGAAATGGAAATAAGGTTGAGACGCGCCGCGAAAATGCGATTAAGGTTCGACCTCTCGGCGCCAAACATCAATAAACAACGCATTACTTATAAGTCTGCGTCAAAGTTGAACGCTTGCCTCGTTACAACAGCACGCCACCGTCTACCGCTACCACCAACACCAACACTATCTCAATGGCTCCCAAACCTGCTTCCACTGCTGGCAAAGCCCCTGCCTCTACAACTGCGACTAAGCAGCCTTCAGCATCTAAGGCTCCCGCCGCCGCCAAAAAGACATCAAAGAAAACCGCGCCTGCCGCCGATGGCGAGAAGAAGAAGCGCAAGAAGACCCGTAAGGAGACTTACTCCTCCTACATCTACAAGGGTGAGTATCTCGTGTGCCACCGCTGCCTTTTTTAACGGCCGCCTCTAGTGCTTAAGCAGGTCCACCCTGACACGGGTATCTCAAACAAGGCCATGGCCATCTTGAACTCGTTTGTCAACGACATTTTCGAGCGTATCGCCGGCGAAGCCTCCAGTACGCATCAAGTCCTCTCTCTTCGTCTTTATTAGTTTCCCTGAGTCATTTCTCCAGAGCTCGCATCATACTCCAAGAAATCCACCATCTCATCACGCGAAATCCAAACCAGCGTCAGGCTGATTCTCCCCGGTGAACTTTCCAAGCACGCCATTTCAGAGGGCACCAAGTCGGTCACCAAAGTTCGTCTCCTTCCACATTGGCTTTTCCCCGTCTTTAACATTTTGCATTTAGTTCTCGAGCTCTTCCAAGTAGATCCAGCATTTCATCTTGGTCGCGGGTGTATTCTTGTATTGTATTACTGTATTTCGTTATTACTACATATACCCACCGTGGTGACCTAATCTATTTATGTGTGATCTGTTGAAAATCAAGACCCTAACAGTAAACTAGGACATGAGTACTTGTAAGGTACATATACTAATGATAATATTGGAAGGCGTTGTATGAGCAAGTGATTCTAATAGCTATAGGGTTTTTACCGTGTTATCCAACATGATCTGGCGTGAACACCGCTTTATCGTGATGCGGTAAATCCACTATTGAGATCGTTTGGCAACTATCCAAAATATATTGCAGACGCCTAGCTCCAGGTCTTCCCGAAACCATTGATGGAGTCATACAATACGGTGACTGCTTTCGTCTCTAGCTGGGTTACATGTGCAGGGTAAACCTGTAATGATATCTCGTGAGAACACCGTTCACTAAATGATCACTCGATATATCACTTTATCAAGTCTATAAAGGGTGAGCGTTCCTTGCTAATCACACTCGCAGTTTCCTGTCGATTGGTACGGTTTGGACTAAGTTCTCATCTGAAGAAGTGACGGGTAGCGAAATATGTTAGCATTATTGCACCTGGCAGCAACACCCATTATAAGTGACATTTTATTTCAGACCTATAAGACGTCGTTATTATTCTTCAAGGAGCAGGTTAATCTATTCCCACAGCCAGCATCGACATACTGTACCCGAGTCCGCTGGTCACGACTATTAATGATAATGAAGGTGTAAGAATTGAAGGCGTTACTTCCATCTTGAAGGACCACGACCCGTCACGTCATATTACCCCGTCAATCTCCGAGATATTAACGTCCTCGCAATCTTTTTTTCAAAATAACATCTACTGGTGCCATCTGGTCACCGTGGAGCTGCTTTGGAACTGGATTCTGACGAGAACTGGGCCTACTACTTGATCAACGACAGCAGCCAAGTGGTATTCTAACATGATAACATATGTAGAGGAGACCTCGGCCTTTAGGATTTTTGTGTGCGGATCATCTGATTGAGTACATCTTCCTATGCTCATGCCCGAAACTGACAGTGTGGACAGACATAAACCTCCATAGAAAATACCAGGTCTTTGTAGAATGTTTCTGAGGGCACGTGCAGATACCTCCTCATCTGAGGCAAAGCTGCGAGAACTGCCGATACATTCCTGGGCTGGTATATTTTAAGCGACATGATTTCTCTTTGATTTAGCATCTTATCGCATAGATCACGCCAAATCTGATCTTTCCACTTCTCCTTGTAGTGCCGAAGACTTGTTGACACCATGCGGCAGTCCACAGGTACCAACCGTTCACTGCTTTGCTGTGCAGGAATCAAAACCCCGCAAAATAATGCAGATTGAATGAAAATAAAGATGGCACCAAGTGTCTCTTGGCGTGTATTCTTGTGGCTTGGGGTGTAAAATAACACTTGGACCTTTCTTTAGGCGGCACTATATTGCGGGATTTTGATATCTGCAAAGTGTCCAATGATTGGATTTGCCTGCAACACGGCTTTTTAGATAATCCAAACAGTGAAGAATTTGGTTATTGTTCGTTTCATGGAAAGATTTTGTAGGTTTCCCACAGTTCTATGAGTATACTTCTGGTAAACTTGTAGATCAGGTGGGGGATGATCATTTCCGACGTTTTTGCAGTGCCTTTAGCCCTCCTCATCCTGTGGGGCGTATGGTTCCTACGCCCGGATTCCCATTCTCACTGCCTAATCTCCCCAGTATCTTTAACAGCCTCAGGTCCAGGCGTACTACCCGTGAAGAGTCCGCTTGACATGTTACAGAGAAAATGGGATGCACACGCACTGTTAGTAACCTAGTATTTCATTTTCGCCAGTTGGAATGGTTCAGTTTCGGTCAGTTCAACCGTAATATATTTAATAATAGCTAATATATGACGACCGACCAATAGTATGCTTGCCAGTACTTGTATCATGCTAGTACTATTAAGACATCCTATCCTTGGTAGATTGAATTCCAAGACTGTTTCCGTATCTTTTATTTCATTATATTTTCTCCGCGGTTATGGCTCGCTGACGGGCGAAATGTGGGATGGCGCATCACTCTGGATATCTAGACAAGGAGTTCGCCCGACACTCGTGGCTCGGGACCTGCCATCCGTGGATTTGGGACATTGACAAGGCAGGTACAGCACAAGTACTGCGATCCAGGATCAGTATCCTGTTTTCCAAGCTTAACTACGTAACCTGATTATATTCCCTTCTACTAAGGATCAACAGCAGACAAAGTGGTCGCTTTACGCCACTTTGATTATGACAAGTATCGTTCATAAGATATCTTTAATAAACAATGCGTGGTCCTTGGAGATTATAGAAGAACGTGTACATCGTACTTTCCAACGACACCCTAGAGAAAGACGTGATTACAGTAGGCCGCAAGCTAACTGACATTCAAAAATTACATCGTGAAGGGTAGCCGAGTCTGATTGAAGGTCCCTGAGAAATTGTATATCAAGTACATACAGACACCCTAGTTACTTCCGAAACATTTCGCAGATTAGAACTATTATTAGATGTATCCACTACGCCCAAGCGCAGTCCATCAGATCAGTCGGCCTCTTATGCGTCCTCTCTTTGAAGGGGAACAACTATGTGCACTAATTTGCCATGTCCCCTGCTATGATGTTATCCGACAAAGTGGATCTCTGCGTTGAATGCAATGCGTAGGGATCAGTTAGTAGAGAGCGCAAAAAAAAAGCCACAATCCTCGATTTGAACATGTTTAATGTATCAACGGCTTGATTGCAGAACGAAATTGATAAGGTTCTTTGGGGGCAGCTGTGGCAAACATGTACGAATACATTGATTATGAAGGAGATGGGCCAAATAGCCACCTCCGTTGGCTGACGCAACCTTGCGACAGCGACATAGCTGAAATGTGTCTTTGCTGGTTCGCCATTTTTTTACCCGTACATAGTGTCCATCTGCTCAATTTTTTGCCGTGCGTAAGTATAAAATGTCCACTAGAATGGCAGTAATGGCGTTTGTCGTGCGGATCAGGAATTCGCCTCTTGTTCCACAGCGGCAGCCATTTCACCAAGCGTTCCAAAGGCCCACACATAGTTAGCCTTCGCATTCATGGTAAGTACGGAGCCTTCTCTCACAATCCAACTCGACGCCATACCCAGCGCATTTGCTGGGGCGTGGTCGTGGAATAAGCTAATTGCTGTGACAAGGACCTGCACGGAGTGTAAGTTGCCTACGAGTGTATATATTACATTCATGCATGTACCTCGTGTTTGTCGATGCCAAATTCCTCTTTCACATTCTTCAGCATGTATTCGAAATTAGCCAAATTAGGCTTGTATGATCCAATATCCTTATTAAACCGTTTAACCACGGCGCGGTGGTCATCTGAAAGTAGCAATATTCACCTCGGCAGTAAGTACGAGGTCAAATTTGAATCCATGCTGCAGTGCTTCCTTCGTGAAGGAAAAACTTTTCCGGTCGACGTTGGAAAGGACAACCAGGCGATAATGCTTTGATAGTTGTGCAAGCGCAGCGATCGTATCTGGAAAGGGCGGCCAATCGCCGATAGAGTTCCCAAAAGTGATACTGGCTGCCTTTAGCTCATCATTTTCTGGAAGATCCAGCCGTTTGGCTAAAGCGTAGAAAGTCTTAGCGAGAATTTCGGGATACAGCTCGGCTGGGTATTGGGCTTCGATATCCTTCTCCACCTCATGGAATGCAACGAGTGCATCAGTTTTGGTCCAAGGTTTCCCTGAAAGTGTGATCAGTGGCTCAATATTTTGATATATTCCAGTCTCCCAGTCCTTGAGTAAGTGTGTGAATGCCTTTTGTTGTACAGCCCGACGAAGCTGGTGAACTTACAACGAGAGTGCCGTACACATCGAAACAAAGAGCTTTGAACTGTAAAAGCTTTGGATCTGTCATTGATCTAATGTAGCGGTAGATCCACAGGAAAAGGGGTTTTCGATCGGGTTTGGTGAAGGTTCGCGTTAGAAGACTGGCTGGGGTGGGAACTTTGATCCTATCTTAATGGCGAGTTCCATAATCTTTAAAAATATTTTACGCACTTGGAAAAAGAGATATATATACCGTGATATAACAGGATAAAAATATTGCCCCACACAGGAATCGAACCTGCGACCTTAAGACTCCTACCCGGTCAGAGGGACTGTAAGAATCTCACGCTCTACCGCTGAGCTAGCAGGGCGTTAACATTTATACCACATTGTAACATATACTGAGCCATGAGATCACTGTTGTACGTCATTAAATCACGGGCGTTCAAACCCTCAATGATGTTGTCTGCCACATAATCTTCAGTGGGCGTTTTACCACACAAAATACTTTATACTTTAAAGAACCAAAATCTATTATAAAATATCATTATTGTATAATCTAGTAGTAAAAGGAATTTCTTCAAGATAATGGCAACAAGCTGCTACAGCACAAAAGAACACTACCAAAAAAAGCCAGACATGGCGTTTCCAACCAAAGTCTGATGACACGCTAGACGTAGATAATTTGCATAAGCATTCGTCAACATATACGTAGACAAGCATAAGTCTTCAAGAAAAGACACTGTCCTAAACATCTACAAAATCATTCGGAACATCAGCGCTCTTTCGCCGCGAGCAAATCACGCTTCACCCCTACTCCTCGCCTCTGCCAAACTCAACTCCAAGACATATCTAAGTTCCTCATCCTCCTCTTCTCCACGCGTACGAATACGACCCTGACTAAACGATGCAGCAGAAGCCGGCGACGACGCAATAGATGGACTCCCTCTACTCCAGGATCCTGCCAGGTGCGGGATAGCACGGCTCGGCGTGCCGGACATGGAGCTCAGACCGGGACTGAGACTGCCAATTGGTGAAATAGTCGGAAATACATCTGGATCATCGAGGCTAATGCTGATGCTGGATGCAGGCGTGGAAGCCGGCGAAAGCGACGCAGTTCCCAAACTCGTTCTTCGGATGGCAAGAGGCATGCTAGACGCGCGTCCAGTGGTCCCTGACACAGTTATGGGCCTCAGAGGCGGAGATAGGTCTATCCTGGGGTGAATGTTAGAAGGTGAACTCGAGCTTTGACCGGCGACGGCAGATAATGTAGCAAAGTCTCTTGCAACCGCGTCCATTTCCGGGTCATCAAATACGAAGATGCCTTCTGAATCAAGGTCCCCTCCCGCTGCCACCCGTCGCTCCTCTTCTTCCCGGCTTAGCATCAAGAGGTATGCTACCGCTTCGGTTTCATCAAGTCCCAAACGATCGAGCATCGCTCTCTCTGCCCTCGCACGACCATTGACGCGTTTCTCATGCGCACGTTCATCTGCTATGGCAAGCTTAGACTCTCTAATATCGCTTTTCAACTCAATTTGCTCTGTAAAGGTATTACCACTGTCATGGCCACATCGCGAACAGCGAGAGACAAAATACTCACGCTGCCATTTGTTAATCGCACCAGAGTTTCTTGACTTGGCTTTTCCTACATGTTTACTCTTTCCTTTCTTTACAGGGGCCACAGCAGTCACCTGCCATACAAGGACACGGCTGCCTACACTTGCGAGGAGAAGGTCTCCGCGGAGGATTATCTGTCCGACCGGATCACCGGCACCTTTGTGCCCGGGCGATGTGAAAGAGCGGAGAGGATCCAGAGTGAGGATGTCCCAAATTCTCAGGGTGCCAGCAGTACTATATATGTGTAAGAAGCTTCCACGAGAGAGAGCCGAGAATATACATACCTGCCAGTGACAATGACAAGATCATTACACTCGATAGCACAAATCGCGCCATCATCATGCGCCTCCCATCTCATGCTGGACTTCACTTCCGGTAGACTTTCCTCAATATTCGACTGCGCGGCATCTTTCTTCATAGAAAACTTTCCTTCAGCATCCCATGCCCAGATGCAGACTCTTCCAAGTGCATCACCGGCGAGTACAAAGCTCGATGAGGCTGTAGTTGCAAGCTTAGAGGCAGCAAGTGCGATGTTAATAGAGAGTGATTCGCCGTCAATGGCAGGCGTGATAGGTTCCGATGCAGGCGTTAAAGGCATACATGGTGACACCACGGTTGGCTGCAAGGCGAAGCAGGGCTTGATGCTCGTGATAGGACCGAGAGGACCGTCGCAAAAACGGATTGTCGTAGTATTTCCTGTAATAGTATCCAGCGTGATGCGGAGGAAAAACGTTCCATTAGTACTATGAAGTAGGATGGAGGCTTTGGAATTTGAGAAATTTGGGTCGATGAAAAATATTTCAAACGCTTCTGGATAGTTGACCCTGACGCTACGGATTGACTCGACGTCAACTGTCCCTTCACCCTCGTGTGGCTGAAATCCCCACCAAAAGACTACGTCACCACTCTGCATCGTGGCAACGATAACATTCGCCGCGGAACCATAAAGCACCTTGTAACAAGGATCACTAACGAGCACCTCTTCCCTCTTTCCATAACCCGTCCAAAGACATCGCATCCTTTTGGCATCCCATAACTTGACCAGTCCACGTGCGCATCCACTAAGCACCATATCATCATCTCGACCCGCAAATACGGCACAGCGGACCTCGGCTGGATGTTCATCTTCGATCCTGCCACGCACAAAACGCGCAGCGGGACGATTGGAATCCATGACGCGCGAGGCAGACGTCGCTGCCACTTGGCCGCTTCGAAAACCCCACGCAATACGACCGGTTCCTCCGCAAGACGAGAGTGCAACGCAAGATACATTCGGTGTGAATTCCTCATTTGGGTTGCCGATTCCAAGGCCGTTGGCGGTTCCTGAGGCGTCGAGATGGCCTTTCAGAATCTTGCCTTTAGAGAGTAAGGAGGGCTGCATTGAGTGAAAGACCGCGACATACCAGTGAGGGGGAAGCTACGAGTGACTATGCCATACTGGAGGTTTGAGGTCAGAAGTGATACACTGTCGAGGAGATGCATGCCCGATATGCTCCAATAGTGAGGCCGATAGCTCAACGTAGAGCTACGCGATTTTTCCCAACGACTGGGGGGACGTTTAACGAGCCGGTTTATGTGGGGCAACGCAACTTAGACACTCACTGGAGGACATTGAACCGCTTGATAAACTCCTTCTTCCAAGTGCTATCCGACCTCCTCAACACGAGCTTTTGTTCATCCTCAGGATCAGATTCGGGGCCGATGCCCCAGTAATGGAAAGCAAACGCATGGTACCACGTGCTATCTTCCGCTACGTGGTCTCTGAGCCTACGACTGACAAGCGATAGGGCGAGGAGCGACAATGGGTCCCCGACGTAGCTTGTGATATGATTGAGTGACTCTGAGGGAATTGATAGCAAGAAGCATCGAGGGGGGTGGAACACGGATAGTCCACGCTCGTTACGAGATCGATTTGACTGTAAAGCATGCTGGGTAGTTGTGTTCTTGTTGTTTGATGTTGTTTCGGTTGTCACTAAACTGTTTGTTAATATCAGTGAAGGCTTGTCTTGCATATAAAAGTGGCTAAAAGGCTGGAGGGAATGGGGCAGGCCGATACGGTCTGCAGTATCAATGTGGTTTGAGTATAGACTCTGACGAACGTTCCGAAGACTGAGTCACTGTGACACCGTGACCGCTTGTAATCAACATACTAAATAAGTTATATTTAGCTTATTAGAAGCGGATTTTTTTCAAAATTTTCCAACGCGAACCACTTGTAAGATGTGGTTGTTGGACATTGTCCTCCGACTCCCGCGTCATCGATGGAATATGGGAAATGAAATGCCCTGTCAAACGACGGGAGATCAGATCCATAATAATATATAGGTGAATCGGCGGCGGGTAGGGCATTCTGACGTTGGATGGCACGCACTGAACGACACACCGGAAGTTCACCATTAATACTATTGGTTGTACAGATATCAACATCGACGAAAATATTGCCTCACTGAACATCTCTCGGCATGTTTAACGAACATCAAGAGTGAGTCCGGCGGTGCTCGCACTCCTATCCTTTTTTCTACCAAAATGGAATAAATCTCGTCCAGCTTTTGATGGGAGGCGGGGCAGGTGGTGGTTTTTTTGTCGCCCGAGGTTCTTTGTCATTGACAGCATCGCCCTCCCCAAGTCGATGCCGTTTCTTGTACTCCGCGGGCGATTCTAGTGCAACTTTAGATGCCCACATTCCGCGCTTTGCATTGCTAATAGTGGAGTGTCATGCTGTTCGTATAAGAGAAGAGCGGATCACTCACCGAGCAACTTCCTCATATTTCAAAAATTCTTCTTTACCCCACCTACCATATTCCGCGCCAGATTGCTCGTACGTTGTGGCGTACCCGGCCGAGAGCATAGCAATGGAGACACATCGGGAAGCCGAGGCCTTTAAAAATGGTATTCGTGGTGGATGCACTGGAATCGAAACCTGTATCCGAACCATTCAAAAAGGATCAAATGTTTGTGTCGAATAGTACGCGAGGAATTAGTGATCGGCGAAAGGATAAATCAGCCATAACAAACGCACCACACGGTTATATTGATCACGACGAATGAGCTGGACCCACAAGCGCTTGCCTTCTACTTCATTTTTGAGCCATACGAGAGCTTCAGACGAGTAGGGCTGTGCGATTTTACCGAAATGCGATCCTTCCGGTGCATCAACACCTGATGTCATTGAGATGCAATTGCAGGGTACTTAATAGATGGGAAATATACCTGCGAGACGAATGCTGATGGTTTCATCTTTGAGATCTATCCCTATATAGGTAAATCAGCTTGCTACATGAAAGATCTGATATACCTTTTGTGTTATCAGGCACTTTTCTCAATTTCAAAGGCCATCTCCAGAACGGACCAGGGGTATGATAAAGGCGGAATCCGTCGCCATCGCCTACACTATGCATGCAATATAGAAACTAGGTAATGAATATATCACTTTATTTCACTAATCGGACGCCATACCTGGTTACAACACCTTTTATCCACCTCTTCTTCGCGATCATCTGAGGATGTATCTACATATTTTACTATTAATATCTGGTACACACAATAAACGCAATCGCTCACCCATTCTGAATTCGGAATCCGTTTGAAAAAGCGACTGTTAATCGCAATTACACTGACAGTTGCTAATGACCCCAGTGCAAATCCCGCCGCGGTTCCGAAGGTATCTATGTCCATGTATTGGGAACTATAGCCCTTATGGCTGTTAAGTTGAGAACTTTCAGTCTCTCTTTTTGACCATGGACCCATATCTGAAGCTAGGAGTCCTAACACCGTGACCTTTGTGACATCTCGCGTTTTCAGCTTTCATCAGTGTTGTTATATTTGGTGGTGCTGTCGAGGTAGTGCCAAGTAGCCAAATTCCTCGCGCGCTCTACCTCAGCTAGGTTCAAGCGGCTCGTGCCAGGCGTGAGTTACCATCAGTTCTACTTATAATCTCAATGCAATTATACTTTCAGCAGTTACACCCAGATCATCTGTGAACAGTAATATCCACCTCGGTAGCGAGTATAAACATCAAAATTGAAGCCATGCTGTAGTGCTTCTTTAGCGGCCGAAAGAGTTTTCCTGTTGACGTTGGAAAGGACGACCAAGCGATAATACTCTGAAATTGTAGAAAGTCTTAGCAGAAATTTCGAGATACAGTTGGCATTTCGACATCCATCTCTACTGCATGAAATGCAATTGATCCAATGTAGCTGCAGATCCACAGGAAACGAATTTTTCGATCGGTGTTGGTGAACGTTCGCGTTGGCAGACTACTCTGATTCTTTACCGTGTTTTTCATACGTCATAAAGTTATATATACAGTAATTTATCAAATCGTTTGGAGTTTCTAGTCGAGCGTTCCTGTGAATATTTTGCCACGCTTGTGAGTGGTGGTGGCCGCAATAGCCACATGTATATCATCTAGTTGTTTCTATGTATCCCTCAGCTTCTGATCAACGGCGGACAGTTTCCGCTTCTGAACGATTCCCATTTCATAAAATATCAGTTTAGAACTCGGCTTTACAAACACACCTACTATTGCGCACTATAGACCGCTCGGCACGCCGAAAGTGAGATCCCGGTCGATCGCGTTGGTATATCCCAATATGTAGGCTCAAATCTGCACTGCTCATCGCTCGAACATCGTATTGTAAGCCACGCATTATGGCCGCCAGGATCGTGAGCTGTGTGCCATCTCTATTGACATTACGATGTGCTTGCACATTCCCATTTGATGTAGAAGTCGCGGCTTGCCAAATTTCGAGCGGTTAAATCGCAGGAAGGGACGAATGATGAACCTATGAATTTGTCGTCTAACCAGGCTAATGTGTCACATCAGCATCTTTCGGTACTCAATAGAAATATATGAAAAAGACTCACTGTTCGCTTTTTTGCCACCGTTGCGTATCACGAAAAGTGTGGCCAGGAGATCTTCTAATGGGAAGGAGGATGATAGACTGTACATTGCCTTTCGGAGTGACTCCGCAAACTCTTTGCCTAGTTTGTGGATTCCACCGTCAAAATCGCTTGTACAAAGCCGGTGGAAATGCGCCAGATGTTCATATGATGTCATCGTGGCAAGAGAGCATGCACACGAATATGCAAATATGCCGGAAGATGGCGACAAGGTCACAGAGCTCTCCCACACCTGACATCCAAGATTTTTGTTTTCCAACATCCTTCCTAATAATAATAAAGTTACACTCGAGCAGCGTACCTAAGCTCTGATCCTCGTGTGCGTCAGCTACAGCTCTCCCAGCCGGTTCCATGAATATGTCGAAATTGAACTGTCAACCCTGTATCAGCTTTGGCGATCTCAAAAATAAGGTAAACATTTTCAGATGTGCTGTAGAGCTTTGTGACGTAGTGAAAACACGACAGCAAACAATTGCTTCGAGTGATATAGGACATTTAATACATTTCTTTTGACAGCAAAAATCACTTACATTTCATGAACTCGGGAAACCATGCCTCAATTTCGAGCTCATCGTATCCCTCTGCTCGCTTCAATGATATATTGATGGTAGGACGCTTAGTTGTTACCAGCAATTCACTCATACGGGGCAACATGCAAACCACTGTAAACGGTTCGTGGCCGGATACCTCTATGATTTTTGGGTGACGAACATATTCTCCGGTGCTGGGAAGTTTTGATGCTCTTTATATAATTGGATTACACCTGTATCTCAATGTATCAGCAAACAAGAAGAATGTGTAGGATAAAACCCGCCGTTCAGACCAGTACCGTGTGGAAAGTATTCTGCTGGGAACAAATTAATGAGTCGTGCTATATGGTTCAGGTCTCCAAAGAGGGCTGAAGCGCAGATAGCGATGGATCTTGAATTCTTGACCAGTTAAGTCTTTTTCTTAAACCGCCCATTAATGGCGAATCAAGGGAAAGTCGGCAAGGGGTTGCATCGGGGAGCTGCCAGCCCAGATTTCGAAGGAAAGAATTGAAGATCTCAATAATCACAAGAGGTGTCCTACTAGGGCAGGGATTTATATGAGAATGAGGATTCCGTGACACCATAATAATCTGTGGAAATTGGATAAGGTCATCCGGGATATAGAATTCAAACCGTGTAGGGCAGCTATCAACAGGCTGAAAGATACCACGCTCAGGACTCCCATTCGGACTACGGTGCCAGGTTAGCTGGAAACTAAGCTTTTAAAATTTCTAAATTATTTCTGAACTGTTCACTCACCGTATGGCTATCTTTGTTGACTTCTAGCAGCAATAAAGCCACACGACTAAAGGGCCATATCCCTGCAGTGCCGCCTATTCTTCAAAATTTGTAATAACATCACTGTTGTGCAAAGAGGACTTGTAAATATTCAATGTTGTACTCCGAGAGGTTTCTCATATAGAGATGCCCATTGTGTCCCTTTCGGTGTGGATCACATCTGCAAAATATTCTGAACTCCAGAGTATTTGGTACACTTATAATTAAAAAAACACTTACTGAATAGTTGGTTGCTCATTATTCCACTTTACCAGAGCATGTTGGGGTGACTTTGGCTCGTATATCAGAGGGCGGCCCCGTATTCATCATTGTTGTCCAATCCACTGGCATGTCCATCGCCGGCCATGTTGAATATATTCTCGGGACAGCCTTTCATCAAGATTGCTGTGATTATTGCCAATGCCTTTTCAAATACTTCTTTTTTCATATTCATGTGAATGGTCATATCCTAACACAGTATCATCCACCCGCTGCTGTGTTTACACCCCAAATTACATATCCAATCACTCGCAAGACAAGGACTCGGGCTATTATTGACCATCCAGCTGCAATTGTTGAGTATTCCAAGACAGGATCATGATCAGATAAAGCAAGGTGTGATTGACCAGGATCTTCTACAGGAAAACCACAAAGGGAGGCAGCCAATGCATCTGGGATATGGTTTGATTCAATGAGTCCACTCCACTAAGAGTTTTGTGTACATTGTGAAGTGCCTCACACTGATTGCTTGAGAGCAGCACAAGTTTGGACAAGACACTGGCTTCAAATCTTATAAGTTGTAATATAATGTCACTGGTTGACTACATTAAATTAAAATAAAATCTATCAAACTGTCATTCAAGCGAATTGATCATAGAAATTTTCAGTTTTATTGGGGATACTGGGCAGGCTGGTTACTTGTGCACCAAGTTAAAAGGCTAGATCCGAGAGTAAAAAGCGCTGGTGATCCTATCGGGTACCAATCGAGTCACGTTTGATGCCTCAACCAGCTTGTCACGCTTTTAACCCCTGAAGAACAGGTGGAAACTCGTTGTATATTTTTGGCACGTTTACTCCCAAACGGCAAACAAACCCCCTGCGCCTTGTGGTAAACAAACAAACATTATGGAGGAATTCTTCACGAGTATCATACTTATAATATTATCATCATATGACCGTATCACGAAATAGCGACGTGATGTGGATGGCCTATCGGGCTATCTCAGCTAAATACGTTAGCGAGATGTCAACAAATAAGCCAAGCCCAGCGCCTGGGTCGTCGTGAAGAAGTTGGAGACCACTTTCATCATGAAATTCGCGAGGTGGGCAATCCTGCACTGATTTTTCCATGGAGCACCTCTGAACTATGGCCATAGGTACCTTGGAGAAACTCAAGTGGGTGTTCACGAGTACTAGAACAAAACATATATTCCTTTTAACAAATCCTTTACCTGCCAAAACATAATCAGATACCTGAATGGAAACGGGCATATATGTATTGAATCATCAAGGGTGCTAAAAATTTAGACCTAACTAGTCATTTCACAGTGATTTCAAGGGACTTAAGAAGCGCATAGCTGCCATTCCTAGCGCCAAATATGCATCGAAAGCGTTACCCTCACTGGCAGCACCAAGTGTACCGATAGCTGATGGCGCAATACGGAGCTATGGTAGTACAGACAACACACCGTCCCAAGCCGTTTCCAGCCCACCTAATTCACACCTGGGACGAGTTCGGGTTCTCCTCTCAGCCGATTGTCTTGACACGGGTGAGGAGGGAGGAGAATCGGCATACGTTCCGCATCGGTCATTAAGCGAAGGGATGGTCAGTACCTTTCCAGATGTATATAATATTTCAATAATGCCTGTATCCTTGTCCGCTAGTTACAGAAGTCCTTAAGCGTCAGAGGAGAGCAACTCGTCGAACGGGGATATGCCTCTCGGCTCCATGGAAAAAGACCATCTAGTACGCGTTTAAGTGGTCTTGTGGCGAAAATGCCTTCTCACAGAATTCCTAGATAAATCCCCCGGCGACTCTAATGTGACAACTGAATCCTTGTATGCAACATTAGAGCCAGTCAAATTGGAATTTTTTGCCTATCTTGATCACGAACTTCAAAAAGTTGATCAATTTTATAATGCCCGGGAGGCAGCAGCAACTGCCCGGTAAGTCGGGCATTGTAATAAATGGAGTGCAATCTCATTCCCCCTGTTTCTGTAGACTGTCGGAGCTAAAAGACCAACTACGAGAGCTTGCTGACCATAGAAAGCTCTTCTATGTGAGCAGTCACAGTATCTGCCTGAGTTGCCTTGTTTAGACATTTTATGCAAAACTTTCAAAGGCAGTTCAAGTTCCTCGTAACGACCATTGGAAGCTTCCAAACATATTAGGAGACGTGTTTGGTGTTACCGCCAAACCACCATGCCCGGACTCTTCACCAGACCTAAAGCAACCGCGAAACAAAGGGAGAAGTTCTCCTTCATATATGACCAATCCCGAACGCCCTGCCAGAGATCCTTCAGAATACCTAAATGCCAAGCGGAGATTAAAGAAGGCACTTCGAGAATTCTATCGAAGTCTCGAACTGTTAAACGATTACAGGGTTCGCTATATAGGACTGAAAAAAGACTATAAAGATGTTGACTTTTACATGTGTTTAGATTTTAAATTTGACTGGATTCCGCAAGGTGTGGCTCTCCCCTTCGTTTGTGAGATGGTATTAATTGCATATCACAGGCGTTAAAGAAATACGAAAAAGTCACAAAGGTATGGTCGCTTCATATCTCCAGTATAGCTTTCATCCATAAGACTCGGAGTAGCATTCGGTGCAAGATTTATACATGAAAGAGAAGGTAACTCGCTGGCAGCTCATAATTCATTATTCTGCAACTTACATACTTTAAGATCAATGCTTGTAGATTTTCATTTAGTGGAGCTATGGATGACACAATGCGGGACATAGAAAACATATATACTATAAGATTCGGTATCTATCGGTTCCATCTAGGTGGTTTCCCACTAATCGAACAAGGACAGAAAAGGGTGACCTAAAAAAAGCGAGAAAAATATTAAAGTCCCCTTTGCACTCAAAGTCTCACTACTTCAGCATGTTCCGTTCGGGGATATACTTAGGCTTAGCGATACCCGCTCTCGTTTCTGGAATCTATAGTAGTAAGTTTCTCCACGCAGAGTGTATCTTAATTATGCAACATTTGCACCGGCATAGGTTTTCAGCCGCATACTCGAGAAATGATACCAGAATGGGGTCCATTACTCGAAATTTATGCCACCCTCATGATTTTCGTTGTTTTTTCCATATTGCTGGGGGTTAATACTTTAACGTGGACACAAACGCGCATTAATTTTGCGTTTATCTTCGGTTTGTTAATTACTTCCACCAGCAACTTGCTCATCCTGACCTTGCTTCAGAGTTGGATGTCCGTACCGCCATGGATGCTCGAGAATACTTCGAAGTAAGTGCTCAGTGTTTAACTTTTGAAACTACTCTGAAATACCCTTTCAGCTGCCTACCTTTTTATTCGCCACTCTGTGCTATGCACTTTGGCTGTCTTTCCTCCTAATTGGAACAAACTATGTAGCCCCCACGACGTGGCCTGGCATATGGGCCATCACTGCTGTTTTTCTCATGATCAATCCGATTCCGATATTTTCACGAGATTCCCGATATTGGCTTATACGCCGCACTTCGCGTTTACTGGTACCTGGTACATCTCCTGTAGGATTTACTGATTTCTGGCTGGGAGATCAGTTTTGTAGCCTCGCGTTCAGCTTAACGCATCTTTATACCATGGGATGTGCGTACAGTCATCACTGGGATGGCGTATTCACCAATTGCGGCTCGACAACACATTGGATTACTTTGGCATTTCTCGCCACTCCGTATGCTTCCCGTCTGGTCCAAAGTGTGAGGCGTTATTATGATTCGGGATTGCCCACCCATTTGGTCAATGCGCGTATCTATTTATTTCCGCCTCTCCAAGCGAAATCTCATCACTATGTTTTGCAGGCAGGGAAATATTTCTCGAGTATTGTTACGTACGTTACGTATTATACATGGAAGTCAAGAGGTAAGCTTGTAAGTTTCCCGCCGAACAGACGATGTTTATGCTGTTTATGGCCAGGTGCCCCGCACGACAAAACATTTGCAGTTTGGTTAGCATTTGCGACGATTAGTTCCATCTACACTTCCTTGTGGGTGAGTCAGATGTAATAAAATCTTCTGTGATAGCTCACAAATAATAATGTGAAATAGGATTTACTTATGGATTGGTCATTCCTGCAACGACACAGCACTCATCGATTCTTACGCTCCGAATTGATCTACTCCAACAATCCATTTGTATGTACCATTCCATTCGTCCGTTTCGAGCTTTGAAATGACACTCCTCTATCGTCCTATACAGATTTACTATTTCGCCATTGTAAGCAGGGTTTTGAAAGGTCATTAATCCCCATACTAATTTCCTTTTCCTAGATTACGAACGTCATGATTCGATTCATCTGGGTTATAAATATCCCTGTTGGAGGATTGAACCCGAGGGTGCGTGCAGTTATAGTAGCTGGGTTGGAGATGCTTCGCAGATTCCAGTGGAATTTCTGTGCGTACCTGTTCTACTAGTTTAGTCCGAGGGGACTGAACCAATGGCTTCATTTTGGCACCCAAATAGACCGTCTCGAAAACGAACAGATTGGTAATACTGATCAGTATCGTGCTACAAGAGAAGTTCCTTTGCCGTATTCTTCTATGCATCGGGCGGACAACGAAGACGATTCCGATTCCGATATCGAAGGTCACGCCGAGCATCATGCGAACGGTGGCAACGGTGCCTACAGAGGAGACGGGATCTCCCTTCACATGTCGAAAATACTCGAACCGACCGACCATAATAATGATTCCCCGACGGTGAGTGCTAGGCGTGATTAACGGGTTAAGAAGGATTCAGAGGCCCGGGGCTTCTCTGCTTAGTCTCTCTCGGTGACTGTAATTACGTGCAGATATAGTTTTCATCACAGAGGTTGAACGATATGCATTACTTATAGACAACTATAGTAATAAAACAAAATGAAATAAATAATCCTATGTTACGTGTGTCATGTGATATCTTTGTCAGCCCAACATGTCTTCAGATCCTCAGTCCTTCGATTTATTTACCTCTTTACGCTATGATCCACTCCTTTTGGACGCGTCCTGGAACTCTTGGGCAGATAATCCTCCCTCTCCTTTATTTCTCCTCCCACTTCATCTCGACCGTCTCCTCGATGGTGCACAACGTTTCCAATGGCCAGCAGCCATAGTGACGATGTCAGGGGATCGTTCAAAAACTCTAGCGAGGCTGAGGAGTCTCTGTGAAGATTGTGCCGCGAAAGAAGACAATAGCGGGGAGAAGATGCCCTTGAGAGTGAGTATATCTACTCCCGCACGCCACCCTATTATGAATAAGTGTAACATTTAGATACGTATTACGCTAAACAAGTCAGGGGAATTAAGCGCATCAGCTTTCCCAACCCCTGTGCGTCCCTACGACATCCTTCACCTCTCGACTTTCAATCTTTCCCTCTCCGCCTCGCCCTCTCCGCCATATCCCACCGCAATCCCCGTATTCCTCGACTCGCAGCCAACTCCTTCCTCGTTGTACACGTCTTACAAAACGACCCATCGCCCTCATTACGATGCCGCTAGGTCCCGTGCAGGACTACAGCCTCACACGCGCGACGCCGAAGTATTGCTATATGACAGTGAAGGATACATGTCTGAGGGTAGTATACGGAATGTCGCGTTTTGGAGGGAGGGACGGTGGGTTTCGCCAGTGAGAGGAGGATTGAAGGGCACAGTGAGACGGTGGATGCTGGAGAAGGAAAGGGCGGTGGAGGGGGATGTGAGGAAGGAGGATGTGGTGCCTGGGGAAGTTGTGCTTTTGAGTAATGGAGTGGAAGGGTGTGTGTTGGGTGTTATCACTGGTTTGAATTCTGGTGCTGCTGCTGGTGATGACTGAGGCGGTATCTTCTATTAGTATTCAAAAAGTAAGCCCAATGCTTTGAACCAGTACCTCGATTGCACGATGATGGGCGGTCTCTTCAAAGAACTTATGCGGTATGTCAACCGCGAGGAGTGATACTTGGAGCGCAGGCCGGTTATCCCTTCAACACGATATCCATGTCAGGAGTGGTACTTGGAGCGCAGGGTCTGTTATTCCTTCAACATGATATCCATGTCAGTTATGTAGGTTCAGAGCCGAGATAGGATCGCAACCTTGGAGATGAAGGTACACGGAGCTTTTTGCTATTAGGTTTGCCGTCTGTGTTTGCCGTCTGGGTCTCTACGGGGGGTGAGCCCCACATTGAGGGGTTAAAATGTTATCATATTATTCTGTTGGTGGTGATATAGTGGTCTGACTCACAGGCGTTCACGGACGGTGGATCAATCTTGCTCATCCATAGGTTAAAGGCGACACACATGCCTCTGAACATGGTAGAATGCTCATATACGTGACAATAGTATGAGACATGAGGCAAAATGTCTTCATCCTTACGATCAGACTGTTTTCGTTACTGGCTGTCCAGCGTCCCAGTGATAGTCGTCAGGTGGTCCACGCTCTCTTTAAACTCCTTACAATGATTTCCACACTTTTCAGATATAAACGACCCACCGAAACCTTGTGCAAGGGAGAATATCTATGAGGTTGCAGCATCTGTTTGTTTAAAGTTTATCACGAGACTTTTATTTTGTCTACCACGTCTGGTTGTTCCCTTCTTCAGATTGAGCGCAAAACAAGATGATGGCCTTAACGACGTCAACTATGTGATAGCTTTTAAGGTCGCTTGCCTCACAGCCCATATAAGGAACGAAGAGAGAGTTTAATTCAAAATTTGATTTTTTCTTTCTGGCACCTACTGTGGACGATAGGGAGCAGCTCGTAAAATTGGCTTCGAAAAAAAATAAAAAGAATAAAAAGACCAGCGCACCGGCAGTCTATAGTCTACATTAGGCATAGCAATCTGTGGCAAATACTTATAAAGCACCCAGAAGGACTAGGTCAGGTCAATCAGCTTTTTGATTGATTGAGAGGGAAAGACCATAAGGTGTTGAAGTGTTCTGTTAGAAACAAAGATAAATGTGCGTCGAACCTACAATAATTATTATCAACATTCATGATTATTGCAGTCGTTGTCCTCACGGGGATGACTATATCCGGTAATATTTATTGAGCTCCCTATACAGAATTCCTCGACTGAAGATACTTCCTAGAGATGGTCCATGTTAGTTTATATTCACATATTGCGAGCTGTCTAATGGGTTGTACACTAGTAAAGTTTCAGCTCTCACCTCCACAGCGGTTACATAGAGGGTCGTAGTACGAGACTAGCTTGATCGCTATTCAGCATGGCCAGTAAGCTGAATAGATTTTTTCCCTGTATGAATGATTATTTTTGCTTGTCCGTAAATCACATTAATGTGTAAACATGAAGGCGACATTGAGCGGCTCTTTCAGTCCAACTTTTTGTCTCCCGGGAGCTTGCTGCTGCCTTTGACTCTTGGCTCCTCTGGTAGGATGATTATTAATGGTGTAGACGTCGTCACGGAAATTGAACATGAGACACGATGGCAAAATCATGTAGGCTAATCAGTTGCGATCGTACAGGCCAGCCCGAGAGGTATTCTATCAAAGAAAGGTTGTACCAGCAAATAACTTATAGCTGGAATTACGGTTTCTTTCAAGCAGGTTGCAACTGAGATGCGTACGCTCGATGGTGGATTCAACTTGAAGGCCCCATCCTGGATCGCCATTGAAGTATCCTTGTTCGAGAGATAGAAAGTAAGCCTGAATTTATTTAAATATCGAGAGCTAGACATTCCTACGAGCCTTGACCTTTGTAGGCTTTTGTATGATGCTAGAAGCTCTCATAATGTCGAATGAGCATGTATTCCAGAGAGCGACATGAGTAATTGCTGCCAATCAAGATTTTGCGTGCAAAGCACATGTTCACAAATTGATCACGTTGTGTAGGTTGCGCCCTACATCTGGCGATCAGTTTGTGATCCACATGTTAGTATTTATCCATTTGAGGATGTAATTTGACTACGTATATCGCCTTCTGTGGATAGAAAACAGTTTTTCTCCTGCACAGCCAGCATATAGATATTGCCGTAAAATTGGAAGATTGGGATAAATATCCAAACAGCCTTGAGGGCACAGACATTTTCCTGACCATCATATGCAGGCAAACCGTGACTCTCTCAAGGTAAGTGTGGGGCTTAGCTGCTTATCAGGTCGTCCAAAATCGAGTATGAGACAACGAGCTTTAAATGCCTAGGATAGATACCGAAATTTATGAGGACATCAAGGTATTTTCGTAGCCCAGTTACCGGGTTTTGGGAAGATATATATGATCGGGATTAGGGCAGATTCCCGGACTACCAATGTTCCCACGGTTTGACAGCGCTGGTTTCCTGCTTGTGGTACCCATGTCTACTTCGGAATCATCGACGAAGGGTAATCTTGAACGTAAAGTGAAGTACAAGACAGATGGTATCGAATACTCTTGCTGGATTATAGTTTGACATCTTATCTTCAATGGCCATGCAGATCCCCGCTTGAGGCCCTCCTCCTCGTCTCCAGAGGCACAAGCGACCTTTTTACGTCGGCTGGGGCAAGCTAGAGCAAGTCAGCCCCCTGTCTCTAAACCGGGAAGAGTAGCAAGAGTATCTAGTATTATCAGCAATATTGCGATCCCTGGCATGTTTATCTGTTAATTACATGTCTTCACTTACTGACTTCAAGCGGCTACCACTCCCATTGGCAGTTGCTTTGTTTTATTGTGTCTTTCTCGCGGATTGGGGTCCAGATGACCATGTGTTTGCTGGGGTTTGTCATATGATTTTTTCCAGCCCCATTCTTCGAAACTGAATCAATGAACAGCCACAGTTATGGTTTAAACGTCAAACCGCAGCTTTCTGGTCTGTCCCGCCTCAGCCACGGCCTTCACAAACTGCTACCTCTTTGGAACCAGAGTCTTGATGCCATTACTGAAATCCATTATTCATGATGGTGACGCGCGCGCCACGAACACTGTAGCAGTCTTGGTAGATGGTATAGTCTGCCCGGATTAAATTTCAACAGGATAACTTTTACATATTGAGGGTGGTCAAAATACACACTCTTGCTACTCGTCGAACCTTTGATTATGGGCAATATAATCCGAAATTGAGAATGAAGCCTTGACCCATCACTGGTGCTTCCGGATCCACTCCTCTCCCATGTATACTCTATTACCTTATATATAGATGTGCAATGATATCCTGATCTTACCGATGTCTATAATGTAGCTTGCCTGCAGCTAAAGCAAAGCTCATTCTACTTATGTAAGGTCGATTGGGCATACGAAGGAAATATTAGCACGTGACTAGGCGCGGTTATGGCCCACACAAACCATCCAACAGCTTCTTGGGAACCAATACAAGATGGTAGTGCTTTCTACAGGCAAGCTAATACATATATAATACATGCCAAACTCTGACCTCTTTGGTAGGAAGCACACCGCCTATGAAATGCTGTGGAAATACATGGACTTGTCCGACTACATCATTGCTGCCGCCCGTTATGGGGGGCCATTAGGTCCTTGACCCCAAGTCTTTAAATTAATAGCATGATCTAACTATTAAACGCAGCATTTATGAGAGATTCATCCAGATTAATTGTCTTGGGTCGCGGCGTTCCAGCTATCAGTAAATCTGAAATTCGAATATACTCCTCTGTAGGCGAAGGCCTTCTAGTCTTTACGGTGGGAGTGACGTCTACTCCTGATGTGTATCGCTTAACCTACAGCCTGATCCTATCAGTGGGAACATTGTAAAATCATTCGCTTCGGCTGGACCCACGACGAGCGACTGGCCGTTCTTAATGAGGAGGGAGTTTATCGAATTTACGATCTACAAGGCGATTACGAGCAGTTCTCTCTGGGAAACGATGCCGGAGAGATGGGAATTATAGATGCGAGAATACACGAGCATGGTTTAGTTGCGTTGACAGGTGGATTGACACTGCTGGAGGTGAAAGGTTGGGAGGGTGGGAAGCCTTTAGCACTGGCTAATCCAGGTACGCCGTATTTAGTATGCACCAAAATATGTAACTATACTATTTGTAGGTATCTCTGAGCCACCAACCGCATGGACAGCCATCCCACCAGACCAGACAATATCTCGACATGTCGAGGTTCTCCTTTCCTCGGAAGCCACAATTATATCGGTCGATACCCTCGAGAGTACAGACCAAAGAATATCAAGAGGTCCATTTACGCATCTTACAGCATCTCCAAATGGAAAAATGCTTGCACTGTTGACTTTCTCCGGAGTTCTGTGGGTGGTCTCGACTGATTTTCAACAAAGCCGTTTAGAGTTCGACACAAATTCTCAAGCTGTCGAAGGGGCTGTCGAAGGGGGTGTACGACAAGTTGAATGGTGCGGGAATGATGCCATTCTGGTGACTTGGGATGGGCTTGCTGTACTAGTGGGACCGTTAGGTGATTGTTTGAGGTAAGGTGCAAGGTGTAAATTTCTGTTACTTTAGGCTAACGTGTATCAGATACTTTTATCCTGGTTCCGTACACGCCGTTTCAGAAATAGATGGGGTGAGAATAGTTAGCACAGGTACTTGTGATTTTCTTGAGAAGGTACCGGGTAAGTCTTCGTGTTATCAGTGCTACAGAAGTCTTGCCGATCACTTGGAATCATTCAGCACCAATATTTTCGATCTTTAAGCCTGGATCTACTTCACCTGGTGCCGTACTCTATGATGCTTGCGATCTCTATGAACGCCGATCACCCAAATCAGACGAGCATATCCGTAGCATACGACCAGAGCTCGCATCGGCAGTCGACGAATGTATTGATGCTGCGAGTCGGGAATGGGACCCGTATTGGCAACGTCGTTTACTGAATGTGTGCATCAAAAATTTTCCTAACCACGTTTTAAATGCTAAAGGTTTGCAACTCAGGCTGCCAAGTTTGGCCGCTCTTTTCTGGACCTATATAATCCCGTTGACTTTGTTGCGATGGGTCAAGCTTTGAAAGTTCTCAATGCAGTGCGGTTCTATACTGTCGGAATTCCTATAACTTATATACAGTACGTATATGCTTCTATGTGATTTGCAGAATTTATCCATAATAACGTGGCAGATATACTCATCAATCACCATCTCATCTCATTTCGCGGCTCACGGCACGCGCTCTGCACTTACTCGCACTCCGAGTCTCGACTCATCTCGGACTGAAGCCTGATGCAGTTCTCAAGCATTGGGCATGTGCCAAGATTGCACGGTCGAAGGTCCCCACGGCATCCAGCGGCGCCTCAGCGAGTGAAAGCGGTGACAATGAAATATGCAAATTAATTGTTGAGAAATTCAACAGCTTGGGCCGTGGAGACGTCAGTTATGCTGATATTGCTAAACGAGCCTGGGACGTCGGCCGTGCTGGACTTGCTACGCAGGTATACATTCCTTAGAGGTTATAACTCCCAGTACTCATTTTATTATTATTATTAACACAGCTTCTAGACCACGAATCACGGGCTGCAGACCAGGTTCCCTTGTTGCTGACTATGAAGGAAGATAAGCTAGCCTTGACGAAGGCCGTCGATAGTGGGGATACAGATCTAAGTGAGCGTTGTACTCTCGGAGGAAAGTAATGCCAACTGAGTGATGCCAGTATACCATGTGCTTCTTCATTTGCACAAAAGATTACCTCTGGGTAATTTCTTTCGACTTATCGAAGAAGGCGGCCCAAGACTGTCACTCGCCTCGAGACTCCTTCAAGTGTATGCTCGGGAACAGAATCGAGATATGCTAAGAGATTTCTACTATTCGGATGACCGACGGTTAGAGAGTGCCATCCTGGCTCTAGACGAGGCCACTGGTATGACGGTACGCCAATCTTCAGCATGTTGAGTGAGAAGACGTGCACTAACTCTACGCACGCAAGGATGGTGGTGCCAAAGTTACATCTGTCAAAGCGGCACAGAAATTCCTTTCTGAAGATAAGGAACATGCGTTTGAGGCGAAGGTAAGCTTCTCTGGCAATTTGCGAAATCGAAGCACATTAAAAATGCGTAGATGATGGACGAAAGTGTACGTCTCCTCACTTTTCAACAACAACTAGAGAAAGATGCACCAACATTGGGCCCTTTCGTTGGGCTAAGTATCAATGACACAATTAAAAATTGCATTGTCAATGGCATGTCCAGGAAAGCAGATAAGATCAAGTCCGATTGGAAGGTTCCTGACAAACGGTACGTCCAGAAGGCATAGTTGGTTTTATTCATAAAGTAAATTTTTTATTGAAGCTTCTGGTATCTCAAACTACAAGCATTGACTGATATGGCCGATTTTGAAGCGTTAGATGTTTTCGCCAAATCAAAACGTAGTCCAATAGGCTACGAACCTTTCGTGCGTCTTTTACTAGAAAAGGGACACCAACGGGAAGCAATTAGCTATGTCGCCCGTTGCGACGCCAATCGGCGAATCGACCTTTACGTTGAATGCGATGATTGGAGATCAGCCGGAAAAGAATGCAAAGAGAGAAACAACAAGGCGCGGCTTGAGTTCGTTTCCATTTCTCGACTGCTTCATTTGATGTTGACAAGGTTCTTCGAAGGGAACTGCGGCGAACATGTCCAAACACATTGATTGTGAGGGAACTCGACCAGATAGCCGCCTCCATGGCTTGAGCGTTTCAAAGCTTTCAAATTGTGACCTGTCCCTTTGGTATATGATATATCATTTTCTTTTCATCTGATTCTATGCTTCTTGCAAGCCAGTAGCGAGTTTCCTTCTCCACAATCCGCTGCTATTATAGTAATGTTGTCAAGTGTTGAAACGGCCGGTTGACCGACCACGTTTTTCTTGGCGTTTTTGGCGTTTGGGGCTTTCTTAAAAAAATCAATTTATAGTCTGTGAGAGCTACACACCCTACCGTGAAGTACGCACATATATATAGGTGCCATTCCTTGTTGCAATTAAGGGCCTACGCGTGCTCGAGACTTGGGAGCCACCACTACGATGCCCTGAGATAATACAATCAGATGTTTCAACAACACCCTGGAAATAATGTGATCCCCGATCCCTCTTTTAGACCCAATCTATTCTAGTAATAATGATGTTTCACATCCATATCATTCTATTTTTAAATGCGTGCATCAATCGATTTACCATCTTTTCGTGTCGACTGAGGTTTTTTTCCTTTTTTCCTTATTTAGATATTATCTGTAGTGAAACTCATCGTGTCTAGCCGAGAGTGGCGTTAACCAAAGCTCCTTCACTTAAAAACAGACGAAACGACAGCTATCTTTTGATGCTGCATGGTTCATTGCAGTTTTCAAATAACACTTCGAAATGGGTTTTTTTTTAACTTGGGGGGTATTATTTTGTTGAACTTATCATTCACCTTCGGCGTCAGAACAGCGTGGTCCCATTTCTCTGAAAAAAAAAACGTACCTAAGCGAGTCCAAGCAACTGTTCCGACTGTGAGGAACCACCTTCAGATGCCAAGGAATCTGATACGCTTCTTGGTGTTGTTGCTTGCAGTCCACTTTCTCTTTCTTTCTCTCTCCATTGTACATTTGTATCTAATGAAAGCCGAGCTGTGTATGATAGTACAAATTCCATAATTACTTGACGCTATCACCGTGTGCGTCAGAAAAGCCTGTATTTCGTGTAATTACCATCAATACGTCTTACTTTTGCAGTCATGAGTTTTCAGTTGGGCTAGCATGTGGTCACAGGTCACACGGGACTATTCCCCATTGTTAATAATAGCAAGTCTTCGCATAAACCGAAATCGCGATCGAATCCATAATGACGAGTGCACGCGCCATAAGGGGGAACTAACTCCTTTGGTTATATATTTCTCCTTAATGATGCAATTAGCTAGAAACTTCGAGTATCGAAATCCCTCCTTTTTACTCCCCTAACAACTCTGCTAAACAATTAGTAAATAAAAAGTCGCAATACCTTACCATATACCTCAGTGAAAGTTATTCACTCACTCACTAAGCTTCATATCTAGACTCAATCCTTTCGTATTCTTGTCTTCTACTCAACACTTATGACATCGTTGCACCACTCCCCTAGAAGGGATCCTTGATGTGGATACGGAAGAAGTGGATACTGAGGCATGCTGGATGTGAGAAAACTATTTAATTGATTATACTCAAAGAATCCCGTGACATCGACGACAACGCATGGTCTTTCAATTTCCAAAATTTGGCTCCGCTATGATGCAGGGTGAATTTTTCCTCCACTGGCGTTTTGCTTCAAATTTCGTAGGAGACAGCAATCAATCAACTGGTGAGCGCTCCAGCCAGCCCGAGCTGATACTGCGCGCCTTCGAATGCGAGCTGCCAGCAAGCTGGAGTCGGTAAGCCCTAAATATAATCCTTGCGATAGTGTTGTTAGATCACAGCGTTTCCGCCACCCATTAAAGTACCATCACTGTATTTTTACGTTTCGCGATATAGTCTCCGATTATAAGTACATGACGGATCAATTAGACGGGGTAATATGTCTTCTTCTCAAAAAAAAACACAATTGGTCTGAGGATTGCCCCATATGGTCGATTTTGAATACAGGTTGGCTTTACCCCATTGCCGAAATGCTATTATTGCCAGTGCACAGGCCCAACTTGAAACGTAGACAGTACGGAACTGTTTCAGGCAAGGCAGGTGTGGATAAGGTATTATGTGTACTACGTAGGGCTTTATCCAGGCCGAGTCAGTAATAATTTCAAGCCATGCTGGAGCAACTGCAGAGGTTGATAGACATTTAAAAGACCCATGGCCAACCAGTTGACAAGTCCGGCTGCCCGGCCCGGGGACCCCTGACCTGACCATCGGTTTATGGTTGTTCCGGGTACCTATGACGGCGTTTCAAATATGCTATCATATCTCGCTTTGTCTCTGTCCGTGTTTGGTGAGCGGACCCCCAGTGGAAGCGAATCCGAGGGCCGCAGGCTCCATTGCACAAAGCATGCTGATGGGGACATGAGCGAGCCCACAAGAAGAATGGAGTGGAGGCACGGAGGGCCGGGAGCAAACATATCACGAATGTCGCCAAAGAAGAATGTTGTTGGAGTATCCTGCCGGGATGAAAAACGGGAAGTCTGAGAAGCTGTGTCTTCAAAGAGCCACTGGATTATCTAGGAATGTAGGCAGCAATGAGCCGGCAAGGGCGGCATGGTGTAGAATAGCCATTATGGTTCAGTCAGAGGAACATGGCAGTAATGGGACGAGGAAGTCCAAGTGTAGTGTATTGCGGGATAAGCCATTGTGGTTCGAAGATCCAGGGTGTTTGACAGAAAGGCAGGATGGACTTCAAGAAGGGATGAAGGATATCTGTACCACCCATTTTCCGAACCCCTGTTGGGAAGGACGAACGGACCACGCTAGTGGTGTCCGGGTGGAGATTCCAAAAAGAAAGAAAAGAACTCAAGGCAAGGCTGAGCAATACCTTGAGGGCCGGCCACTCAGATGATGGTGGCAAGAGACAAAGGCGACAGGAAAGGTTCCAGTGTGGCGGAGCTTAAACACTCCCATTGCAAAGACCGCGATCTAATTTATTAGACCGTCCCAGCCTCCCACCCCGAAGAGTCGTTGCATGCCTGTTGAAAGTATACGACGGGTTTTCTGTGTGGGTGAAGGGACGACAAAGTCCCTTGTAAATTACAACTAACTAATACTACTTCAATGCTACATACATTGAGGTACAGTGATTGAGGAAATACCACAAAAAAAATACCCGTCTTGAAGACAACTTGTCTAACCAAAATATTCCAAAAACACCTGGAATTACCGTTGTTCCTTTGTCTCACAGAATATCCTGGTATATTTTTTTTGGTTATGTTTTGCTCCTACAACTCTTATGTTACCCCCTAAATGGTCACTTTATTTAGTTCAAGTAGAAGTATTCTCGGTCATTTTGCACCCACTTTGTAAATATATACTGCGCTTGTTGTTATGTCTAGCTGGCGTGTGTTAATTCTACATTGTTATCTACCTAAATAAAACTATATAACCGGTAGATAGATGAGTGACAATAACTATGATAAACTATGCGGGGTTACACTTTAGTTATGCGGGGATAGCCAACTGAAGTGTAACTATTACTTTATTAGGTATTTAATCGGAGTGCGCTAACCAAAGGGTGAAGAAAATAAAATAAAATGGGTGTGATATCGGGGTTGACAGTACATAGCTAGCCACGAGGACTGTTTTGTTCGTAATATCTCCAACAAGAACTGACTCACTGAATTGCCGTTACACTATCTACCTGATGGGTACCACATTGCCATGGTACAACCGCATGGAGCACGAAATCAGGCGCAAGTGGTGCAGAGAGTGCAGATAGCACATGCCACGTGAAACACCCGAGCAAACCTTACGGATCCTGGAAGCAATCATGGTAACGTATTGATGAATAGGTCTAGTATCCTCAAGCAGCCACCTTCTGAAGCGCCTTCCCGAAATGCGTGGAGCCTTGACCATTATTGATCCAAGCCGCCAGTGTAACCAGCTAACAGTGTAGATAATAAGACAAATTGCCGATGCCAGCACACAAGTTTGCACTTTTAGTGTATTATTGTGGCAACACTTGGGGTGTCCGAGGATTTCCCCACGGGAAGACAAGTGATGAAGTTTGAACACGTATTCCAAATCATTCGGGAGACAATGGTGTCCGAAAGTTGTTGTCATGGTTTCCTAGCTATCGGTGAGATATGTCGAGCAATTATTGTTGCCATAGATAAATCCCTAACCCCCCCAATCCTATTTCCATTCCAGGTTACGCACACATTTCTCAGATATTTTATAAACGAACTCGAGAATAACTCAAGAACGGCGCGATTGGAGAAATACCGGGTTTCAGTCTCTCGAACTTCGGCAGTATTATCCGTGACTTAAGGAATTGATGTACCCGAAGCTGGACCGGCTTCGAATAATCCTCGCGGGATGGCGCCTAATATCGCGGAGTTTCTACAAAAAATCATTCCAGGAAACTTCCTGAAGAACGCCTATTGGGGTGTGTTAGAAATGGCCCCACGATAATCTCTAATAGTACCCATCTATCATTTATTCTTCTGTGTAAGTTCGAAATCGTAATATATTTTATTCTGTATACATCAATTATCACAGTTGATGGTGAAATAATTTCCGGTGGCCAAGTACCCGGACCAATCTGGCTAAGGCTCTGGCGATGCTACTTCCGAACTGCAATTTTACTTTACAACTATGAATGGACTGCACTGTACCAGATTAAAAATAAGATCGATCGCCCCCTGACGATAAATAAGTGCATGGCACTAGATGAGGATAAAAACTTGTTACCATCGACCACCTTCAACATGAAGTTCGCAAGGTGAGTCTCTGCATCAACTCTTCATCGCACATTGTGAACCATCCCATATAGGTATCTCGAGCAAACTCAGGTAGGTATTCACGAGTGCAAGTATTGCCGCTCTATCCTTTTTAATCGATCCTTTACTTGTCGCAACATCTTCAGGTACCTGAGTGGAAACGGGCATACATGTATGGAGCCATCTAAAATGCTATGATATTCAGCCTAACTAACCAATTTACAGAGACTTCAAGGGTCTCAAGGGTCGTATCTCTATCATTCGTAAAGCCAAATATGCAACGAAAGCGTCACTTCCATCCCAGCTGTCCAATATACCAGAAACCAGTGAAACAGCACGGAGCGACAGTAGCACAAAAGATGCACCGAAAAAAGCGGACTCAATATTGGGGCGGTCCCGAATGGTCCCCATCTCAGCGAATCGTCTTAACACATCCAACGGGGAAAGGGAATCGGCATACCTTCCCCATCTGTTATTGAACGAAAGGCTTGTTAGTGCGCCCCTAGAAATCCAGGATAATTAGTATCTACCTCCTTTTCTGACAGAAACGCAAGTCATCAAGCACCGCAGAAGGATCTGTGGAACAGGGATACCCCTCTCGGACATCGCGGTCTAGTATGTGTCATGATTCTTTGCTGGCAATATCTTATTAACTTTTCCAGGCATAATGTCGAGAGGCCCTGATGTGAATATGACCGTTGAGTCCTTCTGTGCGGCATTGGAACCAATCGAATTGAACTTCTTCACCTGCCTTGATCGCGAACTTCAAAAAGTTGATCAATTTTACAACGCACGCGAGATTGCCGCAATCACTAGGTAAGTAGAATATTGTTACTTATGACATATAACTTGATTGAACTGTGTCCATTTCTATAGGCTATCAGAGCTAAAAGATCAACTTCGGGAGTTTCTTTATCAAAGAACGCTTTGGGGTGTGAGTAGCTACCTGTGTCCTTGTCAGCTACCCCATTTGGGCATCTTACACGCAAATTTTCAAGGAAGCTCAAAGTCGTCATAACGATTACTGGAAGCTCCCCAAGGTATTGGGCGGCGCACCGCGTGCTATTGACGAACCAGCACATTGGGACTCCCGCCCAGACCTGATTTATCCGAAAATCGACGGGGAAAGTTTCCTAGATATGACAATTCAAGAACGTCTGGCAAGAGATCCTCCAGAATATCAGCATGCCAGACGGAGGCTGAAAAAGGCACTTCGAGAGTTTTATCGAAGTCTCGAACTGCTGAACGATTACAGGGTATGCATCACAGACAAAAGCTACTATGTTGATCTTCATATATATTTAGGTCTTGAACTTTACAGGATTCCGCAAAGTAAGATCCTCTCCTTTGTTCATGAGATGCTGATATTTATTGTACAACATAGGCATTGAAGAAATACGAGAAAGTGACAAAGGTATGGCCTCTCCATAACTTCAATGTAGTTTCTATCCATAACACTCGACGTAGCGTTCGGTACAAGACCTATACATGAAAGAAAGGGTAATTCGCTCCAAGTCATTATTCAATATTCTCCAGCTGACGTGCGTTAAGATATATTCTTGCAGGTTTTCATTTAGCAGAACCATGGATGACACCATGCGCGACGTAGAAAACATGTATGCCATTAAATTCGGTAATCGGCAGTTCCATTAAATGTGTCTTCTTGCTAATTAAACTCGAATAGAGCATGGGGACCGAAAAAAAGCGAGAGAAAAATTGAAAACCCCCTTCCAGTCAAAGTCTTACTACTCAAGCATGTTCCGTTCAGGAATATTCTTAGGCCTTGCAATACCTCCTCTCCTTGGAGGAATTTACAATAGCAAGTTTTTCTTTCCAATTCAGAACTATATTGTAGTTACACTAAATTTGCACTTGACACAGGTTTTCAGCCGCACATTCGAGAAATGATACCACAGTGGGGTCCACTACTCGAAATTTATACTACCCTCATGATTATGGTTGTGTTTTCTATATTACTTGGGGTTAATATTCTAGCGTGGACCCATACACGCATCAATTTCGCGTTTATTTTCGGTTTGTTAATCTACTTCCGTTGGTAGCTTGTTTACCCAGACTTCCCTCCAGAATGGGATGTTCGTACAGCGATACATATCCGCGAATACTTCGAAGTACCTAATCAATCTTATACTCCCCGAAGTATCTCTCTAAAGTCCCTTTTTAGCTGCCCAGCTTTTTACTTGCTACTCTGTGCTTCTCATTTTGGCTGGCCTTCTCCCAAATTGGAAATGCCAATGTAGCCCCCACCTCATGGCCCCTCGTATGGATCACATTTTCCGTTATTATCATGATCAATCCACTTCCGATATTTTCGCGAGACTCTCGATACTGGGTTATACGGCGGATTTCGCGTTTACTGATACCCGGTGCATCTCCAGTAGGATTTACTGATTTCTGGCTGGGAGATCAGTTTTGTAGTCTTGCGTTCAGCGTTCAGCATATCTACACCATAGGGTGTGCTTACATCCATCACTGGGATAACGTTTTCTACCGTTGCGACTCGACGATGCATGTGATCCCTCTGCTGCTTATCATCGCTCCCTATGTCTCCCGTTTCCTGCAGTGTCTGAGGCGTTATTATGACTCGAGGTTACCCAGCCATTTGGTCAACGCACGTATCTGTCTATTTATGGCGTTCCGAATGGCATCTCATTTCCATGTTATGCAGGCAGGGAAATATTTCATGAGCGTCGTATGCTATGTTACATACTATATATGGAGATCGCGAGGTACGTTACCATCGTCTTTGCTGCACTGTTTATGTTGATTGTGTACCCTCTGACAGGGGCCCCCAGCGACGACACATTCGTAGTTTGGGTGATGGTTGCCACTATTAGTTCCATCTACTCTGTATCGTGGGTGAGTCAGAGGCAGTGAGCGTCCTCAGTAATAACAGCTCATAAATATTATCGTGGGGTAGGATCTACTTGTGGATTGGTCATTTCTGCAACGACACAGCGCTTATCGGTTCTTACGCTCAGAATTGATCTACTCCAACAATCCATTTGTATGTACTATGCTGTTTGTCTGTTTTGACCCTTTGTAAGTGACATTCTCTATCTATATAGATGTATTATTTTGCCATTGTAAGTAGCTCTTTGGAAGGTCATTAATCATTAAATCATTTATTTTGTTTTGTTAGGTTACGAACATCATACTTCGATTCACCTGGGTTACATACATCCCTGTTGGAGGATTGGATCCGCGGGTGCGTACAGCTATAATGGCTGCATTGGAGATGCTTCGCAGGTTTCAATGGAACTTTTGTGCGTACCTGTTCTATTAATTTCCTCTCAGGACTTTAGACCAATGCCTCCTTTTATTCTTCCCTAACAGACCGCCTTGAAAACGAACACATTGGTAATACTGATCAATTTCGTGCTACAAGAGAGGTTCCTTTGCCATATTCGTTCATGCGCGGTGATGACGATGATTATGACATCGAAGATCGCACCGACGATCAGATGAACCGTTACGCTGGCGTACATAGGAGGGGCGGGAAGTTGTCTCGCATGACGAGTACGCTGGTATGGAGACGGCCATAATTAAATAATGAGTCTTCAAATCTTCAAACTGTTACACGCGATTGGACGTTAAGAAGGACGATCGATAACTTGTGTTTTTTAGTCCTAGGTCTGGTAATATCCAGGATTAAAATACTGCGAGATAGTCAACAAAAGGCACGTTATAGGATCCTTGAATAACTACACTCATTGCAGATAATTACACGTAATATACGATGCCGCCTTGAGTTAAAATTACCTCCAAAACTCACTCGCTTTTTGCTCACCAGGCCTGATACCCGCTAAGGTATTTCTGATGATGTCGGCACTCTTGATTAGCTTCTGTTTGGCATCTCGTTGAATGTCCTGGCCTGAAAATCCGCCATGGGCAGCGTCGAATTCAAAGGGAGCGATACGTTCTATGATGGATGAAATGGCATCCGAGGGGAGGGGAATCTGACCCACATTAATAGAAGAACTCTTGAAATATCATGGAAATGCAAACCATATTAGGATAACTCCACAAGAAGGCGAAAGAAACCGTCCCATCAAGTCGTTCGATGTCATACAATCCAGACTAAAATATTCGTTTAGTGGACGGTGGTAAACTCTATCATATCAGCGCACCGGGACTACCATCACAGTATCTGCCGTAAATAGCCTGTTCTTCCAATGTAACACCATGCTGCCGGGAAAATGGCCACCAGCCTTTATGGCGACCGCAGCAGACTCGGGGATGATCTCCTGGACGGGGGAGGTGATGAACTTGCGAATGGACGAAGCGGAGGCATCACGACGGGAGAGCCAGCGTTCATCGTCAGAAGCAAGATAAACTGGTATTTTACCGAAAACATGCGACCATGTGCTGTGGGTGGTATAGAAGTGGGGGTGAGAAATGACGATGGCTTGGATCCCACCGAGTTCATCGATCTGAATGCTGTGAGCTTACAGAACTCAGCAACTAGAAGACTAATTAATACCTTCTGAACGGTCTCGTCGTCAATAAAGGCTATCAGATCCCATAGGATATTCCCCTGAGGTGTCCTGATTAGATGGCATCGTTGTCCGATTGGAAATCTCGGTTGAGTAACGATGGTATACACGCTCTCACCCGCACCCGGGAGTGGCTCAATGACATTCTTGAACTTCGACTGACTCTCCTTTAACGTGGTCCAAGTTTGACCAGAGGGCGGGACGTATTGCCTAGGATCCTGTTCAAAGAGGCATTAATGTTTGAGAAATATAACTGTTTCGAGATGTAGCATACGTCACAAATATGACAGCGGGAGGGAGGGTTGGGACCTTCGAATTGCGTCCCACAAGCACCACATATAGGCCTGTAGAGGTCAGTTTCAGGAATCCTTCCCATAATGGACTGTTGTAAGGTTATGGGACACACAGAGCTGGTGACATCATGTCGGCCGAGACGGGATATTTTGGTTCAGTAATAGATAACCATGGCCCAGCCAATTATAAAAAAGATTTTTTGGTCTGATTGATTTGAAAGGGAGGTGATAGGCTGAGCAAGAAAGAAAAAACGACTAAAAATGTACTGCCCCAGAGAGGCTCGAACTCTCGACCTTCCGATGTCTTAACAGTCGGACGCTATAGCCAACTAAGCCATGGGGCACTCCTGAGCTGCCCCCCTTTTTTAATCAGAAGGAGAAGCACAGTCCACTTTGATACTGAAAAACAAAATGGTTAAATTTATTAACCTTCAAATTGAATGAGATAGGATTGTCACGTTCGATTTGGCGATACGGGGCAGAGATATGGCATTCGAACTTTCTAGGATCCTCTTGTATCATGCATGTGTCAGTGTAAACTCGGCAGCTGTAGGGCTCCACCACAGAAATATTAAGAATGCTCATGGTATCTAGCATCAGGTCTAGAAACCACACTCTAATAGACACCTGTCTAGTCCTGGTAAATTTACACTTTACAGGCAGGGTTTCCTTTATTTTTACTTAATCTGGCAGTTGTCACCAAGCGGCGACCAAGTGGGGGTGGGTGCTCCACATTCAAGAAAAAAAACAACAAAAGTATTATTGCAAACCACAAGGTTGTTTACAGTAGTATGCATCGCGAAATCGTAAATCGTACATGTGCACCAAGAAAAAAAAAAGGTATAATCGCACCAGTGCTGGTGTCAGGTGTTTCAATGCTATAGCTGGATCGGTGCCGGAATTATCTTATTTACTTGTGACCTGGCGGGAACCCGCTCACTTCAACATTACCCTTTTCGTCAACTGTTGCGTGTATGGTTGACGCTTCGACGCCCTCAGTGTTCATTGCCGCAGCTTCAGCGTCGCCAAGGCCTAAAGGATCGGATACAAGCCAGATGGGACGCTGAGGCTCGCGCACGCAAGGATGCTCGAAGTCGGAGGGCTCGCTCTTCTTTGGCTTCGAAATATCTTCAGCTCCTGGTCTGAGGCCGACAGTGTCGCTTTCCACGTGTTCTTCGTGCGGATTGTTCTCGTCGTCATGGTCGTGTGCATGAGCTGCCTCTTCCCCATCCTTTGGCATACCGTATGAACGGTCCGCCAGCGTCAAGGGAAGAGAATGTAGAAGTGGCGCATATGATGCATTCATGTTATAATTGAAGAACGCCTGAAAATAGCATTGAGTCTAAGGCTAGTACCACTCAACTAACAGACGAACCGTTATGGCGATCAAAAGTACCATCAATGCGCCCTCCGGAACAGCGGCTGCCTTATTGTTTTGGTCCTGAGCCAAGAAGAAGAGCGCACAAAGACAGATTTGTTGAACGTATAAGCCAACAAAGACATGTTGGATCGCTTTTACGAAGAAAAGTCCGCCAGTGTCGCCAGACGGTGGCATGTCGAGTTGCCAGATGAATTGATACTTGTAAAGCATGTAGAAGAGTAAAAACGTGAAACATCCAAGACCGTTTATGATTGGCGAGATAATGGAATAGCCAAAAGCTAGATGAAAATAATAAATTAACAGGAATGGGTGATCCTTATGTTGTACACTCACTGATGACAACGAGCAGCGTCACGCCAGGGTATAAAGTTCCCCAGGCAACGTCACGGAGAGTATATTTAATGTTGAATATCGACCGTGGCGTAGATCCAAGGATGAACATCATCACATAGTAAAGCACGAGGGGGACAATTGTGAGGAAACCACCTGCAGTGCCGGATAAACCTTGTAGGACTGAAAAGATGAAGGACGTTAATGTTAATGCACAATCAATGGGACTCCGACATACTGATAAACGTGAGGAAGAATGTGCTTGCGCTAGGAAGCTTCGTGGCAAGGAGAGAGGGTATACCAGAAGGGTTCTTGACGAGGCCAGGAAGCGCGGCAATGATGCCAGAACTAATGCTGACGATGAGGAAACCGTGCTAGAGAGAATAATTCAGGGTAAACTCTGCGGCGGGGACTCTAGTTATTACGTACAATAACTTGGAAAATGAAGTACCGAGTCATCAAACTAAGTTCGATCCCCGTACGCGTTGGTATTCCCTCGAAGCGTGCAAGGAGTCGCAAGACGATGGGAAGTAACATGAACAGAACGGCGAGAAGCACTGCGGGCAAAATACCCTGAATAATGCCTATTAACACATCAGGCACCTTGCAGAGCCAGGCGAGCCAGGAATACGTCGTGCAGAGACTGTGGATGTTGGAGACGATACCGACGAAAGCAACTAGACGTTTGTTTAGTACCGCAAGGGCAAAATGGGTGGCTGTGATGTCTTACCCGGAATAGCCCACCCGAGAATAAGTGCAGCAGTAATGCCGACGCTGATAAGTGCACGAATGGAGGCTTCGTAGGGGTTCAGCCCCAAATTGCCCCATACGACATCATCAGGCGAGAGTTCGATGTACTTTTTAACCATACGGAATGGCTCGTGGTGAGTGAGGGACTGCGCAGCAATGTGTGCACCGATTTGTTGGTTGAAAAGGATAAACGCCGAATTAAGTGGTGGGTATTTAACTGAACCGTGCTCTTTGCCACTTTCATCATGCTGCTCTTTGTCTCCTTCCGACCCGGTACCAAGCAGCTGAGATATGTCGAGGCGTCTTTTCTTCTTGCTTGCTCTCATCTCAGAATGGAGAGTTGTACGCTGTTCTTCAAGGAGGGCTGTCGTTTCAAGGATTTCGGCACGTGCCCATTCGATGGTATCCACTTTTTTGCCAATAAGGGGCAGGGAGAAAGGGAGGGGACCGGGAGGTAGGCGGTGACTGGGACGCTTATTACGCGGAACAAGACGATCGGCAACGGTAATATCACCCTCTACATCACCATCATCCTTCGGAAGTTTACTCTTGGATTTACGGCGAATCTTGAGGGCGGTTTTGATCAAAGTATTTTCCGCGGCTTCAAGTTTGTTACAGGCCGCAAGCCGGCGATCATATAGGCTGGGGAGATCCTGAAGTTCTCGGTTAAGCCAAACCTTTTTCACACCACCAGGAGCATGCTTGAACAGCTGGATGAGATTCTGCTCAGTTAGATACTTATGGGGGATGCCGGTGACGAGGACAGTGTTGGCCTGCGCAGTGGCAGAGTGAACAGGATCCACTAGATGATGCTGACGGAGGGAAATGAACTGGCGGAGTTCCCTGTGGAGAACATACATGATATAGACTGCCTGCAAGTGAGCAAGAGTTGAACATAATAGAAAACAAAGACGTACAGGTGAATAACCAAGCGAGAATGATATGCGCTGCATATCGTTTGGTCGCGTTTGGGCTAATGTTGCCGTATGTAAATTTATCCAAGCCTGAATTGGCCCCAGTGCCAGTGTTGACGCTTGTGACTGGCATGAGGACAGCCCAACTGATAAACCAGATAGGAAGGAGTATCTCAATCATCACTGATAATATATAAGGGCAACGCAGACTAAGGTGATGGACGCCACGTACTCCGCAGAAAGCGAACGAACATGTAGGCATCGAGACCGTTTTGGATCCTAATTTGTTCGAGATCTGCCTTCCATACAGCCAACGGCCAATCGAAGAATCTTTGGGGTAGGGGTTGTACGCGCTTACTGGAGATATATGTTAGCATAATATTAATTGGGAGGGAACTGCAATAAATCTGCTGGATGTCTATGTGATCACTATAAACCCGTTTATGGGCCACGTGGAATCTCGGTCTCCCAGTGAACGAAGACGATTGGGTGCCAAGATACAGGTCCAATTTTGCAAAAGAAAAAGTCGTTCATAGCCATAACTTTTTCACCCAGCAGATAAGGGAAAGGGGATGAGGAGAAAACTTACTCCTCAGCTGTAAGGAAAGTCCGAGGCTCATAAATTGTTTTGAAATACTTGCGAATGAATGTAAAAGCGAGTATTTCTGCGCCAAAGATTGCAGCGTTGAAGACGAGGGCGGTTACAAAAGAAGCGGTTGAGGACGACTGCGCCTGAGCCTGAAGATCCGCGTCCGACCTTGACGTTTGGAGGTGAGATATAACACAATCAAGAAACGATGGAACTTACATGCTTGGGATTTAAAGGTGGATTCCGGCAGTGAAGGGAAGACAAGGGGGAGGACAACAGTCGTATTTATACTTTACCCAGAAGCCGTTCATACTTTAAGCCTTTCCGTACTTATGTATTGAATTGAATTTGAAACATTGGAGCCCCTGATTTTCGCACGCTTCTGTGACGTACATGATCGACATTGTGTCACACATACTTGTTTCAATGCCTATGTCAAAAACATACTGTATAACTCTGTCCGTTCAACGAGCTCTCCCCGTTATTCCTTCATCTCTAGCTTTTGTTTTCTGCCGTTCTGTTCTCTGCTCTCCGCTCTCCGTTTCTAATTTCTATAACGGTCCCAGCAAGAGAGAAGGTTCAAGGTACACAACTTGGCCCCCTCAATCGGACGGCACTGTAGTCCGAGTCTGTACCAACACAATCGACGATTGTCCATTCAGATACGTGCCAATTTGTGTAAGTATGGCTGCCGTATATTCCGTAACGCCGATCATCTGGCATTGCTCTAGGACAGCAAAGGACAGCCTACACAGATTTCTGTGATCCGATTGGTCAACAACTCAATCCAGTGAGGAAGTAGATACATACTTCTTAATGATCTATTCATCCATTCATTTTATGTATAAACGCGTCTAATAATGTATGTATTTAATCCTTAGTCAGACGAACCACTGTCCGTAAATGGTTCAAGTAGGCAGTCTTGAATTTCCCTGAATACCACACAGGTCACGGATGGCACTTGGATCCGAAGTCAAAGACATGTCTGTGGACATTTGTTATATAGCCAATACTAGGGAACGTCTACCAGTGGGGTTGACCCGTTATGTATATGGACGACCTAGAAGCTATCATACTGGCCAGTAAACAGGTACCTCGGAAGGTAGTGTCTCTAGTCGAGCACAGCCGAACAAGCGAGCATTCCTGCGTGAGGCTATACTTTTATTTGGTGAATCACGGGCTCCTTCCTACCAAGAGTTAGGTATATATCTCATTTCCTACCACGTGAAATATTTTTAACCATTATGGAACTAGCCATAAATACCAAACATGCATATGCAGAACTATATAGAAGTTCAAAGTTTGCATCCCAAGATATATTGACGTAGCCTAATGAATTTATCTTTTTGTTACTGTATATACTAGTACAACAAAATTAAGCTGTAGTATGACAAAATAAGTCTGGAATGGGAAAGATTTAGTTGCAGAATGTTACAACGGTGTCATCATTGTTCAGTATCTGTTGAATGTAGCCACTGTCACTCAAGCCTTGTTAGCTCAGTCGGTAGAGCGTAAGATTCTTACAGTCCCTCTGACCGGGTAAGAATGTTGAGGTCGCGGGTTCGAATCCTGTGCGAGGCTGTATTTTTTTGTTAAATCACGGTCTCCTTCCTACCAAGAAGTCCCTATTGAACCAAATATATATATATATTTCTGAACGCGTGAAATATTTTTAAGAATTATGGAACTAGCCATTAAGTACCAAATATGCATACTATAGAAGCTCAAAGTTCGCACCAAGATATATTGACTTAGACTTATGAATTTATCTTTTGTACTGTATATCCTAGTACAACAAAATTAAGGTGTAGTATGAAAAACAAGTCTGGAATCTGGGAGAAAAAAAAGCAAACTCAAATGCACAACGTTGCAAGTGTTGTGGCTGTTCAGTATTTGTTAAAATGTAGACATTGACGTTCATGCCTTGCTAGCTCAGTAGGTAGAGCGTGGCACTCTTACAGTCCCTCTGACAGGGTAAGAGTGTTAAGGTCGCGGATTCGAATCCCTTGCGAGGCTCTATTTTATTTTGTTAAATCACGGCCTCCTTCCTACCAAGAGTTCCTATTGAACCAGATATATCTTTTTCCCAAGCGCGTGAAATATTTTTAAGAATTGTGGAACCAGCCATTACAAATATGGATATTATAGAAGTTCAAAGTTCGCACCAAGATATATTGACTTGGACTTATGAATTTATCTTTTTGTACTGTATATCCTAGTACAACAAAATTGAGGTGTAGTCTGGAATGGGGAAAAAATAGCCGACTCAAATGCAGAACGGTACAGGTGTTGTAGTTTCTCAGTGTCAGTTAGAATGTAGGCATTGACACTTGTGCCTTGTTAGCTCAGTTGGTGGAGCGTAAGACTCTTACAGTCCCTCTGATCGGGTAAGAGTGTTAAGGTCGCGGGTTCGAATCCCGTACGAGGCTATGCTTTTATCCTGTTAAATCACAGGCTCCTTCCTACCAAGAGTTTCTATTGAACCAGATATATATCTCTTTTTCCAAGCGCGTGAAATATTTTTAAGAAATGTGGAACTAGCTATCAAGTACCAAATATGCATATTATAGAAGTTAAAATTCGCACCAAGATATATTGATTGACTTTGACTTATGAATTTATTCCTTTGTCACTGTAAATACTAAGTACAACAAAAGTAAGGTGTAGTGAGACAAATGTCTGGAATGTGGTAGCAGACTCAAATGCAGAAATTTACAATGGTGGTGTTGTTGTTCAGTATCTGCCGAAAACCTAATCGAATTGAACACCTCCATTGATACTGATCGGTTGACCTTCAAAACAAGTTGAATATTTACTTAGTTGCCTCAAATCAAGCACACCTGTTATGAACTTCGTTTCGTCTCTGGCCAGATGCAATTGCCAGAGCAGCTATGACAGGGAACTCCGTTTGAGCTTCGCCTCATGTACATGCAGGTAAAGTTGCTTCCTCTGAGAATATGAAGTTACTCACCTTTCGCAGCTCGTGTGTTCTGATCTTCATGGACTGGATTGGGTGCTAATAGCATAGGGGGACCACTGAGGGAATACAATACACTGAGGAATATCGGCAGCACCAGGAGCGTATGTATTGACAGTAATTCTGTATTTGCGCCATTCCCCAACTGACCGTCGTGAGCATAGGAACAAATTGATAGACCAATTTACCTACCGGCCGATTGTGTCAAGCCCCTTACACCGAACTTACTGGCGGAATATGCAGCCCATTCGGAAGTACCTATAAAACATTATTCCGCCTGGTAATAAAACTACCCACAACAGCCTCAAACCTTTCTTTGAAAGATTGTTGTTGCGCCTGGAATTACAAGTTAGGAAATGGAATAATTGGGTGAGAGAGGGTCGGACCAATTATGCGCCCCTCCTCTTCCTTGTTTGATCATCTGGATTGCTGCTGCCTAAAATGCGCTGCGCAGGTTGAATGCCTGAATATGATCCCATTCATCGACAGAAACTATGTTTATTGAGCCTTTGTGCTCCCAACTTGAATGGACCGAAAGAAAAGATAATTGGCCGTCGACGATCGGACTGGAGATCCCCATGCCAGCATTTGCCACCATCTTGTTATCGTTGGGCGTAGTTAACACAACCCAGGTTGCTGACCAAAGCGCCGAGTACATCCGTCTCTTTTGGCATATCGCTATCAACAAGATCGAGACGGTCTTCAGCGAAACGGAGTGCAATTGCCTTTCCAATCCCATGGCATGCGCCAGTTACCACAACAACACCACTAGTTGAATTATCAGTCATTGTAAGCCCGGGGAAGTTTTGCGGTAATGCATATGATTCTCTTTTATCTATTACCGATCTTCATTGTCGCACATGAGAAAAGTTGCTCGTGGCAGCCGACTCACAAGTGCCAGAATTATTAGTATCCTTCTGTCTGGCACCAACCGGTCTGCCCATATCGTTGAGTTAGTATGTAAATAGTGTATTTGAGAGGACCAAAGACCACATGATTAAAGAGTGCAGAAGGGAAAATATTATTCCTTGTGGCAGTATGACAAATGTCTGGAATGTGAAAAATAACAGACTCACGGTACAGGTGTTGTGGTTGTTCAGTATCTGTTAGAATGTAGGCATTGTCGTTCAAGCCTTGTTAGCTCAGCGGTAGAGCGTAAGATTCTTACAGTCCCTCTGACCGGGTAAGAGTGTTGAGGTCGCGGGTTCGAATCCCGTGCGAGGCTATACTTTTCCTGCGTTAAATCCCTCCCTTGAGTTCCTATTGAACCAGATATTTTGTTTTTCCAAGCGTGTGAAATATTTTTAAGCATTATGGAACTAGCCATTAAGTACCAAACATATATATGCAGAGCTATATAGATGTTCAAAGTTCGCATCCCAAGATATATTCACTTAGCCTTATGAATTTATCCTTTTGTCACTGTAAATACTGGTACAACAAATGTAAGGTGCAGAGACAAATCTCTGGAATGTGGCAGACTCACATGCAGAACGTTACAACGGTGTTGTGGTTGTTCAGTATCTGTTAGAATGTAGGAGCTGTCTTTCATGCTTTGCTAGCTCAATCGGTAGAGTGTAAGACTCTTATATAGTCCCTCTGACCGAGTAAGAGTATTAAGATCGCGGCTTCGAATCCCGCATGAGGCTATACTTTTATTTTGTTAAATCACGGGCTCCTTCCTACATGACAAATGAGTCTGGAATGGGGAAAAAAATAGCAGACTCAAATTCACACAACGGTGGTTGGTGTCTAGGTTCAGTAGTAAGCTCAGAATATATATCTCGCCATTGGACCAATGAAATTGACAGTTCAATATCAAAAGGCTTTATCTGTCTATGAGTCAAGTAATATGGTCCAGATGCAGCAATAATTCTGATGGACTGGTGTTTTTGCCATGGTCTGAAAAAGAAGGCTGGACAATCACACGTGGAGCGGAAACTGGGCCCGATAACTTCTGCGGACAAATGGGGTCTGGATATTTCACGGTAGCCAGTAAATTGTTTACTTTCGGGGGGAAAGGAACAAATGGACGACTAGCATTACGCGACAGAGGCGGTTGGATGCTGGATGAGGCTTGACTTGTTTAACCCAATTTGTTTGTATCTGATTAGTTTTACCTTGTCTATATGGTATAGAGTGTAGAATAGCTAGCGTTTCCTTCTAATATTTGAAACTTCTCTCCTTGATCACGACCTTCCAGCCTATGTACCGATTCCATATCCAACGGCAAAGGAACACGGGGAGAGCAAGTATAATATAGACATGCGTAGACTTACCAAGTAGCATCTCTAAAAATGATATACATAGTAATGTTCAAGTTGCACCTGGCGTCCTTGTTTTAGCTCTGATTTGTTAGCCGAGTTCCTAGGCTAGTTCCATATGCTTAAGAATATTTCACGCGCTTGGAAAAAGATATATATATATGTCTGGTTCAATAGGAACTCTGGGAGCCCGTGATTTAACAAAATAAAAATACAGCCTCGTACAGGATTCGAACCCGCGACCTCAACACTCTTACCCGGTCAGAGGGACTGTAAGAATCTTACGCTCTACCGCTGAGCTAACAAGGCTTAAATGACAATGCCTACATTCTAACAGATACTGAACAACCACAACACCTGTACGTTTTGTATTTGACTCGGCTACTTTTTTCCCAGATTCCAGACTTAATTGTCATACTACACCTTAGTTTTGTTGTTAGTATATAACAGCAAAAAAGATAAATTCATAAGGCTAAGTCAATATATCTTGTGCAAACTTTGAACTTCTATAATATGCATGTTTGGTACTTAATGGCTAGTTCCATAATTCTTAAAAATATTTCACGCGCTTGGAAAAGATATATATGCCTCACGGGGGATTTGAACCCGCAACTTTTACTACAGGAGACCGCAATTGGATCCTACCAAGTTGGAATTGATTGTAAAGTGTGAGCATAATATATAAAATAGTATAACAATACTCTTTGCCACGGCCTCTTTATTAAAATTTTTTTCTGGGAGCAAACCAACATATTCTAGTTTAGACTCAGTCGGGTGCCAGCCTGACCGAGATAGCCGAAAGAAAGTTAAATAAGGTTTGAAGTTTCACCATCACGTGATAACACGTGACATCTACCATTTGGTCACGTCGTGTTTTTATGGACGCGTCTTGGACTAAACCACCACCATTACCCTCGCTCTTCACCTAACCTTTTATTTTTACCCAAATGGCTCGCACAAAGCAAACCGCTCGTAAGTCTACTGGTGGTAAGTGACCATTCGTTCTAGTTGGAAGTGAATTCTCATTAGTGTACAGGCAAGGCCCCCCGTAAGCAGCTCGCCACCAAGGCCGCACGTAAGACTGCCGCTGCCACCGGTGGTGTTAAGAAACCTCATCGGTTCAGGCCTGGTAAGTTATCCTAGCTGTTGAACTTCACGCTTTTGACTAATGGGTATTCATAGGAACCGTCGCCTTGCGTGAAATCCGTCGCTACCAAAAGTCCACAGAACTTTTGATTCGCAAACTTCCATTCCAGAGGCTTGTCCGCGAAATCGCCCAGGATTTCAAGGTAAGAAACTCTTCAACCAAATCATTATCCATTGACTTTCCATCATTCTAGACTGATCTCCGTTTCCAATCATCGGCTGTGATGGCACTGCAAGAGGCCTCCGAGGCTTATCTTGTTTCGTTGTTTGAAGACACCAATTTGGCCGCTATCCACGCGAAGCGGGTATGTCTCTGCTTTCTATCCCACACTGAAAACTCATCATCGTCTTAGGTTACCATCCAACCAAAAGATCTTGCCCTTGCCCGCCGGTTACGTGGTGAACGATCATGATTCGAGATTTTTGACCGGGACTGTTGTATTATTGATATTGTAATCCTATTCACATCATTTAGAATTTCCATTATATTACAAGACTCTAGCGAGCTTGCGAACAAGGGATACCATAAGTACTTCGTTCTTCCCAGCGAAATATAAGAATGGTAATTATTGGGGCACTGCCGCAGCATAGGCAGCCTTATCTTTGCTTCGTTCCATTGCTAGATGGGGAAGAAATCAGGAGTTAAGAGACGTGAACGAAGTAGGATCACAAACGGTTGTAGTGCAGAAGCTTTTCAATGAGATCTACATGAGTGAGAACCATTCGCCGACAGCAGTATCTTTTCAACTGCAGTTCATCTAGGGCGTCACTGCATTGACGTTTGAGTATAAATCATAGAAGAAACATGGAACACATACCCCTCACTGACATCATTTGCAAGGAGATCGAGGTATCGATTCCACTTATCACCGATGACCTTCCCACATGAAAAACAGCGCACAGGGATGATCTATAAACACTTATGCCATTAGCACAACGAAGGGTACACACCGCGATTTAGTGCTCACCATCTGTGGCAGAAGGAACGGAGTATGAAAATGTCGGGTGATCACGTGGTGTGACCTATTTGTTCCGTTACGCGTGCGACGCGTCTAAGTCGCGTTCGACCTTCAACCGCGTTTTCATAGACTAGTATCACTCACAATAAGCTGAAGATCTGCCCCAATGACATTCAATCTTCAAGAGGAGTGTCAGACACTCCAGCAAGACATTTCTAACTATACAATACCCAATGATCACGATGTACGCAATATGGACCAGGCGGCAGTTGTTGATTTACTGGATGGTGTGTTTACAACTGTTGCTTTCCTTATTTTTAGGAATGCTAATGCTTGCTACAGGCGCGATTGAGGCGACTGCCCAGTCATCGGATGCCATTACTCAAGTCGAAATTTTTGACGTTTATCGTTCTCTGTTGAAGTACGCCCGTTTGAAGATAAATTAAACCATCATTGATGATGATCTGATAGAGGCATTGACGCTCTCAATTCTGCCACAATCAGTAAACTTCTTGATTCGATTAGCTCTGGTTTGCTGGGAGAAGTGGATGCCGCTCAACGCACTCTCGACACGCCCGACGCGGACTCTACCGCGTTATCAGAGCACAAGCGACCGTTGGAATACTACGCCTTTTTGTTACAGTGGTTTGTGCTCGCAGCAGACAAAGTTGTCCAGGCCCGTGGTCCGCCGTCTCCATCTTCAAAGCCTAAGCGGGGTGCGAAGGGAAAGGCCGGGGGTAAGAAGAAAGGCGGGACAATTGCTGATGTTGTTGGTCCGTGGACGTGGGAGAGTCAAATACCTGTGACATTAGCACTGATATCGAAGGTGCTAAGGCTGAAGACCCATCGATTGTGGACTACCAGCGCAGAGCGAGACGCATTCATCAAGTGAGTTATCAAGTTCTAATGTACAACGCGAATGGAAGACTAACATGATAATACTTTCAGCTGTGTGACAAGGCCTGCATACATTATTACCGAGTCGGAAGCTTACATGAAGAACAATGAAGTCAGGTTAGGAGTGTATAAAATTATCTGTCTAGCCGTGAAGCATCACGGCCATGGCTTTGGCGCGCAAATTTCAATCATGCAATGTCTGCAGTATTTCGAACATTTATCAGAACCCATGGCGGAAGCCCTCACTGTTCTCGCGAAGGAGTTTGATCACTCACAATTGGCCGAAGAAATTCTCAGGTGAGTACGTTGAGCATTGGTCACTTATTTGCTCTAATGATGCATCAGAGAAATTGCTGGTAAGCAGTTTAATGCCCAGGACACCAAGGGACCACGATCATTCTCCCGCTTCCTTATTCGCTTTGCTGAACTATCCCCTCGGATCCTCCTTAAGCAAATCAGTTTACTACTTTGCCATCTTGATAGCGAGGTAATATTTTTATATATTATGTTACGCATACTCTAAGATTCGGCTCCAGTCGTACCCCATGCGTATGGCCTTGGTCGAAGTCATCGGTATGCTCATCAGGGAGATTGCAATGTCGGACGAAGGCGAGCAGGAATCTAGGGAGAAAAAAATCAACAATCTCTTCGAGCTCTTGACCGAGCGATTTTTGGATCTAAGCAGCTATGTTCGGGCCAAAGTCATCAACACGCTAAGTCGTCTTTGCGAGTGCGTGTTCACAATTATTTCTTCTCATATGCACTGAATAAAAATCGTATTTTCAGTTTGCCCGTGAAATTCCCTAAGCAGAGACTCGTCTCGACTGAATTAACAATTGGCGCTTTAGAAGACAAGGCCTCATCTGTGCGACGATATGCCATTGCGCTACTTACGAAATTGATTCTCACACATCCATATGGCCTGATGCATGGCGGCCTCCTGCGAATAGAGGAATGGGAGACCCGATACAAGGCTGTTAGTGCTGAATTGGAACAGGTAGAAACAAAAGAGATGGAGAGACCTCCTGTAGAGAAAGAAGGTGAGGGCGACGAAGACGAGACTGAAGACAGTGACGAAGAAGAAGATGACGACGGTGCCGCTGAAACTGACGAAAGCGATTCTACGAATATGCAATCCTCGCCAGTCAAATCTACACCCGCACGCACCCCGAAAACGCTCAAGAGGCAAGCCATTACATCCAGTTGCTCCAGGGATCTGTTGATAATTGTATTGTAGATCTCGCTCGAAGAGCATCGCGACCCCTGGGCTTGGCGAAATAACTGAAGGAGAAGAAATGGATATTGATGAAGACGACGACGACGACGAAGGCTTCGATGAACGAATGGATGACCTACTGGATGTTGCCATGGAGGACTCAAAGGAGAGTTTCGATGAATTTTCCGAACATGATGATATGGATGAAACGCCAAGCAAGCAAAGTGTACGGTCTTCCCGAGCACGTAGTAGTAGCGTCGTCGCGACTGCTAAGATTGCCAGCACACCGGCTCGTCGCTCGGGCGTTCCAAAAACGCCGCGAACTGTTAAGCCTTCAGGTAAGAAACCCAAGAAGAAGAAAAAGAAGGCACATCAATCTGAAGCATTGGACCTTTCGGCTCTCACGAATGAGCAAGCCGCTCTGGCTGCATTAGAAAGCAACCATATACTACATCTAAGATTGAGGAAGCGATACTACGCGGAGGGCTTAAACTTCATCAGGCAGATTGAAGGCGCAATGGAGATTCTAGGGCAACTTTTAGGTTCGAAAAATAAACCAGAAGTTTTAGAAGCCATGGAATTCTTCAGAGTAGCTTATGAGTATCAATTCTTGAGTGCGGAGGTACGTGCTCTCTATTATTTTGAACTGGTTGCTTCTGACTATTTTTACAGCTGGGGATCAAGAAAATGCTCCACCTTATTTGGACGAAAGATAACAGCTCCACTACTGAGGATGGAAACGAACTCAAGGGCGTTCGATCGAGACTAATCGAATGTTACCGCAGCCTCTATTTTGATCCATTGCCAGATATGGAGCCTAAACAACAAGTTAACAGGATAGCTAAGAACATGATCCAGTAAGACATGCTCATTAAAACTATTATTGAGAAGCATTGATATTCTTTTAGACTTACTTACGATGCAACATTGGCTGAGCTGACTTCATTAGAAGAGCTCGTTCGCACAATGATAGATGACGATCAGATTCACAGTGATGTAGTTTCGAAGCTGTGGCATGTGTATAGTAAGCGGGTTTTGTTCGATTGAGATTATTCACAATTTCGATCACACTAGGTTCTGACAGACAGCTGCCCAAGAATCAGCGTAGAGGTGCCATCATTATTTTGGGCATGCTTGCCGTTGCGAAGCGACATATCGTCAGTGAACGAATAGAGGTCCTGCTCAAGGTTGGCCTTGGACCATTGGGCAAGGTCTGCTCGCGAACGTCTTTTCATTTTCGACCATTATTAAACATTTCAATGTAGGCCGACCTCATCTTGGCTCGGTACACATGTATTGCACTCCAACGTTTAAATGGAAGTGTTAAGAATGTGAAAGGTTAGTCCAACTGCCTTTCCGAAGGGTTTTAAAAGCTAAGCTTTGTAAAAGGCTCCCTATTGGACAAATCTGTCCGGTTGCCCATGGACAGCCCTATTTTCCGGAAGTTACAAGATATGATCGAGCATCCATGCCGGTCCAAAGATTGGTTTGCCCCGTCAATTGGCTATTAATGTTTTTATTGTTGATCTGTTATCAGGTTCGGGATGGCTGAGCAAGCCATAAATACAATATATCTTCTCGGAGAACATCCTGATCAGCTCTGTAATGATTTAATCAAAAATCTTACTCGACGGGCGTTCGACCGTCAACCCAGTTCTATCGTGAAACGGGACCCAGATGCCATGGAGGAAGACATCAACCAAGCAGACCGATCTGGCACTGCGTCTGCGACATCGCAAGCGACAGATATTTCCACTGACATGGGCGATTCCTTCTTGCTCAGTCAACTGGTTTTTGTAGTTGGACATGTCGCAATTAAACATATTGTCTTCCTTGAATTTGTTGAAAAGGAATGGAAGCGCCAGAAAGAAGAGAAAGAGAAGGAAGAGAAGACCAAGCGCAAGGGTTAGTCATTCCTTGGTTGATTTATGACATAATGGTCAATTTGTGCTTCAGCTACTGGAGCTACGAAACCCTTGTCCAAAGATGGCGAAGAGCTCGATCAAGTGGCAGGTAATGCCGAGGACGAGATTGGAGAGCGCATTGCCGCTGTTCGCGAGACTGAGCTTCTTTACGGGGCAGAGTCACTCTTGGCAATTTTTGGTGGAATGATTGTCCACATTTGTGGCAGCCCACACAAATTTAAGGTGATGAAGGGTATATACTCATTCTTCTCTATTATTAATCCGTCTCTGCCGTCAGAGCCAAATATTACGGACAACTGCAACCCTTTCTTTTAGTAAATTTCTTTGCGTCAGTTCCCAGTTTTGTGACCAACATCACCGGCTTTTGTTCAAGATTTTGGAAACATCAAGTGATCCGAATATCCGCAGCAATATCGTGATTGCGCTGGGTGATGTTGCCGTCTCTTTCAGCAATATCTTTGACGAAAACAGCGACGAACTTTACAAAGGGCTTTCAGACCGGGACTTGATTGTAAAAAAAAACACGTTGATGGTACTCACACATCTTATTCTCAATGGAATGATCAAAGTGAAAGGTCAATTGGGCGAAATGGCGAAGTGCCTCGAAGACACTGATACCCGTATTGCCGATCTTGCCAAATTATTCTTCACTGAGCTATCCACAAAGGATAATGCCATATACAACAACTTGCCTGACGGTGAGTCGGTTGTCGGATTGATAATAGTATGGATTCTGTGCTTAATATTCGGATGTTACAGTTATCAGCCATTTGTCTGTTGGTGAACATGCCGTCGACGAGGAGACTTTCCAAAGCACTATGAAGTATATATTCTCGTTTATAGAAAAGGTACGGGATTACTTCTGGTCTAACTTGACTTTTATAAATATTCGCATTATAGGAAAAGCAAGCTGAGAACATTGTCGAAAAGCTTTGCCAGCGCTTCCGTCTTGCTGAAGATCCACGGCAATGGCGAGATATAGCCTTCTGTTTATCCTTGTTACCTTTCAAATCTGAGCGGTCGATGAAGAAGTTGATTGAGGGTCTTCCGTTCTACCAGGACAAGTTACACGAAGAGACTGTTTTTAATCGATTTAACGATCTCCTTGTTAAGGTAAGTGTCCTTGGGTCAGGAGCAATGTTTATTAACGTCAGAATTGTAGGCTCGAACGAACAGATCCGCTAACAAACCTGATTCTGAGTTGAAAGAGTTCGAGACGGTGAGTGGCTTCAGAACGGTTGAAGAGCTCTCCTGACTCTATATCCGCAGATCTTAACAGAGCATAAGCAGCAAGGGGAAGAGGATCAGGCCCTAGAGAAGCGTGTAGAAGGCAAGAGGGCTGCTGCAAAGAAGCGGGCTACGCGGCGTAATTAGTGCCCAATTCGGACTTATCCAGCTACCATTCCTGATGCAAGACATCTGATAACGAGGGTTGATTGATTATGCTACGTATTTGCGCTATCGACTGTGATTGTTGTACAGTATTAACCTTTGTCGGATACAATATGTTCACTCTGACTAAATATGATGGCTGCATAATCCCTGTCGTGCTTGTCTAAACATTTTCGGGTCCCATCGGCGTGTTGACCTGGCGAGTAAAAGAAGTATTCCTATTCCTAAACGCGGGTAGTGATCCGTTTTATAACACTCTTTATATCCCACTCGTTGTCTGATCAATTACACTGTGGGGTATTTTAAGATGCACTTATAATTGTCTTAAGTAGAACACGTAATAGAAAATCTTCGCCACATTAACATTTACCAGAACAATTATCAATTAGTTGTGAACCTATCATCAACGAGTAAGGCCGTGGTTCAGTCCGGATGCCAGGGTCACCGATGGACTTCCGAATTAAGTTTAGTAATTGACGGGCTTCCTGATAAGCATCAATCAACCCGGGAATTTGGATAGGCAAAAGGAGCCGACTAACCAGGGAGTAGGTACAAATTTATAGCGTGTCCTCATTACTGCTCATTTTTCCCCGGTTAAATATGTTTTTGCAGGCACATCTTGCCCCATTTATGCTTAGAAAACATAAAATGGATATCCTCGCCAATGCCGCCACAGCTAACGATCTTTTTTATATCATAATAAAATCCCTTTCTAGTTGTAACACCGTGATGAACTGACTCAAACACGAAGATGTAAAATAAACGGAAATGAGTGTAACGGACTAACATTAGTGCTGCCCAGGATAGAGTGAGAGGAGAGAGTTAGAGAGGAAGGAGCGTGGGTGCTATATAGAGCTCAAGGAAATAATAGTAGAGAAGAAAGAGTGGTAATAGTCTGTCCGATTGAAAGCAAGAGGGAGAAAAGAGGAGAAATACGAAAAGATTGGCGGAGATGGGGCGTACGTTACTCGGCTTTGAATCGTGCCCCTCCGTCGCCGCCTCGCATGACGGCACCGAGGAAATCGAAAAAGCGCTGTGCATATTCTATTGGATTCACAGGGCTGATTTTATGCTAGGGGATTTCGGCGAGCACGTTAATGGAGAGAAACAAAAACAGAAACGGTCACCTACTTTATCCGCGCTAAGGCCTTTCCAAATATGTTCTAGCTTCTTCTTGATGGTATATGGTGTACATATGTCAATAATACCGAGATAATAAATCGTATCTTCAGGGCGGTTGAATTCGTCCGTAGCACGATAGCCTCCTTCATCTTGGTAGAACACAAAGTACTGTCGATCATCAACAGGCTCTTCATCCGGAAGCCTGGTGGTTTCAGCGCTGAGAGCTTTAGGATCAGACTGACGCATTGCCTTGCGCATTGCTAGTGCTTCTTCTCGGCCACCTTTGGCCTGAGAGGCTTTCCGTCGCATTCGAGGCACGTCCGGCTGATTGATGACCAATAAGAACAGGGAACTCCAGTCGGGAATACGTAAAACTCACAGAAAAGACTTTCAATGTATTACTTCGCAAATTATCACGATTACCACGTCGCATGTTGTGAATGCCAACAAGTAAACTGTAGTCCATCACGTTTATTTTCTTCAGTAGCTCGAGATCGATCCTCAATTGTTCGGACATATATGCGCGTTTTTCTGGGCCGAGCTCTAACTGCCGTTGTCTATTGATCCAATTGAGATCTTTCAAGACTGCACGAGGATTTTGAGCGGCCTTTTCCTCGGGATATAATCGACCGATGGTGCTACCTTTCAAGTCGTATGTCTCATGAATATCTCGATGCGGGGGGAAGAGGTTGTTCATGATAACGAAATGAATTTTCCGGCCACGTGGGAGTTTGACACGATGCAGGCCAAAAAAGCGAGAGAGGAGAGTGTTGGGGTAGGATTTGACATGATTGTAATAGTCTTTTAGAACGGAAAGAAGGAATTTATGCTCGTTGTGGTGAATGGTCTTGATTATGAAGCGATAGTCTCGGGAAAAATAGAAAAAGGATCCGGATTTGCCTGGGCTGCCCAGTTCGGAGAGAATGTATTTCGCAGTGAGTGATAATAAATAATCGGCGGGATCTAGCCTGAAATAATCTTCACGCAGTTCGCGGAAAACCCATGGCGCATAGTCTTTGAATTTAAAGTCGTATTTTGCCGATGGCGTTAATTCGTTGCCGACACTAAGATATGATGTTAATTCGATATGGTGACAAATTTAAGGCATCCGACTCACATATCAAAGGAGAATTTATGTCGGGCAGTAAAATCATCATCCGTCAATGGACGCCTAACCTTTGCCTGGCACCGAGAAACCGCGACACGAATTCCAGTCAACATGTTGTACATAAGAACATAATTTACGTGGTCCTCTCCAATAAGATTACCAACCAAGACCTTTTCTTCGCCGGCCATACTCTTTCTAGATTGGGCTTCCGTTTCCGCATCTCGCTGCGCTCTAGCACGCTTACTGATACGTTCCCTACGTATTTGTTCGGCCTGTTGCAGTATGTCTGGATCGAGTAAGACGGGAGTCATATCGGTAGCATGTTGCGCTGAGAGGTGGTGGTGGTGGACGGCTGTGGATTGCCGAACCGGACGGGGAGTAAGACGAGCGACGGAACCGGTAGTATTTCGCCGCGTTGGCCGATGTTGAGTAGAGCTACCCGCGGCAGCACTGGATGGGTGAAGGTAAGAGTCGGCGACAGCTTGTCCGCCAAACGGAGTTGCCTCTTCCAGTTGACCATCAGGTTGTTTGCTGTATGTCTGATTATCGATGACAACACGGTTTGTTTTTGGAGCAAGAGGCAGCGAGGTAGACATAGTCCGTATTGTGCTGCCGAAAGACACAACTGTGTCACCAGAGGGTGGTCGACGAATTGGAGTGCTATCGGATGCTCCTAGCCATGCAGAGCTTTTGTGTAGAGTGATCGGCTCCTGCTGGAATTCAGAACGAGCAGCTCGAACTGTGGATGGAGAATCGCTTTCTTCTGCAGGGGATTCTGAGATATTTGGGGGGGTTGAGGAGCGGTATAGTGTGGTGTGTGTATGGGTGAGCGTGTCAGTGACTGTAGTGAGAGTCTTTTCAACTTTAGCAGAGATATTCTCCTGAATGGGATCGGATTTCACGTTTAGCATAGTCGTGATCTTCCCCGCTGTACGTGCTTGATCTTGGGAGTTCCCGTTCGGCTGCTGCGGTTGTTGGGCCAAGACGTGGATTGGATTGATCGCATCTGTGCCAGGGGCTGACAAGGTGTGTATTGAGGACGAACGAGACGAGGATGTTAGAGGTGTGTTAAGTGTAGGAGCAGTATGATATGAAGCGGCTGACGAAACCTGGCTGCTCCGATGATTCAAGGGTGAGGGAGTTCGAGGAGGGTGGGGCGGTGGGTGTGGTGGGGGTAAGGTCATTGTCATAACACTAGACATGACACACGTCGGGCGGGAGTTTGGAATTAAGCTAATCTGTGTTGTCTAACGACGCCGACGCCGATTGTTCAACTCCGACAACAAGTCGATCCAATCAGGACAGGTTTGGAATGCACTTCATAAATTCAATCGGAATTTACAGTTAATTAACAAGGAAATCTGATTATTATTTTTAAAAGTATGGTTATGATATCGGACAGTTTGGAAGGTGATCAGAGGTAAAACGGTATACCATATACAACAGGCGCGGCTCCAGTCAAATACTTAAGCTTCCCAGTGTCCCTCGACTGCCCAACAGCCGCTACCAAAGAAACAGCTTCGTCCACCTCTCCCTTCCACGACCTCACACTCTTCGCATCTAACCGCAACTTGTCAAACACCGACTGTGCAAACTTGTCCAGCTCGTTATCCGTTACATCCCAGAGGCACGCGACCAATGTCGGGCTATATCCACTTTTAGAAAACACGGTCATACGAGGAGGTAAAACTTCGGCTCACCATCCTGCCATCATATAATTATAAGGCGTCCCAGTCCGGTCAAAGTCACCCATATCACGCATCAGCCCTGATGAGCAGCCCCAAAGCATGGTCGCTGCGCACTGCGGTAGGTGCTTCAGCTTGTTAGAGCGGATATATTGTTCTGCGCCACCATGTCCCATGTATCTGTGCATGGAATGGTCAATGACACTTCGGTTGGCGACAGGATGACCCACATGACAAGATCTCGATTGTTCAAAGCGTCCAGAAGCTCCAATTCGGTGGGTATCTGGCCAATGAGACCTTTCCACCCTACATTGTGATGCTCCATCTCCTTCAGCCATGGCTCAAAACGTGCCTGACTCTTGAGCAAATCGCCGCTGGGGTTGAGCACGAAGTATGTTTTTTTAGGATTCACGACGGCACGCCCTAGTGTTGCTTCATCGTCATCGAGATTTCTTAATCTCCGTTGAACCCGAGCAAACTCGATCCTATCGATCAAAAACGCTAATGATGGTATCCGACTTGTTGATCTCCCTCTGAGACTTGGGATTGACTCCCATGGAAGACCTTGGACATTCTTGTCTAACACGAGAAACGTGTGGACGTCCTCCATAGGAACAACGCTACCTCTTATCTTACTCGCGTGTTCCTCTAGCACCGTGCGAAGCTCCACAGTGACCTGGTCGATATCAATTTCCGACAGCGCTATGTGCAGACCGTAAAATTGATAAAGATCCAAGATGAAATAGACAAGATCCTGCAGTTCTTCATCGCGGCATTTTGGTGACAAAGACGCGAAACATTCCATCAACGAATCATCCAGCTTCAGACGTGTCGCGTGCTTCTTGTTTGACGCCAGCGCTCGACGAAATACATTCTGGAACTTTGTACGGAGGCTATCAAGATGTTCTGGCGGTGTTTCCACTGGTTCGTGCAGGATTGTCTTGCATGAAGATACCGTTATGGAAAATATGTACCTGCTTATTTAACGACATACCTTGAATGCGCCTAGCCAACAAAACTCGATATTGCCCAACAAGTCCCGTAGTTGATTATCTAGAACGACGCGTTTAGCCCACCAAGCTATCTTGTCTTCCCGAGCATCCACCGCAATGTCTTTGGCATCCTTTGCGGCTATATCGCTTTCGTGTAAAATAGCTTTGAACTGTTGCATGGCATCATTAAATGTGAGGCGCTCCTCTAGGTCCTCTTCTCGCCGTCCATGACGATCCAGCGGCACACAGAAGAGTAACGGATCACGATGCGGTCGCTGCCTGGACAAAAACATTGTACTCTTGTCATCCGTGATGCTGATGCTGATAACCATCCAATTCTCTGGAAGAGAATCGATTTGAAAAGGAGTGGTCGAGTTGTCTAGGTCCGTAATCGAACAATGCCGCGACCTGACTGAAGTCCAATAGTCTCTCAAGTGAAAGTTGGAAACCTCATCGTCATCGTCATCCTTATTACCTATCTCTTTGTGGCTGTCTTCATTGTTGATTGTTGACCACGCCAAGTCACCCGTAATTGAAGGTGGAAACTTCTGATCGATGGCTTCCACAAACTCATGCTGTAATGTGATGGAGATAGATCTATCTAAACAATCTATCAGTTACATAAAACTCTTGGAATACCATAGTTTTGACTTACCTAGCAATTTCACAGCAACATGAGCGTCGTTACTTTTCTCTCGACCCAAGGAAGCCTGGAACGTTTTTAGTAAAGCTAGCGATACTGCTGCATCCCTTGCATGTAATGCTTGACCATTGCCTACGACGCAACGCAGACAATCCCAGAACCATCGTTCTGTCTCAGCGAGGACTTCAAGTATCTGCTTTACACCAACTGACGGACCCTTCCCGTCGTTACACGATAAACCCATTGGAATGGCAATAGCTGTTAATTTTGTCAGACCGATGCAAGACTTGTCGAGTTTATAAACATACTAGATTCAGAAAGAGAGCTGAGGAAAAGGTCCGCGCAAAGCTTGGTGTAAACATCATGTAGAGCTAGTTTGGCCAAAATAGTGACACGTTCTGCATTATTTGTCTTAGAAAATGGCAAAGAAGCCAGTCTCTCTATCAATTCATTGATTTCAGCTCGAGGCTCGTTCCGTTGGATCCAAACTTAAGGAAAGTCAGTCAGTATGCCTGAGAAATACATTGCAGTTTCTTACCTTGCTGCGCCAAGACTGCCGCAAGGTAACTAGGTGTAAGAGTATCAAATTCCTTCGTAGTGCTGCGAGGAGACAAGGCAGATTGCCTCCACATGCTTGAATCAAAACGCAGACATAAGTAGTAAAGATATGACAAGACACACCTCGGCAGTCTACTGTCAATGGCCGATAAATTGACGTCAAATTCAGATACCAGTGATAATGATTTTGAGTACAACGTCTTGGCTTTGACATATTGCTCAAGGAGTTGTTCACGACGCGCATTGAGTCTGATGATATTAGCAGCATCCACGCTGGGGGACTGTAACTGGAAGAGGCAGATCAATTTTTTTAATAAAATCCCTAGAAAGAATATCGTACTTCGCCATGGAGATCATCAGCCTCCTTGATGGAAGCGATCGCTTCTTCTACGCATCCTTGGTGTAATTGTATCTCAATCTTCTTCGCCATCGCACGACTTAGTAGGGAAGGACTGTTGAGCGCTGTTGCCAGGGAACACGCTTGTTCAACGAAGTACTCGCTTCCCCGCACGGATCCCTGGATGAAATATGCATGTGCAATATCCAGCAAGCTATGCAAAAGGCCCTAATTTACCTATTAATTCAATCCTCCTCTGAGTATGGTAGTTTTACCTGAGCTATCCTCCATTGTAAACCGTCATAAACAGCATGACGCTGATCCGAATCTGGTTTATCTTTCTTAGGTGATTCAAAGTTTGGAAGCGCAGCCAGTAGTTCCCCCATGTCAAAAGGATTCGGAGCAGTTTTCTTGGTGGGAACTAAACGTGATAGTACGTCGAAGGCTCTATTCCAAAGCCGTAGACATTGCCTCAAAGAAGCTAATGCACAATGGGGTAGGTCCTGCAGAAATGGATGATTCAAGACAGAACCCTGTTCAATGACTGTTTCCTTACTCTCGCGCCGTGGATTACGGCTACTACTCTAGCGGCATGCGCTGAACGCTCTATGAGTTGCGCTTTGGCTTTAATCTTCCCGGCAATGGTTCTTGCGACTATACTATCAGTCGATTGTGAGATAGACCGTGCTTCATTGTAAAGTCGTATGCTGCCAAATACGATCAACGCCATCACTATTCAACAAGGCATGACCTACCTTTTGGTCACATTGCCCTTGACAGCAAGAGCCTCTGCATAATGTAAAAGAAGAAATGAACGTACATCCTCTGAAACGGAAGCTGGCTGAGCTTCATCTATAGTTGCCAATGTTTGTGAAAATATCGCTAGGGCGCTCTGTATCTTTCCGAGTCTGGTATATTCAGCTCCGGCCTCAATGCACGCTCTTATAAAGACTGGTTAAATGATATCTTAGATGCTTCACGACGGTATACAACATTGAAAATTACCATCAGTAGCAGGTTGCGAGGAATAAGCAGCCATTTTCTGCAGGAGAAATAGGAACTGTATCCGTGGGATGACGTGCCCCAACAGACCTAGCAAGTGAGAAAACATCTCTTCGCGGTATTAGAGAAAATAATATAATTAAAAAGTACGGACGAACCAATAATCGTCATCAATCGTGGGTCAATGGCGAATGTTTGGACATCCGTATCCCTTAATTTAGGAGACGCTCCCAACTTGGAGATTTTCGGGGATAGTTCAATGACTCCTACGATGAGATCAGCCACAAAAATTAAAATCCCAGAAAATATCTTGATCGGCTCACTTTTTCGTGGCTTGGGCGTAACAGGAGGACCCCTTGGATTAGTAGCCTTCTTCCTAGGAGAGCTTCGGGTTGCCACTCGAGTGGGAGGCGTCAGCATAGCTTTGGGTCTACCTTGCGGAGATTTCACAGTTGGAGAAGACTGTGGCGACGGAAACACATCCTCAAGAAGGTTTCTTGCCAAAGTTGCCTGCTGAAGCACGTCAAAAGCCATCGTTGTGCGAATACCCGAGCGAAGATGAGCATGGAATGCCATCCATATGTACGTAGCGGCCTGGTATTGCTTGCAAAAGTGAATTAGGCCTGTATCATGAACGAAACCTCCAGCCGCAGACAACAAAACCTGTATTTCTGTGACAACATCGGCCACAGGGAACGTCGCATCATTAATCCTGTACGCAAATTCCAGTTGTCGGAGTAGTACCCTGAAAACCACAGGTCAAATATCGCAAATACTTCCGACAATGAAAGACAGCACACCTGGCACGCCGTATTGGATATTGACCATTGTATACTTGTAAAGTATCTTTCCATAAACGCTGTATTAAAGACTGGACCTCTTCCTTATGGGATGCTTCATCGAAGCTGTCCAGTTGCCATTCGAGTAGCACCCCAAGTGCATCTTTAGAAATGCCAGAATGGCCCAGTGTTTCGAAAAGCGACACAGCTTCACCCAACAACAAATCGAAAAGGCCAAGAAATGACACACGTTGAACCAAAGATGAGAACCGAGAGTGGGCGGCACTTGATGCTATCTCACTATGATGCATGGTACGTGAAGCCACAGAGAACGAGTCGAAGTTACTAGCTGTAATGGATTTAAGAAAGGTTTCGTACGCCAACTGAAAAACGACGTCAGTTGAGCAGAAAAACAAAGTAAATCATACTTGCTTTACGATCACTGATCTTCAGATAAGCTTCTCCTAGAAGCTCCCAACGCTTTGGGATGTTCGCCTTAAGGGTGAGTCGGAACTCATTTGTCGAATTGGTATCCAATGTGTTGCCCTCAATATTCGTATCCACCACTGCATCGTAAGCCTTTGTTGTCAAATCACCGGCTTGGATCAGGAATCGAATCGCCGAAGCATACATGTCGTCTTGGCAGAGTGTAACACCATAATTCCAGAAAGCTCCAGCAAGTGTCCGAAGTATTTTGGCAAGCACGTTAGGATCACTAGCACCTTTAATTCTGGCGTCAACTGTTGATAGGTTTGTGATCATCGCCATGCCACGCTGCAAATAATCATAAGTCGTGGGATGTGTCCATAATTGGGTTGGCGAAAAAGTGTATTTCGCAAGGGCACAAAGCGAATTGACCGAGTAGATGATCAGATCCGGTGCCACCGTGCCACCCGACTATGGAGATCGTTGATTCAGCTTAGAGGCAAGCACTAAAAGATTGACCACTCACATCACATATAACTGTTTCAACCCCTTTCACGTAGTTTTCGAGTATCTGTTTTGCAGCTTTTAGTAATACCTCTGGACCTCTGCCTTCGTCTATGGCTCTACAGCAGAGACGTCGTAGCCTCTCTAATGCACGGGTCACCCTTATATTGGAGTCATTGTCAGCGAAAATGGAACTTAAACCAGACAAGGCGTCGACACAGTGAAGAATAACTATCGCTATTGTAGGATCACTGTCTGTTCTAACGATTCAGAGATTGTACCAGATAGTGTACCCACCCGTTGCTCACCTTGACCAGAATCTAGATATTTTTCCAATGAGACTGCGCCTTGAGCCAATGTCGCATGAAGCTGTATCAGAGTTTGCTCTGGTTCTGGGTGTGACTTCTCGCCATGTACGTGAGATTTGATGAGGTGTGCAACGCGTTTGACATCGGCAACATTGGATCCCTTTTTCGGAATTCAGTGAAGAAGAAAAATGGAAGATACGAAAAGATGAAATAACACACCTTTTGTGAGAATATGAGGACAAGTTCACAGAATTTAACATATTGAGAACCAGAGACGAACACAGGCGCATCGTGACGCTTTTGAGCCATGACCACGAGGGTATCAAAAAGTGCAACTGCATCTTGGGCTCCCTTGTTACTATCTGTTCGTAAAATGAAAATATAGGCATTTTTATCGTTATAGACAAAAGTATACTCACTGGTGGTATGCACAGACTTGCCATGGGATGCAAGGTACTGGGCAGCTTGAAGCCAGAATGACTCAGATGACAACGTCGTCCTGAGAAGGAGACATTGAAGGGCCCACTTCCTGAGCCTTAGAAGTATATCCGATGGGACGTTCAACGTTGAGAATGTTGCTGCAATGGCCCGGTGGGCATGTGTTAACAAAGCGTCGATGAGTTCCTTGGGACAGTGCGATTGCCACATCAATAGATTATTTTCATTTTCTATATCTGATGCAAATTTTTCCAGTACTGGAATATTGGACGACGTGGCAGAAATAAGGGCAGACAAAGATGTGACTGCATGAACTATAGATGCACATATCACCCCGTGAATGGCTGGGTCGGCAGATGGAAGAAAGGGGTAGTAAAGGAGGTGGAAATACTTTGAGATTTCACCCAGCTTGATACATTTGGAAGGAAACTTCCTTGACGGGGGAGAGCTGGGTTTCTCCCCATAGAGATGTACAATACTCGACTTGAGCTCTGATAGCATAAAAATAGCATATTCATACTACGGTGTAAAATATAAATATGTGCCATCATATAACCTGACATGAGAATTTGCTCACCAGATGTAGAGTCACCATCTTCCCAATGAAGCTAGAGGCAACACGGTCGACATCCATTGACGTCGGTCTTAACACTCTTAAAGACAAGATAGCCATCCTGAACGACAAAACAATAGATAGTGTGGAATTCATTGAAAATCCCTTCGTTGCATCGGGATCTGAGGCCTTCCAACCCGCCTGAACAACGACTCCCAAGCTCTGGGAAGCAGCATTGGCCGCTGCCATGGCCAGTCGGGACCGTTCGACAGGGGTCTTCTGAGTGACTGGACCTCGGGATTCATTGGCTTTCCCTGGCAGTGACTTCGGTGGCTTTGAGGGTAGCACTTGGTCATTAAGATTAAGTGCTTTTGCAAGCCGGCAAGCAAGGTCCTCGTTGCACTTGGCAGGATTAGATAGGGCGGCAACTATAGTTGAGTTATCTTCAACCTTCATTCTTGATGCTGGAGGGTTTAAACGCGTAGCAGATGGGGGCATAACGGCAAGTAAATGCTGATCATGCACGGAAGTGAAAAACGCGTCGCGTCTTGACACGTGACCCTGTTCCAAATACTAATTATAGAAAAACATAGTACATAAGACTCCCGGAATCCGGCTCCGAAGAACTTGATGTGATGCTTTTCCACGCTTAGCGCTGTGGTTCGCTTGGCAGAATTTTCATTCCATTGTATACGAGAATGATCTGTGATTTTTATTGTGAGAAAGCTAGTATTTCTTTATATTTTTGCCAACATTACTCTTAACTTTCATTGTTCTCACTGTCTGGACATAACGTCTGGAATCATCGTCACTCCAGGATAGGAGATTCAAAACTCCGGATATGAAGTTTTGCTCCGCTCGGATCCTATGATATGCAAGCAGCCAACCTGGTTGCCACCGACAACCAAGGCAATGCCCTCAGATGAGCTGTTTTTATAACTCGCAGAAATATAGGCCTTCTGAGCCAAGTGAACAGTACACTGGCTTCGAGATGATAGTGAAACGAACGAGATGATTAACAGCGACCTCACCGCATGAACAATTTAGACACTCGATCTACGTTGACGTTTTGCTTGTGGGGAGTACCCCTTACATAATATGATGGGTTCCAGGGCACGGGGCGGCAGCAGCTCCACACCCCAATTCTATGATGAAATTCAGTGAATCAGTGCTTCTACCTTCTCTGGCAAACTTTGACCAACTCGGCTACGATCGGAGATAAGTACATGTTTTCTATGACAACCGAACACTCAATATTTGCTTGCAGTGGCCCTACACATCAGGGCTGCATGGTACGATAAGGGTCCATCTCACAAATTGGATATAACCACCGATCAATTTCAACATGGTTGCAGTAGGCGTTAAAGTCTTCCACCAGAGTCATTTATAGAACAGTGACGTCAGGTGTGGAGCAAGTTTGGATTACGTAACATGCTTTGAAGATTACATTTTTTGGGATTTGGAGTCTTACTGTGCCCTTTCTACTCCTTTTCTCCCATCTCGTAAGTTGCTGGTCACTCCTATTTGTTATTTGTATTTTTTAATAAATTCTCATAGTTGATACCCATCCTTGTCGACCTTGATAAGTACGTTCTCCGTTAGCACTGACACGTAGACTCTCCAAGCTGGCTGCGGCGGTGAATACCTCTCGAAATATTGAAAAGTGATTGGGAAATAATTTATTATGGAGCGAATGGTCAATATGTCATCATCTCAAGTTGTACGTTTCTTACTTCAATAAAGAAGCCTGATTTACGAACATTTATCTAAGACACCGCCTCTCCCCCATGACCCACAGTCTCCGTCATCCCCAGGTTCTGTCGAGTCATCACAGATGCCATTGTCGAATTCCCAGATAGAGGCAGTGATCCAGATGGCAACAGCTTCTGCCACTGTCGACAGCCACATTTCGGGTCGAGACACACGCACTCAACTATTTGTCGGAAATGTGAGATTGAGATATTTTACCAGCTTCTTATGGAATAATGATATACATATTTTGCACTATCCAAGCTTCCATATCGAGTTCGGTGGCAAGATTTGAAAGACCTATTTCGCAAAGCTGGGACAGTTCTTCGTGCAGATGTTTCTCTAGGTCCTGACAACAGAAGCAGAGGATATGGTACCGTCCTCCTTGCCACCAGTGAGGACGCTGCGCGTGCCGTTGGTGAGCTTCGTTCTAGCCATCCTTACACCACCTACTCATAATCATATAGATATGTTTAATGGATATAATTGGCAAACCCGAACGCTGGAAGTACGGCTGGATCGTTTGCTCCCGGACTTCAGTGATCCTAGTGCAATGCTTCCTAGCGCAGGATCACTTCCATCCATTTCTGGAAAAGTGTTTCCTATACCTGTACATCCCGTATACGGCTCCCCTCTAGACAGCTCCATACCATTTTCTGGTTCAGACGAGTTTGATTCATCTATGTTCTTAGGCTCACGAAACTTATTTGTTGGAAATGTAAGTTCCAGATCAATTAAAATCACCTTGAAAGTCCTAATACGTTCCATAGCTTCCCTTTCATTGCCAGTGGCAAGATTTGAAGGATTTATTCCGACAGGCAGGGACCGTTGTCCGTGCTGACGTCGCACTGGGCCCGGACGGACGGTCCCGAGGGTTTGGGACTGTCTCGTTTGCGAACGATAGCGACGCTGAAAGAGCTTTGAATTTACTCAACGGGTCCGCAGAATACAAATACTACTTATTTGTCATCACTGATCCTTGCTGTATAGATTTGAGTATAATGGACGAGCATTGAAGGTCCACTACGACAAATATTCCCAAGGTCAACCATGCCAATCTCCTATACCCCAGGCAGCCACGAGTGTACCAAGCCCTTCTCAGTTGCATCGAACACACTCCAATGGGTCCATGCATATTTCGATGCCGATGCCACCTCCAATAACGGCCTTCGAGCGTTTTAGTACAGGTCACCCGCCATCACCCTTTGGGCAAATATCGCCGTATGATATATACCCGCCACATATTGCAGCTATTGCAGGGAATGCAGCCGCTCGAGAATATATGAAGAATGCGCCACGAAGCCCGAATCATGATCAAGGCGCACCATCGTCGACTGCTTTGTGGTCACTACCTGTTCCATTAGACCCACCATCTGTATCAGCCACATTTACATCTGCGGAAAAGAAACCTGTTTCTGAAAAACTGAGTGAATCTACTACCACTGCTATTAGCCCCCCCAAGAAGCCGAGTAATACGACTCCACCATCCAATTGCCCCCATCATCCCGGACCTATTTCTCTCCCCTCTCCATCGATCCCTCCGTTTCCTCACGTGTCTGGTCCGGTTTCACCTTTACAAGGGCTTCCCCCCATCACGCCGTCGATGCCAACCTTCACTTTTGTTCCTCAGAACGCTACTCCCCCACTAAATGCCCATTTCTTATCACCAGGCGTAGGTTTATCGTCATTTTCTCCGCCTATGTCTCCTGGGGCATTCTACCAGCCCGCGTCAAATCAGCGGTACCAAGTATGGAATGTTGCCCCTGGCGCACCAATACAAATGCATTCTCCAATGAGTAGCCCTGGGAGTCCTGCATATTACACTGTGCATCCCCAATCGAGTGTTGCGGGGCCCTCCGCCCCTATTGATTACTTCTCTGTTCCCCCACCGTCACGGGTATCGGAGGGATACTTCCCGCCTGTTCCTGTTCCTGGATCAGAGTTGTCAAGGGAGGTAAAGGTAGATAGTGTGTCTTCTCCAGAAGTTCCACTGCTACAGGACGGTGAACGGGGGGCGACGAGTGATCCAACCTCTGATATCTCTTCATCGTCAGATACAGGTGTCACCAAGAGCAGTCCGGGGACGTCATGGGAAGATGGGGAGCCTCGTGAAGAAGATACTAGTGGTGTTCACTTTGCCTCGGCTGTGGAAGAGCTAGCACGGCTTTCACTGGCCAAGGCATCCGCCATGCGAGCACCAACTCCTCAGCGATCTCATTCAGACGGAGATGACATCTCGACGCCATGTCCTCCAAAACAGCCTGCAAGTCCAGGTCGATGTGTCAGGACGCCCTCAACAGCAAAATATCCGGAGTTTGCCGCCGTTTCTGAGAGACGAGCTAGCTGGACACCAGAGTTATCAAGGTCGACTTTCAGACGGGCGTTGTTGGATGATGATCAGACGAGTTCTAGGGATTAAATTTACAGGATGTTTGGGATGTTATTTTTTGCTTTTGTGTTGGTGCTCGCGGTTTCCCTCTGGCATGTGTCTATCACCTACATTTGTTTCATGTTACAGTTGCATCACTTGTATCTACTTATTGTCATGAATTGTGATCGTAATCGGAAATTTTTGGCCTGATCTACATTAGTGTCTGATGGACTATGGTTGGGAATCGAAATTGAGAGCAGTACTTATACTGCATCATAAAACGGGATTTCAAGACAGTTGAATGTACTTGAGTTATAAGTATCGTTCTGGGGTCCAACGTCTGAGTATAACTCAGAGTGAAATGTAACTATTACACCACAGAGCCCTTGATTTGTGGCCATATTTAATAATATATGTTGTCTTTTTCGTCGGCAACTTAATGTTTAGATTAGTTTCCAAGGACATTGCTTCATCAAAAAAAATTGTTCGGTGGATTTTCAAAGATATGTAAAATAGTAAAATAGGATGCGTGGGAATATTATATCTGGTAGTCGGACCTTTTCCAAAAATTATCCGAAGGTGCAGTCAACTATCACGTGATGTCCTGAATTTCGTTGCCGATCTTCAGATTCCATTTTTACCTTATCCAGTGGTTGAGGGAAATGGCGTCAGGCCGATTTTGTAACCTGCCCGATGAAATACAGATTCATATCCTCTTAGAGCTTCCCATGGAGAGTATTCTGCTGTGTCAAAGGGTGAGTGGCCCCGCCTTACGTCAAGTCATGGGTTTGTTCAAAGAATGAGCCAAGGTCTCCAGGAAACTGAACTCACTAGTAGAAGAGTCGAGTGCTATTCAATACAAGATAGAACTAGCTGCGCATGGTCTGGTGCCACGTCCAGCGTGCACGATACCTACGGCGACTGCACTTGGAAGACTAAAGGACCAGCAGGGCGGGTGGCGGCGATGCCAGTGGAAAGGGGAGAGTGTGATTCGTATCCACGGAGATTGTCGAACATACGAACTGCGCAATGGTGTCTGGGCATTTGGGCATTGTGACTCCCCGACCCAAGACCCGGCGAATTTTCCTCCCGACTATACGACTACAATCACCTGTTATCAACTCCCATCCACAGTGGGCGGCAAATATTCCAAAGAAATACACTCATGGTCATTGGATAACTTTGGGATGTCTATTCGGGATTTTACCATGGATCCTGCGATTGATCTGCTTGCGATAATCGAACAGACTGCAGTTGAGTGAGTTTTTAATGCTGTATGTGTTCTGTCTAGTTCAGTAATGATATATTCTCCTCAAAGATCTATAAAACCCTTTCGACTTCATTTTCGTCGACTATCAAACGGGAAAGCTCATCCAGGGGCCGTTAAAAATCCCATAGACCTGGATGTGACAAGTCGCGATTTAACTATTTGTTCGTTCGGGGTACAATTACAGGCGTCCCATGTTGGTGTTCTCGTGCGTCATGATGGTAGTTTAGAAGAGCATGATTATTTTGCTATTTGGAATTGGCAGACAGGAAGTCTAGAAATGGTAAATACTTCGTCAAGATATGTTTTGGCAGATTAACCGCGCCTTTCTCATCCCTGGTTCGACAGTCCAGAACGGCTGACGAATGCTCATATGAAGATTTTGCATTTATTGACAAAACATCGGCCATGCTGGCCGTTTTCGACAACATTGTGACATTAGAGATATGGCGTTTCGGAGGTTCCGAATCTTGTTTTACAGGCGGTTTCGAAATGCCACTCACTACGACGCTGAATGCATACCTAGATATGCGCTTCGATGGTGGTGCAACTGGGTCCGCAGGTGGCGCGAGAACAGGCGATGGGACACCATACTCCCTGGCACCGGAGACTGATATTTTATCAGTCACATTTGGTGTAATTGATATTGACGAGGTACTAGAAAGAACCCATGTTGCAAGTTTTACCATGGTCATGCGCCCTAGTTTGATGTTAAAAAAACTTGCCGAGAGCATTATTTCTTTCACAGGAGACCCAACAAATGAGACCGGCGAGCCGTTAGCGCTCCAATGGCGGGAATGGGGACCATGGTGTACACGGTGGATTTGCCAGGAAATGGAGAATGTGAACTGGGAGCCTTCGGCTGCTGGGGGTAGGTTTGTGGTTGTGGCACGTAGTCGCGCTGCGGGGGACCCAGATGACCAAGTAATTCGCATTTTTGACTTCCGGCGTGGTGTTGTGTCACGCTGCGGTCGACTCCCCAGTGAATCCCCTTCCGAAGAATTCCATTCCGGCGAGAGTTGCATAGCCAAGGACACTATGTTTGTGGAGGATATATCCTCGTCGCTGCCGTATCATGTCGTGGAATCGACAAGGCTTCCGTATATGATGTCTGGTATAATGATAGACGAGGGAAGATTGATTTGCACCAAGGTAAGTGTTATAGTTTAAGCGATTTAAATGGTAAGTAACTTCAGCTCATATGTATGACTCAGGCAGAAGAAGACGGGGAATGGCGATCATTACTTGTCCTCACGTTTTAAAGAATGGGGATTTATACTTCTGGGCTGGTAATGATCTGCGGGGCTTTCCAAAATTACACGAAACCTGACAGTTGTTGCAATGGATAATCGAGAGTAACAATCAGGATTCGGCAGGCGTAACTCCGATGGCATTATGGCATCAACTGCATATTGTTCAACAGAGAATGGAACATTGAGACTAGCCTTGTAAACAATCCATCTGAGTAATTTCTTACCGCCTGGACGGCCACCCCAGTGCACCCTGGACCCGACCAGATGCCACTCCCCTAACAATTTCCTCCCCTTATTTTTATTCTACACCGATATCACTTGTATCACTCGTTCGCACCTGAACGTATATCATTCTTGCGTTTGATACCACAATTAGTTGGACAACGCCACCAGCAGGCTTCCCCTACTAGATTGATTTTACAACTACCAAAGTACTTCAAAATTTCCAGAGCCGACACGAATAAATAAAGATAAACGTTAATGCTAACACAGTATTCTTGCAACGTCTGTCAGGAGTGGATCATCATCCTTCTGGGACTTGGTGCTTTCATCATCCCATACGATTCTCGAGTACCTTTCGTCAAACTGTGTGAGAAAACTACATTCTGACGTTGCCTTCTAATTCGAGTATCCCAACCTTGCGCGCGTCATTTCAAGGGTAAGGGCTACAATTACAGGAGACGTTTTTGAGTGATAAAACCACATTGCATACGTCCCAAGTGCCGTCTGCAGCTCCTTAATTTTGGTTTGTGCCACTCATTTGTGTTCTTAGGGACTTGGGACTTTAAGCGTACTGTTTTTTTGCGTCTCATACACCCTCACCCACCTGCATCATCTAAGTTCCGAGTGGAACATACTTCTTGGTACTGTGAGTTAGAGCTAACAGCATGGATGAGGTGAGTACAAGAGAAAGTTATTTAATAACCGCATTACCAATTTGGTTAGGAGACAATAACACTGAAACACTCAACAACAATACAATCGAAGTAAAATACTGTGTGTAGCAAAATTTCCAAGCAATCGGATCCATTGACAGTTAAGAACCACCAGGGATACGGCCTTATATAATATACCTGGTATCAGGTGCCCCCCAGAATTATGGTGTATTAAGACATCACTTGAAAGTGATATAGTAATATAAGCAAAAACGATCAATCCACGTAATAATAAATACTAGCTACGCAAAAGCCAACCTACATCCAGCCCGCCCATGATGCGTCTCCCTTGAGGATAAGCAACATTGCTTTCCTTCAGAAGACCCGCCAGTCGCCTACACACATCCATAGGATAGAGGAGCCGTTCGTGCTGCTTAAACCCTGGATACTTTTCAACGGTGCTGTGTAAAACAAATATCAACGTGAACTACATGGTTCTTAACGCAACAGGACTAGATTACCTTTTGACCGTCGGCGACACCGACGGTCCTAAAATCTTGAAATTGACTTTGGCAGCTTGTACCGATGCGCTCCGGGACATGAGTTTATAATTAGATGTAGCGTATGAGATTTGCATGTGAGACTTGAACATCCATATCTGTTTAAAATCTTAAGCTATTACAATCAAACGGTGATAACAAATTGTTTCTTACTAATATCCGAGGCTTCTCCTCTTCTTCATCAAGTAAAACAAAACGATAGGTCGCATGGGCCTGCACAAGCTCATCCATGTCTTGTAAGATAAAAGCGGATAAAGGTATTTTTAATGGCCTTGAAGGGGGCAATCTCGATGAAGGGATATCGTAGGTGGATCAGGGGACTTACTCAGATGATGGACTGACAGGTCGGATAGCATATTTGGCTAAACGATACGTTCTTGACAACGTATTGTTTGATGAAATCTGCTGGCTGCATCGCCCGATGGCCGCGCCACAGATACATCGAACAGGCTGCCAATCGTCCCTGTACTCTTCCTAAAGTTCAAATTAATGTCAATGAATGTCACGGGAATTAAAAGAAAATGAAAAAGAGACGAATATATATAAAAAATGTGTGCTCGTTGGTAGCCCTCAAAGCATGATTCTTTGCATAGAGAGTTGTTTAATAAGCACTCATTAATATCGGACATTTGTGTATCAGCCAAAAGCAGCGCTTGTCGAAGGTTGCCAACATGGACACAAAAACACCACAAAGGGAACCTGCATGGGCTCCCAAGAGCAGCATTCAGTATCACGCAACGACCTTCGACCACTGGTGGAGTCACCCAATGAAGGCCTTCTTCTCGTCCAGTTACAGTGAAAGACCAACAAGCTAGCACCAAACACCATTAAACGCATGTTTACTCACCGTATCGTGATCGCTATTTCGGATGTTGCTTTCGACTAAAGAAGAGGATTCAAAAAGAATATAGCTTCCACCTACAAGGGCTTGACCAGGTGCTGGCCAGAGACCGTTCGCATACAAGGCTACCCGCTCCGTTATACGCTGGTCTGCATGGCACATCCAAGCTTCAAGCAACTCAGCCCAATGCTCCGATGGCAGATCGTCATACCGTGATAATCTAGATGCATGGACAAGCGGCAATGAGCAGGACGCGCAAATGAAAGTCGTCGGGTCGAGCGCTTTCAGTTGCGTGGCATCGAGTAAGCCGGTGCCAGGCGAATCGCCCGAATATGGTGGTGCAGGCGTGTGGCCGTTCGGTTGTACGGTAGTACAGGCAATGGTTGCCTCGAAGTGGCCACTTTGGACCTTGACGTCCATTTTGCCAGGCACAACCCGTGCAGGCAACGCCAGAGGTTGAGAAGTACTCGCGCCACATTTGACGAATAGACGTTCTCCTCCAGATGGAAAAACTTCTGTCTCAATGATAGCACCTGCCTCGGTACCATTGACTTGTAAAAAGACAGCAACATTTCCAAGATGATCGTGATGTTCAGCTACGTACTGGACATCCAATCCAGCTGCTAGACATTAGTATGCTTAGTACCTATAATGAAAGATTATCATACCCTTTTTCGGCGATGTTCTTCCATTGACACGGGGTCGAATACTTCCATCCGCATTGTCTCCACTAAGTGGTGATGGGGATCTAGAAGTGGACGTTGCACCTGGAATTAACCAAGCGAATGACCGAGCAGGCGCCGAGAGACTTCTACTGCGCGATTTGAATGGTCTGATAAACTTAGATGTAGTGGTGGCAAGAGGCGGGAGTTCGGGCACCTCAATAGGCGGCGGTGTTGGTGGCCGATGCAACTCACGCACAAATTCGGGTAGTGTTAGCATCGCATCGGGATCTTGAGCTTGTTCAAGAGTGTTAGGGATAGATTCGCGGATAAATTCGGGGAGGGTAAGCAGAGCATTAGGGTTTTTTAATCGGGCCTCTAGAGACGCATTGGATGGACTCCGTCGTAGCTCCGCATCCTGAGAAGTAAGACGGCGGGTCTGTGAGTGAGTCACCAGTTTTTCATGAAAGGCGTCACGCTATACGCAATAGTCGTCAATCAAGCCATCAGTAAAGACAACGATTATAATATTACCTTTTCCAAGTCCCGTATTCTGGCCTTCTCGACTCGTTCCGCCATTCTCTGACCATCCACCACAACACTCTGACCTTCAATCCTGCGTGTGGAAGCCTTATTAATCAACTCCAACATATTTTCCAGCTCCTCCATATCACCTTTGTCAGACTTGACTCCTAAGATCTCTTTTGCTTTACCTTTGTGCCTCGAGGCGGCAGCTCTCCAGCCTTCGGCAGTGGCATTACTTCCACTAGCACTTGCCTGGGCCATTTGCTCAAGCTTTGACCTTTTGAGTTCGACCCGCTGATTCGAAAGCTGTGGAGCGACCATATACAGCCGATCGATGGCCATGGTTATCGCGTCGAGATCCAAACGCATTTTTTCATCTAGCGATGGTGCCGCAGGAGTTGATAGCGCAGCTTTACCAGACTTGGCGGTAACTTTGACTGATGACGATTCAGAGTATTCCGCGGGGTCATAGGTTGGGGGCTCGTAGTCAGCAGGGTCATATTCTGGAGGCAATGAGGCTGCATCTGGACTTTGTGGCCTTGGTACAAACTCAGCTCGCTCCTTGCATAAACGAAGCACTTCATCTAGGTCATCGTCAATCTTATGCCAAAGGATGGCATGTTGAACGGCTTCAATGGGTGGCCGAGGGGGTTCACTGGAAGAATCCAGGAGCGTATGTGCATCTCGTTTGGTCTGCAATTCGAAGACCTGGCGCCGGAGAGTATCATAAATATTGGTACTTGTAGATGAATGCGACGAATCGAGAGGAGGGCGATTGGGGGCATCGGGTGTAATGGCCGAGGTACGGCTGAGATGTGTGAGAAGGGATACTAGGGATTGTGCAAGAGGTGCGTCCGCAGATGAGATTATGTGGTTCTCAATGAGGGAGGTGACCCGTAATTCCAATTCACGAAGTAAAGACGCATCATCGGTTACTTCCAAGGGCTGAGATTGCGAGTCATAGTGATTTCGAAGATTTTGAACGAGGGTGTAGAGCGCTGACGATGAGGTAGGTAACTTGGTCAAAAGAGCCTGGAAACTGGTAGACGAAGTCGTCGGAGACTGGGCTGGCATGGAGTGCCTGCGAGAAGGTACAATAGCTTGCCATTCGATCGTATCTTGAGATAACAGGTTGTTGAGTGTCATCAGGCATGATTGTTCAACTTGAGTCAAGGATGGGCCAAATTCGCGCTATTGGATATGATTGAATGTGTGGATGTAAAGCAAATACAACTGAGAACTAACTGTGGCATCACCTTGGGAAACGTGAAGCGTCAGTGTCGGAGGGGTATCGGAGGTGCTTGGTTCAAGCTTTTGAAGTTCATGTTCAGGAGCCAAATCGAGTGCTTCTGCAGCTAACTCATTCAAGAGTTCCTGTGCGATTTTATCTCGGGGAAATGGTGCCGGAACGTTTGTGTCAAGTTGAAACTGCTCCGTCGTCGCAGAGGCCGTAGAAGGACGTTTGGAGAACGGTCTAAGTCGTTCCAACGTCGCCATGGGGGGTGATTGTGAAGAAGAAATGGCAGACGAGACAAATCTCCAGATCTTAGATTGGGTGAAAGGGGTGCTTATGGGTCCGTCTATGCGTTCACTCATTGCCGCTTGCGGCACGCCTTCTAAAGGCGATGCCCATGCTTGCAATTGGTAGCATCAAGCGGGACCATATGTATACTGTACGTCCATGACAAGATAGGCTATTATGACCCTGCAGTATAAATCGACGTGAAATAGGGATGTCTTGACAACTAGGTGGGTCAGGGTGGGTCAGGGTGGGTCAAGGTGGGTGTGCATTTCCAATCAATCAACTGGCAAATGATTGTGATAACGGTTGTGCTATTGACCATCTCAGATGAGATACTTGTAAAATGTCTAGGCAGGTACGTCCTGGCATGCATAGACTGCAGTACTTCTTCAGGTGGAATCACAGGTCATGAGATTTATGACTCCGAGGATTCTATTTAAATAAGTATTTTATAAACCAAGCTCGTATTCTTTGGAAAGAGTCTTATAAAACTACCGGTTGACTAGACCAGATTTCATTTTGAGCAACTACTTAAGCATGTCCAAGGAGGATCCATTTTGGGCTACTTGAATGAACCCAAACAAAAAGGCTGTGATGTTGCCGCTGCCTGGATTAGCGCCATTAACTTTACGACAGCATAACGATCCAGTACCAAGGAGTCCATGCAAAACCACAAACGAAAAAAACAATAATACAAAGGCCTGGGGTTTCGACAATGATCGAACTTCCCATTTTGAGTAGGCGCCCTTAATCGAGAGCCGGTTAATGCAACGTTCTTGTTGACGTCTTCCGGAGTTTCTCCCACGACCTGGCTCATAGCTGAAATACCATAACAAAAGCGAGATGGATCATAGTAGTCGTCGTGAGTGGCGGTCTCGAAGTTTGAACTTCTGCCGGGCACCATGACTGACTACTTATCGAAGCGCAACCAACCCTTCAACTCCCCATTTATCCTGGCAATACCTCAGCACTGCCTTCTGGCGTTCAGCCTCCTCGAAGCGAGACGAGACAAACACAGAAACGGAAACAAACATTACTTACGCTTCTTGATGCTCTGACGGAATTAAATAATCAAGGATTGGACCAAGGTTGGTGTTGTGATATAAACGAACCATTTGGCATGACATATGACTTTCCATTTATAGACTCGAGTAGTACAACCCTGTTCGATGAGGAGCCTGAACTACGTAAGTTGCTCTCGGTGTCATTATAGCGGGTGCTAATCTTGAAAATAGCGTCCGTCGATGACCAGGTCCAGGCCAAGGGAGCAGAGGTCTTCAACCGCTTTCAAAGGAAAGGCGTGATTTTATCTACTTTATTAGTTGTATTCTAACTTCAAGCTGCTAGTAGATGTGTCCATCAGTTGGATAAAGAGGTCAGCCACATGTCAATATGGCCCTCGTGACGCTTTCTCATACAGTATTCTTGTTTCTCAAGCTTCAGAACTTTGCAAATGCAGTACGACAGCTCGGATCTTCAGTTGGCTTATTATCCTCTTCCTTTCACCTGCGACAGCGTCTGGCCCAAATTTTGTTCCTCTTTCGGGAGAATGCTGCTGACCTCTTTCCCCGGAAAGTTAAACGTGACGAACAGCGAGAGATGCACTCGATGCATGTCGTCCGGGATCGCATTCAGGCGAACAAATCCCGCCGGAAAAGGCAGAAACTTCCACCGAACGTTTCACGTCCGTCTGTCCCGGACGATCTAAAACGGGAGAATTTTACAGACCAGTTGGAGTTTTTGGCCCTGGATATAACCACTTTTTTGGAATGTTTGAATGAGTTTCCTGAATTTACAGACGAAGTTAGTGACCTTGCAATATTCAAATATTTGACCCCCACTAATTACACTACTAATCTACTCATTGTGGTAAGGCCGTGAATGCGAGTATCTTGGCTTTCGAGGGCGATTTGAAGGTAAGACCGCCCTTTTTTGTGAACACATCAAAGTGTCAAAGATCATTGGTAATAGTACTGGGCGTCCTGTCTGCGCGATTTTGAGGGCCAACTCCGGTTTCCTGCTGTTGAACGTTACATCCATGGTGAGTACCGCGATGAAGACGGTGTGTTTTGGCTGAGTACGACAGATCTTTCCGTGGGAGTGGGTAATCATATCGAATCCATTACATCTACTATCGGTGTTTTTGTCGAGGTTGGCGTTCCGACTATCCGTTTTGCACAGAAGCATACGGCGTCAAATTTGTTAAATCTATCCACGGTTGCGACCTTCTTCTCTGCTGTAACTGGTACGTATGTCACCTCTCGTGTATGAAATTCAAAGGGCTAACGGCCTTATGATTAGCAACGACCATACAATTTTCCTTTGATTTAGTAGAGACACCGATGCAGAACGCTGTCAATGCGTTCTGGTTTAGTTCTTTAGTATTTTCTATCGCCTCAGCCGTAAATTCGCTTCTAGGTAAGTTCATCTTTTAACCCAGTTGGTAGAGATCCTTGAAATCACTTTCAGGGTTAACGTGGAAGCAAGCTATATAGTATGTGACGTATTTCTTCTACTCGGATTTTAGTCCACACCAATACGATTTTACAGTCGGTCTCCACGCCATCATGTCCCTTGGTAGGAATATTCTGCCCGTATCCACTTTCTGGTGCTTATGATTTTCTCTAGGTGGGTCCTGATATGGATTAAAAGAAGTCCCTTGATATTCCTGGTAATATCTGTCGCTGCATTCTCTGTCGGACTTGTACTGTTCACGTGGGCTTCTGCTCAGGTGAGCTATTATAAGTCAACGTATGGACTTGTTAACTCATTATCATAGCACATAACAACCCAAATAGTCACTACAGTTTTCACAGGCTTCAGTTCATTTGGACTTGTCGCAGTTTCTGCGTGGTTCGCCTTCGAACGCATCACATACAGTCGTCATAAAGGCAAGAGGTGGCTGGCTGATGTACTTTCAGATATCAATACCGATATTCACAAGTATAGCGGCTTCGAGTGGGCTGAAAACAATATCTTGCCCAAAGTGGACCATGCCGCTAAGTGGGGTAGCGTTCAAATTAAACTTGTGCGACGCAAATTTCTAGAATTTGCTAAAGCCGGTTCGCAATATGTTAGCAAAGCTGTAATTCATGCGACGCGACACCATGTCAATAGTTCGGAAGGTATATTGCCACTGCCAAACCAGATGTTGTCGACTGGCGTTGTGGCATCTCCTCCGACATCTCCGAGTCCCGCAATGCCCCGCCACCGATTATCTAATGCGAGCACAATGCCCGAGTCACCTCGGCCCATAAGTTCGATTTTGGCTATTGCCTCCACGGAAGCGTTAACCGCTGCGCCGGAGGCCTCAAATACTACCATGGAAGGTAGGGCTAGTCCGGGGAGCAAGGGTCGCTTCGCCAATGTTGTTCGTTCGGTGATTATGATGCAGAACTCATCTCCATCGGGAACTCCTCGCAAAGGCACCGGTTTTAGTGGTATTGCAAGGGCGTTGGAACATCCCTCGAAGAAGAACACTCGACGGGATTCCAATGAACCGTACACAGCAGCGAAAGTGTCTCGAATTATACATCTGGCTAATTCCCTCAAGAGTTTGGATATTACTGAGACGCTGCCGGCACATCACGCGCTAGTCCGGCATTTGCAGTTTAGTCCTAATGGTAAATGGATGGCTACGTGCAGCTGGGATCGGACGAGTGTTTTGTACAAAGTGGGCAGCAATGGGGTGAGTAGTTGTGGTGTTTAGCCCTATCAAATGTCCAGCACCAATCACGTTTTGTACCAGGATTTTTTCACGCTTCATCGTACTTTGGCACATCCTCAAGGATTCGCCCACCAAGTTGCCTGGTCTCCGAAAGGCAGCCATTTACTCACCAAGCTACATCACAGTGTGAAGGTTTGGACAGAGGTACGGCACAAGTATAATAACAAAACGTCATCATTAATTGTCGGTAGGATGGAGTATGTATACAGACCATTGATCGACGTCGACCTATTCAAGCAGTTACCTGGCAAGTCCCTCCCTGATTTCTTACCTGTCTAACAGACATATTGATATGTACCAAACCGTCTAGGTTGCCAGGCGGGAAAGGTTCATTATTCTTCAGCAGTCCAGCTTGTTATATTGAAAGCGTTTCACAGAATTCCTTATGGTAGAAGATCAAGATGTACATGAAGTCGTAAGTGGCCGACCGTGTCATTCGAACATTGTTTCACCGGCGGCACTAGAATCTAGCTGGCAAAATTTTGGCATCGCATAAGCTAACACGCTTGAACTCCCATGATGTGGCTATAACGCCGGATCGACAGCGCATACTAGCTGTTGGGACACTGACTGAATCGCCAGATGGCCTCCAGCCTCACAAGGCCCGAAGGGAGAAACGGATAATAGGTACATATGGGCCAATGTCACGCTAAACTGGAACTCACAAGTATCTTAGTATACAATATGACTGAAAAGCAGGTCGAAAGGTCCTTCGACAGATAATCCCACCTGATTTGCTCGACTAATGCAATGCTTATTATAGTCAAGTCCCACTAATGCATGACGTTCGTGACATAACCATCGCAAGCAACGGTCAGTTGGCTTTGGTCAGCTATGAGGACAAGGTAAGATGGCACTGGCAGTACTACGACATATGCACTTAACAAGACGCTTGGATAGGCACCACCTCAACTTTGGCGTCTTGACAAGGTGGGTGACGAAGTGCGGCTGCATTTGCTGCACACATATATGCCTAGTGCGGACGTGGAGTTTGCGGGCACGAGTTACTTTGGTGGGAAAGATGATCAACTTATTCTCTGTGCGGGAAAGAGTGAGTGCCCACTCTCTGACGCTCCGCTGCGTGTTCATTGTGCATATCTGAAGATGGCCACATACACATATGGGATCGAGAGTCTGCGACGCTCCTCCATGATATACGAGTGCCTGATGGAGACCTGACTGGGATTGCGTGGAACGCAAGCTCTGATGTGCCCATGTTCGCCACTGGATCTCATGATGGGCGGGTGAAGATATGGACATCACCAATACCACAACCACCATCGATCAACCATTCTCGTTCTCAATCTAGAACGCCGTCCAACATACCTTCTCGGTCAAGTAGTTGTTCACCTGACTTCATAGAAAGCCCTGGACCTATGCAACCAGACTTCGAACCTTTTTCGCAACATGACTTGTCGCGAAATTCCAGTCGGAGGGAAAGGAGAGCTGAGGGTCTATGAGCTGAGCCGGTATTGTAAACCTCCTGTGGATCTTACGAATGGGCACATATACAATTTTTGATATGCATTAGGTGTGGAGGGGAAAGGATAATACAATAACAATACAAATACACCATAAAACGACCAATATAAGAACACAAAATAGTTCTATACTTCCTGAGAAGTACCCTCCTTCTTGCCCTTTGGAGTCTTTGTCGGTAGAAGCTAAAAGGGGGGTGAGTAACGGAACAGAAATGACAACTGCGGCTAACCTCAGCTTGAATGTGGGGGACAACACCACCCTGGGAGATGACAACGTGTCCAAGAAGTTTGTTCAATTCCTCATCATTTCGGATGGCGAGTTGCAAGTGACGTGGGACGATACGTTGTTTCTTGTTATCACGGGCCGCGTTACCGGCAAGCTCGAGGATCTCGGCAGCAAGGTACTCGAGGACAGCAGCGAGGTAAACTGAAGGTGAACACGTGAATAATACGAAGTTAATCACAGAAATGAAAGTCACCTACCAGGCGCACCCGCACCGACACGCTGGGCATAGTTGCCTTTCTTGAGCATACGATGGATACGGCCGACCGGGAATTGAAGACCAGCTCGAGCTGAACGAGACATGGATTTGCCATCACCACCTGAAGAGGCTTTTCCACCCTTAGCACCTGAAGCTTTTCCGCCTTTGCCAGACTAAAATTCAAGTCAGACTATATGCTTGAAAATGTAAGACATCAAGAAGAAAAAAATACCATTATTGTTTGTTTGTTTGTTTTGAAAAGTGCACTGGGCTTGTGTTGAGTGAGTCTTACGAGCAAGTGGTTACAGAGAGAGAAAGGCGGGCCACGAAAATTAAGTAATTGGCTTATGTATGATGCGCGGTGGTCCGTGCACAAGGAAATTGGAATAAAGTTCAAACCTCTAACGCGTTTGTCACGCGTCAAACAAACATCAGCAAACACAGACACTATAAGACATATCATGCCGTGTTGCTCTCCACCCTCTTCTTTATCGTCCACCACCACCAGCTAGTTACCGACTCCACTTAGATTCTTCTCAAATGGCACCCAAACCCGCTTCCACTGCCGGCAAAGCCCCAGCCTCTACAACTGCGACGAAGCAGCCTTCAGCCTCTAAAGCTCCTGCGGCCGCCAAAAAGACCTCTAAGAAAACTGCGCCTGCTGCTGATGGCGAGAAGAAGAAGCGCAAGAAGACTCGCAAGGAGACTTATTCGTCTTACATTTACAAGGGTGAGTTGTGCTGTGATACCCCCCTGACTTGTGACGCACCTGACGCGCAATGAAAGTCCTCAAGCAGGTCCACCCCGACACTGGTATCTCAAACAAGGCCATGGCCATCTTGAATTCTTTTGTCAATGACATCTTCGAGCGCATTGCCGGTGAAGCCTCCAGTACGTACTTAGTTTGGTACTTTTGCGACCTCCCCTAACCCCCACCCAGAGCTTGCATCATACTCTAAAAAGTCCACCATTTCTTCACGCGAAATCCAAACCAGTGTGCGCTTGATCCTCCCTGGTGAACTTTCCAAGCATGCCATCTCAGAGGGTACGAAGTCAGTAACTAAAGTAAGTTGCTTTCCTGTCTTTTATATTTTCCTGGCTAATTGCGCTCTTAGTTCTCGAGTTCGTCCAAGTAGACCTTTCTATTGTATCGACTGTATTGTATTATTGTAATCTTTTATCAATCTATTTGACTTGTAATTATGCCTGAAGTGTGATGTTGGAAGTTTAGTTGAAATGTCCCCGAGAGGGTATTGAGGTTGATTGACCTGTCCATGCAAAATTTCCCCAGTAAATTTATTCAGTCCACTCGTTGTGTCCATTTGCCTAGTTAATATTCTTGTTAGGAGTAGTGCGGATCTACAGTATCTTGTGGCTAACCCCCGAGCCTTTATAATATTATAATGGGGGGTAAGATATAATATGGAAAAAAAATTCTTGATTAACAGGTAGACTTTGGGTAGGCCTCGAATGTATACAGCGAGCGATGTGTCAAGACTTATATAGATCCGAGTCCACAGTCGAATTGATAATAAGTGCAGCAGAACTGCTTGACATTTGGTAGCGTCCCTGAAACACCATTCCTACGTCTTAAGAATTTCTCCAACCTCTGTTCATTTTTTTGAGAGAGATCTCGACAATAGCGAGATAGTGCTGACAGGATAACTCTTCAGGGGTTGGGCGCAAATTGTCAACCACCCTGCTGGTTCGTATCTGACAGACTCGAACAGGGCATACAAAGGCTACGAGAATAGCTGAATACTCATCCATATAAAATTACTTGCGTTTATCTCTCTCATGGACATTTTTAATATGCCTCCTCAAATGCCTACCACGCCTAAAGCACTTTCCACATTCCCGACACGAGAAACGCCGCAAATCTTTGGAGCTGGAGTTCCGCGAGTTTGGAAAAGAAGCCAGTCCACTATGGTAGGAAGATGCCTCCCGCGGATTTTCCCTTGAGGGACGTTATCGGGATTCATACATGCGGGTGAGCCTCTATGGTAGATACGGAAGTGCTTGGTAGACAACCCTGCAGAACTACTAGTACTCGTTGCCCCAGGGTAGTCCGAGTCCGAGTCACTTATTGTCCAAACTAACACCATCGTCCGGTAAGCCTTCGGTCGAATCAGTTGGGCTTCGCACAAGATTTTCACAGATAGAAGTAGTAGTGTAGACAAGTGTGGGGGGGGAGGCCAAACACTGGTAGGGTGTACCCCCATGAATCGATACTCGGGGAATTCCACGCTGAACGGAGAAATGCTTGGGCATATTCTCAAACCCACAGAAAGAGGCGTCCAGAGGGCTAAAAATGGCGCCAGCGAATATAGTTTCCTGAACCTGGTTGTTTCAGATGATCAATAGTCGAAAGACATGCTCCCGCTATATCATGAACGATGTACGGCAAGAAGAACATCTAAGAGTTCTGTGGCGTTTGCGAACTTTGCCCCGCTGAGAGCGTCACGCATATGCTCGATGGAATTTATGATGTGTAGTAAGGTGTTGACAGAAGCTAGTAGTAACCTGAATGAGGCAAAATGTAAACAAATGCCATCATTACTTCCTTACCAACGGCTTTGATATGGTTAACAGCATCAAATTCATACTTGCTATATCCCATAGAATTACCCCGATATTAGAGTTTAAAAAATCCATTATCGACTATGTCAAAATATCTTTATGCGTCCCGCTGAAGAAAACAGTATTCAAGAGAAGCGAATATGGATGAGCCTTTTTGACAAACAGTCGTCGGGTTACACACATGGACGAAATTTTAAGGGGCAGACGGAGCCAACAGCGAGAATATGACGGAGGGTTATCGAAAGCAAGCTCCCAGTTGTGAAATAGATAGGGAATCCGTTTATCCTGTCTCTGAATGAACCACATACTACTCATTTGTTCAAGGTAGCAGCGAATTCAAATAATGGGACGGTCTTGACAGAGGGGGGGTATCACAATATACACCTTTGGTCCAGTGGCTGGGCCGCCAATTATTGCTCGGATCTGGGGAGCTTGATCAAAGTGGTCTGGACAGGACAACGCGGTATGACACTCGATGTCACGAAGTCTCATTACTCGCACTATTAATTTAGGTACCCAATTCTAGAGTGACCCTATTGCTACCCAGATTGAACTGAAATAGAGTGCACAGCTTGTCCGCGCTCGTAGGCAACGAAGAACTTGCAATATTGAACCATTCAAAATAGTTCATCATACCAGAGGTTCATTAGAGTAATATCCCTTGATAGACGTTCACGGGCGATGTAGGGCGAATAGCGGTTACGTATCAAATCAACGGTGGGCGACAGATCTGTGTATTGCTAATGCTCAAGATCACCACTAGAAGCATTTAAGTAACTACTTGAGTACCTTGATGGATGTCATCAAATTATAGGATTATTTGTTCTATCTAATGATGCGTATACAATGAGCGAGTGTACCAGCTTCAGAAATATACTGTCTCACTGTGTTATCACTCAAGTAGCGCTCGAGTGAGTCAGTTCATAACGGTCGGGTGGAGCAATGGTGGCTCGTCACTTTCCGGTACTTTAATATCAGGTGAAGGTTGCGGGTTCGAGTCCCGTCCTGATCGTTCTTTTTTACATTTAATTTTTTGCGCCGACTTTTTGGACCTCGTCAGATTTCGTTACATAGTCACTCGTCACACAGGTATTGCAGTTCTCAGAAATTCGATGGATGGACGTATCTCTGAGGATAGCGGCCCTAGCTCCAACACCCAATTTGGAACTTCTCCTGCACCAGCCTTGGCTGCAGCTAATGAAGCCCTCGCCCAAATGAGGTTGTCTTTTGACAGCTCGCCGGGAGGCGGCAGCCCTGGTCCTTCCACTGTCAATGGGTTCTCATTTACCACTGGTGAGAAAAGTATAAATGGAGAAGGAGATTTGGCACAATCAATGCAAGAGGATCTCCAAAGAACTAAGCAGGAGAATGAAACATTAACAACGAAGTACAATACGCTCGTGGCAAAGCTTACTGCTATGCGAACTTCCGTAGAGAGCAAACTCAAGCGAGACGCAGTGAGTGCAGGCCATTATGAATGCCTTGTCTATTGTCTTCCTTACGACTCTTACTTTAGGAAGAACTGGATCAGAGAGAGCAGCTTGTTCAACAATTAACCGTCCGGAACGACGACTTAGCGTCAACCATTGAGAGATTAACAGATGAAGTAATACAGTCTAACCAAGAAGCCGAACGATCCTCTCGCGAACTTGAAACTCTACGGGCAAGAATCTTTCAGGATAGCGCGCAAGAGGTTGCTGCGCGCGAACACGAGCTTATGGAACTGCAAAGTGAGCTGGAGAGATGCCGCATAGAGCGGGACGAATGGGAACAGGCTCTGCAATCGGAGAGAGTCGTCTCGGATGGCATGAGAGCGGATCTCGTGGGTGTCAGGCGAGAACTCGATCTAGAGCAGGCTGCGAGGGCGAAAGACGCCAGTGAGTTGGCGAAGGAGCGCGAGAGAAGTGCAAATCTCCAGTCTGTTCTGGAAGACTTCCAATCCGGTTTGTGTGTTGTTGCGTGGTTGATAGTTTTAAACTGACACACGCCCAGCCAGAGAACACGAGACCCGGCAGGCTGTTCATGAATACAAGGAGCAACTACGACAAGCGACCCAATCTCTCGCAGAGTATAAATCTCGTGCCTTGCGAGCAGAAGTACGTGACAATGCATCTGTACTGTTCCTCTTCCTGAAATTTCTCCAAGGTCGAATTAGAGGAATCGTCAACAAATACGCATCGTAGTGCAGCCTTAGAGAAGGAGGTCAAAGAAAAGCAGCTTCTGATAGGAAAGCTACGGCATGAAGGTGATTAGCCTCTCGTTCTATTCAAGAATTGGTGGTTTCAATTCTTATGCAGCTGTCATCCTCAATGAACACCTCACCGAAGCCATCCGTCGATTACGAAGAGATGCTTCAGATAACAATGTGGACCGGTTCGTCGGAGCCCTCTTGCCGTTTTATCATACTTATAGTCGTTATTTAGACGACTAGTCACAAATGTCATCCTCTCGTTCCTTACGACACTACGCACCGATAGCAAGCGATTTGAAATACTAGCACTCCTCGCATCCATCCTATCATGGTCAGATGAAGAACGCGAAAAGGCGGGTCTACAACGTTCAGGCTCGGGGTCTGGACTGCTCTGGGGTTCAGGCAAGGGCAAGGCGCCCGAATTAGAGAAAACCGATGAAACTGAGGTGAGTCTGCCTTTTTTTCTCTCCGCCGGGCACAGCGCCTGACATGCCCCCCGCTCCGTAGTCCTTTTCAAAAATGTGGGTCGAATTCCTTCTCAAGGAAGCCGCACAGGGCGCGTCGAGTTCTGGCGGGGTAGCAACACCAACGAGCACACGCAACGGCTCTCTGCCCGCCTCGCCCGTTCTATCGCCCCAAAGCGTAAAAATGGGACGCATCTCCTCGTTTAATGGGACCAATACCCCTGGGATGGAATACTCCGAGAGATCCCCCCCTCCTCGTCGAGGTAGTTTACAGCATCAATGATACCAGTACCCGTTTAAATGCATCTTATCTAAATTCGCATTTCCATACGCATGGCTTGTTGGACTTTTTGTATATACACTTCGTGTACCATGTATTCGTATTATCGGGGATGCTGATGATTATATATTATTATAGTCGTACACATCAATATTAATGGAAAAAAAAAGTGCAACATCCACATCGTATTTCTGCATACGTGTCACGAATAAACTGGAACAATTAAAAATATCATTATGAGTGTGTAGTTATAGGACATAAGAAGAGTTTTGATTTTTTAGCTCTTGGAAGATGACAGATGGAGGCAAAAATGGCCCAGTTTTACAGCGCCTTGCTAGCTCAATCGGTAGAGCGTAAGACTCTTACAGCCCTTCTGGCCGGGTAAGATATCTTAAGGTTGCGGGTTCGACCCCCGCGTGGGGCTAGACTTTACCTTCTTTTTTTTTGCTTCCGAACGTACACACGACCCCCGTCGCGTGAGGCTAGAATTTATCTTTTATTTTTATTCCTTCCGAACGCAAACACGATCATCATGGCATGATATTTTGTGAGAAACAAATACATGATTCGTACGGCAGATATATCACCTGGTGGCCTGAGGGAGTCAATATCTCCACGTGCATGAACAAGTTATACTAGATATGGCATACTGATTAGGACGGTGTGGTCAGGCGATCACTCATTAACAGGTATAATATCAAGTCCCTCATATAGTAGTCCTTATTGGTCGCACAACCAGTGTAAAAAAAAATGCATCTGTATTGTTCAACTTGCGTCTACTGGCTTGGTTTCAAAAATTTCCTTCGAGTTCTAATGATATCTCTCTCATCCTCGCTCTACTTTTGACGTTTGTATATTTTCCCGATGAAGCTGCGGAAAATTTCACGTCTCAGCACGACCTGGGACACGGAGTTAGTACAAGTGCAGGGCCAAGAACTCCAAACAATGGCGTGCACACACCTCTCCCCAACGCTGCTCCTCAACAACATTAATCATCTCGCCGATGCGCTTGTATGCGTTCTCCTCGTACTCTGTGTACCGTTCACGGATGTTTAATTCCTCAAAGATAGCTTTACATTTTGCTTCTGCCGACGCAGATTTACGACCATAGTTGGCCGAAAGCACGGAAAGCTGTTCAGGCGTGGCAAACTGCATGAGGATAACAAGGTAAACGACGCTTGACACTGCGGGAAAAAAAAAAATCAGGTACCTTGAGCGCGGTACAGACAACCCAGCTGCATTTATTATCCAGGATATCGGTCCCAATCTTTCCAATGTCGACGCCGAAACAGTCCAAATAATCGTCCTGGACCTGGAAATACTCTCCAAGCGGCAACAGTATGTCGAGCGCAACATGATATGGCGAAACGGCAGGCAAACCACTTGTCGTGGTTGGTGTCGGTGTGCCGTCGAAGCTTAACGTTCGCGCAAGGGTGGGCATCTCGTCTGGGACGGGGACACCGACATAAATCATCGCGAGTGCGACGGGAAGGTAGAAGGAGTAGTATGCAGTCTTGTAAATGACGATGAGGCGGTGCTTTATCAGCGAGAACTTGGAGAGGTCAATCTTGTCTTCTGGGGCGGTGATGAGGTCGATCAGTTGACCCAGCTCCGTGTAATATGTCATCTGGGGGCAGAAAGTCAGCGATAGTGCTGCCATGCAATGCAGCCGGAAGATGCACATCGTGGTACAGATCGAGGAGATCGGCATAGAAGGAGCGTTTCCTACCGTGGCGCATTTAGTCACTCATATCGATACAAAGTGCATAAAGCGAATCACACCTGAAATAGCGCTTTAGAAGGTGGTAGATGGCACCCTCGAGCATGAACGCGTCGTTCACGGCGATCGTTCCGACCTTGTCAGGCTGCTCAACGCGGTACCAGCATGCCTGATCGCGCCGGGTGACCGACGAGTCCATAAGGTCGTCCGAGACCAGGAAAAACGCTTGCAACTGGCCCGCAGCGCATCAGTTCCCCGCTCGCTCTCTGCCACGAAAGGGAGCCAGAATACAAATACATACAAGCTCGACGCCCCAGCCCAGCAGCGCCACCTCAAAGTACTCGTCATCCCCAAGTCGGGCTCCACGCATAATCTCGACGGTGTCCACGACGGATATGCCGCGATTCAGCTTCCCCCCCGGGACATTGTATTGGAGACTCTGTGACGGCCCGTGTCAGCGCGAATGAGGCCCTATACAACACGAAAAAAACGATGGGCGGGGCGCGCACCCGTTCAAACCAGGATGTCGCATCCGGCGGCATATGGTTGTCCTTGAGAAACTGGACGAGTTCCGCCCGAATACGGGGCCAAACAGAGAGAAAGCGGTCCTTTTTGGCAGACATTGTGATGAAAGGGTTAAGATGGAGGAGGGGAGACAAAGTCGGGGTGGGTGGGAGGCTTAAATTGCGTCGTTACAATAGTTGTAAATCCGGCGTTCTCCGCCACACAACGTCGTCCCACCCCCACGTCCCTACGCTATAGCTCATTGGTGCCTGCCAGAATCCACTTAATTCACTTCTGATAATGCTGCATCACCGGTTGGCGACGGGTAATCAGACCCCGAATCGACAAAGTGCCAAACCAGACACTGAACATATGCTCATTGTGCCACACTCATATATACACATACCCACACACACACATATATAACTTTGTGGAAATAACGAGATCATGGGTGATTTCCAGTACTGATATCCTCTGCTAAAGTTCCTGAGGTCATCGATAATTTCGAATCATTCTACCGGCCAAGTTCCTCGTCACAGCTGGAGGTGGCAAGAAACGGGGTGCATCGTTTCGTCCGGCTGTCCGCTGTACTGTAGTGACGAATTCGATTCGGAAAAAAATCTCTTAGGGCTGATCATACACATGTCCCATATACTGGTGCAACCCGGAAGATACATTTATGGTGCCGATCGATATCATATAGTGCCCATTAACTATGTGCAGGGCCAAGACCTATGATTACGTAGGGGCACAAGAGCCCTTGATTTAGCGCGCACCTTACATATTGCAAGATTTACTCGGATACAATGACATGAAAATTTTATTCATCCACACATCCAAGCTTTTCAAAAAAGATCACAAAAAGACACAATCTATTACTGTAATGGCAACTCTCGGCTTTTTCATCAACTCAACAAAAAATAAAAAGGAAAAGAACATGCGATCAATGAGCGTAGGTGTTTATATTATGAGATCGGAGGTGGGATTGAGAACGAGAATGAGAAGGTGGGGAAAGAGGAAGGCAGGATGACAAGTCAATGGAACGAGAAAGCACGATGGAAACGATCCTGAGGTGCCACAACGTATATGCAAAGGTTATATCTAGGCATACCGGCGCAGGTCTGTTGCAACGCGCAAATGAAGGAGGGAGCGACGTGGTGAGGGAGGTGAGACTGAGTCGCATATACAAGTGTGTTAATATCATAGAACAGTACGATAAAGGTTGGGGTATTGGATGCCATGAATGGGAATGCGATGTGCGAAGCTGGAAAGGAGGATGGAACTTGGTGTTGGTTATATGCGAGGGGATGAGATATTGCAGCTGCAAGAAACAAACAGGAATCGGCGCAGGCACTCGAAGAAAACCAATGAAAACTCACCACTCAAAGACCACGATCTAACCAATATGAAACAAGAGGGGTGCACACTACCACCCAACGAAGTATCGAACAAAAAAGAAAGACGCGGGCTCTAAAGACATTGCCGACGACTATGAGAAAAAGAGGAGACAACAACTACAACGTGCAGGAATAGAAGAATGGGTAATATGGCTAAATGGCACACAAACAAAACCCAAGAGCGAGGAAAGCTTAATAGGAGAAGTACACAAAATAATAGGGAGAGGTTGCATAGGATGGGTGGGCCTGGGGGTCGTGAAAAAAAAACAACGTCCATGCCGAGTTGTACCGATACACAGTGATGCAGATGCAATGCAGATGAGAAACGGTTGGTTACTTGACGTGAGGAATGATGGGAAGGCGACAGGAGAGAGGGGGGAATCCTGTCACTTTTTTTATACAGCGCGGAGTAAGGGAGAGTGCATGAGGTAGTGAGACTTTGGTGACACGGTGAGTACGAAGGTTAGATCGTATAACGCCGAAGGGGATAAATATACGCCAAGAAATAAGGGCGGATATGGAATAGAGGCGGTGACGATCCTGGTGTAAGCGGCGTGCAATGCTGTATAGAGTGAATGCCAGGGTGTAATGGGAAAAGTGGATCGTCAAAATGAGCGCGGGTGTCCTAATCGAAAATACCAGACCGAATATAAAGCCGTATGATGAAATGATATGGTAGTAGTACAATTGCAACCTTACTCCCAAAAAGTAAACCTCAAAACTCGAATACAGTGATGGTCAAGATTACTTACATTATTTACTGTTTAAGCGCAAGAAGAAGCTGGGTGTCGGCAAGTCGACTGGCTCAGGAGCGATTTGGAAACTGGAGCTCGCAAAGAGCTGGCGACTCATATCAACACTCTCACGATGGGTTCCCTTCTTGCGCGGTGGGCTGGGGGTCCCAGTACCAAGTGTCGCTGGCGCAGAAGAATGACCCGTCTCGCCAAATAGCTTTGCCATCTTCTTTTGGAATTGACCTTTGGGTGAACTGTCGGCCTCATCCTCGGAGAAATGGAATATCCCTTCCACACCAGTGGCGCGGCTGAGGCTGGCAGGCTGAGAAGGTGCACGGCGATGGTCTGGACGGATTTGTCTGGGAGGCGTGACAGGCAACACATGCGTGGACCCAAGCGCGGGGGTCCTTGCGCGAGGAGCGACAGGGCGCTGTGGGAACGTGAAGAAGGGGAACTGGCCTTGAGTAGCGCTACGTTGAAGCGGGGCCGTCTTCGGTCCGTCGTTGAAAGCGTTTACCCATGCACGATCGTTGCTGCCGGTCTGTTTGATAGGGGTAACAGGGTCCTCATCCTCCTCTTCCTCAGAGTCACCGGGCGCAGGGAAGTCCCACTCAGCAAGAGGGAGTGCCGCACCGTCAGCAGCAACACGTTTAACCTTGTTTCTGCGCCGTTTCTCCTTACGAGTCGACCTGGGTGGAAGACTGGTCTGAATTGTAAGCTTCGAAAGGGCAGGGTCAGAGCGGGACATTGGTTGGCGATGTGGGGGAGTCTGAGCACGGCGACGTTCCGGAACAGGAATTGGTGCCGACGCCATTAGTGGTTTGACAGGGGTAGGGGATGGTTCGCGGGGTAAGATGTTCATAACGGTATTATCTGCACTATGGTCTTGGATAGTGGCAGTAGGAGTTGACTTGTGACGACTACGACGAGTGCGGCCGGTCGGATGGGCGGCTATGGCGAGAGGTGGGGCTGTGGGCGCTTGCGGTGTCGGGATAACGGCTGGAGATTCTTGGTCTGCCACGACCATCGCTGCACCGAGTATTGATGGTGCAACGGGAGCAGCGGGTGGGTTGCTGTGCCTGGGTGATACCGGTTGCTGTTGCTGCTGTTGGGGTTGTGCTGGAACTCCAACCGACGTCAGGTCTTGTGTAGGGCGATGAAAACGGCCCCTTGGTGGCAGACGAGGAGACTGAGAGCGTTGACCCCGTGGCTGTTGGCGAATGGGTTTTGCAACAGTCAACATGCCTGGAGTATTTGTTGGATGGGGGACAACAGTGAAACCAGACATCGAGGCAGGATGGCGCCTATGGCGAAAGTTGAGAGGTTGAGGTTTGTGAGCTAAAAGCATTTGTAATAGAGGAGTTAGTAGTAGAGAAAGGGATTTGAGGATGGGGACGGAGACAAGGTCGAAAATGAGGAGAGGATAGGGTGCAGGGCTACAGAAGGAGATCGTTGATGGTGGTGGGAGATACGAAAGATGATTAGCCCTTGTCTTATATCGGAGTTTGAATGAGAGCGACTCCGATGGTCCACATGGTCCCACTCATAGCCACGTGACCCTAAATAGGCAACTCCATCAATGGGTCTACCAATAGGAACTCATAGCAATACGCGAATACGACTTCTACTATCAACACACTACTACATTAGGCTCTCCGCGTTTAGTTAAATGATATCCGCCTCTTTACTTATTCAATAACCCCATATATCAATCAACGAGAAGCATCTTGTTGGGATCTTCAATGTACTCCTTCACACGCACTGCCTTTCTGTCAGAAAACAATAGGCCGCTGAGGCAACCATTCAAAACGCACCAAGGAAAGTCACCGCCTCACGTCCATCCAATAACCGGTGGTCATAAGTCAGTGCAACTACCATGATCGGCCTAATCACAATTTGCCCATCCACCACAACAGCCTTATCTTTAATCGCGTGCATGCCTAGCACGGCTGCTTGCGGAAGATTTATGATCGGTGTCCCGTACAGACTTCCAAACACGCCGCCATTAGATCTGTAAAAAGAAGTCAGCCCATCTCTTATGAAGCCAAATGAGTAACCCACATCGTGAACGTTCCGCCTGCCATATCCTCCAGAGTCAACTTTCCATCTCTCGCCTTCTTTCCGAATGCTGCAATCTCTCTCTCCACTCCAATCATGCTCAAACTCTCCGCATTCCTCACTACAGGCGTAACAAGTCCTTTCGGCGTCGCCACGGCCACACTCAAATCCACATAGTCCCGATATACAATTTCTTGGCCTTTGCCATCAGCCGCGTCCTCGATGGATGCGTTCGCGGCGGGTATCTCTTTCAGCGCCAACGTGCACGCCTTCGCAAATGCACTCATGAACCCGAGCTTTACTTCGTGCGTCTTGAGTATCTCGTCCTTGTACTTTTTCCGCATAGACATGAGCGCGGACATGTCAATCTCGTTGAACGTAGTTAGTGAAGCTGCATTATTTTGCGATTCTTTCAATCGTTCTGCAATACGCAGACGCATCCGATTCATTTTCACCTTGCAGAGTCAAGTCAATAAATAGGTATCACTCAAAGCAGCCAAATACTCACCCGGGTCTCGGAGCGATTTCCAGGCGTTGAAGGAGATGGGGTTTTGAGCTCGGGTTTCGACTGTAGTTCGTCCTTCTTTGAGGATCCCGACTTCTCTGTCTTGCCCTGATCAACCCTGTCGGCTTCTTCCCTCTGCGGGGGTGGCGGCGGCGGCTGCTTCGACTCCTACACCATACCTAAACAGAGATACATACCGGCGGTGACCGCTACGTACCTGTTGGTCTTTCGGCTCCGCCTTGTCCTCTGTTTCTTTTAGCTGCTCCCGCACTTCGGAGCCCTCAGTAGGTTTTGATTGGGCTGCAGATAAACAGATATGTACTGGCGCGCGGACAGTAAAGGTGAAACACACTTACTTTCACCCTGCGCGCCCGCCTCAATCTTGAACAAATCCTGTCCTACTGTCACCGTGTCGTCCTCGTTAGCTAGCAACTCGACAATTTTCCCAGCCGCCGGGGCGTTTACCGACACATCAATCTGACAAATGCGCGCACATCCACGTGTAAATTTTCGGGGCTGTACTCATCCCCATGGGGTCTGCGCACCTTGTCCGTCTCAATCGTCGCAACCTCCTCATCCTGCTCGACGTATTCGCCCACTTTCTTCTGCCACTGCTTCAACGTGCCCTCTGTGATAGATTCCGCCATTCCAGGGACTTTGACTGTCTCCGTTTCTGCGTATTAATTGTATTAACAAACCTCTTATTTCTCTCTAACACATTAAAATATGCTACATACCAAGCAATCTGACGCTCGTATGAAACCTTGCTCGCGCAAGAAGCACTGACCGTGCAACATTCCTATGTAACGCCATAATCAGCCAATTACTCGAGTGGCACTAGGAGGAGAAAACAACAAGGGAAGTACACACCGATTCCCTAATGTTCTTGACCTGGTCAACGAAATTATCCGTTTCGAGAGCATGTTCCAATCCTGAAACTATGATGGGTAAATAATCCTGATGTGGTGTCGGGCAGATGAGGACACGGGGAAAGAAGAGGAAGGCTGGATCGATGGTAATGGGATAAAGTTGTCGGTGGTGTTGTCACGGGAGTTGGATGAATGATGCAGACTGGGGGCGTTTGTGGGTGTATTTTTTCAATTCAATTCAATGTTAAATTACTTGGCAATCACTTCACTGCCTGGGCCAATTCGGATATATGTATTTTCCACCATTCAAAGTCATTCGCGTGTTCCCCTTGCAATGAATACTCATATGTACAACATTGAAATTACTCGACTGTGGAGACTGAACACCATCAAGGCGGAAGTCAAATGAAGTCAAATGAAGTCAGGTGTCATACAGCAAGTGTCGACAGTTGAGGTACCCGCGCCATCCACTGTGGGATTCGGAGAATATTTTTGGATTAAAAAATTTTTGTTACGTATCGTCACCGAATAATAATACACGGGTTCTTATATCTCCCTTTAGAGTATTTTTAATCAGGCAGTTCAATTTCACATATTTTCCCGGACTAATCAGCTGAACGCAGACGCTAGTGAGCAACCATGCCGAGGCATGAGGCGAACGATCAGCCAGTTCAACTTGGGCTTCCGAAGGCTCCCAGAGTAATAGCACCCCTTATGCGCTGTTTCACCATTTCATTAATATCTCCGGGCTGTCTCGCAAAAGTTTAGAATCAAGCTATTGCGGATACAGAAGAACCGGACTTACCACAGCCCCGGAAATAAGGCTTCCGAGAGTCGCTGCAACATTGCTGCCTTCGCATTCCATCCGCTCCGAGGTTCTGTGCCTCTGAAATATAGTGTCACGCTTAAGGGCGAAGCCGGGACCCGGAACATCCTGTTTAGTAGGTCATTCGCGGGTCTGAAGATGCAAAAATGAATAAACATGCGCAATTATTCTGTGATCTGTTTAATATTGGTAAAGACATGGATCAAAAGGCACAAAGTCTATAATACCGTCCACTCACCTCAATGCCCTCATATCACAAATCGTCGTATTTCTACATCCTCCCTCATCATCACATGGTTGCACATCTCCCCCTCTTGATAATCGCTCATTGAACAATTGAAATGCTGTATTATTGCTCTCGAACACTTCCGTGAGTCTGTGCCAGAATGCAGCGTCAAGGGGAGAGCTACCGGCAAGCGGCGGTGTAGTGAGGGGTCCATAGGACTCTCGAGCAGAGTAGTAAAATTGCCAGGTTGCTAAGAGAGGATAAGATCCATGTAATTGATTAAAATAAGGCTCACGTTTCGTTTGGAAATTTGGATCAGAGGTGTTTGCTTTGACAGTATCAGGATTCCGAACAGCTGGAATGGTTACATCTCATTCTGGACGCACTGATGAACACTTTCATATCCATAACTTCCAGTGTATCCGGATCGATATCGTATAGCTTGAAAGCAGGATTGCCACCTATTGTATACGCATGCTTGAGTATCCCTTTCCCATCAACATTATAGAAAAAATGTCCCACTTGTAGGCGTCAAGGCTGGACCAATAAAAGCAATGCTATCCGCCGTTTCCGCCGTTTGGTTATCATAGTCTGAGTACGCAATCTCAAATTCATCCTACCAAGCGGTAAGGTAATTCATAACACGGAGGTGAGGCAGATGATGCATAAACACACCTTGTGACTATGCCCGTAAAAATGCGCCGCAATTGTATGTTTATACCGTTGCACAATCTGGTCCAAGTAATTGGACTACCAAAATTCAATATCAGTTATCAAGGCTAAGTCGTTAAATCAACTCCGAAACACTCTTTATTAACCTGATCATGGAATATGTCGGCTTTACCCAAAGGAATATGTCCAAATAACCAAGCGCGTTCGCCTGCATCCTCGGCGGCTTGAAGTTGATCCACGATGAATGCCATGATACCATTTGGATCGGCACTGAGCAACATGAGCGAGTAGTTTATAGATATACTGTAAAACTTACGGCATGTTGTCAGTGTCATACAACCAAAAACTGAGATGAATTAAACGATTCAATTGGAAAGCAAAGCAGTTGATTAACACACTTTGATGGATACCTAAAAAGGGACTTTATTTAATATGAACCTCAATATATCCAGAGACGGTCGTAATACCAGTACTGAGTGTTGATAGAGATGAGTCTGTGTTCCCGTTAGACTGAAAAAAATGTTGCTGCGAGAATTTGCAAACCGGAGGTTAAGATCCTTCATAACTACGCTGTATGATCCGGAAATATGGTCGAGCTGATTTGCTGCCTGCCAGTGGATCCATCGCTAAAACGGTGGTCGGGGGCTGTATGCATGATAGGAAGTTGACTAAGAAGCTAACCTTCCATCCTGCACTTTGGGTATCAAATACCCATTGCGCATTGAGCGATGTAATCGTATCATTTCTTGGAAAGCCATTGACTGGGGCGCTATCGCTGGATGTAGGAAGGCACTTAGATCTATGTTCGGTTAAAATGAGGGTAACCCACTGATTCCCTGTTGTTGTTTTTTTTTTTGTGATTTAAGGAAGGAAGATATTTCAAGGGGAGACGAGACATACCAATCGCCCCAAAGACGGGAGCACCTACCTTTGCCGCCATTTGGGCGTTCCAGGCTTTCAGATCTGTTTCACCTTCCCTACATGCATATTTCTCGTCAGATCACGAACTCAAGTCAAAGCAGAGCACATACGCCTTATCAACTAGCCATGTCGCACCTTCAATGGAGTCTGCCCCGTTAGGGTATTGGTGTTTCTTTTTCGATGCTCACCTTCAATAACATCTCCAGTGAAAAGAGAAAACTTCGCTCTTGATCCAAGCTCATTCATCGCGCTCAAGAGGCTATCAGCGAGCGCAGGAGGACTATCACATTTATGGTTTCCAAACGGGCCAGCAGGCTCTGTAACAGGGCCTGTTTTGTCAGCGAAATTGCGACAACAGATGTTCTTTGTGCAATTAGCATCTGATCCGACCTTTGACAGAGCATTTAGACTTCTGCGAGACTGAAAATAAAGGGAAAACGCTACGGTATATTGTCTGTCTATGTGCACGTCGCTGATATGAATGACTTGAAAAGGCACTCTTCTCTGGGATTTGAATTGTTTTGGGTATTGAGGAGCAGGTTTAGGGAAAGAGACGTTAAAGAGTTGTACTGGTGGCTGGGTGCACAGGCCAAAGGTGACGGTACAGAATTTGACGGCAGTAGTGCCGCCTACAGTAAACTGGCGGAGAGAGTGCGCTAATACGGGTCCCGTTAGATTGAAAGTTCCAGCACAGACGTCATCGTCCTGGAGCTATAAAGGCCTTCTTTGTCAATCTAACTCACTGTGGTAAATCGTAATGAACCTTCAACGCCTCGCAAATTTCGGTGAACGTTTGAACGAACGGATCATTTCCGAGATGGGCAAGTGTCTGTAGAGGAACTAATAGAGCTTGACAAGATGTGCAATCGACCGCATTTTTGAGAGCGGCGAGAATATCATCCAAGAGATCTGCCTTGGACAAAGTGAGAAACAATAAGAGACTCGACACAGAAAAAAAAAAGTAGCGTATCTTGCTACCACCCATTGTGATGGACAACAGACCTCACTAAAGAATCATTGCTCATTTATGTGGAACCAGCTGAGGGATTCAACCTGGGACCACATGGGTCTCGGAGTTTCTTTTATGTTGAGAACCACTAAACTGATGTGGTTGAAATTTATACGGGTCTGTTAATATCATTGGTCCAATGGGAAGATGTATATTCTGAGCTTACTACTGAATCAAGACAACAACCGCCGTTGTAATCTACTATTTTTTCCCACATTTCGGACTTAATTGTCATACTATTTGTACTAGCATATACAGTAACAAATTCATAGGCTAAGTCAATATATCTTGGGGTGCGAACTTTGAGCATTTATGTAGTTCTGCATATGCGTGTTTGGTACTAATGCTAGTCTCATAATTCTTAAAAATATTTCACGCGCTTGGAAAAAGATATATGTATTTGGCTCAATAGTAAACTGTTGGGAGGAAGGAGCCCGCAATTTACGAATATACAAAAATATAATCTCACACGAAATTCGAACCCGCAACCTTAATACTCTTACCCTGTCAGAGGGACTGTAAGAGTCTTACGCTCTACTGACTGAGCTAGCAAGGCATGAACGTTACTGCCTACATTCTAACAGAACTGAACAACGACAACACCATTGTAACGTTCTGCAGTTGAGTCTGCTATTTTTCCCACATTCCAGACATTTGTCATACTGCACCTTACATGTACAAGGAATAATATTTTCCCTTCTACGCTCTTTAATTGTGTGGTCTTTGGTCCTCTTAAATACACTATTTACATACTATACTAGTTCAACGATATTGGCAGACCGATATCAGTAACAGTTGGCGCCAGACAGAAGAATACTAATAACTCTGGCACTTGTGAGAGTCGGCTGCCACGGGCAACTTTTCTCATGTGCGACCATGAAGATCGGCAATAGATAAAAGAAAATCATAAGTATTATCGCAAGACTTCCCCAGGCTCACCATGGCGGATAATTCAACTAGTCGTGTCCCTGACCGAGCCAACTTGAGATGAGACTCAATCAAGATCAGTTTCTCCGTACTCCCCTCCCGGTGGATCTGGACCAAGGTCGGGACCCTCACCCCAATCTAGACTCGCAAATACTATAGGGTTCCGATTCCTATATAGTGGTTAGAAGAAACATCTGTCTTAGAGTAGAGAAGAATTACCCAACACGATAATTCTGTCCTGTCCAATACCGACTGAGTGAGGCTGATACCACAGCCCTACACGCTGTGGTAACTGGCGCACGCCATGGAATTGGAAGGGCAATTGCACTCCGTTTCGCTGAAGACGGTCTCAATCTTGTTGTCAGCGACATGCCAAAAGAAACGAATGTACTCAACGCTTTGGTCCGCGAACTCACTGCGAAAGGCCGTACGTGCATCGGCGTGGTTGGTGATCCATTCCAAGCGGCAGATGTTCAGAAGATTGTCGACACGGCAGTAAATGAGCTCGGCGGATTGGATGTCGTACGTCACTTTTAATTCGGAAACCTGGGTAGTGTTAACAACGCCCAATGATAACAAGATGGTGGCAAATGCTGACATGGGGATCTCCAATCCGATCGTTGACGGTAATTATCTTTTTTTTCGGTCCATTCCAGTTGCGAGCACAAAAGATGGAATAAACATAGTTCCTGTCGATGAATGGGATCATATTCAGGCATTCAACCTCCGCAGCGCATTTTTAGGCAGCAGCAATACAGATGATCAAACAAGGAGAGGAGGGCGCATAAGTGGTCCGACCCTCTCTCACCCAATTATTATTCCAACCCACTTCCCAACTTGTAATTCCAGGCGCAACAACAATACTTTTAAACCAAGGTTTGAGGGTTTTGTTTGTAGTTCCCTTACCAGGAATGATGTCTTAAAGGTACTTCCGAATGGGCTGCATATTCCACTAGTAAGTTCGGTGTAAGGGGTTTGATACAATCCGCCGGTAAGCAAATTGGTTTATCAATGTATTGATATGCTCACAACTGCCAGTTGGGGAATGGCGCAAATACGGAATTAGTAGTGCTGTCGATATTCCTCAGTGTATTATATTCTCTCGGTGGTCCCGTTATTCTATCAGCACCCAATATAATCCATGAAGATCAGAACACACGAGCTGCGAATGGTGAGTAACTTCATATTCTCAGAGGAAACAACTTTACCTGCATATACATTAGGCGAAGCCCGAACGAAGTTCCCTGTCGTGTCATAGTTGCCCCGGCATCGCATCTGGCCGGAGACGAAACGAGGTTTATAACAGGTATGTTCCATTTTGAGGCAACTAAATAAAGTTCTCAACTTGTAACTGTTTTGAAGGTCAGGCGATCAGTATCAATGGAGGTATTCAATTCGATCAGGTTTTCCTGGTTCATGGATATGCACATGCAGTGATTATGTAAACTGCCCACAATGGAAGCGTCCTTGATTAAAAACACTTGAGAAGTAAGCATGTTGAGGTAATTCAATATAATTAATATGTTAAGTGATTATTCAACGTATTTGGAATCTTTGTAGGAGCCCAGTAATATTTGTATTTACCAATTAGCTATTGCACATTTGGTAGACGTTACGCAAACATCATTCAAGTTGAATTTTATTAGTCGATAACATTTTTATGATTCAGAGTAACTTTTGAGAAGGGAGGATTAAAGCAATTACTAAAGGTTAATTGTATTGTCTGAAGCCACAAAACGCACAAGATGGTTTATATTCGAACCAGTCTAAAAAGACGGGCTTGGACGGTATTTCCCAAGCGGGGATGTCGAAGTAGTATTTATATGCACTTTGACTGTTGTGTTGCCCCTGTTTTTGGTCGTCAACTCTTGTGTGCTCAACGATATTGTAAGCCCAGAGTCTTACGTGCGGACCTTTTTCTAGTTACGTAATCGCCGTGTGTGCCATTCGCTAGTTCATCGAGCAATACACCGTAGTCCTATCAACCTGTGCAACCCGGACCCAGTGAACCTATTTGACGACTGACTTTCAGATATTGGATATATCGTTAGGAAACACGCTGCCCGCAAGCGCAAATATTGTAAAATGGTTTTTTATTATCTAGAAGGCTACTGGTGGAGGTGCCCTAAACTGTTTGCCTCCGGATATAATTTGCCAATTTAAGCTGGCATAACAATCACATATCGACTAGGCATGTACATATGAGCTTTAAGTCTCCGACCGGCTACAAGGAATAATATTCTCTCTTGAATACTCTCTTTACCTATATTGGCCTTCTTAGGTGTGCGTTATTTACATACTAAGTTCATCAATTGATATAGGTGGATCAGTGACAGCTGGCACCAACAGAGGGACGGATAGTAATCTGGCATTTGTGAGAATTAACTGCAAACGCTTTTCTCATATGCAACAGGTGACCAAACTAGATCCGTAGGACTAGATAAAATCGTGTGTAGCTATTGCAAGACTACCCCAAGGCTCACCATGGCGGATAATTCAACTACTCGTGTCGCTGTGGTAACTGGCGCATGCCATGGAATTGGAAGGGCAATTGCACTCCGTTTCGCTGAAGACGGTCTCGATCTTGTTGTCAGCGATATGCCAAAAGAGGCGGATACACTCAACGCTTTGGTCAGCGAACTCATCGCGAAAGGCCGCAAGTGTGTCGGCGTGGTCGGCAATCCAACCCAAGAGGCAGATGTTCAGAAGATTGTCGACACGGCAGTAAACGAACTCGGCGGATTGGATGTCGTACGTCACGCTTGATTCAGCAACCTGGGTAGTGCTAATTGCGCCCAACGACAACAAGATGGTGGCAAATGCTGGCATTGGAATCTCCAATCCGATCGTCGATGGTGATTATCCTGTCTTTTAGTCCATTCCATAAAGGCTCAATAGACATAAATTCACAGTTCCTGTCGATGAATGGGATCATGTCCAGGCATTCAACCTGCGCAGCGCATTTTTGTGCTACAAGGCAGCAGCAATACAGATGATCAAACAAGGACGAGGAGGGCGCATAATTGGTCCGGCCGTTTCTCATCTCATCATTCCAACCATTTCTTAACTTGTAATTCCAGGCGCAACATCCATAATTTCAAAGCAAGGTTTGACGTTGTCATTTGCAGTTTCTTTATCAGGCGGAATAATGCCTTATAGGCGGTCCCGAATGGGCTGCATATTCCGCCAGTAAGTTCGGTGTAAGAGGCCTGACACAATCGGCCGGTGAGCAAATTGGTCTGTAGATGTGTCGATATGTTCACAGCCGCCGCCAGCCGGGGAATGGCGCAAATACGGAATTACTGTCAATACATACGCCCCTGGTGCTGTCGATATCCCCCAGTGTATTATATTTCCTCAGTAGTCCCGTTATTCTATTAACGCACAATCCGTAGTCCATAGCGATCAGAACACACGAGCTGCGAAGGGTGAGTGACTTCACATCTTCAAAGGAAACAGATTTACCTGCCATGTATGCCTAGGCGAAGCTCGAACTGAGTACCCTGTCGTGTCGCCAAAGGATATAGCTGCTTTGGCGTCGTATCTGGCCAGAGATGAAACGAAGCTTATAACCGGTATGCTCGATTTAAGACAACTCTTTGCGCACAATACTCAATTTATATGATTGCTTTTGAAGGCCAGTCGATCAGCATCAATGGAGGCGTTCAATTCGATTAGGTTATCTCGGTCCATGGATATGCGCATGTTAATTATGTAAATTGCCCGCGATTGATACGATAGGTTGTACTATAGTGACTAGGTCCTTGAATAAAAGCCCCAAAGAAATCGTTAGTGTAGTTAATTATGTCATGCATACGTTAAATGATTATCCTGGATATTATTAGCAGGAGCCTAAGAATATCGGTATTTAGTTATTTATCTATCACAAATTAGGTAAATGTCAAACACGTCCCAAGTTGAATAACCTTTCTCTTACTCATAATAATTCCTCTTTTGTAACGAATATAATATCTATCATACGAAGGATAATGAGTCAATACTGCTTGTGGGAGAAGAAAATATAGATGGGTAACATACCTCAGTCGACACACGGTGAGAATCGACTGAGGTATAGAGTGGCAACGTTGATTGTTCTTATACGAAGTTTAAGGGATAGAAACGAGAGGGTAGACAATATCAGAAAAATATGGGATAGCAACTGAAATGGTTGCAAGGCATGATCGGTACCTCGTAACCTTGTGGTATAGTATAACTGCCCTAGTTCTTGTGATGGGGAGCATGCGATAGCCCTTCAATTATTACATCTTTTTTCGTTTTGTTATATTATCTGCAGCCAAGAAATGCGTAAAGGGGGTCTATATCTAAACCGGTCTAAACGAGACGAGTGCAAAAGCAGGCGCGAACGGTGGTAGTACTACAATGAACATGGCAAAATCGAATGGCAGACATGGGGAATTCGCAGGTCACTAGTGACTGCTCTGATTCAGAAATTCTAGCAACATCTAGTTGAAGGCAATCTCGACGTCGAGTCAGGACAAAGGAGACGGAGGGTATTTGCCCAAGCGGGGGGATACACACTACCCAATAGTACAATGCGCGAGTCAATCGCAGGGGCGGCTCAGCCGGGTGTGGGGAATGTACACGTGCATTCGGGGTAGGTTAATGATGAGATGAGGGCGTGCTATACATCATCCGGATAAGGAACTACTCCTCGCCCGCCTGTGGCGAAGGGGGACGGCGCGTTTTTGTTGGGACGCAAATATGCCAGCTATGTGAAAATGAGATGGTCTGACAGTTTGCTACGAGAGAGTGAGACGTGGGTACATACGAGCTTTGCTTTGGGGACAAGTCCAGTTGGAGTGATTGATAGTTTGAAAAATGTCATTCTGTGCGCCTTGGGGAAAACCATAACTAGTGGAATATGTGGGCGCAAGATGGCCAGGTTCAGGCATATTAACACATTCCTAATCAGTGATGGTAAATTTATATTATGACTGTATTTGTAAGTCTCAGAACACACCCTCTGTTTCCAATACTATATTGCGGAAAGGAGTGGGTTAGAAAGTCTTAAATGATTTCGTTGATTATAAACTTACCATTGGCATCTTGGGACCTTTGATGCAGGTAGCTGCATTGGACGCACAGTTTTCAGGAGGGACCGGTTTTCCAACAGGAACCCTAGAGATCGTTTGACCGGGAGCATATGTGATATTGCATTGGAATGCCGTTTGGTACTAAAAAAAGTAATTAAAAATCAACGAGGGTCTAACTATTAATAATTAACAGTTACCATCTGATCAGAACCGCCTTCACTCTTGTGGATCCACCACCATGAGCACATGCATTTGCCATTTGGACATGGTGGCATATTGGCGGGGATAGCAAAGACGGTGTTCATGTGCCAAACGCATTCGTGTTGTATGGAGAAAACGGTCATATCCTCAGGACGGACGTTTTTGGCGTTATCGGTGTAGGCAATCGAAAGGGCGCATCCGGCTAGTCCACTATGCCCCGAAGTATGGAGATCTGAGAGAATGATATCAGTATGTGATTATGTGACAGGAAATTGGTAACACTAACTTCCTGCCGGCTCTTTGCCCCAATAGTTGACGTTGTTCTCTACAGCTTCGTTTACAGAGCCTGGCTTGCCACCTATTCGAAAGTAAGCAACCGGAATTACAGATGGCAGATTCGTCCTCGTACCTCCAGGCCAGAGAACACCGGGAGTTTGACCCACTTTCGTGAATGCTGAATTACCCGCCAAGTGTACTGTGACCGCCTTGCCAGCAGGCAGCTGCATAACGGCATTGTTTGGTGGAGGATAATTAAGATAGCCATGCCACCACCTAATTATCGAATAAAATGACCACTCGAATATGTAACAGATTTATTTATGTACATACCATTTGGCAAAAGGTAAGTCCTGGAGAGGTAAAGCGGGCTGTGCCTGGTTAACTGAAGAGTAGTATGAGGTATCTGTAACAGTACATGAGGGCCGGTGTGATACGCACCACACTGGTTATTTGTTCCACAAAGGCCAAACATGCTTTTGTCCCAAAGACCGACATGGCCGGCCGCCAATGGAATAATTGTGAAAGAGAGGAGGATATAAAGGAATGACGACGACATTTCGGTCAAAAGAAAGTGTGTAAGGCGGCCAACGGTCCCCAATGCCAGTTGAGAGACGACAAGGAGAGGTCGGGGAGAGTTCCTATGAGGATGGATGATGAAACAGACAATGAGATACCCCGGTCTTATAGACCATTCTCCAAGGGGTGGGACAAAAAAAGAATAATCATGATAACTACCGAATATGAAGTCAACTAAAAATAAACAATTAAAAAGGTCATTCAATTACGTAATACCGTGTTCGTCCATTGTCCGTTGTTTCTTTTCTCGGAAGTCTGGGACACGGATGAGTGGCTGGTAATAAAAAAAATCTTATTCCGAGATTCGTTGGAGCTCCCAAACATCCACCATAGGTTTCGGACTCGAAGCGACCTCCCATAAGCCTGCAGTGAGTACTTATGGTTAAAACTTTTATCTTATACGAGGCGCGTTTGGAAGGCCGATAAAGCCGTGAAATGTCTGACAGCCTTGGTCCTGTGCTTATCACATCTAGACATGAACTGAAATTAGACTGGCATGCATCAAGTCTAGAGTGGTCAACCAATGTGATGCTCGGATTCGCCGTCATGAAGTTCGGTAGCCAAGAGTCAAACCCTAAAGGAGTGCCTTACAGCCAGGACAGAGACTGACAGCAGAAGTCCATTTCTTCCGTTAAGGCACTCCTCCAAGCCGCCAGATGTAAACCCACTGCCATACCAACGGGTATTGCTTCATTATGAAGAACCAGCCTCCGGCACGCCCGTGATCATCATCTTTTCCCCGTCACCATTTGGTCTATACCTATCACACCGATACCAGCCCAAAATTGGAGGTAGAAGTAACGCACCATGGCTACTCCCAGCATTAAAGTCATTAATTCAGCTGTTGCTCTGGAGACCTGCACAATTCGGCGTCTCAACGCTGCCTTCGCAGCGAGGTTTCCGCTTCGAAATACACCCCCGAAACATGTGTGTAGCATCTCTCTCTCTCTCTTTTCGTTTCGTGCTCTTATTTTCGTCCATCTTAGCCGTAGCCGTAGCCCGTCGAGGTGCCGGTCCAATGTTCTATAATTTTGGCGGTCAGCCTATAATAGAGAGTATTTGCAACTGATGAAATATTAGCAAACTGAATTGGTTCCTGATATTTATATTAGGAACACCATCCAGTTTGCTAATATATATTAGTTGCAAATACTCTCTAATGTACTAATTGTGGCTTACGATTTTTTTTAAAAAAAAACAAGTTCTCTTGCCTCAAATCAGAGATCGCGTTGGGATTCTTTTAGCCACGTAAGCAAGGGCCTGCGCAGTATGTTGTTTCTAATCGATTAATCGATGATGATCAGTTTTGTATTTTTGTACTTTTGTATTTTCATAGCAAATAGCCGATGGAGGCAAATTTTCTTCGTTGACGGACACGGAGAAGATACCAGAGGCTCTCTATTGCCTAAAAAAAAGGGCTCCACATAGCAAAATTTAATTTACGTGTTACAGTGGATCCTACAGATCAACATGTGAATAATAATAAAAAGTCGCGAAACGAACAACGTTTGTTTTTGGGGTAGAGCTGATATGAGTAAAGATAAATGCCGTGGCAGAAAAAAAAAGGAACGTTATAATATTACTTTAATTAATGACACTTCTGAAAAAAGAGGTTCAAACGTCTAGACGAAGGTGAAGGATACATCTTGGTCACACTCCTCAAATTAAACACTTTTCATTTTCAAGTGTCATTATTATTGCAATAAGCCAATATCATCTTTGATTGACAGAAAAAATCCTTGTTAGAATGATAGATGGGGCTGGATTGTAATGCACTAAAAATGTTGAGGTGCATGGACACAAGACAAACGAGTGAAACCAATGTACACAACACGTTGTCGAGTCACGTAATCTAACAATCCTCCTCAAAAGCGATCAATTAGATCTAAGACCACGAAAATTAATAACTTCCCGAACAAATATTTTCTTTCGATGATCCTCCAAAATTACAAAGCCTTAGCCCATTGGATTCCCGGGATTTCCTCGCTGTGGATCTCCGCATATTGGACGCGGGAGATGGTCTATACCGGTAATTCTGCTCCATTGAAAGTGACAACTTCATACCCGAAATTCCCAACCCAGGAAATTCCAAGAAGATCTAAATACAGGACGTATACCACCAGGTGTTGTGTAGGCGAGACACGAAGATTTCAAACGGGTATATTGTCTAGTCGCTAGCTCGGCTAGACTCGGCTAGATACACCACTTTTTCGAGGTCCCTGTTTGCTCGCCGGTGTGGAAGCTTACTATAAACTTGGGTAGTTTAGGTCTACATAAAGGGCGCAGACATTCACAAATCCCTGATGAAGTCCCAAGAGAGCTAGTTATTGCGCCAAGATACCGGCCCTCAGAAATGAATGGCCTTACATATGAGAGATGGTCCAGCACGATGGTGGAAATGGTGAGGAACCACCACGAAAACTTACAACTCCTGGACGTTGATGATAGCTAGCAACCCAGAACGAGGTGCCAAAAAATACACAGAGGTCTGGCCATGCTGCAAAATAAATTTTCGAAAGAGCATGAAGCCGACTTGCGACTTCCATGCGTGATTTGCTATCTAGCAAGGTGGCGGGAATGGATGGTATCCCCGATAAACTGTGGAAGATCTTAGCTGTGAGGTGCATGCAAGCCACCAAAGAAGAACGGCCTGCTTTCAGAATATCAAAAGTTTTCAACGGCATTGAAATAAACGAGGTAGATCGAAAACCAACTTCACCTTGGGCTGGATGTGCCCAATATGCAAAAGCAGACATAGAACCGAGATCAGCAATTACAGACCTGTAATAGTCCTCAACTACAGGACACACACCGGGGTCTTTACGAACCGTCTATCCAAGGCAGTCTCCTCGGCAATTTACGTGACCAAGCAGGGTTTATGTCCGGCCCTCCAGATCACGGATCAGACCAAACTCGTGAGCTTTTCATTACTAGCTATGCCGAGGCCAAAGAAACCGTCGTGTACCTGATCAGGAGAAAGTATATGATAGAATTAGGCACAACTTCCTTTGAGAAATGATGAAGAGAATGAACGTATTGTGTAGTCAGGGTACTTGTAATTTCGGTGGTCGGTTGGCATTAACCTTTCACACAGCATCTCCTCATATCACCAACAGCCATAGGATGCTGCTGTGGCCGGTCCGCATTTCAGGGACCAAGGTTTGTAGGACAGGGGGTGACTATGACACCGTCGTTTTTGCTTACGTGTTCCCTAAAGATATAGTCAGCGATAACAACTCATCTTGCACGGTGTGACCCGAAGTTCAAGTATGCTTCCACGAACTGAGAGTCATGGACTCGCAATACGCGCTGAGCAAGAGCCAGCAACAGGGTGAAGATGACCGATGGATCAGCACCTCAAACAAAGACCTGCCAAAGGCTACGTCAGCATGGTTGAGGCGACAGAGTACTAAAACATACCTTACTAAAAATAAAAGGACACAGCAAAGACCCCGAGAGTGAAGCGAACCACGGAGCCAGCAAAGGAGCCGACTCAGAAAGCCCTTACCGAGCCTGTTAGATTTGACCAACACATACCGACGAATGAGCGGATGTGACTGGCCAGGGGGGGATATGCAACGCAGCGGAAAAGGCATGGCACACCACACAGGGGTATTTGCAACTAATATATATTAGCTAAACTGAATTGTTCCTAATATGAATATCAGGAACCAAATTAGGAACAATTCAGTTTAGCTAATATATATTAGTTGCAAATACTCTCCTGAGACCCGCATAGGTATAATCTTGGAATGTGCGCTCGCCGCCTATCAGAAACCCATATGTTCAATCCTTCTCCTGTGTCCCACATAGCCAGCTTTGCTGGGGTATGTAAACACATTTCCCTGAGTGAACTCTATAAACAGCATGGTTAATATGAACTAAACTATGCTTTTCCCAGTCTCCTGGTGTGAGACAATGAATAAACAGTGAACTTTGTGTGGTTCAATTTGGCCACAAATTTGTGAGGTATTCCGAGAGCTGAAAAAAACCATTTCTGCATGTAGTTTTGCAAAACTTATATATATATATATAAATTGTGGAGGCAGGCTTGTTCCGAGTTCTCTATGGTTTTCTACACGGCAGATTAATCTATCCTTATTACTTGAATCATTGCTAAATTGATAGGTCTTTTGGCCCATACTTAAGCTCATTTACCTAGTATTCGGGATGCAGAGCGGAGTTTAGGTGAGATTGAGAGTGACTCTGGGACCGAGACCGAGACACAGAACGCACATGCCCACGGCGCTGTTGCTTCGGCTGCCAATGCCTCAGCCGATCACCTTCAACACCCGAAGTAGGCGAGTTGGGAGTTTCGATTGTTTAGCACATACCTCCACTTTGCATCTTTTCAGTCAACTCTTGAATAAAAAATTCATGATAGTTTCAAGTATGGGGATGGGTATTTGATCAAGTGTAAAATGATCAGTTATTTCGCGGGTAGGATGCCCGCGATGAAGGGTGAAGAAATATAGTACATTGTTCTCCGAAGCGCAATCCAGAAGAATCATCAGTTGAGATGTATCTTCAGTGTGAGAATGTTGCTATATATCTTGTGTTTATCCATATCTTTGGGCCCTCCGAGGGCCCTTCTATAGCCAGTGCGGGAAGGTGATTAGTGCGACATGTCACAAACCCAAGCTAACCCGCAGATGGATAATACATTGCATTCGTTGTAGATGTTCTCCTTTCGTTATGGGACTCTTCCTTCGCCGCGCAAGCTGTCTGAAGCGAGAACGCCTGTAGCCAAAAAAAAAAAAAAACCCCAATAAAACAACCCATTATAGCACCGCTCGTGATGTTATCTCTGTCCATTGGAAAGGATGGTCTATCCCGTTGATGAATGCGAGGCGCAGTTCACGCGTCCATCGATCCCATGATTTATGACCATGTCGTGATGTTTGACAAGTTCATTGAATGTAAAATCGCGTTCCAAATTACTCGTCCACTATGCAGAGAAAAAATATAGGCATCCATATCTGCCTGATGGCAAGAAACCTTTAATGTGTGAAAATGTCACACTTCATGGTTCTAATAAAGGACTGTGATAGTGTGCACTGCGCAGACGCCGACGAGCTAGCCGTTTGTCACGTGCATGTAAGACACAAGCCAATTCCCAATCCAAACATCGTTAGGAAAGGAGAGAAGTCTGTAACTGTGTGCTCAGTATTCTGGCGTCCAGCAAGGCTGTTCCATTAGGAGCATAAAGAAAATTCGGTCCTCAAACCAGAGGGGAAGGGAAGGTCATCAAACTGCAGCTAAGGATATTCCAAAAAATGGTTTCATGTTATGAAAAAGCTGTAGATGCACTTAAGGCTCTGGTTATAGAACATGTCAAAAGCTTTCCTGCAAGCCAAATCAAACATACGTCCGGCTAAAACAAGTACATACACGACAACAACAATAACACACCCCGTGGATACCTAAGAAGAGTTATTAGTTTCGACATTGATGGATATTGAAAAAGTAGAATCAGATAGGGGTGCCCGATTTTTGAGCTGTGGCGGGCATTTTCGGCAGTGATGGTACGAAGACCGTCGTGATAAGACATCATTACAGCGCGATGCGGCGCACATAGCTATGAAAAGTTGCTCACCTTGCATAGTCACTCCTGGCGGATAGTTCCGGAACGGGCGGACGAGCTAAAAAGGAGCAAAATCAGTATGCAAGTTCTGATATCATGTGCGAATTGAAGCTCAGAAATCTCAAGTAGAAACAGCCATGGAGATGTCGTCAACCCCGAAAGTCAGGCGGTAACTCCTATGTAGCATCTTGGCGAAAAGATTGGATGGAACACTCACCATCCTTCCGCAGATCACATAAACATCTCGAAGAAATGAAATATCTGACAAGGCAAAATGTCAGTTAACACGTCTAGATGGGATCGACGCAAAACGTTGGAGGATCAGACAGCAGTTGGAAGTTATAAGCAAGGGACTTCTGTCCTCAGAAACTCTAGTTTGAATGGTTTTGGTTCATCATAAGAAGGAAAGAAACATTGCTCACCAGCTAGGACATGATGGCAGTTGAGAACACAGAAAACTTTTAGGGCGTCTCTTTATACATGGGTTCGCAACTTTAGGGCCGGTTACAATTACGTAAGCCAACTTGTGGACGCGTTTTGTGGTAGCGCGCACCCGAGGTCGTCAATCGACATGGCTTCATTGCTAGATACTCTCGACCGATTCAACTACACGGCTTCGTCCATTCGCTCACTTACTTCCTCACAGCAAGACCAATCGACACCCGGTCCCTTTACATCTGCGATTTTGAACTCGTCATTAGAGGATATCCTTCGCGAGGCAGATGAGGCAGAATATGGTCTTTTTACTTTCGTCAAAGACCCCTCCGTCATTCTGGGAGATGGACACATAAATCAAGGAAGGGTGGGGCGGAAGGAGTTTCGGGGCGTTACTCCCCTTAAGCCGAAACGTGCTGCTGATACAAATAAAGATGAGGAACCTGAGGTGTATGTGGAAGCTGCATTGAAGTATCTGGATCGTTTGTACGTCAACGCTGATTTTCAATTGCATATCAACTTACCTTTATATTACATATGGTAGTCGTGCTATTAAATCCATGCCTCATGTCCATACTCATTTGGAGTCTCTCATTGATCGATTGAACACCGTCAGAGATAATGTAGAAAGACTGCAAACATCAATTGAGGATGTAATGAGCTCAGTCATTTACGCAATAGTATATTTATTGATTGCATTTGGTGCGTAGCAAAGCCATTCGGGGCGTATTTCGCCCAAAAGTCAGATCGCCGAAGAAGAAAGGCGCATCAGCGAGCTGAAGTCACGAGTTCTTCAGCTCCGTAAACGGGTGAGGATATTATAACCTGCTCTCGATATTTAATTATTGACCGCATTTTCTCTTAGAAGGAAGCTATGTCGTCTAAGCTTGTTCCCAATAACAAAGGAGTGTCACGGCCAAGACAAGGAACATCGCGTGCTCCACAAACAAAGCCTAAGCATACTTCATCGTCATCTGTCTCGGATACTCCATCGTCTGCCACTTCCACGCCAACTTCGCAGCCCTTACGCTCGAAAGCGAACTCAAAACCTAGCTCTTTGACAAATGTTCGTTCACGCGCCCCAGATCCACCACCTGGTAGATCGATACCTCGGATTTCATCGTATAATACTCCAGGTCGCCTAAAGGAAGAAGAAGAAAGGGAAAACTTGTTCTGGTCAGGTGGTAGACCTCCCAAAGGTGTTGATAAATCTGATTCCCTGCTCGACGAAGAATTGGACATGACGGGTATGGATTCGATGATGTCATCCATACATCAAGAGAGGCCTCCTTTGCAGAAGACACGAGACCCTGGTGTTGATGATGACGGTGGCGGTTACGATCTGGACCAAAGAGACGCGCAAGATCTAGAGACTGACGAGGAGGAGGAAGGCTCTGAGGTTGGAGAACCGACAATTGTTATTTCAAAGCTACCCCGCGAGTCTAAGCCCCCTGCTTCGTCACCCGCAGCTACCCCATTACCACCATCCCGATCCCATTCACAAGCCTCAACAATAGATCTACAAACCCCAGTCCAGGAAAGTAAGCACGGTCTCAATCGTGTAGATCCACCCTCGACGAAAACAAAAATACGACGGACGAGAATTACTCCCGAAATGGAGCGAGTAAGCGTGAGTCACATCGTGTCTCTGTTTTCTCTTAATTAATTTGCCTTTCCTAAATGTGGCCTTGCTCAATAGGCAAAAGTTTGGAGCGTTATACCCGATTTACTTGTTCCCGGGAATAATTTTGGGTCACCTGGCAATGCTCCGCCTAAGGCTAAGGACACGCTGTCAGTAAATTCTCCGAGCTAGATGGTCTCTTTTCTTACGTCTATATGACTTGACTTGTAGAACCATCTTGCAAACAATTGCCTCACAACCTATACCCGATGCGACTTCAAACGCCTCATCTCCATCAACACGTTCCACTCTCTCATCGCTCCTTGGTATCGAAATTGGACCAACAGGCGGCACGCCACACCAGATCATGACCGCGCTGGTTTTACTGACATTGTTCACTGCGCCCAACGTATGTCTGACAGTCTTGTTCTGCCAATTTAACTTATTGACCAATATACTGTTCTAATTATAGCATAGCATGCCTCTCACTGATCTTAAAGGTCTTTTGGCTTCAAAAGTGGCCGTCCCCTCTCCAGGGCCTGGCGCAGGACGGGAAGCCAAACAGAATGCAGCAGCATTGGGCGCGAGTGCCTCACAAGTTGGCACAAGGGCACTATATGGATGTGTTGCGAAAAAACTGGTGAAGATTGACCGCGGGGGTGGCGAACAGATTGTCAAATTCGATTGAGAAAGCGTTCCAGGCGTGCCGTGTATGTTTATTACTCTAGCTGGATAATGCGTTTCTCGGGGAAGACCGTCGGCATGTCTGTTATATAGCAGTTGCGATTGGATTGAGGGATCTAAGGGCTATCGAGACAATTTTAGATTGTGACTATGCTAAGGATTCGAAGCAAAGGAAAGCCGTGCTAGTAAATATTGCTAGGAGTCGCACTAGTTCATTGAATACCGAAGATCCTCGTGAGGATGTGGAAGTGATAAAGGCAGAGGTGGACCTTTTCATTGACACCAATTATGATGGGTTACTGGAACTTGCGAGCTACTTAAAAGCGTAGGTAATAAAAGCTTATTAGTACTGTTGTAAATTGCAAGCAATTTACTCCATATCGGCAAACAAAGATCACCAATCACCAGTAAGAATTCGATCGATCCATATCACATCGCTTGTCACGCGTATAAATACACATAGGGTCCACTTCGCTCCAGTGGAGGATACCTTATTGCCAAAGATTTTGATACAATCTAAAAACAATGGCCATTCTCAATGTTGCAGTCATTGGTGTAGGTCTTGTTGGTAAAGAATTCATCACTCAATTACTCGCAGTCCCACACTCCTCATTCCGTCTTGTCTCTGTCTCATCTTCGACACGAACACACTTTTCCGCGAATGGCATCTCGTCAAATTGGCAGGAGCTGCTTGCGAAAAGCGTAGTCAAACCAGATCTTCCCGGCCTCCTCGCACAACTCATAGTCCTCACACCACATGGTTTGCCGGCCAGAGCTGTAGTCGTCGATAACACCGCGACCGATATTGTAGCTGCGTTCTACCCCGAGTTTTTGAAGGCCGGAATACACGTCGTGACGCCCAACAAGAAGGGCTGGTCCGGCGAGTTGTCGTTGTGGCAAAAAATAGACCTTGCCACGAAAGAAGGCGATTCCAAAATGTTCGGCGAAGCCACTGTTGGTGCAGGTTTGCCTATTGTGAACACATTGAAAGGCATGGTGGGCACTGGTGACAAGGTGCGTCTCTTGCTTTTACTTACATATATGCCGTCGTAATGATAGACTGGCGGGAAGGTTATTAAAATCGAAGGCGTGCTTTCTGGCACCATGAGTTACATCTTCAATGAATTCTCTACTATAAAAGGCTCTGGGCCATCCTTCTCGACTGTCGTGAAAACGGCGAAAGAGCGAGGGTACACTGTAGGTCGAAACGTGCCTCTTCGCAAGTCCCTTTTTTTTTAAAGGATTTTTCTTAGGAACCCCACCCAGCTGATGATCTTACGGGTTCCGACGTTGCGCGCAAACTCACGATTCTATCTCGTTTTATTCCTGCTCTCACGCACCATCTCCCCCATGGCCATACATCCGTAGACATAGAATCTCTAGTTCCAAAGGAACTCAATGATGTCGCCACCGGTGATGACTTCCTTGCGAAGCTTCCCGCCTTCGATGAACGTTTCGATAAGCTTCGTGCAGACGCCGCAGAAGAAGGCAAAGTGCTTCGATATGTAGGTATCATCGATGTGGCGCGAAAGATCGTCAAGGCTAGCTTGGAGAAGTATATTTTTATATTAATATCACCATTTCACTCGTATTAATAACATGTCAGATATCCTGTGACACACCCGTTTGCAACTTCTCTTGGTGGATCCGACAATATCATTGCCTTCCATACTGAGCGGTATCCAAGACCGCTTATTGTACAGGGAGCAGGAGCAGGAGCCGCTGTCACTGCTGCAGGAGTTTTAGGCGATGTTTTGCAGCTGGTGTAAAATATCGTACAAATTTTCCATGTCTTCATGTCAACAGGCGGAAGATACTGAATTTTAATTCTGGCCAGAGACGAACTGATACCTATTTTGTGCACATTTGGGAAATACATAGGAATCTGAAAGACCATGCCTTGTAGTTTAAGAAATGTTCAATGATATTTGAAATCCCAATTGACTCCACGTTCGGCGTCTTATATTTTTGGCATTGTGGCTCAACAATGGTTCGCTTTTAGGCACAAGAGGGAGACTCAGCAGAACATTGATCATACCTTACATTATATTCTGATGATAACAAAGGGGTGTGATCTTGTGACTTGACTTGCAATACATACGCTCACTTTCGGACACAGATTGTATGTCGATTGCTCGATGTGACTGTCATTAACATCTGGTTTCGAAGTTCACCGCCAGATATTCTCTCGGAATCGTAGTCTGTACGGCACCTGACAACCGCCCGACTGCGAGAGATAAGAGGGAGTTTATAATTCTAACCAGGCAGAGTATTTCTGATTCGGTAGTCCTGTCAGCGTAGGTTTGGCACAAAACAAAACGCAAGAAAGTCCCCTGGAGGCTAGCCAACGGTACCTAACTTCCAATTTGGTCAATGCATCGGGGTAGGCAGGTCGTTTATTTTGAGTGTATTCAAGGCATGAGGCACACCATCGGCATAATGGCACTTTGTTTACAGGACCCAAAAAGTATTTTCTTTCTCACGTTTCTCTTCCTAACCCAAGCGTCTTATTTTTAAATTCTCGCCAGAGTTTATCCTTGAGTTATAGAACCACCTATTTATTGCTTATCCAGTGTCGACTAGGACTTGAACCCCCAAAACGCCATGCGCCACTGTATTGTTTGGTTTATTTCAGCATTGTCAAATCAGCATTACTCAGTGTTGGTTTCCGACGCATTAGAGGATCACTTGAGAAGATACGGAAGCCTCAGCTTGTCTGTCTGTTACACGCTATTATGGTTTCAGGGACCCACCACGCAGATAGGGCGGCTTCTCCAACTTAATTCATTCCCCGGTTATCATATACATATCTATTTCTTCTCACTCCGTACTCAGTGTAATTGTTCGGTTCTCTAGTCATGACAGATATACATACTTGAAAGGTATAAGTAACGTAGCGCCGAACAGCTGAATTCATCCTGGTCGCCCTATAGCCATGTCCATTGTGAGACGCGTTGCAATCGTCACTGGTGCTGCCCAAGGCATTGGGAAAGCCATAGCTTTACGCCTTGCCCGCGATGGCCTAAATGTCGTCCTCAACGACCTTCCCTCCGGAGAGGAAGGGCTGCGCGATGTATTAACATCTATTTCGACCACATCGACAGCGAAAGGCCTTGTTGTCTCTGGTGACATGTCAGTTGAGAAGGACGTACAAGGTCTGGTCGATACCTGTGTCTCCCATTTCGGCGGGGTGGATGTGGTAAGACTTCATATTTTGCTCACATCCCAATCCGATTATCATCATAACGTCAATAGATGGTGGCCAATGCGGGCATCTGTAAAACTGGGCCAATAGTTTCAGGTATGTGGCGCCAGTGTCCGTGATTTGATAGCTTCTCATGGCGTCCTAAGTCTCCACGGAAGACTGGGACAAAATACATGCACTCAACGTACGAGGTGCATTTCTCGCCTATCGATGCGCTGCTATCCAGATGATCAAGCAAGGGAGGGGAGGAAGAATCATAGGTCATCTTGAATATAAGAACATCAAAAGAGTTGTTACTGACTAGGCTTCAGGAGCTTCGTCTGTTGCAGGAAAACAAGGCATCGTATTGTATTATATAGTCCATATGGCCGCTGATCCATGACATCTCAGGGTTCCCGGAGTGGGGGACGTATTCTGCCAGCAAATTTGCCGTTAAAGGCCTCACGCAATCCGTAGGTGGGTGCGATGTTCCGAGTTCCATACTTTTCATCCATCAGTTTGATCTGAAGTTGTATGGACATAACGTTTAGCCCAGGAACTGCGCAAGCACAATATTACGGTTAACGCTTACGCGCCAGGAATAATACAAACATCTATCTGTAAGGAATTCGGCTCGTGCGTGACGTACTCAGGCACTGAAAGAGAAGACTACAGGGAACAAGATTACGAGCGACCGAGAGGCAAAGAGTATGTCGGATTGGTTAAAACACTGAGCTTGAGTACTTATGACCTCCGTCAGAACTTGGCGATTTGCCGGTCGATCCCACTTGGAGGATGTTGCCCCCTGAAGATGTAGCAGGGCTAGTGTCCTACCTTGCGAGTGACGATGCTAAGTTTATCACTGGTTAGTCTGGCTACTTTAGCTATATACGACGACTTAGCGGTGATGTGAATCATTATCATAGGCCAATCCGTCAGCATCAATGATGGTGTTTTCTGTGAATGAAGATTTAGCGGTGAGGGTCATGGATTGAAGGAATGTCCCGTTCGCGCGTACATAGCATGTAATTCCTAGGACGAATCAAGGCAGCTAGCAGAGATATGGCATCGAAAAATTTCATTCTCTCCTGCAGGGACATTGGTTGCGACTATTAACCCGTTGGACGCTGAAAGAAATTTGAGCACTGCCACTAGTGCTAACAGCAAATCTAGCCGGGAGGCTATATCAAGACAATTCAGGACCGTTGCGCACTGTCTTCATCTTACCAAATGAAATCACGAGATCTCTAAAGCTAGCTTGCCTTGTTAGATCAATAAGTCTTCTACATTGACCCTTAGAAAATGGCAGTTTTAGCCAATAGTCCGTCCCTGAACTCGGTGATGCTACACTGTTATACTTGAGCAAACTTCCAATTTTCACATCTTAGCAGCGGGTTCCAGGAGCAAATAAATATCAGACTCGTGTTGACTGATCATGACAAATGCGTGAACCCGGGCCATCAAATCAACCGTGCCGTGCCCTAGTAGAATGTCGGGATAGGCAGTCACAAAGGATGGCCGTATAGGGGATAGCAACTGTGCGGTTTATAGTATGTCATTCGCGTCCGCTGGCCCCAAGACTTCTTACAACATCCGAGTGTCTCTTTGAACAACCAACCTACCTTCCCCTGCCAGCGCTCCTAGGTAGCTATTACTCTGCGAGAATTACATCATGCCAATGGGGTGCAATCGTTCAGTGGATGCAATTTATATTTTTGCCAAGTGGTAAAGAATATTTGCTAGTAAACCTACTGAATACTCTAGAAAAGTTAGTCACACGATACTATGAAATCTTACTCACATCTACACAAGCCGCGTGGCGTTCAACCATCATATTTCCCATCAAAATAGTGATATTGAGTAAGCTAATCAGCAATGAACAACCAATATATAACAAAGCGAAGATGAATCACACAAAGCCCAACCCCATGACATCTCGCTCCTTCGTTAAAATAGATTACTGTCACGAGGCGATGTGTAGGGTCGAAGGAAATCACACCACGCACTGGTAAAGGAATCATAAGTGTAACAATAATTCAAACGATAGAATATATTGGAGGCAGATAAAATATAGTACACAGTACTCCGCACTTACTCGTGGTACAAATACGTATATTGTCTGTCTGCTGCCATGAGTCTAGATCAGAGGAAAGCAAAGGTAAAAACACTCACTATAACCCATGATATGATAATACCAAAGACGTAGCAGACCTCTCAAGAGAGGAACGGGAAAAATTATTACAAGAATGCAGCAGACCAAGAGTAGTCTGAATCGAGTTTCGTCCGTTGCGTCCGGTCGCGAGTCGGAAGCAACACGACGAGCCGCGAAGTGCGCCGAAGGACAAGACTCCTCGTACCATCCGTGTCGCCTCACCTCCTCATACATCCTGTCCTGGACTTCACCAGCTAATTCAGTCAGTCACAATTTTTATGTGTGCTGAATTAGCGTCATCGAAACTCCACGCATCATCATAGCCGGGATCGGGCTCTCTCTGCTCGCGGGCCTCATCTTGGCCGAAATCGTAGACCCTTTATGGACTTATCTGTCCGTGGGCATCATCTTAGCCGATATCACCTTTGTCCGTAGGCATTATCTTAGACAGTATCTGTCCATGTGTCTTTGCCCAGGACAAACACGGCAAGCCCCATAATTCATAGATCCATCGGCTGCGGGAGATCGTTAACTCAGGAAGATGCAATGCAGTTCGTAAACTGCAATGCAGCGACAGCGCATGGATGCGATAGAGGTGTATAGTGGGCGATGGACAGGTATGATGAGAATTGCCCAGTCTCCGCGATGTATCCCAAACCCAGTCGCGTTATCACCCTCATTCCGAAAGGAGATCAATGGATGTGCCATAGCAAGAACACGATGAGCGAGTTTCTGGTGCATCGCTCGATGAATTATTATCGGACTCAGCTAGAGTCGATCGAGGGAGACTAGAATACTCAGACCTTAGCCCGCTCGCAAGTATGGATGCGCTCGAAGAGACGTCCTGGTGCATTGCGAGCATCGCGGCCTTTAGACTGCTGCAAGGTAAGAAGAAAAAAAGTTTGAGCGCTAAGACCAGCTCTTGTACGTATGCTTGCAGCACACATAGTCACAAATACAACCAAACATCTGTCCATATCGAACGTATCGTAGGGAAATGTACAATATCTCATCTCACTAAATTCTCAAACATTTGTTTCGACAAGTTTTAGCGCCTCTCTGGCACGGTGCTCCCAATATCTATTATATATCTGATAAACACAAACATCTTGATTTAATCAGGAACTTACGATTTACGAATCTTGTCTTGTTCGCTAGCGAGTTGTTTGTATAACTATAAATTTAATAATTGCGATGAGAAATATGCATCATTTTTATAACAAGCTTACCAGGACCGCATTTTTAATGCTTTCCTCGTGCTTATCTTCTTCATGAATTTCTGCCAGAAACTCGAGTGCAGCAGCGCAAGGAAGATCTGATCCTTCCGAAGGCAGAGGACTCTCCAGATCGAGAACATATGAAGGTGGTGATGACGACGATTGGGGGACCGTATATGGTACAATAAAGTCTCGCAGTAATGAAAATGGCGTCGAGGTGTGATTGAGGATGCCCCGAAGGTAATTCCATGCAGCATCGTTATTTGGCGCAAGCGATATTTTAGATTTTACAAAACTAAAGAATGATCGTTAGAATGGCGGAATAATGCGTGTGACGTATTTGAATTAATACTTCAACTCTCGTCTCAAGGTGTCCTGTCGGTTTCCGTCACCAGTGCGCACCCCGCTCGCCCACACAACGAAGAAGCGATGGTGCCACGCTGAGTTGTTTCTCACATCGTAAATTAGCATTTCTTCGACATAGGGGAGTTCCCCCGCCCACATTACATCGTCATTGAAATGAGCCAATAACCATTGCCTATATGCCCATGTATGATAATTTTTAGTATCGATTTCCAGAATACCCGCAATAAACGCTAATTCAGGAATGGGAGTCTTCAGTTGCTGTATAAGAAGCCGTCGATGGTGCCAGACTTGATAGGTCTTCATGTGAGTTGTTGCAATACCATCCATCAGGAGAAGTTCTGCCTTGAGATCAGCGTTCATTGCAATGAGAGTATCATAACGATACTGCCTTATCAACACCATACTATTTAGCTGCGTCGCATGGTATAATGACCTGCACATACCAAACTGAGTAATGCGCAGGGTTGAGGTGGATAATATGTTCGGTAAGTTCAAGAACGCGTGCACTCTTCTCCCCGGTACGAACGATCCCTCGAAAATAGTCCACAGCATCCTTATCTACACACATTGGAGGTCACATGAAGCACTTATTCGTCCATAAATTGGACGCCGCACATTCTTGGGTATACAAAATCGGTGCCATCGGATTGCTCTGCTCATCATGTTGTGGGATTGGAGTAACGTCATTCCATGCAGGATTCTCGGCATACAATGGTTTTGAATCTGACGCGGACATCGTTTAACACTTCAAAGCTTGTGGAATGGAGGACGACCCTAACTTGTGGTTTGTTGTGGGTCACTGCCGCGAAGCCCTTGTTATTTTGTTCCAAATCCGTTCCAAACATCCCTCTTTAGGTGAAGCCATATGTATTACATATAAATAACTCGGATCCAATATATATATCAGGGACCGGGTTGAAGGCCGTAATCCCCCCCAGATAGGTCACAGCCTGTAACTAAAACTGACCGTTGAACACGTCGGTTCCTATGCCACACATACGAGAATCAAAGGTATGTACATTTTTTAATTGAACGTTTGACTTTCAATTGTCAACATGTATTCGCCGTGTTTCCATTTCTCTCTCGTTTCGCTTGAGAAGTTATTGACTCATTGGCTGTACCACTCTTAGTGACAAGCAACTTTCCCGTAATCTCAGACGATGGCAGCCCTGCAACTTGAAATAGATATTCAGCGTCTGCTATTATGTGTCTTTCACCGGCTTTTGATAGGTAGTCGTAGCAAATGTCGATGTGAGTGGAATGTATATGTCATCGGTCACATGTTTTAATTTTGCACCTCAGGTTTGCAATGGGACCAACGAGTCTTCATCCTAAACAACTCGTCCATGATAACGGTCAGGGAGAAGAGCGCATCTTTTGGTGCGGGAAGATGCGCCGTGAGGTCCGTGAAAACCAAACAGCATGGTCGTTCTTCGTAATCATCCAGACAACTTGGCGACATTAGTGTCGAGTGGAACTAGGGTTCTCAAATTCCCTTCTCTTCCCTCTAAGTGCGAACATGCAAAGGGATGATCCTCTCAACTAAGAAAACTATGGCAGCTCAAGGATGTCTATCCCTCGGTCAGTCGGGCCAGGAGGCACTTTATGACATTTACACAAGAAAATGCTCTGAATTGGTAGTTGTTCGTGTTTAAATATCCCCATGCGTCACATGATCACTTTTGGGGCAATCTTCTGTGACGTGCAACACACGTGAAGCTAGCCCTCGGGCTCAAATTAGACGACGATAAAAGCTCCGCCAACTCTCAAGATTTTCCTTGTAGGGCTTACGACCATATCTGCTTCATTTCTTTGGATTACTAACGCGATTCCACCGCTCGTTGCGGCAATATTACCACGTCTCTATATAAAACTGGAAGCCTGTCGTCAAATAGGCTCACTGGGTCCGGGTCACACGGTTGATAGGACCACGGTGTATTGCTCGATGAACTAGCGAACAGTCTACATGGCGGGCAGCGTACGGTAAGGAAAGAGAAGGCAAACTACCTATGCTATATATGCTGTGATCATGTGCCAAGAACAAAAGGGACGGAACAATAAGAGTGGAACAAAAGAGAATGCGTAAGACTGGGGCGCCAGGCTTACAAAAACCGCCGTATAAAGGCATGGTGATTGCTTTCTCTTGCCAGCCAAATGATTGTTGGCTTTTCAACAACCTTTACGATCATCATGTACCACCTTTTTGAAGCCCGTGATCTCTATTCTCTCTCCCGTCACACTCAGCAGTTTTGGGTTTGTCAACTGCTCGCCAACTGTGAGAGCTCGTGATGTGTTCTCCCCTCCAATTCTCTCACCCAGTGCCACGACGGTTTGGCACGCTGGAAGTTTTGAGAATATAGGTTCAGCAAACCTGCACCCCGAGCACCGAAGATCTGGCGCTGCTTTCTAGGCCACTTGGTTGGCTGGAATAGTTTGGATAATAAAGCCACTCTGCCGATGTTCCCACTAGGCATGATTACGAGATAATATGCAAGTCCAACAGGTTCATTATGAGCCGTGGAGTTTGTGAATTATGGAATTATTCGCAGTGTTTGGCGATTCTGGGAATATCAGTCCCCGGTTCACAATCCTTAATTAGGCAAACATTGATGAAATACGAGCTTGGGTGGATGGAAGCAGTTGGACTCTTTGATTGAGTATCATTACTAGCGTTTCATCTTCTGGCTTTCTGGCTACTCCAATATTAATGTCATTTCTCTCTGGCCCCCGCTACATGTGGAGTAAAATGCGGCTTCGCAAGGCGTAGTACATGAAGTTTCACATACATTGTAACTAGTGATACATCAATAACCAAAGACTGGGTTTCCCGTATCACAACAAACAGTATGACAAATGCCTGGAATGTGGGGAAAAAATAGCAGACTCAAATGCAGAACGTTACAATGAAGGTGTCGTTGTTCAGTATCTATTAGAATGTACGTCTTATCACTCACGCCTTGGTAGCTCAATCGGTAGAGCATAAGATTCTTACAGTCCCTCTGACCGGGTAAAAGTCTTAAGGTTGCGGGTTCGACTCCTGCGTGGGGCTATATTTTTTGTATTTTCTTAAATCACGAGCTCCTTCCTACCAACAGTTACTATTGATTGAGCCACATATATATCTCTTTCCCAAGCACGGGAAATATTTTTAAGCATCGTGGAACCCATTAAGTACCAAACATGCATATCCATAGCTATGCAGAAGTTCAAAGTTCACACCCCAAGATATATTGACTTAGACTTATGAATTTATCTTTTTGTCACTGTATATACTGACTGGTACAACAAAAATAAGGTGTAGAATGACAAATAAGTCTGGAATAAATACCAGATTCGAATGCAGAACGTTGCAACGGTGCTGTCATGGTTCAGAATGTAGGTGTTATCCCCAATGCCTTGGTAGTTCAATCGGTAGAGCGTAAGACTCTTACAGTCCCTCTGACCGGGTAGGAGTCTTAAGGTTGCGAGTTCGATTTCCGCCTGAGGCTATATTTTTGTATTTTCTGAAATCACGAGCTTCTTCCTACCAACAGTAGTTACTATTGAGCCAGATATATATATCTTTTTCCAAGCGCGTGAAATATTTTTAAGCATTAAGAAACTAGCCATTAAGTACCAAACATGCATATATGCAGAACTATGTAGAAGTTCAAAGTTCACAAAGATAGCCTTATGTTTATCTTTTTGTTACTGTATATACTATTACAACAAAATTAAGGTGCAGAATGACAAATGTCTGGAATGTGGGCAAACTCACATGGAGAACGTTACAACGGTGGTGTCGTGGCTCAGTATGTGTTACAACGTGGATGCTGTGAGTACATTTTTATCCCGTTAAATCACGGGCACGGGCTTCCTCCTCTTCTTCCGAGCGCATGGAATATTTTAAGAATTATGGAACTAGCCATTAGGTATCAAACATGCATATGTAGAACTATATAAGTTCAAAATTCGCACATATTGACTTAGCTTATAAATTTATCTTTTTGTTACTGGGTACAACAAAATTAAGGTGTATTATGACAAATAAGTCTGGATTGTCGGAAAAAATAGCAGATTCAAATTCAAAACGTTACAACGGTGATTGAGGAAAACTCCGAGACCCATATGGTCGCAGTTGGTTTCCACATAAATGAGCAGTGATTGATCTTTAGTGAGCTCTGTTGTCCATCACAATGGGTAGCAAGATACGCTACTTTTTTTTTCTGTGTCGAGTCTCTTATTGTTTCTCACTTTGTCCAAGGCAGATCTCTTGGATGATATTCTCGCCGCTCTCAAAAATGCGGTCGATTGCACATCTTGCCAAGCTCTATTAGTTCCTCTACAGACACTCGCCCATCTCGGCGATGTTCCGTTCGTTCAAACGTTTACTGAAATTTGCGAAGCGTCCAAGGTTCATTACGGTTTACCACAATGAGGTAGATTGACAAAGAAGGCCTTTACAGCTCCAGGACGATGACGTCTGTGTTGGAACTTTCAATCTAACGGGACCCGTATTATAACGCACTCTCTCCGCCAGTTTACTGTAGGCGGCATTACTGCCGTCAAATTCTGTACCGTAGCCTTTGGTCTGTGCACCCAACCACCAATACAACTCTTTAACGTCTCTTTCCCTAAACCTGCTCGTAGCGTTTTCTCTTTATTTTCAGTCTCGCAGAAGCGGACAAGGTTGTGATTCCAATTTATTTTGTAGTTTCTGGTCACACATACGTGTGCAGCCTGTGCAAGATGAGATCGCAGGGAGTATTGAGATTCATTCCCACTTTTAAACCTGGTCGGGGCTTTCTATATAGGAGAAAGACATCATTACCACCGAGTTTGCTCCCCATTCTGCGCATTCTTATGGAGTGATCTGTATGGAAACAATCTTTTCCCCCCAAGCCGACAATACATTTTGTTAGAATTCGTCACATTGTCTCGTAGTGAGTGTCTTATTCATGCTGCTGTCAGTCAACATCGAGTGCTTGACATAAACTTGGTCTTTCCTGTGGTTCCCGGGTCCAACATAGTACTAAGCATACCCTATTGCACCAACCTGTATTGATAAGCACACACACACACACACATGTACTGCTCCCCGCAGAGCAGCCATAATAGATGGCCCATGGTGTAGTTCAAACTAATTCTGCCGTCTAATTTACCTTGGAATTACTGTAGTGCTCTTGATCTGCTAGTGACTTGGAATACTAACACAGTTCAACATTGATGAAGGCATTTGTTTTGTATCGAGTGTCTCTTGTATTATGGTGAGGGAGTGCTTGAACAGTCGTAGGTGAGAGCTGGAATAAATGAACCATAGCACTATCTCGTTAACTTCAGGAAGATGGTTTGAATCTCGAGAGACATCCTTTTTCGATCCAGTGAGCTATTGGGCCATTCTAGAGGGCTTTAAAAGTCGCGTAGATGCTTTAGAGGGCGCGGAACCTCGACAGAAAGGATTCGATGCTCAAGAGTACCTCACCGATATCCCGCGCAGTAGGTCCATAGACCATGTCTGGCATTGACACGATTGCAAACCAACCTTTCCCACCCCGCTCAATGTTTTGACCTTGTTTAATCCCAATATTAGGAGATTCGGAAAAGGTATCCACCGCTGATTTCTCATTAACTGCAATATGAAGTGAAGTATCCGTGATTGAGATGATGAGGCCTTGCCGTCGTGATGAATACCGAGGATTGGGCTAGCATTTCAAGAATCTTCCTTCCAGCAAAAACCGAGAGTGTCAAGTTTGGGTACGGACATACGCAGAGAAATAGCGAGCTTGTTATCTCTCGGTCAGCTTTTATCGCCAGTTTCTCACCACTATTCTATTCCATTTGATCGAGTAAAACCAGAGACACGCGTAAAGGCGCACACGCGAGCCGTCAACAAGCTCGCCTTGTCGTCGTTTCTTCCTTATCTTTTCACAAGTGGATCGCAGGATGGACATCTACGTGTGTGGGTGAGCCCAGCAGAAAAAGCGCTTTGAAATGCAAGTCCTAACCACATCATAGGATCTTTGCACACCTCCAGCATCCACCATGAAAGTTTATCACGCTACTCCAATCCGAACCTTGGCGATGTGTCCTGTCCCTTCCCACCCTTTTCAAGTCTTTATGGGACTGGAAGTGGAAATATTCAACGGTAAGGGCTTTATACACTCCCAATTCACATTTTGACCGTAAATAGTTGGGACCTGCGCTCAAAGGCCCGATCGCTGGAACGGATCACACTCGCCCACTCTTGTGTCGTGCTGTCGATGGACTGGCAGCAAGCAACCCAGTATGCGTGAAAGTGGCCTCGGTTGGCTGGCAACGAGCGGTAAGGACAGACGTGTCAAGGTATGGCCTCTCATCCCTCTACCTCACTCTACCTCTTACAAGCCGGCAGATCTGGGATTTGACACTCCCTCCTCCCCAAACTGGAACATCCGATCGTGACATAATGATTAAATCAAAGAAGATGGGTCTGAATGGCCCAATGCGAACGCTGTCATCCAGGTTTTGTGGGCTAATGTGTGAGATGGCGTCTGGGATGCGACACAGAAGTCTCCGTAAGAGGTCGTTCGTATGCCACCATGCAACACTAAGTGATTTGACAGATTGTATCGAGCAACGACGACGGTCCAGCCGTTGAAATATGGGACATCAGACGGTGTTGGATTGGAAAATGGGCCATGGGCTGTCCAGAGGGCGTCATGACCAGTATGACCGGTGTGACTAAACGACCCCTGCTATTTCTCTTCTCAACTTAATGAAACATAGACATGGTCTTTAGATGTCGCATTTTCTTTCACGGATACTCTGCAGGCTTTACACACCTCCTGAACATTCCCACAGCACGATCTGCGGCTCGATCAATGTGACAGTGATTTAAAGCCCTCATCCCCGTTGTTTTACAAACCTCTTGATGCTGTGCCTCGTGTCGCCATGACTTGGCCGCCCAAGAATGACATTGCGTTTGTGGCGGATAAACAGGAGGAAGAAGAGCCTTTTGCCGACTTGTGAGTTGCCTATGATGTATTGCTATCCGTCGTGTCTCTAACATCTTTATATTAGCCCCCCACCCTTCGCTCCAACGAAGGCGACTTCAGATCCTATGTACATGCCTAAGGAACAGACTGGTGGAACGATGCTCTCGTCAGATTTTGGTGTTGATACCGGGACAATGGAGAGACTTGCACGGGGTTACGTCCTTGGTACTGAATCGAATATCCCTAGGATAGACGTTTGCGAAATCAACGCCAAGGTAAGCCGCTTTTCTCCTCATTTCGCGATTTTGATTATGAACCATTATACATCCAGAGAGCGGCTGAGGAAGGCCAAAGTAGCGCAGCAAGAGTCTGTGGACTCTTATATGTCAAACCGAAGATAATCATCCTAAAAGACGAAGACACTACTTCCACACCTCTAACGTAGAGCAAAGAGGAAACTACCGCTGTGGGGACTCTCCCCCTCCTAGACAATGACGCCAGGCACGGTCATCTGCAATCTAGCCTCCACTCGAGCCCGCATGCCAGCCCTCGTCAACTATCTATCCATCCCGACTCTTCATCGCCACATCTGACCCCCTCACCCTCTCCTAGGGGTAATCCAATCGCTCTTCCATCTGAGCCACAAACATCGTCGGTGTCCATCTATGACGCGTCTATCTCTAGCGAGGGTGTATGCCCGTTTCTGTGCCATACACTGACGGCTGCGCGCTGGATGATTCAGACAGCGAGAGTGGAAGCGATAACAACGACGAAGATGATGTCAATGGTAGTGAGAGTGTAGGGAGGACCATCCCAGTAGGTGACGGCCGTGGACGTACCAAATTTGAAGAAACGCGTAGAATATCATCGTCATTCATGGAGTCCTCGCTTGCTAAAAGCCGCACATCCTCCTTCACCACCGATACCCGCTCTTCAACATCCTTAACAACCCTGCATGCATCATTGAGCTTTTCATCCTCGCCTCGCACCACCTCGTACCCACGGCGCATCCCTAGCCCAACCAGCCGCTCCCCTTTCGCACTTCAGCCTGGCGATACGCAAGGGCCAACCAAGCCCCAGTCCGCTCTCGAAAGCATCGTGCAGCTTCGCGAAGGATCACCCGACAGCCAGTTCGCGAGTGAGGAGCGTAGTAATGGGGAACACAACGACGAAGACGAACATGGAGATAGTAATGCGCATTTGGGCTCTGACTCAGTGTCGGGTTCTGGATCGGGTTCTGGATCGGGCTCGGAGTCGGGCGGATGTTCGCCTCCTGCATCACGGACACTTGTTCATTTTCTGAAGGCCTTGCGCTCGCTCCGTGGGGTGTCATTGGTCGAGGACGCGTCATGGCAGATGCCGAGGAAGAACGTGCACGTACCGGAGAAAGTGGTCGTGCTTATCTCACGACCTCTTGAGAACGCACCCCCGATGAAATCAAAGTGTGCCGAAAGCTAGAAGAAATCTCCGTGGAAATCGGGGCTAAGCATATTACTGCTGTGGCTATTGCATATGTTATGCATGTGGGTCAAATAATGTGACGAATAGTTCGTTCGACTAACTTTTGCTTCATCAGAAATCTCCATATGTATTCCCAAGAATTATTGGAAGGAAAATTGAGCATTTACAAGCGAATATTGAAGCGTTGGATCTCACTTTAACCCCAGCTCACATCCAAGCTTTGGAGGATGTGCTTCCCTTTGATGTCGGATTTCCTCACACAATGGTTGTATGTGCCTTTCCTTGTTCATCTATCCATGAACCATTATTTTTTAACTCGGTCTTATGAAGGGAGACGGAACTCTGGATACGTATCTAGTGGCGGCAGCTGGTCACACGGACAGATGGCAACAAGTCCTAGCAATTCCGTCACCTTCTCACTGATTTACAAGTTCCTTCTTACATAAACGGTGCTTTGCGAGAAACTGTTATTTTATGTAATCCCGTCTGTGGAATAAATCCAATTTTCTCAGCATTACTTCAGTGTCCCACAAGTGGCGGAATAATCAGGTTTCTGTTAAGGCTTTGTCACTCCCCATATGTTTGATCCAATTAACCCAAATTGACATTAGGACTATATGACACCGTAAACAAGTACTATCATTCATAAAATAGGAATTCAAGCGGAATAAGTAGACTCAACGTTCAGTCAAATGACCACTTACCGTGTCTCTCAGGTCATTGTTGGGTAGCTGTGGTGATGAGTGCTAGTGGGGGAAACATGAAGAGACAAAACATACGAGAAGCGAATAAACAACTTGGTTTCTGCTGGAAAGTCGTTTAGGAATTTGACGGCGAGGAGTACGCCTGGGGAGATTTGGATTACGCGTGTGCATAGAATGAGAGGATTGTGCGGTATTTGCTCAGAATTAAATTTTGTTTGTTTGTTCCCTTTTCGAAATAGATGTACCATGATGCGATCGAGATTTAACAAAAAAAAAGAAATTAGGGGAAGGTAGAAGGAGGCACGTGTCGATTCCTAATCCTAACGAAATAATTGATTTTTTGCATTGCCTTCCAAATCCTCACCGGTCATCGCCCCTCTACTCCCATCGAGACAGACGATACAATAATATGTTAGCTGTCTGTGCAATTCGTACATACTCATTACGCTTGTATCACGGCCGTGGAATTGCGCACCAGGGAAAACATTACTAGCAGGAAAATCCCCTAATAACTCTAATATACATATTATGGTGGGTTCTAGCAACTCACATCAACGTCTCCCATTCCTCGACCGGTCCAATCGTTCATTCTTTGGGTATTACAATGGTGCGTCAAGCACGCGGTGGGACGTTCGCCTAATAAAATCAACGTAAGCATCGCCACCATCTCCGAAAACTCCCCCGCCATCTGTTCCAGTGTCCTACTCCAGGTGTGTCTTAGACGACCTCTTCATTAGTAATCCCCTTCCTAATGCTTATAATCGTCAGCTCCTCAACCCACACGGGGCCCATGCTTAACAGACCTAAACCTCGGAGTGCCGGGTTGCGGAGACCTGCTCCAACGAGCTTTCCACAACGCGGCAACTTTTTGGAAGTAGATCGAAAAAGGTGACGATCGGCGATCGGTAATCCTCATGACGGTGCAAAAAGACTTAAAATAACGAATAAGCGATGGTGACATGTGTGAGCTCAACATCCGTCAGACTCCCAGCCTGGGCCAGGTCCAGAATCTGACTTTTGACTCCGCCTCCAACTATCACTCCGGGCAGGCATGTGAAACCTATCTTCAGGGTTTGTCATTTTTTCATCACCACGCCCGTCACGCGCGCGAGTTGGCGATCGGGCGGCCCTTCAGTTCGAGGGCGGTGGGCTGAAACTTTTTGTGTTTACACGTCGTCTGGCTAAAGAGCGAATGGGGGATGGCTGCTTGGAATAGAGATTCAGACTCGCGAGAACGGACAAGTGTCCGTGATGCGGGAGGCGAACGTCCGCCCGACTCCGAGCCTGATCCAGAACCCGATCCAGAACCCAACTCTGAGTTTCGTCTTCGTCGTCTTGTTCCCCATTGCTACGCTCGTCGCTCGCGAGATGGCTGTCGGGTGATCCTTCGCGAAGCTGTACGATATTTTTCGAGAGGGGACTGGGGCTTGGTTGACCCTTGCGCATCGCCAGGCTAAAGTGCGAAGGGGAGCGGCTGGTTGGGTCAGGGATGCGCCGGGCGTACGAGGTGGTGCAAGGCGAGGGTGAAAGGCTCGATGATGCGTGGAGGTTTGTTAAGGATGTTGAAGAGCGGACATCAGTGGTGAAGGAGGATATGCGGCTTTTAACGAGCGAGGACTCCATGAATGACGATGATATTCTACGCTTTTCTTCGAATGTGATACCGTCCCGTCCGTCACCTACTGGGATGGCCGTTCCTACACTCTCACTACCATTGACGTCATCTTCGTCATCGTTATCACCTTAACATTGATTGCGCAACCGTCTATCCTAGGCATATTCGATTCAGTACCAAGCACGTAACCCCGTGCAAGTCTCTCCATGGTCCCAGTATCAAAACCAGAATCTGACAAAGGCATCGTTCCAATAGTCGATTCCTAAATAGGACCTGAAGTCGCCTTCGTTAGAGCGAAAGGCGGGTGACTAAGATAAAGATGTTAGTGACACGAAGGATAGCGATACATCATAAGAAACTCACAAGTCGTCAAAAGGCACTTCTTCCTTCTCCTGCTTGTCCGCCACAAACGCAACGTCATTCTTGGGCTTCCAAGTCATTGTGACGAGGCACAGCATCAAGAGGTTTGTATAACAAAGGGATGAGGGCTTTGAATCACTGTCGCATTGATCAAGCCGTAGATCGTACTGTGCGAATGTTCGAGAGGTGTGTACAACCTGTAGAGTATCCGTGAAAGAAAATGCGACATCCAAAGACCATGGCCATGTTTCACTAAGACGGGAAGTAAATAGCAAGGGTCGTTTAGTCATACCGATAAACTTTCATGCTGGAGGTGCGAAGATCCTGTTAGGACTTGAATTTCTCAGTGTATTGTTTTGCGTATGTAATACAGTTTATGTAAGCGAGCCAAGGAGCCGGACCCAAACTTAGTGACGAGTGCCTGGGAGTAGTTCGACACCACAGTCTGAGAATTTTTCACTCACTATCATCTTACCAATCCTTTACAACCTTTCTAATTATTTTGCCAACCACCCATTGGGTTGAAAATATTCCTAGTAACACAGTTATCAATCCGTAATCTAGTGATTGACTCAGAATAGCAGTTTATTAATAGCGAGAGTTGTAAATGCACAAGGAAGACCCGCCGAGTCTTACCATGCATACGCGAAGAGCTAACCCTCTTCCCTACCCAATTATACAGCTCCTCGTTTAAGGTCAGTTCGAAGTAGACGAAGCTGGCTCTGCACGCGTAAACGTCCGGCGTTAAATGAATCCTACTCATCCTGTGGTGCTTTTGCTCTGGTTGGGATTAAATCTGGCGAATAAACAGCATGGTTCCAAATCCTCAGCACTGTATGTTATGTTGAAATTCAATCATCACAAGGCCTTAAAACGTTGCAAGGAGGGGTTGTATATTCCTTAGGCTGTACACCGTGGGTACAGAGAAGCAAGTCACGGGTGACCCACGTCCTTAGCACTCACTTACTACCATTCCATCTCAGCATGCCGTTTTTGTCGAAGCTGCGCCATCGTTTTGCCAAACGCAAACTAACAAGTGCTAACTCTCCTCATGTCGTGAACCAACCGGAGGATACATACAATGATCCCGGTTTTGGAATTAAAGAACTTGTACCAGGGACGTCCCCTACTATCGAGTGAGGGATCGAGCTGCAAACACATCAGCGTCCGATTCCTAACATTTTTCCCATTTATAGTATTGTCGCTATTCATGGGTTCGATGGGCATCGCGAAGAGTCCTGGACAGCCGATAATGGGAAGCTCTGGCTCCGGGACTTTCTCCCGCACACCATACCTACAGCCCGGATTTTGTCGTATGGTTACGATGCCTACACAAATAGTTCATTGTCTGAGCAGACTCTGCATGGTCACGCACAGGACCTCCTTGCACGACTTTCCATGTCCAGGGAAACAGGAGAAACTAAGGTTCACTGACTGAGAATCACTGTTGTTTGTCTTGCGTGCTGATGATTGTTTCCCATTTTCCGTAGGAACGCCCAATAATCTTCATTGCTCATAGCCTAGGCGGCATTATTCTCAAGAGTGTACGTCATCTCGTAATAATCTGTCTGCTACGCGTCATTCATGCTTGGGAACAGGCCTTAATACAAGCAAATGTTGCCCATGAAGGGCATCTCCTGCCACATAAATGGATCCATTTGTCAACATATGGCATTGTCTTCCTTGGTACACCTCACCAAGGCACAGACATGGTGCCAAAACTTCTTTCGCTATGCAGTCGGCCAAACAATATTTTGTTGAAGCATTTAACCACTCACTCTGAGCCATTACAGGAACAAATATCCTATTTTAATGCCATCACTGCCCATTTTCACATGAAGTTTTTCTATGAAACCTTACCAACTAGTCTCCCTGGACATAGTTCTGCAATTGTGAGTTTGAGAATTCTAATATACCTTGCAAATATGCTAAATTACAGCATACATGGAGATTGTTCCCAAAGCATCTGCTGTCTTGCCCGGGGCTGTGAACATAGAACCAATAAGCATGCAGAAGGATCACACTGGGATGTCCAAATTTCAGTCTGTCAATGATAATGACTACAAGTCTGTGCTGTGCACTGTACAAGATATGATTAAGAAAGCTCCAGCCACTGTTCATGCCCAGTGGATTAAATTTAATCAGCAAAATGGTGTGTTGCCATAAATAGACATACACAGGCTAACTTTATTAAACAGAGGATAACTTCCAAGGACCTTTATACATGTCTAAGCACCATTCTAGTCCAAGATTTGTGGGACAGGAGAAATATCTCACAAGACTCAAAGATTTTTTTTCTTCTGAGAGTTCCCATCGAATGTGGAATCATTTCCTTTTGTATGATATGGGAGGAGTTGGGAAAACTCAGATTTGTTTGAAATTCATTGAAAAGCTGGTTAGCAATGACTGGTAAGCTGGTAATACTTTGTTTCTTCTTACCAATGCTTACAGTAGAGTATGAAGTCACTTTTGGAGGATATTCTGGATAGATAGCACAAATGCAGAAACATTAACAAATGGATTTTCAAGTATTGCTGATGATTTCGAGGCCAAATCCAAGGGCATCGAAAAGTCTCCAGAGGGAGTATTGAGGTGGCTTACAGCCACTCAAAAGAAGTGTCTCCTCATCCTTGACAATGCTGATGGAATGGATGGAGTTGTTAAAGACTATTTGCCACAGTGCCAGACTCATGTCTTAATTACTAGCCGGAATCCTGGACTGGCCAGCCATGTTATAGACTCATTGGAGGTTCTCTCAATGGAGAGTGATCAAGCACTTGCCCTCTTTCAAGCTGCAGCTAAATTTGACAAGAAATCAAATATTATCCCACAGGAATTGTTGGAGAAGATTGTTGCTCGACTTGGCTTCTTGCCTCTTGCAATAGATATTGCTGGAGCTGCCATTTTAACTGGACTCTGTGGAGTTAGAGAGTATCTAATGATGCATGAAAAATATCACTCAGAGATTTTTGATGCAGACCATCCTTCAATGAAAGGGGCACTAGGATATAATCACACTGTTTATAGTACTTTAAGACTGTCATATGATCTGATTGAAAAGCAGGCCATATTAATGAAAAGTGCACAAGATGCATTATTTGTTTTGAAGGTTCTGGGATTCTTTCACCACCAAAATATCATGGAAAGGATTTTTAAACAAGCTGCAGAATTCCCACTAGCAAATACATATGATGGGAGATTACAAACCACTTCATCAGATCTTCCAGCTCAGCTACTCAGATGTACTAGTGATGGACAGTGGGAAAGTGTAAAGTTCAGATTAGCCATACAAGTGCTCTGTGATTATTCACTTCTCACTAGAGACCATACTACACAAGATTCATATTCATGGACAATGCACCCAATGATACATATGTGGATACGATATCAAGCACTAGGAGAAGATGATACACCATATTATTATGCAGCAAGAGCATTGATAGTAGGTAGTATCAATAGATCTGACACAATGGATGACATTTTATTCAGAAAAGAACTGTTGCCTCATGTTATTGTGATTCAGGGTGTGGCTGATGTAAAGAAGGAGGGATACTATGATGATGTGTGCGAGAGATCAGCCAATGTGTATACCCAGGCTGGTAAATGGTTGAATGCAGAATTGCTACAGTTAAAGGTACTGGAAAACAGGGAGCAAATCCTAGGCACTGAACACCCAAGCACTCTGAGAGCCAGGGCCAACTTGGCTGTTATATATTATCAGCTGGGCAGATGGACTGATGCAGAACAACTGGAGGTGCAGGTGTTAGAGGCCAGGGAGCAGATCCTAGGCACTGAACATCCAGACACTCTGAGAGCCAGGGCCAACTTGGCTGGCACATATCGTCAGCTGGGCAGATGGACTGATGCAGAACAACTGCAGGTGCAGGTGTTAGAGGCCAGTGAGCAGATCCTAGGCACTGAACACCCAGACACTCTGAGAGCCAGGGCCAACTTGGCTGGCACATATCGTCAGCTGGGCAGATGGACTGATGCAGAACAACTGGAGGTGCAGGTGTTAGAGGCCAGGGAGCAGATCCTAGGCACTGAACACCTAGACACTCTGACAGCCAGGGCCAACTTGGCTGTTACATATCATCAGCTGGGCAGATGGACTGATGCAGAACAACTGCAGGTGCAGGTGTTAGAGGCCAGGGAGCAGATCCTAGGCACTGAACACCCAGACACTCTGAGAGCCAGGGCCAACTTGGCTGGCACATATCGTCAGCTGGGCAGATGGACTGATGCAGAACAACTAGAGGTGCAGGTGTTAGAGGCCAGGGAGCAGATCCTAGGCACTGAACACCCAGACACTCTGAGAGCCAGGGCCAACTTGGCTGGCACATATCGTCAGCTGGGCAGATGGACTGATGCAGAACAACTGCAGGTGCAGGTGTTAGAGGCCAGTGAGCAGATCCTAGGCACTGAACACCCAGACACTCTGACAGCCAGGGCCAACTTGGCTGTTACATATCATCAGCTGGGCAGATGGACTGATGCAGAACAACTGCAGGTGCAGGTGTTAGAGGCCAGTGAGCGGATCCTAGGCACTGAACACCCAGACACTCTGACAGCCAGGGCCAACTTGGCTGGCACATATCATCAGCTGGGCAGATGGACTGATACAGAACAACTGCAGGTGCAGGTGTTAGAGGCCAGGGAGCAGATCCTAGGCACTGAACACCCAAACACTCTGAGAGCCAGGGCCAACTTGGCTGGCACATATCGTCAGCTGGGCAGATGGACTGATGCAGAACAACTAGAGGTGCAGGTGTTAAAGGCCAGTGAGCGGATCCTAGGCACTGAACACCCAGACACTCTGAGAGCCAGGGCCAACTTGGCTGGCACATATCGTCAGCTGGGCAGATGGACTGATGCAGAACAACTGGAGGTGCAGGTGTTAGAGGCCAGTGAGCGGATCCTAGGCACTGAACACCCAGACACTCTGAGAGCCAGGGCCAACTTGGCTGGCACATATCATCAGCTGGGCAGATGGACTGATGCAGAACAACTGGAGGTGCAGGTGTTAGAGGCCAGGGAGCAGATCCTAGGCACTGAACACCCAGACACTCTGAGAGCCAGGGCCAACTTGGCTGGCACATATTGTCAGCTGGGCAGATGGACTGATGCAGAACAACTGGAGGTGCAGGTGTTAGAGGCCAGGGAGCAGATCCTAGGCACTGAACACCCAGACACTCTGAGAGCCAGGGCCAACTTGGCTGGCACATATCGTCAGCTGGGCAGATGGACTGATGCAGAACAACTGGAGGTGCAGGTGTTAGAGGCCAGGGAGCAGATCCTAGGCACTGAACACCCAGACACTCTGACAGCCAGGGCCAACTTGGCTGTTACATATCATCAGCTGGGCAGATGGACTGATGCAGAACAACTGGAGGTGCAGGTGTTAGAGGCCAGTGAGCGGATCCTAGGCACTGAACACCCAGACACTCTGACAGCCAGGGCCAACTTGGCTGGCACATATCGTCAGCTGGGCAGATGGACTGATGCAGAACAACTGGAGGTGCAGGTGTTAGAGGCCAGTGAGCGGATCCTAGGCACTGAACACCCAGACACTCTGACAGCCAGGGCCAACTTGGCTGTTACATATCGTCAGCTGGGCAGATGGACTGATGCAGAACAACTGGAGGTGCAGGTGTTAGAGGCCAGTGAGCGGATCCTAGGCACTGAACACCCAGACACTCTGACAGCCAGGGCCAACTTGGCTGTTACATATCATCAGCTGGGCAGATGGACTGATGCAGAACAACTGCAGGTGCAGGTGTTAGAGGCCAGTGAGCAGATCCTAGGCACTGAACACCCAGACACTCTGACAGCCAGGGCCAACTTGGCTGGCACATATCGTCAGCTGGGCAGATGGACTGATGCAGAACAACTAGAGGTGCAGGTGTTAAAGGCCAGGGAGCAGATTCTAGGCACTGAACACCCAAACACTCTGACAGCCAGGGCCAACTTGGCTGGCACATATCGTCAGCTGGGCAGATGGACTGATGCAGAACAACTGGAGGTGCAGGTGTTAGAGGCCAGTGAGCGGATCCTAGGCACTGAACACCCAGACACTCTGACAGCCAGGGCCAACTTGGCTGTTACATATCATCAGCTGGGCAGATGGACTGATGTAGAACAACTGGAGGTGCAGGTGTTAGAGGCCAGTGAGCGGATCCTAGGCACTGAACACCCAGACACTCTGACAGCCAGGGCCAACTTGGCTGTTACATATCATCAGCTGGGCAGATGGACTGATGTAGAACAACTGGAGGTGCAGGTGTTAGAGGCCAGTGAGCAGATCCTAGGCACTGAACACCCAGACACTCTGAGAGCCAGGGCCAACTTGGCTGTTACATATCATCAGCTGGGCAGATGGACTGATGCAGAACAACTGGAGGTGCAGGTGTTAGAGGCCAGGGAGCAGATCCTAGGCACTGAACACCCAAACACTCTGAGAGCCAGGGCCAACTTGGCTGGCACATATTGTCAGCTGGGCAGATGGACTGATGCAGAACAACTGGAGGTGCAGGTGTTAGAGGCCAGTGAGCGGATCCTAGGCACTGAACACCCAGACACTCTGACAGCCAGGGCCAACTTGGCTGGCACATATTGTCAGCTGGGCAGATGGACTGATGCAGAACAACTGCAGGTGCAGGTGTTAGAGGCCAGTGAGCAGATCCTAGGCACTGAACACCCAGACACTCTGAGAGCCAGGGCCAACTTGGCTGTTACATATCATCAGCTGGGCAGATGGACTGATGCAGAACAACTGCAGGTACAGGTGTTAGAGGCCAGGGAGCAGATCCTAGGCACTGAACACCCAAACACTCTGAGAGCCAGGGCCAACTTGGCTGGCACATATTGTCAGCTGGGCAGATGGACTGATGCAGAACAACTGGAGGTGCAGGTGTTAGAGGCCAGTGAGCAGATCCTAGGCACTGAACACCCAGACACTCTGAGAGCCAGGGCCAACTTGGCTGGCACATATTGTCAGCTGGGCAGATGGACTGATGCAGAACAACTGGAGGTGCAGGTGTTAGAGGCCAGTGAGCGGATCCTAGGCACTGAACACCCAGACACTCTAAGAGCCAGGGCCAACTTGGCTGGCACATATCGTCAGCTGGGCAGATGGACTGATGCAGAACAACTGGAGGTGCAGGTGTTAGAGGCCAGTGAGCGGATCCTAGGCACTGAACACCCAGACACTCTGAGAGCCAGGGCCAACTTGGCTGGTACATATCATCAGCTGGGCAGATGGACTGATGCAGAACAACTGGAGGTGCAGGTGTTGGAGGACAGTGAGTAGATCTGAGGCACTGAATGTGCAGACACTCTGAGAGCCAAGGCCAACTTGGTGGTGCAGGTGCTGGAGGTTGGTGAGCTGATCCTATGCACTGAACACCCAGACACTCTGAGAGCCAGGGCCAACCTACCTGGCACATATCACCAGCTGGGCAGATGGACTGATGCAGAACAATTGGAGGTGCAGCTGCCAGAGGTCAGTGAGTGGATCCCAGGCACTGAACACCCAGACACTCTGAGTGGCAGGGCCAACTTGGCAGGGCCATATCTTTGGCTGAGTTGATGGATTGATGTAGAACACCTGGAGGTTGTCATGTATTATTATGTTTTTTCTTGTTTTTTCACTGCTTTTTTTAAAGATATCACTAAAAACTTTAGTTAAATGTATTTATATCATGGTAAATTTAGATATCCATTATGGTCCTGATTTCCCCTGAATTTATAATATTTACCTTATCTGTGAGCACAGTTAATCCACAGAATCATGAGATGACATGTAGTATATGCCCCACCTCTGTCTGTGCAGAATATGGAGGGTTGCTTACTCTTTTTTGACTCTGGTGGGTTTCTCTTTAGATGTAATTGCCATAGAGGTAGTTGCCATATGAGGCTTGGAAGAGTTTGCTTTGATAATGCATTCAGAAAACCTTGTGTCCACCTTTTCCACAGAATAGGCAGAGGTTGTTATCTATGTGTCACTGTTTCTCCTTGGGTGTGAGCTTTCTGTCAGAACCTAACAAATGAGACATGTCAGGTTTTTTGGAAGTCGACTGTTTGCCCTTATTATTACAATATTTGTGGATTTTTTGTCATTCTTCCAGTCAGAATTAGATTTGCCCATATTATTATTGCCAGAATTGTTTCCAGAAGACTTGCTATTTGATGCCTTGTTGTTTTGAGAACATTCCATCAGATTTTCTTGGGAAATTTCAGCATGACATTTCCAATAGCATGTATCATATTTCTGCACTTTCATCCACATGAGTTGGTGTGAAGAGTTGTGGAAGTTCTAACCATTCTATGTAAGAAGAATATCAACCATTTAGGTATGAGACAACTATATATTGACTATCAAATTACAATATAGAAGGTAAATAACCTTAGTCAACTTTAGTGGTAGTAAGATGACTAAGATGACTAAAAGAAAGGGAATTGACCTTGCAGTACGATTCCCTAGTAACAATGTATTGACTATCAAAGTGTAATATAGAAAGGAAATAGTTTCAGTTAATCTTAGCAGTAGGACTACTAAGAAAATTAAGGGGAAATGGGATCAACCTTATGGTACAATGTTGGAATTTGTGGTTCAGAACATTATGTACCCACATGTATCCATAATAGTCCCTATCCATGTCTGTGACTCTGTCCAGTATGCAGTCATCTGAGTTCGGTTACTTCTGGTAACCAGTCTGTGTCTGTGTCCGAGTGGTGGTCTATTTGTCCACTAGGGTCACTATTATGTGCCCCGATCCCCCTTCTATTCTATCCTTTTAACATACAATTCCCTAGAATGAGTCAATGAAGTAATGAGTTGAAGGGGAGGAAGGATGATTCGAGTGACACAAGATGCTAGTGGAAGTTGATAGTAGTCCTAGTGTTGACTATACAGTTTGAAGCTAAATGGTTGTCATAGATTCAAGTTGGAAGCCATTCAAAGATGGCTTGAGATGATCCCTCAATCACAACTTACAGGACACTAGAAAGGGTGTCTGGGTAAGTCATGGTTACAAGGTAAAAGTGTCTGAGTTTTAACTATAGGTGCTAAAGTACATACGTCCATCAGATGCTAATTGCACAAAGAACATCTGCTGTCGCAATTTCGCTGACAACAGACCCTGTTACAGAGCCTGCTGGCCCGTTTGGAAACCATAAATGTGATAGTCCTCTTGTGCTCGCTGATAGCCTTTTGAGCGCGATGAATGAATTTGGATCAAGAGCGACGTTTTCTGTGAGTATCGAAAAAGAAACACCAATACCCTAACGGAACAAACTCCCTTGAAGATGCGACATAGCTAATTTGATAAGACGTGATTCGACGAGAAATATATATGTAGGGAAGGTGTAAGAGATCTAAAAGCCTGGAACGCTCAAATGGCGGCAAAGGTAGGTGCTCCCGTCTTTGGAGCGATTGGTATGTCTCGTCTCCCCTTGAAATATATTCCTTCCCCAAATTACAAAAAAAAAAAAAACGTTGCCCTCATTTTTAATCGAACATAGATCTGAATGCCTTCCTACATCCAGCGATAGCGCCCCAGTCAATGGCTTTCCAAGAAATGATACGACCACATCGCTCGACGCGCAATGGGTATTTGACACACAAAGTGCAGGATGGAAGGTTAGCTTTTCAGTCAGCTTCCTGTTATGTATACGGCCTTTGACCCCTGATTTAGCGATGGATCCATTCTAGGCAGCAAATCAGCTCGACCATATCTCCGGATCATACAGCGTAGTTATTAAGGATCTTAACCTCCGGTTTGCAAATTCTCGCAGCAACATTTTTTTCAGTCTAATGGGAACACAGACTTATCTCTATCAACACTCAGTACTGGTATTACGACAGTCTCTGAAGATATTGAAGTTCGTATTAAATAAAGCCCCTTTCTAGGTATCCTTCAAAGTGTGCTAATCAGCTGCTTTGCTTTCCAATCGAATCATTTAATTCACCTCAGTTTCTGGTTGTATGACACTGACAACATGCCGTAAGTTTTACAGTACATCTATAAACCATTCGCTCATGTCGCTCAGTGCTGATCCAAATGGCATCATGGCATTCATCGTCATCGTGGATCAACTCCAAGCCGCTGAGGATGCAAACGAACGTGCTTGGTTATTTGGACATATTCCTTTGGGTACAGCCGACATATTCCATAATCAGGTTAGTAAAGAGTGTTTCGGAGATGATTTAACGACTTAGCCTTGATAACTGATATTGAATTTTGGAAGTCCAATTACTCAGACCAGATTGTGCAACGGTATAAACGTACAATTACAACGCATTTTTACAGGCATAGTCACAAGGTGTGTTTATACATCATCTGCCTCACCTTCGTGTTATGAATTATCTTACCCCTTGGTAGGATCAATTTGAGATCACGTACTCAGACTATGACAACCAAACGGTGGAAACGGCGGATAGCATTGCTTTTATTGGTCCAGCTTTGACGCCTACAAGTGGGATATTTTTCTATAATGTTGATGGGAAAGGGATACTCAAGCATGCATATAACATAGGTGGCAATCCTGCTTTCAAGCTATACGATATTGATCCGGATACGCTGGAAGTTATGGATATGAAAGTGTTCATCAGTGCGTCCAGAATGAGATGTAACCATTCCAACTGTTCGAAATCCTGATACTGCCAAAGCAAACACCTCTGATCCAAATTTCCAAACGAAACGTGAGCCTTGTTTTAATCAATTACATGGATCTTATCCTCTCTTAGCAACCTGGCAATTCTACTACTCTGCTCGAAAGTCCTATGGCCCCCTCACTACACCGCCGCTTGCCGGTAGCTCTCCCCTTGACGCTGCATTCTGGTACATACTCACGGAAGTGTTCGAGAGCAATAACACAGCATTTCAATTGTTCAATGAGCGTTTATCACGAGGGGGAGATGTGCAACAATGTGATGATGAGGGAGGATGTAGAAATACGACGATTTGTGATATGAGGGTATTGAGGTGAGTGGACGGTATTGTAGACTTTGTGCTTTTTGATCCATGTCTTTACCAATATCAAACAGATCACAGAATAAGGGCGCATGTTTATTTATTTTTGCACCTTGTGTCGCGAATGACCTACTAAACAGGATGTTCCGGGTCCCGGCTTCGCGCTCAAGCGTGACACTGAATTTCAAAGGCACAGAACTTCGGAGCAGATGGAATGCGAAGGCAGCAGTGCTACTGTACAGCGATTCTCGGAAGCCGTGTTTCCGGGGCTGTGGTGAGCGCGGTTCTTCTGTATTAGCAATAGCCTGGTTCTAAACTTTTGCGAGACAGCCCGGAGATATTAATGAAACTGTGGAACAGCGCACAAGGGGTGCTATTACTATGGGTAATAGTCGTAAGGTTGCGGGTTTGACGCCTGCGTGAGGCTATATTTTTTGTATTTTCTTAAATCACGGGCTCCTTCCTACCAACAGTTACTATTGATTGAGCGAGATACATATATCTCTTTTTCCAAGCGCGTGAAATATTTTTAAGCATTATGGAACCGGCCATTGAGTACCAAACATGCATATCCATCGCTATGTAGAAGCTCAAAGTTCGCACCAAGATATATTGACTTGTGAATTTATCTTTTTGTTACTGTATACACTGGTACAACAAAATTAGGGTGTAGTATGACAAATAAGTCTGGAATAAATACCAGGTTCGAATGCAGAACGTTACAACGGTGGTGTCCTGGTTCAGAATGTAGGTATTATCGGTAGCTCAATCGGTAGAGCGTAAGATTCTTACAGTCCCTTTGACCGGGTGAGAGTCTTAAGGTTGCGGGTTCGACTCCCGCGTGAGGCTATATTTTTGTATTTTCTTATATACCCGTAGTCTAGTAAGAAAAAGTTTCTCAGCGATTCTATCGACGCTGAAATACTCAAACTGCTATTATATACGGTTGGGTAGGCCGATGTTTGGGAGCGGAAACCGGGCCCGATAACTTCTGCGGACAGCAACACGGGTGTGTACTATAGACATGCGTAGACTTACCGAGTAGCATCTCCAAAAATGTGTACAAGTTGCACCTGGCATCCTTGTTTTAGCTCTGATCTGTTAGCCGAGTCCCTAGACTAGTTCCATGCTTGAAAATATTTCACGCGGCGGGAAAAAGAGATAAATATCTGGTTCAATAAAAACTTTTGGTAGGAAGGAGCCCGAGTAAAAACATTGCCTCGCACAGGAATCGAACCTGCGGCCTTCCCGGTCAGAGGGACTGTAAGAATCTGACGCTCTACCATTGAGCTAACAAGGCACCTGGTCGCAGTCACATTCTAACAGATACTGAACAACTACACCGTTGTACACGTTCTCCATTTGAATCCGCTACTTTTTCCCTCATTCTAGACTCATTTGCCAGTAATTTCGTTGCTAGTATATACACTAACAAACGATAAATTCATAAGGCTAAGTCAATTTATCGTGGGGTGCGAACTTTTAGCTTCTACATAGTTCTACGTATTTGGTACTTAATGGCTAGTTCCATAATTCTTAAAAACATTTCACGCGCTTGGAAAAAGAGATATATTACCTGGTTTCTTGGTAGGAAGGGAGGGGCCCGTGACTTACGGAGTAAAAAAAAGTTTGCCTCGCGCAGGAATCGAACCTGCGGCCTTCAGACTCTTACCCGGTCAGAGGGACTGTAAGAGTCTGACGCTCTACCGTTGAGCTAGCGAGGCCTGATCGATAGCAACTACATTTCCATCCTGTTAGAATAATTTTAAGCATTACCAAATATGCACATTATTGAAGTTCAAAGTTCGCACCAAAATATATTGATATCCTCATGATTTTATTGTAAATACTAGTCGGATGGCACTTGCACAACGAAATGAAGCAGAGTACCAGACTTCCCTCGCTAATTATAAGTATGAGGACGTGTGCTTAATTGGCTCTAACTTCTTAGATCAAGATGGAGGACCACGGAAGAAATGCTTCCTGTGAATGCCTTTTTCCGTTTCGAAAACTCACCAGACCAGTTCCATAAGATGTTTCCGCAATTTAAACGACATGTAACCGTCGCGAGTGAATTATTGAAACCTGTCACAATGCCTTTCCTGTGGTGTGGGTATAACAAGGTAAGACACGCTCGCCCAAAGCCTGCATCAACCCGACACAAACAAAATAATATTTAACAAGTGATTCTTCAAACAGTGCGCTTGTAAATATTGGCGATAGGCGACTCATGTCACGATCATCTCCATAGAACCAACCTACATTATACGATCGATATACACCAGTCGTTGCCAGGGCATGTCGTCACGAGACCACTGGGAAAACCCAAAACAAAAAAGTGGCATGAGTAATCGGCCATAGTTACGCAAATAATACAGAGAAAATTCAGAGACTTGAATGGTTCCCGGAGGAATTCACCCCAGCGTGCCCTGAGGCACGTCGCGACTTTGCACAGTTGTGCATCCTGCAAAGGGATAAGAACGAGATGCTCACCGAGGTGCCGTTATGCGGAAAGAAGGGGATGGGGAGAGAGGATGAAGACGAATTTATGCGGGTGCAATTTTTTAAGCTCAGCCATTGATATAGGCGCTCGTCCCGACAAGTATACGTGTGCAAATCCCTGATGGAGCCGAGGAGGCCTCTCCACCAATACTGCATATATACTGAAGCCCCGGTAATAAAATCGATTCGATATATTTGAATCTGGAGACAAACAGAGTGTGTATGTTTTTGGTTGTTCTCGCTGAGCTAGCATATATCACCCAGAGGCGCTTAGATTCCATGTCATGATGCGTCATGATCACAAGTTCTGACAGGCCAATCGTTCTCAAGCTACAGATCACTGAGGAACTGGCAGAATCTTATATAGACTAGACTGTCTTAGTTGTGCAGTGTATAGCGTCATGAAATAATGTCACATGACTTGACTTCATGCTTATTAGAACCATTTATCCTTGCCTCAAATCACCACTGCCTTCTAAGCGACTACTTCACATGGCCTGGCGCAGTTCTGGAACCAGCAACACCGAGTTACTCGAGAACATGAAGAGGAATGGACTATTAACGTCAGATAGAGTACTGACAGTATGTGTCCATGACATTCCATCCATGGTCCGGCTAATCGTAGATGTTGTGCCGCTGCGAGAAGGCGATGAAGCAGGTAGACCGGGCCAATTACGTGCTTAACAAGAGAGACGCATACCAGGACTCGCCACAGTACGTCTCGTTGTCTTGATTTAATATACGCACAGTACCGATATACTCGATCGCCTCAAAGGTCCATCAGCTACGGTGCCACGATTTCTGCTCCTCATATGGTGTGTGATCCGATAAACTCTCGATCGATGAATCTCAAATGATCCAAGCACGCGCACGCTGCGGAGAATCTTCTGCCCTTCCTCCAGCCGGGGTCTAAAGTATTGGACGTTGGGAGCGGGAGTGGATATACGTGTGCCGTATTCTATCACCTCGTTGCGCCGCGAGACGCAGATAAAAAGGGGAAAGTCGTTGGGATAGATCACATTCCTGAGCTGGTCGAATGGTCCGTCGAGAATCTCAAAAAGGACGGTCTTTCCCAGGCCATGGATGCAGAAGAGCTGGAAATGGTGGCAGGAGACGGTAGACAAGGTTTGAGGAAGCGTACATTGTTTATGGATTCTCTGAAACAGGATAATTTTTAGGCTATCCATCTGCAGGTAGGACACGTGGAAAGTTCTTGTGATGGCGACGTTAGCTAAGAGAGATGACAGGACCGTTCGAAGTGATTCATGTTGGCGCGGCGGCACCCACACTCCCGCAAGCGCTGGTAGACCAATTGGCAAGCCCGGGACGCATGTTCATTCCCGTTGGGAATTATTCCCAAGACATATTTCAAGTTGACAAGGATAAAGAAGGACACGTGACGCGGAAGAAATTGTTTGCAGTCCAGGTACGCATTCGGAAAACATGGACTGTGAACCCATTCACATCTTATATATCTCCAGTATGTTCCATTGACAGACAGGGAACGGCAGCACAGTTAGCTAGCGACCTCGACCTCGATGTGATCTCGAGTACCTGCTTAGTGTGATATACATCAATTAATGGTGTGACCTTGTGCCATCTTATATTGATTTTTGTCCCCTCGTTTGCCCTTACTTTTCTGTAATGATACCTGAAAGTTTAGACGTGGACCTACTACTCAGGAATGCATTCACATTCTAAGAAGGCCTAGACTCGCCGGGTGTTTCCTTGTAGTAATGCCCTGGGTCGGATAATAGTATGGATGGAGGTATTCCGGAAGGAAAAGCCCGGGAGGAATGCCAACTTTTAGGGGCTGCAGTCTACGATGGGACACACGAATATTGCAAAAAACAGTATTAGCCCAAATAGGCATCCCAGAGGCTCGCGGAATCAAATTTAATTAGTCCTTCTGAGACTACATTTACGACGTAATTCAATTGTGTAAACTCTTATTTAATCCTTTTCTTTCTCTTCATTACCACCATCGACAGTTATGACACCATCGACAGTTATGAACACATTTGCTGAACCCTATACTCGCAATGAGGACGCAAAGTCTCTGGAAGAGGTCCGTGAGGCTATTCACCAGCTAGAAGAGTCACACAAGGCCAGAGGGTGTGCGCTGTCTGGTCGTATCATCCAAGTCACCCATTACCTACCTATCATAGGAACTATCTCCAACAAGTCCGGTTCTGCGTTACCCAGTCCACCAATAACCCCAGAACTCTCCGCATCTCCTCTTAATGACGGTCTCCAGGACTTGCCTATATCTCTGCAGCCCCTCTGGACTTTGTCTCCCCGCGCTGGTCATGACGCCTTGGTCAGCGGCATCCGATCCCTCTCCGCGACACACGAACAAGTCATTGTGGGCTGGACCGGCGATATCCAAGCCGGCAAGGATGGTCAGGCTATTCCAACCGATTCCTTATCTGACCAGGATAGGCGTTCTTATGACAAGGCCCTCGCTGGCTACAAGAATGCGGACTCTGAAGAAGTCAACAGCTCACCTCCCCACGAGAAGCCGACATCCTACAAGAGCGTCTGGCTATCGGATAAAGTCGCACATCGGCATTATGAGGGGTACAGCAAGCAAAGTGAGCCCCTACGCTATTACCACACTATTACTTTGCGGCATTGAATATATTTAACCAAAGCTCTGTGGCCCCTTTTCCATTATCTGCTGTGGCAGGACGTTGCTTCTGAAGCTACCATGGATGATCTGGACTGGGAGGCGTACGTGGCGGTCAACACCGAATTTGCCCAAGCCGTGCTGTCCATTTACCGTCCGGGCGACCTTGTCTGGGTACATGACTACCATCTTCTTCTCTTACCGAAGGTCTTCCGTCAGCTTGTCCCCGATGCGCACATAGGATTGTTCGTCCACACGCCATTCCCCACCTCCGAAATATTTCGCTGTCTGCCCAGTAAGTCGAATTCACGCACTCTGATACTTTAGAACGCCTCACGCCTCTTCCTAGGACGCAAAGAAGTACTCGACGGTATGCTTGGCGCGAATTTGGTGTGCTTCCAGGTGGACTTGCGATGCCTAATCATTATTATTGTTGTCATTGCTGATTTACCCTAGACATATTCCTACAGTCGTCACTTCGCATCTACTTGCATTCGTGTTTGTGGCTACGAGTCGACGTCTAAAGGCATCGAGGTTGAAGGCCACATCACGAGTGTTATGCATTGCCCTGTCGGGATCGATGCAGAGCGCGTATCGCGGGATACGTAAGTAGTTGCACTGTGCTGGACAGAATTCATTTATGACATTGATTACAGCTTGATTCCCGGAGTTCAGCCTAAGATTGTTGCATTACAGAATCTTTATCAGGGGAAAAAGATCGTAGTCGGCAGAGACAAGTTGGACGTCGTGAGGGGTGTTTTACAGAAGGTTAATTGCCCCTTCTTTTCGTATACCCCTCGCGCTAATGAGACTTCAGCTACGCGCCTTTGAAAAGTTGCTGACGGATTATCCTCAGTGGCGCGGCAATGTATGGATGTCTTATTACAGTTGAACTGATATTTATAGTTTCATATTAGGTGGTACTCATCCAAGTAACTTCGCCTTCGACATCGGACTCTAGCAAACTTGAGCGTCAAATATCCGAATTGGTTGCTCATATCAACGGCGAATTCGGGTCGCTTAATTTTATCCCCGTCCACCATTAGTAAGTGTGGCTCAGATATGCCAAGCCACGGGTCTAACCGGGTTGCAGCCACCAAACGATCAAAAAAGACGAATTTTATGCATTATTATCCGCGGCCGATCTCGGTATTATTACTCCGTTGCGAGATGGGATGAATACCACATCCATGGAATTTGTCATAGCCCAGGAGAGGTCGTACAGCAGCCCACTCGTTCTTAGTGAATTCATGGGAATTACAGGACACATGAAGGATTCGCTGTGAGTCCACAGCGTTTGTTCTATTTTAAGGTATCATAACTGATCGAGCTGGAATTTCTCAGCCAAGTCAATCCTTGGAACTTGGGAGTAGGTCATCAATTTAATTTACTGGGAATAAGATTTGATTGTTGAATTGCAGGAAGTCGCTGCGGCTATAAATCGCGGCTTATTGATGTCCGACGCGGAAAAGCGCAAACGCCATGCAACATTGTATAAGGTAGTGACGACGCATACTTCTCATCACTGGGCCGCTGTTCTCGTCAAGATGCTTCTATCTCAAGTTTCACAGGAAAATTCCGCGCATCACACGCCGTATCTTGACCTGGAAAAGCTAAGTGATACGTATCATCGGGCCACCAAACGGCTTTTCCTGCTGGACTACGATGTACGTAATTATTGTATTATTTAATTTTCTCTCCCCCGGAGATAATAGTCTATATGCTTAGGGGACCCTCTCTCCGATCGTCAAGGTTCCGAGTGCTGCTGTACCTTCAGAGGAGACTCTGGAGGCCCTTACAAAATTGTCGAATGACCCTAAGAATCTTGTATATATTATTTCAGGACGAGATTCGGCATTCCTCATACAGCACCTCGGTCATATCGAGAAACTTGGAATGTCGGCGGAGCATGGATGCTTTGTGAAGGAGCCGGGAGCCGAAACATGGTCAAGCCTAACAGAGCAACTAGATATGAGCTGGATGAGTGAGGTGAAGGAGATTTTTGAATATTATACCGAGGTATGTGTGTTTAACTATGAATAGTATATCTGCATGTTAATTCCTATTTGTGAAGCGCACTACAGGGAGTCATATTGAGGTGAAAAAGAGTTCGATAACTTGGCATTATAGAGCCAGCGATCCCGAATGGGGGTAAGTGGGTCGAGTATCCCTCTTTTTTTTCTGCCATTAATTTTATCTCCCAAAAAAGATTGTTCCAGTGTCGACAATGTTTAGATTTGTTGGAGAACAATTTGGTTCACAAGCGACCCATAGAAGGTGTGTCACAGAATCGGGGGTCAAGTGTCGAGCGACAATTTCTCATCTTTTCCCAGTCCTTGTAGGGAAAAAGAATCTCGAAGTCCGGCCCATAGCAGTCAACAAGGCAAGTAAACGTTCGGTAACTTGCGAGCTGTTTAATTATATCTCCGTATTCACAGGGAGAAATTGTGAAGCGACTGATGTACCACCACCCAGCCGCAGAATTCGTCTTCTGTGCCGGTGATGATAAGGCTAGGATACCCCAAGTTTACATTGACACACCCATTGATTGGTTATTTTTAGACGGATGAAGACATGTTCCGTGCCCTGATCATCCCCCCCGGACAGAACGATGCACTCGTAATGCAGCCGCCAACGTCGGCCGCGATTCTTGAGCCTGGGGAGACTTTGAATCCTGTTGAACTGGCAATCGTCCCGGAAGCCATTTTCTCGACGACGGTCGGAGCGTGCAACAAGAAGACTCTGGCGCATTGGCATGTGACTAGCGCACAGGAGATAGTCGAATCCATGCTATCGCTTGTCCGAAGTAGCCCGTAAGGTATAATGGGGGTGACGCTTAGAATGGCCACGCAAGCGTGGGAAATTCGATGGCGAGTCGATAATACCACTTTTAGATGCATTTAGATGGATTTTTTCTCTTTCTTTTGGTACATCGCTGTAATTGGGCCTCGCATATAAATTTTTTTGCACGAATACACATGTTTTTTAGATATGCACAGGCTGGCTCTTACAACAAACAAAATGAGAGACTTTATACGATAATTGAAAAAAATTCGGCGGCGTAATAAAAGACGGGACCAAGTCAAGAGAGTAGTACTAAGACACAGGCTCAGCTGCCATGGGTGCAACCTGACCGCCTTTCGCGGCTTCAGGGGAGAATGTGTGCCAGCGATCATTGAAGCGAACATCTGCATTTTTATTATGATTAGAGAACCGGGATAAGCGTGGTCAAACGTACCCAAGGGCCTTCCACCATACATGTACTGTTGGAATTTGGCTGTTGATAATAGATTAAAAAGGCGCCCATCTAAGGGATAAACACACAGCATACCGATTGCCGTCTCGGCTTCTACCACTTGAGAGAACTGCACCACTCCGGCCCCTTTGGACCTTGCGCCATCAAACAAAATCTCAGCCTGTTCCACGACGCCAGTCGTTTCAAACAGTTCCACAAGGTCTTCGTGAGCAGTAGACCAAGGCAACTTAGCAGCGGGACGTTATTTATTCCAGCAAGGCGACAAGCAGAGCACTCACATTGCGAACCATGATCTGCTGACTGGGCTCGACGGGAAAGTCGGCACCATAAGGGGCATGACCGCCAAATCCTGAACCGCCACCATGATATCCTCCACCGTCCATTCTCAACCCACCGCTCATCTGCTGGTCAGGTCCAGAATAGTCGGCGTAAACATCTTGGTTGAATGTGCGTTCGGCGCCACCAGCAAAACCGCCACGGAAACCGCCTCTGAAACCTCCCCGGAACCCACCACGGAACCCACCACGGGGGGCACCACGGAATCCACCACGGAAATTGCCAGAGAGACCAGCATAACGATCCTAAAATTAATGACATGGATTTATACCGTTTGGCCTAGCTGCTGGGTAAAAAGAGAAAAATGGGCAAACTGACCTCTCTAACTTCAAGTGTACGGCCATACCAGTCGTAACCGTTATACATGGCTACCACGGCGACGTTTGCATCGGAAAAGATTACAAAATTAAATTTCACGTACTAATAGCTTGTTGGGCATCTTTAGCAGTTTCAAAGATAACGGTGCCGCTGCCTTTCGCACGACCATCTGCACCGATATTGATGTCAGCGCGAACGATGTTCCCAGCAGTGCGGAACAAATCCTTTAAATCTTGCCATCCTGCTTGGTACGGGAGCTATGTAAACAGTTTAACAACATTACCAGTTCATGAAAAATACAGATCACAGACGTTTCCGACGTATAACTGATTACCTGGGTTCTGGGGTGAAGGACCTCCACCCCAGGCGTTATGGTGAGGGGGACGGGGTGGTGGTTGAGCATTAAAACCCTGCCCCGCCATGGCCATTCCAATCTTACCAGGTACAGGTGTAGCACCAAATCGTGCCTCGGTTTCACGGTCCTGAGGGTTGAACATGTAGATGTGTCAAAAATGGGGGAAAATCAACACACACCTCACGGATGAAAATAGGTCGACCCAAAAGCTGGGTTTCTGAAAGTTCCCTTATAGCCCGTTGAGCGTCTTCTTGCGACGCGAATTCGACAATGCTGCATAATAATTCAGATACCAAAAGAAAACAATCACAGTATAAGCACTGACCCGCATCCTTTGGAAACGCCGGTGGGAGTGACGAGTACTTCGGCGAATAGGACCTCACCAGCTGCCAACCCCAAGAAAAGCCCTCATTAACAAAACCATTCCTTAAAAATCACCACAACTCTTAAAATCAAAACCAGAGCCTCTCAACCGTCCCCTCGGCCCAATTTGAAAGAAAAGAATCCAACAACTGAGTCCCCCACCCACCTCCCCTCATGAATTCTATCAGGTCCCTGTACTTGACGTCGTAACTCAGGTTGCCGACGTAGACCCTATTTTCCCTCTTGCTGTTCTTGGCCATCTCCGCCGCTTCTTCAATATCTGCGTTCATGGGGCCGCCGAGCGAACGGGAGAACGACTCGGTAGCTTTGCGATCTCGGTCGCGCGAACGGGAACGAGAACGAGAGCGAGAGCGAGAACGACGATGTCTCCTGCTCGACCGCGGTGAAGCAGACCTACGACGTGACCTTGACCGACTGCGAGAGCGGGAACGCCCACGCCTAGAACGACGCTGTTTGATGTTGCTTAATAGGGTGGAAACGGGTGAAAAGTGGGATACTTACATCGCCGTTTCGCCTCGAATCATCAGGTTCCCAGTGATCAGCCCTTCGTCGGCCTGTGTAAACACACTTGAAGTTAGATTGAACTACAAAGAAAGAGCAGATGTTGACCTGAATCACGTCTTTCACGACTGTGGCTTTTTTCGCGCCTATCCTTGTCCCTTTTGATATCCTTGTCGTCCCTGTCTCTTCTATCACGGCTTTTGTCTTCAGACTCATCCTTGACCTTCATATCGATGTCATCCATGTTCTTGATAGAAATGCGGCCTTTGAGATAGAAATGGTAAGAACAAAGGAGGAACACTTAAAAAGTGGGGTCTGTGACCAAGACCTGTCACACTACGGCATTTAAGGCCGGTGAACGTGATTTGCAATATTCAATTAATTGTCCATAGAATAACAATATTATTCCTGGTGGAGACTGTCGAGCGACATTTGGGACCAGTATTAAGACTGGAATTTTTTGGGCGACAAGGGGGAAAAAACTAGGTAGCTAAGAAAGTGTCTAGATCAATCCAATCATGCATTCTTGACCAAATTTCATCCGCCTCGCCCTCCCATTCTTGTCTCTTCTCCACATAACAGTCTCCGCAGACACCGAGAGCTCTCCAGTCAATCGCCTGCACGGTCTTGAGAGTCTCAAGGGGTTTGTACACTCCGCCACCCTCGATGGCTGGCTGAATTGCCAATGGCATCCAGTGTTCGGCGAAAATCTCAGTACACTCCATATGAGATCCCGTCGGCACGGTAAACAGGATAGGGGAAAAGTGATCCATCATTCTTCTCATTACCTGACCACAAAGATCATGAAGTTTATTTCTGGGAATATAGTCGGCTGGAAGTTGCTCTGGGGGTAGTCCCTCTTCTACATCGAAGTCTAGTGTAGTGATTATGCCATAAATTAGCGCAGGGAGTTGCTAAAATATCCCTGAGCATAAGTGACATCCAAAGGTGATGAAATAAATTTAAACACATGCCGCTCGAAGACGGCAATCCAGGGCCAATTGAGATGCCTCAAGTAAATTCTGCCACCGGCTGCATTCGAACGGCTCTGGACGCAGTGGATATATATCCGCCAATCGCCGAAGAGCCAATTGCTTTATTTCAGGAAAATCATGTTGCGTGCATGCACGAATGATTTGTGCAATTCGCTCGAAAGACGACTCCGTTGTCAAAGGTCTGAAGTACCCCACACAACTGTTCAAGGGATGCCTTGACAAAAATAGCGATGAATCACGGACTTCTCATGATATAAGTGATGAAGAAGAGCTTCTACATCACTGTGGCTAGCAATGCCATCTTTCAATCGTATTAAGGGTGTCGTATCATACAATTCGAATTCGGAATTGGCAAACTGGGCTGCAAAAAGGGGCGACGATCGCTTTAGTATAGAGCGGTGAACTTTGAACATAACTTCCTCGATGAGGATGACCACATTCCCGTCCTCGAGCCAGAGGCTTTCATGCTGTAGCCCAAGTGTAGTGGCGATCATGAGATCAGAAGGAACTTCCGGCTGTATTAAATTAGGTTCCGCTCATGCTTAACTATTACTTCCATTTGAAGCTTTCCTCACGATGACTGTAGACTCGGTAGATCTCAAAGTACCACAGGTAACTTTTCAATCGTCAACGCTAAAGTTTCGTATCATATTATCATATTGGATCGTTATACTTCTGGGACTGCCATTGTGGTGGTTTACTACTAGCATTGATCGCTTGGCTTTGCCTGTGGATCGTGTATTATCGATTAGTGCTACATCTGAGGTGCGATCCAGTCTTTGGAAACTTCAAAACTTATTTACCCTTCATATTAGTTACAATTTCCACTGGAGGTTGTTGTCGACGCTGAAAGTGCTGCAGAGGGTACTGTCAAGCGAATTCAATCTGCTATTGAGCATGATAAACACAAATCTGAAGCGCCATGGCTTGGGATGAATGTTCAAGTACACGTATGTAAATATGCCCAAGGTGACTAACCCCTCACGCTGGCTATACAGGAGAAAGCTGGTTCTATCCATAACACGGGACAGAATGCGATATACACAATCAAATTACATCCTCAATTGGATGCATTGGATGGTTATGACTCTACCATGTGGATAACAAACCGAACACTAAACGTCAGGCGCAATCCACAGCAAACGCATGACTGTGAGTATTTGCTATGTGCAAAATGTTCAGTGACTACTCATGCCGCTCTCTCGAATATCAGTTTTTGTTGATACCATAGGATCAGCCTTGTGTGAGCTTTTAGCACCATACAAGAGACCTCATAAGGGTCGGAGCTCTCAGGAACGTCTAGTTGCACGATATTCGAGTAAATTTCGGCTTGCTTTCTCTCTTTTGAACGAAGACGCTTCAGCGGGTGATTCTGTAGTTGGATGGGACATTGAATCTGCAATCGACCGTAAGCATCTCAGTTGCTTGACGGACTCCATGGCTCCAGCTATGGGTCATCTACTGTTGCACGCTAACAATCTTTCTTTGATAGAATATCTCTCGCCTGTACTATCGCAGCTGACTATCCTACATAATTTTACCATTGAATCTCAGGTTCAATTTCATGCACCATTGGCATTTGACCCGCCGGAAGCAGTGTCGCCTTCCGGAGAGCCAGAATTCACATTGAGCGAGGAAGAGCTCAAAATATTTATCAATTCTGCTGATTGGACACTTGGTATCTGATAAACCCCAACTCCCACGTTACGAGGCTCTCATATTTTTATTCAGCGTCTAGTGTTACTGAAGACCCGGTGTTACATTTTATTCTATTTGTACCTTCGGCAGCACGGCGTCCTTTAGTAGTTCGATCAAACACAGGTGCGATTGAGTCTCGATGTATGTTACGAAGTCAATCTGTACTTACATGCGCGCGCCTGCAGGATCTCAGAAGCAATCATTCATCGTTCCTCAATGGGGCAGCGTGGTAATTCTAGATCCCTCTCTTTTCCGGTCACGCCAGACGCGTCTTCACCTCACAGACAATGATTTGGCCGGGATTTTCAAAACATTTCGAGCTCAGTTGCTGACACTTCTCGGAGTTTCTTCCGTTCCCCCATCTGTTTCCGTCAAATCCCACCAGGTCAGTGAGTGGCAGTTGGATGCGTTACTCCGGAAACGCACCCTCGAAAACATTCATGATAGCAAAGAGGCCCTCTCAAGTATTGTAACCCTTGTCAGTCAAATTGGAAACATGCCGGTTGGGCAAGATGTGAAGGGCGATATCCAGGATGCGTTAGATGCCATCGATCAGGTAGGCAGCTAAATTATTATTATTATTTTATTATTTACGTGTCCACCTTCCCTTCATTTGATGGCTCATCGCTAATGATGATTCATTAGGTATATTCAGACGCATCCGAATCCCCGCGTATTGCTTTACAACGTTCAGCGAACGCAAATGTTCTATCATCACGTGCATTTTTCAATCCTGGCATGTTGGCACTGCTCTACTTTCCTGCCGAACATAAGTATGCCGTTTATATACCATTATTTGGGCCTGTGACGTTACCACTAGTAGTGGCCCTAATCAAACAGCTAAAGAGATGGTGGCAGCAGCGGTCTTCCATGAGACAAAAAGTGGAATGAATCTATTTCATGTTTTATTTGTATTTGCAACTTATATTCTACCAACTCCCATGTATTTAATATTAAAAACACATCATATTACTGATGACAGTACGACCTTGAAAATCGATCGAAACTACATAGATGCAGCGCGGAATGACCGCATTATCGTTTTGATCAACTCTATTGCTTTACAACTAAAAACATCCAGTATTTCCCCACGTAGATGTTGTAAAATCTCATTCATGATCTGGCTGTCGGATCACTGTGATAAAATACAAGTAAATATGCGTGAGCTTAATAAAACGTCACCGGGTGTTGTTCAAGTTCCATACATATGTACACCATCCGGGTGTCCAGGTCGAACCCTTCAAGGTCGACGGTTGCAACTATCATGTGTGTCAGCAATAAATATCAGAGGTCCGACAATCACTCATCCTCAGTTTTAACAGAATATTTAAACGCCTCACGAGGGTTCTCCCTCAACCTGTCAGTCTTCTGCAAGCTTTCTGGGCATTTGGCACGTTAGCTGCTATTCTCCACCTTCCAGTATCACCCATACACCACATCGTCGTCTTCACACAAGATCCGTCAACTTGCGGCAGCAATAAACTGTCTTTGGGACGTTATCACGGCACAAAATCGCCAGTCTCTTATAATCTTGTCTGCAGTCCAGTATTTATTTGTGACGAGGATTTGATGGAGCTACCAGAATAATAAAGGTGGTATGGCCTTCCTCTTTCCATGTATGCAGCCATTGTAGATATCTTATCGAGAACTTGGTATGAAGGCGGACGAATCAGTGTTAGTTGGTTCTTCAGGATTTGACGCCTTTGAATGTGGTGACGAATCTCTTGCACTTCCAAAGGCAGAATGCTGCTGTAGCCCTGAATCGGGATGAATTAGAGGGTAGGCCAGATCCCAGACGTAGCAAAGCTTTGGTACCGTGCACGAGAATTGCGATGAGTCGATATGATAAATAGGAGAGTAGGCGTGCTGTTTGGAGATCTAAAGGGCTTGTTTCTCAGTTCTGCAACCGTGGATGACTCTGGTTCACACATTACGCCAGTAAATATGCGTTAGACCACCAACAATATTAATCGACGTGGAAATCAAGTGGAGCATGTGAGGAGTGATATGGCTAGATGCTTGATTGCGGTATATGATGTAGAAAAGACCGGTGTTGGATGGGAAACATATGGATAATCATATACAAAAAATGCTAAAAAGACTTGTAAGCAAGCATAAATAGAAAGCGAGACAAATGAGACTCACTATCGCAGGATATCGGGGGACAAATGTATCTGATCTATATGAACTCATGAGCTATCACTTCAACTTTTGAAAAACGAGTTTATAGAATTTCTAGACGAACGCCTGATAGACTTTGAAAAGTCAGTAGGCGCACATTGGTATCTACCGGTGTGATCCATATAAAAAGCCTGCTGCATCATCGACAACCACTCTAAGTCTGCTTCCGCGATTCCGGCCTTCGCTGATTTTCGCTAAATGCTGAACGAGATGTAGAGTATTATATTAACTCAGACGACCAAGGTATCCTGACAGCGGTATTCTATAGTTTTTGTCCAGACATACACGAAGTTTTATCCACCCGAGAGATAGTAATGAACTGGCAGAGCTCAGCAGTAGTAAACTTGGAAACTATCATATCATAACGTCTGGAGTGATGAGCCTGACATATGCTTACTGATATATATAAATCAGTGATATCCCACTATATTTGTGGATCTGAAGATATATAAGGATATCAGGATACTTTTAGGCTGTCTTCATAACTCTGCAGCAAGTTTGGATGTTCATCATGATAAGCACGGCTTGTCATTGTACTGGAATTGACAAAGATGAAAGGATTTTAAGTCGTTAAGTAGATGTTTTTCGCATCTAGGCACAAAACAAATAAGTCGCAGGGTCGTCCTCAGATAGAAGTTCAATAGCAAAAGCTTTCTTTGTGGGCTGAGTAAGGAGGTGAAGGTTGTGATATTGGTCACGTTCTGTCACAGATCCGGAGGTCAAGTTCACCACTCAAGACCATCTCTTTGGATTAGTACAAACCTACAGTAAACTGAGAGATTGTCGCAATTATTTTTGCGGCATAGAGAGTCTACTTATATAGCATTATTGGCCGAATCTGGGCTTTTCCCGTTTACTTTACCCCTCTCCCATACCTTCCACCTCATGATGTCTCATGGTCCTTCCCGACCTTCATTTTCTCCAGTGCGTCCTATGAATCAGCCATATAATGACAGGCATAGATCAGGTAACTTTTACGGTCAACAACACACTGTTTGTTAAAATATCCCACCAATTTGAAATTATTCTCTAACGTTATGCATTTCTAGCGCCACCATCCTCTTTCTTCAAACCCTGGCCCTCACTGGGATAGGGATGGCAAAGAATCTACTATTTCTGCGAGAAACAATACCTCTGTTGAATCTCATAGAGCAAGAAATCCTATTGTGCAAGGATCGCTTTACGATGAACAGCGGCCATGTTATTCAGGGCCCCTTCCACATGATACGAGCTTCCCACCGTATCAAGATATGTCTTCGACCTCTGAAACTGGTAATTCTTTCAGAGATATTCCGCCCATTTCAAGATCGACAGGTTTTTTTCGAGAGAAATTTGCTACGCCTGTTGTGGCTTCTCAGGATGTTTCTCGTTATCCAGAACCGCAAATTTCATCTCAAAAGCTTGACGACAGACCTTTAAACAATGATAGATGGAGTTCTGTGCCATCTTATACTGCCGAAGGCCCTTCCTGGGCTCCTAGGCATCCGCGTTCAGACCAAAATCGGCAACCAAAACCGACTTCTCCGTTTGCCGTAGCTAGTCCTCATGCGGAATTTTCTCAGACCCAACGGCCGCTTCTAGAGCCTTCTCCAGCCTGGAAACGTAAAGCAGAAGTTGATCGACAACTGAGGTATTAATGCTTTTTTCTTAATCCTCAAAATTCTGTAACTTGTTTTAACAGTATTGAATTCCGATCCGCGGGAGAACGGCGAAATTTCTCAGATAATTCAACCTCCGAAATCGCTCACAATGTAGGCGGCGCATTAATCGCAGTGCCTATGCAACAGGGAAGCTCAATTCAAGATCATCAGTCTCGAAAGTTCCGCCAACCTTCAGGTCCGTCATTAATCCCTCCAAGGTTTGAGCCTAGAGGTCGCTTTTCCGAGCAACGACGACCGCAGATGGATCCCTCTAGGCGTGTGGGTCCATTTCCAACATCTCTTCGTAGACAATCATATCGCCACTCTGCTCAGACATCTGCACTTCCCAAACGCTCTGCGTCACCAATGTCTGCGTCTTCCGAATCCTCCAACTCAGGTCTTTCCCGCTCTTGGCGACGAAGCCGATCAGGTTCTCGTAGTTCGCGATTTTCTTCACCAGAAAAAAACTCTCGTCGTGAGTCTGAGCCGTTTCCCGGAGATAGATTTGTGCCGCAGAGGGATTCCCCCGACTCTATTCCGCGTCGAGTTGCGTCAAATCCTACTCACCGCCCCGATCACTCACGTATACCCCCCCCGCCTGTGAGACAAATTTCTGATAGCTGGATGTCTCCCGCCGAACATTCTACCTCTAATCGACACCCTTATGATGAATTTAAAGATACATCAAGCGAACAGCGGGATCTGATTTCTCGTCGAAAATCCGGTTCCTTGTCACCTGTGGACTCCCAAAGCTCCATCCGATCCTCAGTGCACTCTACTCCTGATCCTACAGATATGGAGATTACCCTTGGTCTCCCAATTAACCAATCTACGCCGATGGCGGATCAAATTATTTCCAGTATGGATGTGGCCCCTGATTTACCCTCCCCACTATCGTTAACTGAAGAAGATGTTGAGTTTGAATTACCTGGTATGCGATTTCAGAGAGATGGGGCTTTGAAGCCCGGCTTATTGCCTTCCGAACAAAGCGAATTGAACGTATATGCAGAGCAGGGTATGAAATCAGCCCTTTTCTGAAGCTATTGTTATCATTAAAGTTGGTTTTGTCTAATTTTCTCAGGGATATCGGTAGTCGAACAGACCAACTTCGACCCAGATTCTGGATCCGGATTCCCTAAGAGTAAGTCAACCGTATTGTTTTAAAGTATACTTGATTTTATATTTTGTTTTTTCCAGGTGAGGGCATTGCTCGACCTAGTGTTTCTTCAGAAGCGTCGGAGCAAACCATTGTTATGCATGATAATATAGAAAAGTCAGCAGCCGTGGAAGAAGACGAAGAAATACACATGCATTCTCTTTTTACCGTACCGCATACGACCTCCAGCGAGCAAATGGATACCGACGTCGACTTATCATTGGTCGTATCGCACCAGCCTCCCCCATTTATTTCAATTAATGAAGGAGAGAACGAATCTGTCGCCTCGACGCTATCAGTTATGCCCGATGGTGATATTAATGGGCCAGAAGCTACACAAGATGCGGAAGATGTAATCATGAGTTTACAGGGTCCGAAGACACCTTCACCAGAATTAGTTCGAGGAGTCGATATTGCACCCGATTCGTCCCCTCTCTCTGAGCCGACACCTTTATCCCCTATCACAAACATCACCCAGCTTCACGAAGCCAGCGGGGATAATGATTGGGCAGCTGCCTCCTTTGAACGGGAAAATCCTTTCGAAGTTGCGAACGATATATCGGACGCCCTGCGAGTTTTTGCTAGAGCGAGAGAAGCGAAGAAAAGTCAGCCTTTAACGGAATGTTATGAACTGATTTTCCGAGACAACCATGCTTTGCAAGATACCCCCATCAGCCGTAACCGGACTTCGAATGACAAATTGGTACGCGAAATAATGGATGGTCCATTTCGGGACAGACTTGAGGATCATATATCAGTTTTTCGTAAATTATCGGAGCGTTTTGCAAAACGGTCAGAAGAATTGGCCCAAAAGACGCAAAAGTTACGCGCGGAGTATAAAGCGTATCATGAACGCTGGGTAGTCAACTGTCGAAAGTTGGACCAAAATATGGCTTCTCAAGGGACCGAGGGGTTGCCGTTACCTACCGCTCGAGTTACACGACGATCCTCTAATTTTGGTGATTCCGTGAGGTCAGATTTGGAAATGGAGCAAATTATTGCATCGTTAGGTAATGAGGATATGACAGACCCGAACGTCCTCGCCATTCGAAATACGGCAGTTATACCAGATTTAATCAATACAGTCCCTTTCAATGTCGACAATCAAGTCATGTACGCGGATGACAACGGACTTGTGGATGACCCGATGAATGCTTTCAATGCTTATGATTCCCTAGGACGCTGGACACACGAGGAAAAAGACGTTTTCCTCAAAAAATACGGCATATATCCCAAGCAGTTTGGAACTATTGCGTCTTTTCTGCCCAACAAAACACCGGCACAATGCATTATGTTCTATTATCTTCATAAGAAAGAACTGATCGATTTTCGCTTGGCTGTTTCGAAGTATGGCCCGAAGCGAAAGCGAGGACGGAAAACAGGCAAAGGCAAAGGTAATGCATTGCTGGCAGATATCATGAAGCCCGCACGTGGCGACTCCGAGGCGGGTGGCTCAGGACATAAGCACAGCAGTCGGTTTCATTCTGCGTCCGCATCCGGAAGTCGCCAAGTTCCAAATCGACATGCCATCCTGTCCCAAGAGAGTCAGATAGGGCCATCGCGTACAATGTCCAACACGGGAAGCATCACAATTCGAGTACCTCGACTGACTGCTGGCAATACAACCCCAGATCCAGATCCACTGCTTTCAGACAAGTCGAGATTGTCGGTTCAGTCGCAAACAATTTGTGCGTCAACTTCAGACGAAAATAATGAGACCGCAACTGTTGTTGTTGTTGACGATCGACGGAAGCGACCACACCATATCCCCGACGTGGATGAACCAGTCGCACAGCCAGAACTTGCTATGAAACCAGCTACTCCCGAAAAAGGCAAGGAGAAAATCAAACGGCCTCCGGGCCGCCCACCAAAAAAACATAAGGACCGTAAAACAGATAAAGACGGGGTAGCTGTTGTTCGTAAGGCAGCGACGACCTATGTTTGGACCAAGGGTGAAGAAGCGGCTTATGTACAGCTCTTGATGCGACATGGGAAGGATTTCGACAAAATATCAGCTGGGATGCCTTGTAAAACTGCGCTTCAGTGCCGTAATTATTTCCGCAGCCACGCCATGGACCGCGACCTCGAACGCATCGCCCAGGAATCAGTACACTCTGCTGTCCCCGTCACTCAGACCCGCCCCGAAAGCGTAGACAATTTTAAGTGAATGGACTTAACCGATTATTAAGGAGTAACTCCAGGTATCTGGCCCGAAAAATCAATAGGGACAATAGTGGTATAGAATTATCTCGTCTCGTTCAGTGGAAGAGGTGGTGATCGTCAATAACAGATAGCTCTCCCAGATTGTTTACGCTTACTGATTGGACAATTTCTGCTACAAGTTCATTGATCAAAAAGGAGAGGTCATAATACTCGAGGAGTAGTGCGGCGGTCATTAATTGTTATTCAAGCATGTCTACAGAGATTGTTGATATGAGTGATTTTTTATTCATTATATGTATTGGTTTGGGCATGGCTTTCGGATATTATAATCTGGAAGTCAATAGGTAACATGGATTTGTTAAAAGAATGCTTAGGGTTAACACTTGAGTGATTGTACACGGCGTAAGCGAAGAGCAACTCAAAACAGGGAGGTATAAAACAGATTTTTACCGCCGTCCCTCGACCATTATTATCTACGTACAAGATGTCAATCACCTCAAGCGGGATATCCCAAAACAAAGGAGCACTTGCATGATAACCGAAATTGGTCTTAACTAGTGGTGAAAGAATCGGCTTGTCAACTGTTGATGGCAAAAGGGCAAATGCTGCATCTTGAAAAGGTCCAACCATAGACCCTCGAGTCATAAAACCAAGCGACCCTCCGGCTGCCACCCACTTAGTTTCACAGTAAATACATCATGCATTCTCACCTTTAGCTTTATCTTCGGAATATTCTTGTGCCACTTTATCGAAACGTTGGCCTTCCTATCATAAATGTTTGTAAGACAAAAGTGACAGCTTTTTCCTCTATTACCTGGAGTTTACTGAGAGCTTCCATGGCTCTGCTATGCTTTTCGCATAGTATATGTCTGACATTGACTGCGGTCGCAGCCTTCAATACACCCTTAGCCTGTATGGATAATTTGGTTCTCTCCTGATATTATCCGTTTAGCAAATTACAACATGCCTTACCTTACTTGTTGTCGCTTCGCCAGAACCCGAGGATTTCTTTTCCCCACCTTTTCCTTTCTTTTCGCCTTTTTTCTCTTGGGCCTTTTTTGGTGGCATGAGTGCGAGATGTGAGAGGTGGAAGGGGTGTGTACCGTGTGTGATTGTGTGACGATAATGTGAAGAAGCGCCGGCCGGATCCGTGCTAACAAATCTTTTGAGTCAGTAAACACTTTGAGCGTTGACTCTCGCCGTCGCCTTTCAACATGGCAGACAAAATCACTCGTATCGCTATTGTTGATGCAAATCGTTGTAGACCAAAGCGATGTGCTCAAGAATGCAAGAAGGTGTGTTTTCTTGTGAAGAGAAGTTACGTGTACTGAGGAGTGCGGCAGTCATGTCCAGTTGTGAAAATGGGTGAGTGTATTTGCCACCGATCCGTTTCTGTGTCCAGTTCAAATCATATTACAGGAAAGTTATGTATCGAGGTCAAGCCAACGGATAAGATCTCTTTCATCTCAGAGGTACTCTGTATTGGATGTGGTATTTGTGTCAAAAAGCAAGTGCAGCCGAAACTTGTCATAGTACATATTATTCACTAATCGCCTCCTCCGAAAGATGTCCATTTGAGGCGATTGCAATCATAAATCTTCCTACCAATCTCGAATCCCAAGTAACACATCGTTATACCGCCAATGCATTCAAACTTCATCGTTTGCCGACACCTCGACCGGGACAAGTCTTAGGTCTTGTAGGAACCAACGGTATCGGGAAAAGCACGGCGCTTAAAATCTTAGCTGGCAAATTAAAACCTAATCTTGGAAAATACGACGTGAGGCTTTGATGAGATGGTTTTTCCCTGAAATTTCCAATAATGGAATAATTAGGATCCGCCCGACTGGCAAGATATTTTGAAGTATTTCCGTGGATCTGAATTACAAAATTACTTCACAAAGGTCCTAGAAGATAATTTGAAGGCTCTCATCAAGCCCCAATATGTCGACCATATTCCTAAAGCGATTAAAGGCGAATTGACCGTCAACCAGATGTTGGACCAGAAATCGGAATTGGATAATAAACAGCAAATGTGCGACGAACTAGAACTCAATGAGGTCCTAGAGCGACAAGTCACTCAACTCAGCGGAGGTGAGTTACAGCGGTTTGCCATCGCGATGTCGTGCATTCAAAGGGCCGACGTGTAAGTTTGTATATCAGTAGACTTATACTCCTACTGATCCAAAATATAGTTACATGTTCGATGAGCCATCCAGTTACCTGGACATTAAGCAACGGTTACGTGCAGCACAGACTATCCGGAACTTGCTAAATCCGAGCTGCTACGTCGTGGCTGTAGAGCATGATCTCTCAGTCTTGGATTATCTTTCAGACTTCATTTGCTGTCTTTATGGGAAGCCTGGTATGTACGGTGTCGTTACTATGCCTTATTCCGTTCGAGAAGGTGAGTTTTTTTTGTCACCTCGTCCAAGGAACAATAATCAGCTCGTTTTAGGCATCAACATCTTTTTGGATGGCTTTATTCCAACCGAAAATCTACGATTTAGGGAGGAATCGCTGTCGTTTAAGATGGTGGAGACCGCTGAGGAAATTATTATCGACAAATCCCGCCGATATGCATACCCCGCCATGACAAAAACACTTGGTGGATTTAAATTGACAGTCGAGGCGGGTGAATTTACAGATTCGGAAATTATTGTCATGTTGGGCGAAAATGGCACTGGAAAAACTACGTTTGTGCGACTACTGGCAGGGGTTAATGCACCAGATATAGAGACAGACAAAATGTCCCTTGCTGTATCCTTGAAGCCCCAGACAATCTCACCGAAGTTCCCGGGTACAGTGCGAATGTTGCTACTCAAACAAATCAAACAGGCCTTTATGCATCCTCAATTTCAAACTGATGTCGTGAAGCCTATGAATATTGAAAATATTATTGATCAAGAAGTGAAGACCTTATCCGGCGGAGAACTTCAACGAGTCGCCATTGTTCTTGCGCTTGGTTCGTATTAGTGTTGTCTGTTGTTATACTGGCTTACACCTTGCCAGGCAAGCCCAACGTGGCTGTGTATCTTCTTGATGAACCAAGCAGGTGAGAACTGACAAACAAATATCATTAATATCAAAATTAAATACTGATATTTCCTAGTTTCCTTGACTCAGAACAGCGTATAATTGCTAGCAAAGTCATTAAGCGGTAAGGATTGTATATTACCGTGCTGTTCAGCCTTTTTTAAGGCGCCTTTTCAGATTTATTTTACATGCGAAAAAGACCGCTTTCGTCATTGAGCACGACTTCATCATGGCAACATATCTCGCCGATCGAGTCATAGTGTTCCGGGGCCAACCTGCTATTGCGGCAACTGCCACACCGTATGTTTGAATAATATTTAAGCATTCTTACCAGTGATATTCTTTGAAATTTTTAGGCCACAGTCGCTTCTAACTGGGATGAATCAATTTTTGGCATCCTTAGAGATCACATTCCGAAGAGATCCGACAAATTACAGACCTCGTGTTAACAAGCTACACAGTGTGAAAGACAAAGAGCAGAAATGTATGTAGTCAACTTTCATACCCGTCACTCCCCCGCTCATACTCTACATTAGCCTCCGGAAACTACTTCTTCCTTGAGGAATAATTTTGTTTTCACCTTGCGACACCGTGTATGCCACGAATTATAAAATTGTACCTCTGTGACTGGCGAAAATCCTAATTTGCGCCCTAGCATATGAATACGCAGGCTCTTGTTCTTGGAATGTAGTGGCATATAGCTAGCATGTTCGTAGGATGAGTTAAACCAAATAGACATGGTTGGAGCGATCGGAACGTACAATAAATAAGCCAGATTATACAGGAAAGTAGAATTATTGAGGCTGGAAAAGGTGTCGGAACTTAGGGCTTTCAGACGCCTCAACAATTCTGTTGTAATTCTCTAAATCCTTGTCACCTGAACATGATCCAGATTGAATCAGTCTAAAGAACTTCAAATGATCCACTCACTGAAGTCAGCTCCTAGGTCCGTGCAAGCTAACATGACAATCACATTTGCCTCTTCTACTTTTCCGACGATCTCAATGAAGGGGTCACTCATGTTGCTGGTCTAGAGAATGTACAAATATTACACCATTAATCAGTGCTAAAGAAGAAAACATACTCTTGAGAGTTTAATCCTGACTTCTCCACCATCGCTGGCCTGGACGATCGCGGTGTCGCCTTGTAACTAGAATCTTACTGTCAATGTTGTCAAACATAGAACTGAAGCTGATCAGACTTTGAGAACTTTGGCCCATAGTCTAACTGTTCGGCCAATGTAATTGCTCAAACGCGCAGAGTTGGTATGAGGTGATTGGATGTCTGCCATAGTAGAAACAACAAACGTTGAGCCAAACGATTGAGCCAAACGAGGCTTGTCGCGTCTAACACGTACATAGCGGTCCACAACTCCAGAGCTTACTTTAATTAATAGAGTGGATGAGGACATCTCGTCATGAGAGGAATACATTAGATACACAGTAGCATAGTATCACAATATTATACAACCGGAGCTCCTCCGCGCGCCAATTTCTTATCATGGCCCCGCTTCCTGTTGTGATTGGCATTCCTTGCCTTGTTTTTGTCCTTCCATGCTCGATCACGCGATGTATCACCAGTACCGCCCCCACCTCCCCCACGACCGCCACGTCCCTTGCCGCGGCCCCTAGCATCCCCACTGCGGCCCTGGTCGCCTCCACTTGGGCCAGCTTCATGCATGACTTGGCGATCGAAGGGCTTGTTACCCGCAAACTCGTGCTTCTGGAGAATTTTGTCTTTATTAGGCTGCCACGAAGGGATAATCAGGTTAAGGCCATTTGCACGAGTAAGTTGTCTAGAAGCTCTTACATTCCTCTCGAGCATGATCTTCCATCCCTCGATCTGCTCATCTCCCCATCCTGTAAAAATATTAATCGTGGCGAATAAGAGGGTTAAGTATTTATTTTAACCACCTGTCCTTGCCTTGAGGTCAGCACGTGCTGTCGACCGGCGGGTTTTAGAATCACGGTCGAAATACTTTGGATCCTCCAAATACTTTAGCTCAAGAATGGTCTCTGGCGAAGGGATATTTGCGGTTGACTGAACAACTATCAGCCACATATTTCAGTTGCGGAAGGCAACACTTACAAGCGCTGTGTTGTCATCACTCTCCCCACCGTCGCTATCTTCTCCATCCCCGATAACTCTTACCCCTTTATTATTTACCTCATCAAGGTCATCCTCGAAAATAACTCGTGGTTGCCTAGACGTCTCGGCCGAAATTTCATATTCTTCGTCGCCGTCATTTGCAATCTCCTCCGCACGACGAATAATATCAGCTTTCATTTGTTCTATAAAGGAGCGGTCTTGGAGCAAGCTATCGGCATGGCTGCTATCATAAATGTTATATACCAGCTCTAGGGCAGCAGACAAATAATTAATTTACTTACTTAGTTTTACCAATTTTCAATCTAGAAAGATCCATTGGAACATCGTCAAACACATTGCGCCTGTCTCTGGTATATTTAAATTCATCTACGGGCTGTATAGCCTCAGATGGTGTTTCTTCCGCACGTTCCAGTTCGGGTGGAAGAGTGCCTTCCAAGAGTGCAGATATAAGCATTTCTGCATTACCACCGAACCTGCGATCTTCGAGACATCGTCTAATATGTCGCGGCGTATAGTTTGGGAATATGTCCAGTACTTGGGATACTGCGAGGTCTAAATGACTCCCATCCTCCTCCTTAAATGGTCGGAAATCAAGATGAGACTCATTTTGAGTGAACTTTTTTTACATACGTTGGATTGGCGAACTGCTTTCCCCTTACCCTTAATATCCGAGCTCTGTGCTGGCACGGACATATCCTTTCGTCGCGGAACATGGTCCTTGAGAAGCGGTGCAAGTCCTTTAGCATCTTTCGAACCAGCGGAAACTGGCGATAAATCCGCCAGTGTCGCACTGAGAAGGTCTACTCGCGCATCGTCTAAGCTGGCGAACTTTTCTGTCAGCATATTCGATAGCCCGAACGCATATTGATAATCTGCGAGCAAACTTTGTGAAACGAATGGCGTCTTTATTGTATTATCAGATGAAGAAGATAGAAGTTCTAAAAAGGCGAAGAGCATATCGAATAGTGCGTCATTATCTGCGTTGTTCAAGAGAGTTTTCACAATTGCATGTAGTGAATCGAGTAGACTCGTTTTGATGTGAAGGATGTCCTTTTGAGCTTCGGCGGTCGGCCCTCCTTGAGAGTTCGAAGGCGTTTCCATATCGACGTGATAACATTTCGAGAGCGTTTGAATGAATTCCGTACTAGAGACAAATAATATGACAAGTGGAGAGCCACAAAGAAGGATTTGTGATAGGATGTAGGTGGTCTTACGTGCCATCTCGAGTGGCACGCTCTGTATCTTCTTCAAGTTGGCATTGAATGCCGGAATAGCCTGATTCTTGAAGTGATCCAGCAGGGATGGCGTGCTGTTGCATGCATCCGTGAAAATATTCCTGACTGATACTACATGGCTGGAGCCGTACACAACAGCCAAGTCCACTAAGCTCGCAATGTCCAATCCGTTTCGGATTTTGGCTAGTCTCTCCGCGAGTTTTAGAGTATACTGATGAATAAGCTTTTCGTAGGTCGATACATTGGGTTCCTGTGTCGCTACAGAGTTCAAAGACTGGAGTATGTGGTATGCATTATCTTGAACAAGGGAACAAATGAATGTTTTCGCCCATTCAATGTCGAACTTTGTGTCAACGACAGCGACTTTCTGGTTGAGGACTTTGGATACGGCGACGGTCAGTGAAGTATACTGCGCTGGAGTGAGCTGTTTTTTTGCGCTCCACGGGGCATATCGTGGGATGGTGGCCGTCAGTGTCATGTGGGACTTGTTGACTCGCTTTAGTTACTGAGTACTACTTGACCATGGTTACTTGACCGATTCATACAATGATTCGAAAGGGTTGGAATTTGATAGGAATCTCAATCAACTAACGCGTTAACGATCAATTGCATTTGCTTTTACTTAAGATACAGACTACTCTTCGAGAAAGAAATGCTCTTGTTGCACAAGCGGAACGAGATGATGGGTAAGAGGACAACCAAGGATACGCATGACAAAAGTAAGCTATAAGCACAGAGAGCCACGGTAAAACTCCCAACTCATAACGCCCACTATCTATACGGTCACATAGCATATCTGGAGCACAATCTGCATCAATAGTGATTGTAGAAAAGAGAGACACTTACTTCCTTGTCCATTCCCTTGCTGTAGCTTCATACCGAGGGCGGTCCGACTTGTATAACTGCAGGACATGTTAGCAGCGCAGACAACCATAAACCTTAACACTCACGTGGGCAATATCGGGTACCAAGGGATCATCGGGGTTGGGGTCGGTTAGCATCGAACAGATCGAAAGAAGAACTGAAATGGAGGTTAGAGAAGTTTACAAAGCTCTAAATAAGGAAATGCCTTTTGAAATAGTCAATGCCGGCGACCACTGATCCCTTAAGATATCCAAACAGATGCTACCATTGGCATTGATGTTTGGGTGGTAAATCTTGGTGGTGAAGCTAACTTTGGGCGGTTTGAAGGGGTAGTCGGTGGGGAAAGTGATAGAAAGGAAGAAAACGCCCCCTGCGTATGGAGAGTCACTCTGAAAATAGGAGCAATGAGTCACACGATGCCATTGGGAAGAAAGTGAACTTACAGGACCCATAATCGTCGCCTGCCATTGGAACATATTGTCGCCATTCGGACCAGCACTGCACGAAGAGGGTGGATCGCGTCCGAGATCTTGCAATTCCTTTGATTAAAGGTACATCAGAATAATGGTCACCGACAACAACACCAATCGAAAGCATCGAGGTGGGAAATATAATTTACCTTGTTGATACGCTTAAGGGCCATTGGTTAGATGAAAAAACGATTCTGCGTTGAGGAAATGATGTCGATCCGAAAGATAAGTGGATAATGATTGAAGTTGGTGACAAGTCGCAAATGATAGCAAAACGGTGATAATGAAACGATAAAGAGCACGCCAACGTCATCAATGTGCTGTAAATGACCGCAAAACAAGAATTAATACTTACGAAGTGGATGACTTGAGAGAGACAAGGGGATTGAGGTGAAGATGATGGTAGTGTCGGGATAAGAATCACTGCCCCGTGGTTGGTCCTATTTTGGCCAGCCAGCTTTATAATCAGCGTGAGTGTAACTCGTAACGCTTTGTGACGGTGACAGCCCTCCTTTTGACTGTACCGCATTAAGAACACGTTGTTTGCTCATGGTTTTCCTTCATTAAGGCCCTTTACAAGTGGATTGGAATCATTCATTTATCATCTCAGCTCATCGCGCAAGTTTCCATTTAGGATAACGATTTTTGGTTCTTCTGTATCACTGCCTATCGTAGACAACCGCTTCAATGATCCTTCAAATGCTAGGGACACCCGTGGAATCAATTTTGATTAAGCCACACTGCCTTGTCCAATAAGGACAGCTTTTTTGTTACGCGTCCCATCCGATAACGCCAGGTTCTGACTACTACAGGCTCGGCTACGAATTCAACGGCCCCGCTGCATCTTTATTGAGCGCTTTCTATACAAATACTTTGCAATTCCAATAAAATTGAAACGAAGGTCGGCGACTCTTTGACTAGTCGAGTCATCTTTTGGAAAATTTTTGGCACCCTGCGGCATGGTCTGTCTGTCCTGGACACCGTTCACTAAGCTCTGTTGGAAGGCACTTTGGTCGAAAACATTCTTTGATAGTAAAAGTTAGTGAGGTCAATCAGACCCTAGCACCGTAGTTTTAATCACCCCACCGGAGCTGGCCTGAACTAATGTCCAACAATTATTTGTTCCCATGGAAATCGCACCGCGGCGTTCCAAAAATCAGAGGCATATAAAAACGCTCGGTCCATAAGCATTCTCAAAACAAACGACAATGATCAACATAGATGAAGAACAATTCAAAGCTGTCGCTCTTCTGCACACCACTAAGACTTCTTTACCATTTTAATTACTGGCACAAGGTTTCGACATACCCTCGAAATGGGACATAGCTAAAGGTGCCCGAATGGTAGAAATCGGATGTGGTCAAGGGGACACTGATCTGTCTTGCCTACTTGGTTGGGCTAGAAGGCCATATCACTGCTATCGATCCTGCGCCTAAAGACTATAGTACATAGTTAGGATGTCTAATTCTCTTGACTATAATTTACACATCATACTGTCCCCTTTTACTGTTGGCCAAACTCAAGAGCACTTGTCTTTGCGGTCTCGCATTACATGGGTGCAAGCCGATCCCATCGAGTACTTAGAATCGCATCCTGAAGACCAATGCGACCTTGCCGTATTTCTGAATAGCGTATGGTATTTTCCCTGTCTGAAACTCTGGAAAAGATTATCTTCGCCTTCATGCCCCACTGTAAGAAAATTGGGATTGCTAAATATGCATTATCCGCCTCCTCTCCGAATGCAATACCGCATGTAGTTTTCGCACAAGCTACACGCCGCGCATTCATACCCGGCAACAGCAACACCGGAAAGATTATTTCTCCAGCAAAAATCAAAGAAACTGCGAAGTCATGCAGGGTGTCACTTATACAAGAAGGCTAGGTCTTGCCCTTGCCGCTTTATCGGAGCGGGCGATGGGAAACGGGTGGAGTTATCGCCGAGTCCTTTTTGGGTAGCTGTGGCGGAACTTCGGAGCCGGCCTTAGCGTTTTGACTGCCTTGCGAGACTCCGTTATTAGAGGGACCGACGAGATAACTGGAAGGGGAGAGGTAGTCCGTAGGATGGATGTCTGACTTGTGTTGTTTAGTCAGCTTTCTCTTGGGGTATACGTATACAGTTGTCTTTGTCGTTCTTCCTTTCTCGGTTATGAGCAGCTTGACAATGGTTAAATCGAAATATCCTTCATGTGATATCATCAACAACGGTGAGAGGTCGCATGTCATCTTGCTTATTATGTTCATCCAACCACTGTCATGCTATGCCCTGTGTTTAACACGGATAACTTGTGGTATTTAATATTTAAGAATAAGAGCGTGACTTGCTAGTCTGTCACATCAGCCAAAACACGTCACGATTTTTGGTACTTAGGAAGCCATGGGCACAGAGGTCTCTCCGTACCGTCTCCAGCACTTGATTTCGAGCGTGAACGATCTTCTCAAAGGTACACAAGGTGTGCTCTGTTATAATAAAGTAAAGGAAACCTGTTCATGCTCATATGCAGGGCGTGAGCCTGTTGAAATACGTTGCGCACAGGCCCATGGTATATCTTTTTTAGCAAATTGTGAGCAATATTTAACAGGCCATGTCCACTCTTTTAGGTAGCGATATATATTTGGGTTGCTCCAACGGTTCATTATTGAGATATACCTTTGTGGAATCTTTGGGTGCAACTGTAAGACTGCTGTCCTTGTTAATACAAATTGCTAATAGAGATGTGTATAGGCTGAGTCCTACCAGATTCTAACACACCAAACGCTGCCATCTGGCGAACCCATCGAACAAATCTCATTAGCACCTACTGTTGAATTAGTTCTAGTTCTCTGCGGCAAGTGTATTACTACACAGCCCACGAATCTCACTCATATGTTGTCGGACAGACCATCAAATTCGTTTTTTCTCCTACCCTAATTTGGAATTTTTGGTAGAAATCAAGCCCATTCGTAATGTTGTCTCATTTGCTCTGGATGAGGCACAAGAGCGGAAATCGAGCACAGAACGTCGACCACAAGTGCCAGAATCCATTCGTTTATGCGTTATAAAGCCGAGCAGCATAATCGTGTATACTATCGGTGTACGCCGACTTCAATTCCGCAAGGTATAACCATTACCTACACTTTCCCTGTTATTTTTTCAACATCAGCGCATCCAACTAGGAAATCCAACTGCCCAATGGTGCGGAACTTGCGAGGTTATCAGACCAGTATCTCTGTGTTGCGGATAGCGAGAACTATCAAGTCATTGACCTTGAATCGACTGTTTCAATACCTCTCCTACCATTATCTCAGGATGAAAGGTCTGCTCCAGTCAAACCGCTTATCACTGTCATTGCCGACAATGAATTTCTTATTTTATCGTGGACCGGTACAAATTCATTAGGCGTTTTCATCAGGGGAACAGGGGATCCCGTTCGTGGGACACTGACGTGGGAGACGCATCCCGCGGCCATATGTACGAGATGCGGCGGAGTAACACTTGTTCAGATGACTTAACTGATTCTTATAGGTTGCGAATATCCGTATGTCATCGCTCTTCTTCCCAACGGTTCTATGAAAGTACACAATGTGGACTCGCAAGAGATCTGTCAAGTAATTCTTCCATTGGACGCCCTTTCTGCCGTCAGGCTGCAGAAATGCTGTGGAGGATATGTTGTTCCTCCCGGGGTTGAGGCACATAATCTTGAAAAAAAAGACTTTCAACTTTTAGAGCCAGATTCGCCAGATAGCAGCGCCATAGAAGCTGCGGCGAACGGCCAGAACACACTCCCCATCTCCTCGCCTCTGCCTTCCCGACGGAGTAGTCTTATTTCTACAACTTCGTCAAAGCCTCGAATAAGGCAGTCAAAGTCCGCCTTGCTCGCAATTGGACAGGATGCTATTTATGCGCTGACTACACCTACATTCCTGCAACAGGTAGAGGTACTTCTCGAGAGCCATAAATTGAAGGACGTGACAAACTTGGTGAAAGAGCAACAAAAAATATTTGATGAAATGAAAAAGCAAGGATCGTTCTCACTGCCAGAGATTATGGCCCAGGTAAGTGCAACTCTCCTCAGAAATTTGACAATAATTGATTACCACGGCCGAACTAGAATGACGAAATTCAATATGCTTATCAACGATTAGGCTACAAATTCCTGTCAACCACTAATTTTGAGGACGCTGGCATTAATTTATTTAGAGGTAACGTTGACCCACGACTTTTAATACGACTATTCCCGGATTTGCGGGGCACAATTTTATCCTCGACGCCGTACCTCCCAGCCTTCAATGGTTTGACCTCCCAAATGAACGCATTGGATAGTGTTGACACTATCAGTGAGTATTTGCCTCATCCTCGTCCCTCCACACCTCACATGCTACGACCCCTGATCAATCCTCCTTCCCTCTTCTCGTTGCGGGAACTGACTCGCAGTCGTCTCGAACTTAGTAAAGAACTATTCGCCGCACTTAAAACCGAACACCAGATCGGCGCCACCTACATCTGAGCTGCGTAAGCTTCTTGCAGTCTCAGCTCGAGACATGCTCCGTGAATATCTACGTAAATGGAAGAACAAAGCGCTCTATAGTGGCGAGACCTTACCGGAGGAAATCAGTCGAGTATGATCATCTGTACGTCGATCAGTAACCAAAGTGACTCCCCTTCTATCCAGGTGATCGACACATTACAAGTAAAATTGTTTGCCGAGAACGAGGAGACGCAAGACTTATACGCTTTGATTGGCTCGTCCGACAGTATTATTGTGGAAGAAGTTGAAGACACTTTGATCCAGACTGGGCAATACAACGCTCTACTTAAAATCCATCAAAAACAAGGGAACAATGAAAAACTTCTGGAGATCTGGTCCAAGTGTGTTTTTCGTTTATTTGCGAACTAATGGGAACTACTGACAGTGGGGTAGACTCGTTGATGGTGAGTGGATGGACGAGGATATTCTGGATCCTCTTGCGCAAATGATCACTCTGTTATCCGAGTCGCGTGATCGAGCGTTAGTACAACGTTGGGGCCTGTGGCTTGTCAAGCGCGATACCACAGCGGGTTTGAAAGTATGTATGCCTTTTTTTTTGGTAAACATTTGTCTAAAATTTGACTCAGCTTTTGATGTCTGCTGACGGGAAGCGGTCGACCAAGGCTGATGATAGTGCGCTATTGTCACAACTGGAGGCTGTCAATCTAGCAGCCGGACAACAGTTCCTTGAGCATCTTGTTCTTAGAAAATGCAGCAATGTATGTGCGCCCGTTCTTTCCGTATTGAACCTGTTAAGATTATCTGCCTAAGGATCCGACCCTACATGCACGCCTGGCGCACGTCTATGTCGATCGATTAGTCTCCGCTTTACAAAATGACGAAGTTGTTGAGTTCTTTCGAGATTCAGGTACGAATCTGATCCCAACACATTTTTTGCTACTCATCCTTGGTCCAGCCCTTGAGTACTCGATACAAGGTAGTTCGGTGCCTTTCCTAACCCACCTCGTAACTACATTGGAGGTGACGTCACCTATGTACAAGCATGTTCGGGACCGCTGTTGTGCAGACCTATTCCTCCAAGGCTCCGCACTCTATGATGTTCATGCCATTCGTGATAAGCTGATACCATTGGAAGAAGCATTGGGTTTTGAACTGGCTATATTAGACGGGAAGGTTCGGAGACTATATATGCACATATTATGTAGGTCTTGCGCTGACGAGGTTTAACGTAGCTCGGTCACCATAGCGATGCTCTCAAGATCCTAGTCCACAACCTCCACGATACCACCTCAGCAGACGCTTACTGTGCGCTTGGCGGATGTGCGATCTCGCCGAAAGTTGCGCAGGTCCTTAGCGAACGATTTGAACTTCAGCCATGGGCGTCGCTGGTGATCGAGAATTCAAATGGAAAGGGTAGTTCTACAAAGACAAATGTGCATGGCGCTGTGGCCTTGGAAGAAACTAAGGGAAAACTGCTACGTGTTCTCTTAGAAGTATACATGAATGGCGGGTGAGTGTATGACTCATCCTGCGCGTGGTTGCAATGCTGATGACCTCCGTTACTTAGTGAAGCTACGGAGACTCACACTGCACACTTGTTGAATTCTCAGGGGGGCAAGCTGAACGTCCTCGATGTAAGGTCTCGTCGATCCATCATTTGGACGTCAACTCATGCCTCTTCCTTAGGTATTATCTCTAGTCCCATCCACCTGGTCATTGAACATTGTGTCGTCATTCCTTGCACGTTCCTTACGGCACTCCGTGCACGAACGCTGTGAAGGCGAAATATTGAAGGCAGTATGTCTGGGCCAGAATCTCGAGGTATGTCATATCTCAGTTTTCGGAACACGACGCTCAACACTGCGTATTCGGAATTTAGGTCCGCGACAACGCGTATGTCCTTTTGCGGGAGCAAGGTGCTATTATCGAAGAGCCGCTGCCTGGGTCGGAACCTCCGCCGCCGGCGGCCTTTGAAGGTGAGGCCGTTGGGGACAATCACGAGAAGGTTGTTGTTTTGGAAGCAGTGAGCGGGACGGTATCACCACACGACATTGGCTCGGAAAAATTGGCGCGCAGTCCCCAACGAGGAGTTGCAATCGAAGGGGATGTACCATAAGTTCGACCATATTGCCCATCTTCGCCTCCTCGCACATTAGTGGAATCATATTCTTCGCGATGAAGTTACGGATCATTTAGTATTCCATCATCCAGCGTAATCAATTCTGGGCTCGATGCAGGGAGATACTTCATCACTTGGGTCCTGGGTCTCCCCTCTTCTCCTGCGACAGCCTGTGAAATATGTATTTTATTGTAACATTCTTTGTATCTTTACTATTGGGTAAAATTGGTAGTTGAAGCGAAGCTGGGTGATAGCTGGTCGTCTTTAATAGCTCCGTAGATAAAGAGGTACGTATACCTACATAAGTGCCTACTTATATCGGCCGAATAGCTCAGTTGGTTAGAGCGTCGAGCTAATATTCTGTGTTACTCGAAGGTCTTGGGTTCGACCCCCACTTTGGCCATCTCCTTTTTTATGCCCGAGATTACATGCATATGTCTCGGGTCAGCCACAAACCCGCTCTTCATTTTACATTCCTTTGCTATGTATTTCAATAATTTTTCTGAAACCGCAACGCCTTCTGATGGAAAATCACTGACTTGGCGACCTCACTTTAGACGCCCGCGTGGAGATCTAAATTATGGTTTCACACTTGTAAATCGATTGATCACCCCAAATCCTCTTTGGTCGTGGATTGAGGTGCCCGGAAGGGTAATATGATATACTTAAGACGGGGAAGTGAAAGCCTGTTGTCAAATAGGTTCACTGGGACTGAGTCACACATATTGATAAGACCACGGTAGTTTGCTCGAGGAACTAGCGAACAGGATACAGATTGGGTAGCGGGATAAAACAGGATGATTACATGAGTAGCTAAAGATCTGCTGGTATGCCTGCGCCAGGCTTATCTAGTAAGGATGGTCCAAAGGACAATTGCAAACGTTGGTATCAAGCTTCAAATAGATACTACATACTTCTTTTTTTCACTCAAAGTGCACACTACTAGTAGTGCAAAAATAGTGGCCATCGGTGCACCCATGGCAGTCAAACACCAATAGAACGGATTCAGATTTGAAAAATGAATCCTAATTTCACCGAGCAGCTGCAAAGCTCTCGTAATACCTGTTAATTATATATTGCTTCCCATGGTTACCACCTGCAGAGATACTGTCAAGGTCATGCACGTATATATTGAAAGAGACAAAGACTGTAAATGTCAAAGGGGGGGACAGAGAAACCAGAAAGAGGAATCCCGCTGCTGCTTTGCAGAAAAATACGAGCTTGTGAGATGCTCGAAATAGAACACTAAGTTGATATCACGTGCATCACTGTGTTATATATTTCAATAATGGTTATGAGCTTTTGATGCAAACCAGTAGCCTGGCGACACTCTTTCCGTGGAACTTTTCATGGTACCACTCGCAACATTACTGGTTTTGCGCCACACTCTCGTAACAATTATTGAGTATCGAAATCGGACGGCTTCGGCCGGCAGCACTAGAACTCAAAAGCAAACGGCTTGAGAGATCACTTATAACGGACTATAACCCTAATCTACGTATTATACACTCATACGAGGAAAAAACGAGAAGCTGCAGGGAGAGACGGAATGCTAATCTATTACCGCCCGCACTAGTCCACGAGAGCGCGGGAAGGGTTTTACGCAGTCTACTGATAGGAGGGAGTGAAATAAAGAGAACGGAATGAAATTGGCCAATATGTCGCAATAACATCTCAGCTAAGCCCTACACCCTGAACGGCTATGTTCTCGTTGCTAAATGGAGGCCCGCCACCCCTTTTCGGTCCACTCTTAGTCTGTTTCGTCGCTTTTGGCGATGTTTTAAGTAGTAGTCCGTTCGGAGTACTAGGGGTGGAGGAGACTCCTGAAGAAGAACCTGACCTTAGGTCGACCACGAGTCCGTTAATCTGGGCAGCTGCGTGTCAGTTGAACGCGGGTCCAGAATAGCGAAGAGGTATGTACCTTGCCCGTGATGTCCTCGAGGATATCTTTGAGTGCCATTCGCACCTTGGGAATTTTCTCAGAAAAACTCTCAGGAGATGTCAGGATATCACGGAGGGAGGCGGTAGCATCTTTGATTGTTGTAGACGCATTCGAGCTGAGGGAAGCGAGAAGAGGCTGTATGCGAGAAATGGTATTAAAGGGGGGAATACGCATTGTTAGGTTAACATACAGGCAGCCTCTCTACCTCTACAAGTACCGATTGTCCCAGGTCGTGAGCACGGGCGGCGGCATCCTCGGACCGGGAGCGGAGGGCGGCCAGTAACGCAGAGCTGTGGGATGAGAGACGCGTAAGAGTGTCATTAATGTTTTGACTGATAAATAACGTAAGTCCGAATGATGATATACAATTTTAATAGCACGCTCACACAATCGCTGTCTGCTCTTCGTTGGAATAGCGGACAATATCGACTTTAACCTTCTGGAGCAGCCCATATGCACGTCGAATCTGGGAATCTTCTGTAGCCACGGGGTCATCAATGCCCGTGTGGAACTTATTTACAACAGAAGAGAACGTGTCAACGATAGGTGCCAGGGACTATTACGGAAGGTGGGTTAGATGAACCAAGACTGATTTACACAACTCACCTGATCAACGGTCTTTGCCACGCTGACAGCTGGTTGGATAACACGCGAATCGGCCACAGACCTGACATCGCCCCAGACCTGTTCAGGCTTGCTCTCGAACGGGTATGGCCACTTTTCTTGCGCGATATCAAGAGTCTTGTTCGCCGCGCGGTCTCCATACGCTAAAAATGGGGCGAAGGGGTAGTGAGTCGACGCGGACTGCAAGTAGGGCACAAGAGTGCTGGAAATGGCCAGCGAGATGTGGTAAGGCGTGCGAATAAGGGGTGTCTTCGAAAGTGTGTCGTGTATGGTGGAGATACCCGATTCGACAAGAGGAATATGAGTGACACGCAGGATGGAGGTGTATTGAGACTTCACGTCTGGGGTTTCAGCTTGATTTTCCGCAGACATTGTAGTGGTGAAAGCTGAGGAAGAGAGACGACGTTATCGCAGGACGCATATATGGAGGAACCGCTTGCACGTGAAAAACATATGGGTCCGCATACAAATATGTACAAATAGTTCCATATCTTTGCCTCCGAGATGTATCTCATATATTTGCCTAATGGTGTCTTAAAATGATAACTATATGACGGCAATTATGAGTCTTAAAATAATCAGTTTGTTTATAAGGAAAATGCCGTGGCACCGTGATGCATGTTATACATGTGTATTGTTCGAGTACCCGTTTTGCCTGTAGGAGCATCAAGTTAAAATCCATCGCCCTTACTTCAAACTTTAAAAAAAAGTGCCTTCGGAAGTTTGTGTGGCTAGTACCCCCGAGATAACGAAAATCAGGCTCAAAGTCAAAGGCCCCTGAACCAGTATATATAACCAGACTGTGATCGGGCTAAATTGGCCAGCTGGACCAAGCAATTTAACTTACATAACCCCAACTTTGATCAAAGGACCCATATGATTTCAACCTTACATGTATCATATCATGATATGTGGTGCACAGGCTCCTATCGGAATATAAAAGCATCCTGGTGTATCTGCGATGAAAGTACTCTAGATCTATTCGTTTTTGAAACTCAGCACAATTGCTCGATTTCAGATCTTACAAAAGACAAGAATACACGTTATTTCAATCATATGAAAGGGAACGTAATGCTGTACACCCTCAAATTTTGGTCTACTAACTAACGACCCTGAACCTTGTAAGTTTGGTCCGATCTTCTGGATTGCCTCGCAACTTGCCCCGAGTGATAAATTGTTTCTAGGCGATGAGGCGCTGACGTAATATAAACGTTGAGCATGATTGGACCAAGGGAAGGGCTCCGGGAAATGGTTTGTGGTAACCGACGGTTGTGAGCACGTTTGGAGCTGGTACTTCCCCGCTGGAACCAGTTCCGGAAATCAAACACATGACATCGTGATAAAGTAGAGGCTTTTCATACCTATCCTATTCACGAGGCCATGTTTCGGAGTGTTCATTAACGCCACATCTGAGAGCAGCGATGACGGGGGATGCCACTAGGGGCGTTTCATAAGTCAGATTAATTCAATACCGAGACGGTGGTAGACATTCCGGTTGACCTCCCTGAAGGTGCCGAAGATGATTGATTTATCGACTCGGAGGTAATTGAAAGTTACATCTCCATCCTATTTCTACTCCGGGCAATCTCTTTTGATTGAGAGGCCTCGTTTGGGAGTTATATGCAATACTTCTTCCGGATTTTGATCGCTAGTGGTACATCAACCAGAAAATAGGTGGCAGGGTTCCCCTCCTACCGTGTGGGAGAGGTTCAGACGGTGTTTGATGATGTATGTTCGTCTCGAGTTCATGGCACTAAAGAATCTGGCTCCCCTCACGGTCGAACTCCCAAATTAGGAACTGCGCATTCCTTCTCCTCTACCGCTATAATCTACATGGCTTACGGCTTCTCACAAGAATCACATCGTCTTTATATTGAATGTCGCATCCTACCGATACCACTCCCTTCTTCCACGATATTCACGCTTCGCCCACTGCGCATTAGTTCAGACCGACACAGCAGGGCAGCGCGGCTACTGCTGACATCCGTTTATAAAGTAAGCTGACTTGGGATGTCTCCATGCCCATGGCTGTGGACTGCACTAGACTCCTGAAGTCTTTTAAAGCAATTAGAGATGCCTTCATGTATACATAAAAGAAGTTATCACGACTTTTCCACTTGGGATTGCCAACACTCAGCGCTGACCTCCGGTCCAACGCTTGAAGTGCTTCGGATCCCCCTCATACTTGCTCTCCTATTTTCCGCCTCTTCGTTGCTGATTTAGCTGCCAAGTGTGACAGGTATGGAACACCATTTAAAAATATTGAGATGCGCATGTCTCTATCACGCACCCGAGTATAGCAGAAGACCTCGCAATCGCGCAGGGAACTTTCATTCATGTAGCTACATATTTGAACACTAAATAATATAAATTCTAAAAGCGGAAGGAGGACAATGGGGGAAGTGGAAACAATGAAAATGGCAAATAAAGAGACAGTGGGAAAATGGGATTTACAGGAAGTTGAGAAAGGGAACTGAGCCTGGATGATGCTCGAAATATAACAAAAAAATAATTAAGAACTCTGGACATCTTTGACTGACAAGTAGTCTTTTGAGCCATGTGTTAACCTCTCCTCCCTCCCTTGATTGCGCACAAACCAAACCACTGGCAGGCTCGTGATGCATAACTGTGTGGAAATATATATATGACAAAAAAGAACACTGTTTTGTGTCGATATTTCGTCCGCACCTCGGTGATAAATAATCGTCAAAAATCCTATTGAATTAGATACCTCCTTTGAGGGAGATGCTTAGAAATCGATCTCGCAGGGAGTATCCCTCCAAGTTATCAGATCCCTCATCACCGTAAGCAGCCTTGGTATCTGCGCTGAGAGAAGTATTACGATCAGCTTTCCTTTCCAGATCGACAAGTCGGGAGACATTGATATTAGGCTTCTTCTGTAGAGGGAGTATGGCGATGCTAGGTCTAGGCGGATTGGGAACGTTACGGATTCCTGAAAAGTTGTGTGACATTCCGAGGCCAACCTTTATTGTAAAGGGAAGTAAAGAGACAAGCTCCGTATCTGAGAGGACATACCCTGACGATAATTAAATTAAACGTAATGCCCTATCGCTGAACGTCAGATATCTGCCAGGTAATCAAAGGACGAAAAATGACGGTGACGAACGATAATGGGGACCAGTATGTCAAGTGCTGCGGGTACTTCATAAGATAATAGTCAAGTCATGCCAGGGAAACATACCAATATACTGTGCGAAACAGTCAGCCACGTAGGCACACAACAAGACCAACAGTGTACCGGAATATAGGGCACCACTTTCAAGGACAATAGCCATTACTGGCCACAGTGAGCGTGAGTTCGGATAGAGAGATACTTCCATGTTCACGCGCCAGATTCGGTAGCTGTAGACTGTTATTGAAGGAAAGCGGAGGAAATAATAAAAGAAACATACACAATGAGGAGCGTGGTAAGGACATTTTGTACAAGAGAGAGGCTAAAGAATGACGCGAGCCAGCCCATAAGGCCACTTCCGAAAAGCTGCTTGGACATTAGTGAAAAATGTTTATTATAGGTTCTCCAAGCTCACTTCGGACGAGGTGGTGCCGATCACCACTTCGATGCCTATTCCGGCTGCTACAAATACGACTATGAGATCCCACAACTATGGCTATGGCGATAGAGGTCTACACATACCAATGCTCCCGCATAACAGCAGAACAGGAAGTATAATTACAGTTTTGCTGTGCCCTAGAAACATATTAGTCCAATGTCCTACCATAATTAGAAACAAATACCATAAACAATGTACAAACGATAGATCTAGAAATTTGGGAAATTCCAAGCACTGCAGAATGAACAGCAAAAATATCTCACGAATAATGAGTCTGCCACGGCTGTTAATGCGATATATACACCGGTGCGTGCGACCTATAATCGACTTATTGAGTCATTGACAGGGTTTATATGAATAAGAATCGCGTACTTCTTTCCTGAAGATGGTCAGTAAAGAATTAATCATAGGTAAGGTACGGTAAAATACCAATGACGCAAATTGAGGAAATAATCATCAATCGCCCTCGGATTAGTTCGTAGGTCCGGTTGAAGGAAAATAAATCCATCTAGGAAACAAACATCAAGTGAGCAACCAAAACATCACTAATTGACTCCGATGAGGCACTAACCCATTACTCTACTCCAACTGAGAGCGAAGTTAACGCCGGTGGCTACCCACTAGTAAAATACATAGTTGGAGAGAATAAATACACGACGGGAAGTTACGCACCATGAGACACGCAGTGATGAGAAAATGCCAGTTGATGTGATTTGTGGTGCGTCTGTGAATCCAGGTAAGCCTATATGCGTTTCAACAAGTAATAGGCCAAATAACCCAGTTACAAGCACATATATGCAAATTAAAAACAACACCTAGATATACGATTCTTCTGCTGGCACTTTGGCAAACGAGAGAGAATATACCACTCACTTGAAAGATGCCATAAAAAAAAGATTGCATAATAAGTCCTGTGAGGATAGACACATCCAATCTGATACCCATTTCCTTCGAATGAATGAGACTTGAGATTCGTGAAGAGGAGTGTCTAGGGGGGCAATTCCTTCATAGAGACTTGCATATATACTATACCTGCTTTACTGGTGCCACGAGCGACATCTTGATCCTGTAGATATTAATTGTAGGCCAAGCGTAGCCAAATATCAGCATTTTAATTTTATTAGAAACGTTCTCTCCACTGGCACGGGCATAGGCCAGATGGCAGGGTTAACCTGGGAATCAGGGTGTGCCTGGTGTCTTTTTCAGGCCTCGCGCGCGGTTCAGAAAATTAGCATTGCTTGTGCTCGCCTTTGCGCTACATCGATCATACTTGGTTTTCTACAGAAAGTGAGGTTGATGCAATGTCCTCGGTGTATTGGCACGTCAATAATGATGGATCCCACGTGCTACATTCGAATTCGACCACAAACACCCATGGGCGATCTATCGTACACTATAAGGTGTATTATAAGTGCATCTGCAGGTCCGTGTGTATAAGCGTTCATGATGGCATGAACATGTTAGCACCATCTGAAGTGGGGTGTTGGCGCGATAGTTCTGCTCCATGGGATTGAAGCAACGATACGGGTGGACTCTAGTGGACGCGAGTTGACAGTCAAAAATTCATGTAGGACTGCCGATATCGTGCCGTTTGACGATAAACTTGTGGAATCATGTACTCTATTCTCACACTTCCTAAAGGACCAAGGTCTTGGTCCCCATTCAGTATTTGTGGGGCCGCCCCGAACAGGATTTAGAAATCTACAGAATTGAATGGCGTCTCGATTACGTGGTCCACGTGCCAAGCCATGCCTCTTCATTTTGATGGTTGCCAGGGACATGGCGATTGAAACCCCCAATATCAGAGTGATATATTTCAGATTGCCAAGGTACACACTGACTAATTGCGTCTTAAACCCCGAATAGAGATGCTAAGACGAGCATATGTGGTTTTTGATGAATAAAGTAGATGTTCAGCCATGTTAGATGACTTGGAGGCAGCTGTTCAGCCAATAGGAAATTTTTCACATGAATCTCAATTTAATGCTTCTGTTCCATTTCTCCAGCCAGCTAGAACCGTGTTAATGAGTATACTAATATCCTTCACTTTTCTTCTGGCAAAATCTCATTCATTACCACCCACCATAGTCAAATAGTATGCGTCCTAAAAGTAAAGTAACGGATTTAATTCATTTTTTAAGTTTAGGACCTGTCCTGTATTGAGGTGCGAAAATATATCTACAAATATATGAGGTACGGACAAGGTATTTCGATCCTGATGTCGGCGAAATATTCTTGCTTCTGATGATCCTGCATACTTGCGCGGTATAAAATACAGCAATCTTTCCATCAATTTATACAACCCTGACCTACCTTAGAGCAAGATATTTCCGGGACTCACACAGACAAGGAATACCAGGGATGCACTTGGCCCTCGCGAGCAGGAGACAGGGTTCTAAACCTATCGCCCACTGTAGTCAGATGATACCAAAGATGTTAATTCTTGCGACGGAGAGATCCACCGATGGTCCTCCAGCGGCAGTCAGAACTTCCCGCAGCGCAGTGCCCGGTCGGTCATCCATATTATGATGTGCCTACGAGCCTTGGGAAGAAAACAGGAATGGCGTGTCGTGGGGGTCGTATTAAAATAAGGGCAGAATCAGATAGACTGAGGGGTGGGGAGGGGTGGAACAAGGTATTCCTAAGAATGAACGTGTGTGGTCGAAGTAACACGCGCGTCAACAACGATCGGTAGCCCCGTTGGCAGTGGGTACCAGCAACGTGGGGGGGGGGTTAGAGGGAGCAGCACACGAGGGTTTAGGAGGCAGAGGCAGCGACAATGGACAAGGGTATGTAACTTACCAGTCTGTTGTCATTCTAAACACTGTATGGTGTTTGTTTTGATCCAGACGGTCAGCTAGGTGGTGAATTAGGCACTAGTTGTTTCTGAATTCAAGTAGTTGGTCGGGTAATGTGCAAGTAGGTAATATCAGTCAACCAGGATACAATCCGTTATCCCGTTAGAGAGTAACAACAATTGAAAACTTAACATGTATTCCCCAACGAGAAGTTTGATAGGCTCTGGAGCATCTTCTCCTTAACCAGGAAGTGGCTCTTAAAGCAACTGCGAATTTCTACACTGGTGTGCACGAGTCTGTAGTACATCTGTATGAAGGCTTTAGGGGACTGATCATTTCTCGCAAGGTTTAATGCGCAGTTATAATAACCCGAGAAGACAACGCATCGGACGGGGTCCATAGATTAAGAGTGGAGGTGCGCCGAACAATCAGCTTTTGGATTAATCATATGCAAGTATAACATACAAAATTCATTTTAGCTAAAGTGGAGAAAGGGAAGAGAGGGATCAGGCGTCAATGAACGTCTTAACACTTTCCAACCATCTAATATATTCCTAGGGGATAAACGGATAAGGATATGACAGACATCATGAAACATTATACATACTTTTTGTTCTTTATACTCGGCGTACTCGGGAATAAATAAGGCAAGGCCCTCAGTAATACCCCGGTCACGTAAGAAGGTGTCAAATTCTTCTTGAACGCTCACGTCAAGATGATCGAACTGAAGAACGGGAAACAAAGGTCTAGTCAAAATATCGACGAAGGGACATTCGACGTACCTGAGGACCCATGTATAAGCCGCGACGTTTCCAATCCGCCTCAGCGCTCAACTCCGTGGCGAGACTGCTATCCGAATAGTAGGCAATATTTTCAATTACGAACACCCCGTCTTGACAAACGGCATCAATGCTCAGTGATCCTGGAGCGTCCTTGGGCTATTTCAATAGTTGGCTTATGTCTCATCTATAAAAATAATAATAAACAATCGAACCTTTGAAACAGTAATTGAAGTCCGAATAGGATATGATGGACCGGTTTCGTCTTCCGAATCCTCAGACTCTTCAGCACTTTCTTCATTTTCTGCGGCTGATTCGTCTCCTTGGTTAAAAAATTGATCTTCAGACCCTGCATCGATATCTGCAATGCTGAACAAAACACGAATGCTGTACGGGACCCGCCATTAATCCCAAAAGAAAAACAGCTGAATGTGGTTTAGAAACCGCACTTTTCTTTTCCAAATGTACGGGCAAGCGCTACTTCATCGCTTCCTCCTGAAGTTTCAATCTTTACCGGAGTGTGAATCATTACAATAAATCGCAATAAAATCAATACTTACTGTCCATGGTGTCTCTTTTTGGAATGCCTTTAAAAACTCTGGTGTGCTCTCCTCAGCCGCATCCTGCTCATACTTGATCTCCTCCTGTAATTTGTGGGAAAGAGATGAATCTTCTAGAAAAGCCGATGTATATCAATGAAAAGTTTGAATACAAAGGTAGGACATATAAACACACTGGAACCTTTTCTCACAGCAGGACTTCCGGAAAAGGACCGGTGTATGCAGTTCAAATTTTTAGGGAGGTATGGCTGAGTATGGGCAACTGCAGAACGAGCCGAGTGTTGGACGACAGTGCGAGCAGACAACGCGCGACAAGACGTAGTTAAAGCACGGAGATGACGCGTGACTGACATGTATGAGGCTGGAGCGCAAAGAGAAGGCAGGGCCGTGAAGGTCAACAGAGAATTTTCGCTTTTCACACTCAGCAGCCAAGCGCCCATCGGCGGGCAATGTATTTAAAATAAATAAAGTTCTTACGGTCAACGATCCTAGATCAGGAACAAACATCCCAAACGGCATCTAATTAATTAACCATTCAGTCACTGTGAACTTCAGAAATTCACCTGACCGTCCATGATGGAAATCGCTCAGGAAAACACTGGCAGCGCAGTGAAGGTAGGGTATCATCTTCTAAATGAGACACAGTGAGATCTTCCGACAGGCATATCAAAGGTTAGCTTGAAGCTTCACCGATGATTGGCGCTATATGAGCATCGCGTTGTTGTTATTTGTGGACGCGTCTATTGGGCAATGGGCATTATGGGGTGGGCAATAATGGGCAGCCATTACTAAAAAGAGACCCAGCACATTCAAACTTCTGTCTTCCAGAGACGTGCATGTATGGACTCTTTATGCATGCGCGCAACATTAACCAGTGTTCCCGATGATGTTATCTTTCAAATATGTTTTTGGCTTAGTGTAGCTGATGTCCTAGCCTTGCGGTCGGTGAGTGAATCTATGAGTCTATATGCTCTAGTAATAATAACATTCAACAGGTAAATAAACAATTATATTATTTGACAAAAGAAAGCAATGTGTGGCTACTTCTCCTCCGTCGTTTAATACTTGCACTGCCGTCTTGCCAAGCCGTCTTACCGAGCTCATATGTCGACGGCACTCTACACACAGTTGAATATTATGTATGTCGCGCACTCCGCCTTGAACAAAATTGGAGAATGAACCTCAATCCTCCGGCAAAACATTACCGCCTCAATGCTCATTCTCGAATACTCATAATGCGATTCCTGCCTGGTGGAAATCACATGGTGACTGTATCTCGGACCACCGAAACAAGTGGAGACGTCGTTGTTATTTGGGATATGACGTTTCGCGGACGTAGAAACCACGTAGCAATTGCGATGTTGCAAGCGCAAACCACGGTCCAGAAGCTTCAGGCCCGATATGCTGTGGTCAGAGGGCATATATCTCTGGTCATCGGGTTTATTAGGCCTCCTGTAGAAGGGTGTGTCACTCGCTTAACTTGCAAGATCCCGTACTAATTTTATCAGCACAACGACCGTCACCACTGTATATGTTCCAGTTGGCGTTCTGAATGAGATTTCCACGTTAGGCCCTGGCACCCGGGCATGCCATGAGTTCATGGAGAAGATCCAGGACCCGTTTGAAAGACTCTCCGAACCGAAGACTCGATATCCCGTCGGCGCCATGTCACTAACTGATATTGATGGACATCCTCTTCTTGCGGTTGTTCACCGCCCTCGCAGGGTTGCCTTTTACCACCTGACTTCGGAGGGCCGGTCAACATTAAAATTGGGACCTGTGCCTGGATATGATACCTGGGTTAGTAGTCACACATCGTTTCAAACGCTGGCAATCCCTCACACTCATCCATGACAGCGACATAGCATCTGGGATATCAAAATCTTAACAATTCAGAGACAGATACTCGTCATTCGTGTACTTATAGGAAACACTGCCATCACAGAAACCATTCCTGTAGTCTTTGAACTATACGACATACCACGAAACGGCGCAGACATCGAGAACCCGATGGCTAGAGAAAGACGAATTATATCCAACTATGGCATCGACGGATTTTATGTGAGCGACGGGGATGCCTCCTGGAACTTCAAAATCGATCCCGAGTTGCACGTCCCAATGCTTCATAATTTGGCTGATTGTCCACCACCGCCTATTTCTATATTTGTCTCGACTACAGTACCGAGGGGGTTTGTCCATTTTTTGATGCGACCTGAGACGACGCATGACAGTAGTGCATATTCGTACGCTCTTCCTCGCGGGACCCACTCACAGTACATATGGGATGAACCAGAAACTGCTACTATTATCCCTGGGGCTTACCGTTCCATTGTTTGGATGCGCTCCTTCGGCCGACAGCCCACCCAGGGTATTTCAGTCCTTCAGATGGCTGTGTATTCCACCGACGGTTATAAATTTTCAAGGACTTCGGATACGGGGCATACTACGCTACATTCAGGCGAGGTTGCGTCGGGCGAAGCCATGGATGTCGATGAAGATGGCCCCATAAATATACGCAGCCCCACGCAGCGAGCGCTGAAATATCCTGTGATACCGCCAGAGCTTGCGCAGACCATGCGCAACGGTATCTGGGGCATTCAATTTGACGAATGGCTAGGACGCATGTTCGTTGCGACGGTGGATACCAGAGACAAGATCGATGTCCTCGACTGGTCATTATGACAGGTGAACCTTTTTCGTGTTATTTCAATTTCGGGTCGCGCTTCTAGCCTTGTAACTTTTATTTTTTGTATGACTATGACTATGACTGGTTGGGTCGGGGAATGGCACAAAAACAGCAGAAAAGTGCATTACTAGTCTGTCCACTGTTATACTAAATTGCGCACTTTTTACACGCGTCGTTCAATGGTACCACATATTTGGCTTCTACTCTTGACAAGGATCTAACCATAAAGTAAAAAAACAATCGCCATATCCCCGGCAAAATTTCTGTTTACATAGAGTATCTTCTTGTTGGCCGTACACCTGGCACCATAACTACCATCGTCTTTCCAACAGTATGGCCGACAAGTGAGTTGTCTACATTATCCAACTGAGCGCATGCCGGTATTTTATAATACACATACACATAATTTACAGCTACTCTGATAATTGCATATTTTGCAAAATACTCAAGGGTATGGAAACTTCGTTCGCTGCATGTCCGTACACTGCTATAACCTACGCACACAGGAGACCTACCCAGTGTCAAGCTCTTTGAGACAGACCTATCGTATTTACCCCATTATAGACTGTAGCAGCTGATATAGACTAAGACACCGAGTGAATAGATATTCCTTCCTCGATATTTCGCCGCTTTCGCAGGGCCATGCACTGGTGATACCCAAGTGTACGTGTACGCAATGCAATTCGGACAACGACTACTACTACCATCCCCGGAAGTCCTTGCGTCTTACTAGTGCTGTTGTTTAGACCATGCCGTGAAAATGCACCAAGTGCCGGATGAGTATCTCACCGACGTAATAACCACAGTGAAGAAGGTTGCCCGAGCCATCAATTGCACCGACTATAACATTCTGCAGGTGACGTCTTGCCTATATCTATGCAGGATATGTCTGATATGAATAGAGCAATGGACGGGCTGCACACCAGGCGAGTAGTCTTTTGATCACGCATGCAGGTATATAATTATCAGGCAACCTAATGTTATTCGCACATTCCAGGAGGTGGAACATGTGCATTTCCACATCATTCCCAAGCCATCGTCTAGCCCGTCTGAAGGACTTGTTCTCACTGGCACCCAGCAAAACCCAGGGCTGGAGGAGCTGAAGAGGGTGGGAGAGGCAATTAGGAGAGGATTGTAATTCCCACCTTGCCGGAGAGAATTCAGTTTATTATAATTTAAATAGCCACTGTCAGGGAACTGATCAATACTGGAAACAACACAAATGTGTATACACTAGTTCGTACGCGGCGGCGGGTATCGCTCACGTCTTCCGCCTCTTCCGTTCCTGATCTTCCAATATGATACTCTCCGCCGCGCTGATGGTGCGTTTCTTGGACTTCTCGGTCGGATCTTTCGAAGCGGGCGCGGCAGACTTGAAAACGTTTGGGCGTTTCAAGGGGTTTATTGTGGAGGCCTTCAATGGGTTCATTTTCAACGGTGCCATTGCGGCAGCAGGCTTTTCCGACGTTGGGGGGGAAGCGGTAGCGGCAGGTTTGAGAGATAGCGACAGAACGACCTTCTCCGCTTCCTCTGAGCGCTTTAGGCCTTCTTCCGGAGCCGGCACAGAGAGATCGGTATCCGGCTGTGCAGACGACGATGCCGCTGCCCGCTCAATCTGTTCTGCAATCAACAGTCGCTCCCGCTGTTCGTCGGACATCGTGAGGCGCTCCTTTTTCAGCGCGGCTTCCTGCCATATTATAATGCCCCATCAGTCAATTCAGTACAAGCCAAAGAAGCTTTACAGACCTGCTTCGCGAGTGCCTTCGGACTATTATCGACCCACGCGAGAAACCACCCTTTCTCCGTCTCATCCACCCGTGCCACGCCAGTCCTTCCCAGATGTTTGACGAACTCGGTAAGAGTGACCCAGCGTGTCGCGTTCATGTGCAGATGGCTCTTGTCCGCGATGTACTCCTGATAGACGTTGTTTGCCTTGACTCGTTTGGTCCCGAACCGCCGAGAGAGCAGCGCTACAAACTCAGATTGGAACTGTGACGAGAAGTCCGCGATGTGTTTTCCCGCATGCTCCCCGACCACGAGCATTTGTCGCAAGTGTGATTCGGATTGGGCATGGCACTTGAAGCCGTTCTCGTCTCGACACTGCTTCTCACAAACTTGACAGTACCATCGCAATCGCTGAAGCCCTTTCGACTTCATCTTATTCGCAACATATTTAGGTGTACCGACTATGATAATGGCACTTAGATACGAAAAAAGGGAAACAAAGAACACATTACATACCTTCAGCACGGGGCATCTTGGAATATAATGATGGTTAGTGGCAGCCTAACTAATGACGGAGTACTCGATTTGTTTGTCAGCAGAGCCGAAGCGTGCCGAGTCCCCAAAACTCAAGGGACTTGGTTCAGGTACTTGCGATATTTCAGTTATTGCGAATGACTCTCCCAGTGAAAGAAGTGATATCGCAGGTGTTACATAATATAATAAGAATACAGTAAATCTAACCGCCACCCATTAAACTATCATACATATCCACACCCCACTCATTAAGTTACCAGCGTGATCCCATTCACCAGCGGCCCTGGACTTGAATGGCTCGCGGCTGTCCGGGTCTCCTCAAAAACTTGGACTGCTTAACAGCTCCCCTTCCTGGCTTTACACGTTGTTGTTGTTGCTGTTGTTCGAGAGCAAAGCGCCGCGCTGGTGGAACATAGACTCCGACCTTCCACACTGGAGGGACTTCAAGCACGGGTTGAGACTGTATGGCGGGACGACGTGGAGGCTCGGAGGGTGGCGACTGGGTACGTTTAGGACTGCGCTCCCGAGCGACAGACTTTGCACTGGTGTCATTAGGCTCCGGAATATGGCCCCGTGAATATTCGAGGACGTTGTATGCCTCGATGAGCCCGCGGGGCGCTCTGCGTCTGATTTCTGGGAAGGACTTCAACGCGGCGGGGGCGGGACCATTCGAGAGCGGAGACGTGGCCAGGGCTAACAGCTCATCGCGGGTGTACGTCAGAGACTCTGTCCGAGGTTGAGTGCTGCACAAGATCTACGAATGGGATAAACATACGGGTTGAGCTCCCTGAAGATGCCGAAGATGAAGAGTAACTGCTGCTCGCAGATTCTGATTGCGCCGAGGGCGATGCGGAACGGTTAATTATCATTGGAGACGACATCATATGCGACACGAGTGAGGAGACGATGAGTCTGGAGGGGTACTCAGTATTTGGTAGGATGAAATATCAGTTATGACTTGAGGGAGGTTTATATACTATGAGTAGCGACATGACTCGCTGACGTATCCGATCGTGGCACAGTCATAGCACTGAGAGCAGGTATGAGAACCAAGTAGAACCTTCCAAGCCTGTTCCAGCCGTCCTTGACAAAGCGATGCTATGTAAGCCCACGCATTGTAAGCCGAACCTTGGTCATTCCTCCGACTCGGCTCTTGGTGCATCGCAAAATACGGATTATGTGAGAATTTTATTTTTAATTCGTACTTAAAATAGACGTTTTAGGTCACACAAAGTGGAAGTTGGTCACATCTAATATACTCGTGTTGATATTACATAAGGAATATGGTTAGGGTTAGCTCCGAAGAAAGTCCAAAAAAAAGGGAGCCCGGCCACTCCGAGGAGCAAACCAGGACAGGAAAATATTTAGACGGTGCATACAGCATTTGCCGTATACAAGCCCCAAGCACTAACTGGGGACAATGTGTCGCCGTGCTATGGCCAGGTCTCAGGGCCCGCAAACGCGAAGACATGAAGGCATCCGCGCCATCAAGGTAAGTATGAAGAAAAGGAACATACCATCCACGCCTTATATACCTTTGAGGTGAGGGTGCACGGACCAGGTATCTAGCGCCCGTACCAACAGCCTAGCTATTTCAAGTAAGCCCGTTAATTATTAGTTGCAAATACTCTCTAATCCCATTGACCATGGTCAATCTTTATTGATCCCGCTACGTTCTTCTTCTTCAGATCTAAGTACATCCAAGCCAACATTTCATGTCATTTTCGACCCATTGTTGATGTGAATCCACGATCGAAAAACACTTGCGTGAACTTTAATTATATCATGTCCAATATAAGCAACTTCAATATGTAGTACGTACAGCGGCTTCCCGGTCTCTTAATCTGAATTATCCCGTTCCGGAGACACGGACATGTTAACTCCACGTCACTGGTCTATTACGTAAGGTGCCGAATTTCAGTTGTGGGACGACAACTAGGCCAGACACACCGTGCTAGTTCATGGCATCTTTGGAAGGGGGATGCTTATACGACGTTGATGAAGAGTCGTCTCTTCAACCCGACAAGCCTTTCCGTGTATCTGATGCTGAGTTGCTCGCTTCACCAATAGCACTACCATGTGGACGTGTCATATCTAATCGGCTGGTGAAGGTATGTATCCAGCAGTATCAAAAGAGCCATTTATTTCGCTTACCATTGAGCAAGGTAGCCATGTACGAACACCTCGCAGCATTTTCTGGTGGATCTCCGAACCAGTATCATATATCTCTTTATTCAAGATGGGCACAAGGTGGATGGGGAATGATCATCACCGGAAATTGTCAAATATCCCCTACTCATTTGACACTTGGTCGAGATATAACAATACCGAGGGCAAAGTCGGTGCGCGAATTGGATCCATTCAAAGCTCTGTCCACTGCGATGCGCTCGTCTGGAATACCATACGCCAAGGATGGCGACAGTCCATTGGCAATAATGCAGCTGAGTCACACTGGAGGACAATCCCCTCGATTTATTGGGGGGCGTTTAGGTACACTTCGGCGACCAGTCGCGCCTTCATCCAGACGCTTTAGTGTCGATTCGAAGGGAAATTGGCTCACACAGGCCGCTTACTGGTTTCTATTTTCAACGCCTCGGACATTGACGTCGGAACAAGTAAGGCTACTGGTCGAGGATTTTTTTAGCGCTGCGAAACTTGCGTACGAAACGGGATTTGATGGCGTACAACTACATGCTGCGCATGGCTGTAGGTTAGATTCTTCGAGTAAATCACAATCCATTGATTTTGAGATCAGACATCCTTTCGCAATTTCTATCGCCCAAGGCGAGCTGACGTGCTCTTAAGACAACTAAATGCTAAAACTACCTTGTAGTTGAACAATCGGCAAGATGAATATTCCAATCGGTTGCTGCTACTACAACAGATAATTCTTCGTATCAAGGCTGAAATGCCCCCTCGATTCGTTCTCGGAGTAAAACTGAACGCGGGGGATTACGTGACCGGCGGTCTGTCAGAAGAGGACGCTTTGAACGATACCCGACGAGTTTCACAGCTAGGAATTGATTTTATAGAAATTAGCGGAGGAAATTATGAGAATCCTGGTGGGTTGCCAGCTATTTCCCGTCAATCTTTACTTATTGCTTCCTAGTATACGCCAACGCATCCCCACGACAAGCCTTTTTCGCTTCTTTTTCCCGTAAAGTTGTGCAGTCAATGCCCATCTCCGGAACCAAGAGCACCCCTTTGATCATTCTCACCGGCGGTCTACGTACTCCCTCCCAAATGGCACGCATTATCTCTCATAAACATGCCCATCTCCTTGGCCTGGGACGCCTCTCCGTGCTCTGCCCTGATTTCCCCCATCGTATATCTCCTGTTGTCGTTGTCCGTGGCGACGAGGATGCGCTTTTGCCCATTCCCGAACCCAATTTATACTGCCCCCGATGGTTTCCCAAGTTGGTGGGTGCTGGTGTAGGCACGGCGTGGTACGTCGTGGCAATGAGACAAATTGCGAGGGGTAAAGATATCAATAGTCGCATGGGAAGTATCGGTGCCGTTTTTTGGATGTGGATCTGGGCAGGACCGTATGGCCTTGCAGGGTTCGCGATATGGACACTTATAGGGCTTGTGTTTGTATTGACGTGGGTTAGACTCAGTGGATGGTCGTGATCACACTGTTTGGCTACAAATATATCTTTGGCAAGCCTCGATCTGTTTGCAGGCTTGATTCATTTGACGCGAGCAATTGTCGGGAGGTTATTCTGGGAGTAAGATGTCCAAGAGGGCCAAACAAACAATGAGATATTATGAACAACCTATTCTCGACCCGGGGGGTCGTGGGATTGGTCTCATCGTTTCGTTGCGTTCCGGACGTTTATGCTTGTATCTTTTTTTGTGCATGCCAAATCCCCCGATAGGTTATTCCTATGATATCTGCAATACTCCTTGCAGAACACTACAGGCATGTCCAAGTTCTAAAGGTCTATCCTTTGACGTTCATTAGACAACACAATAATATTACCTGCCATTGGCAATTAAATTGAAATACATACTGGCAGGTATATATTTTTCCACTTGTTATTTTATAAAGTTCGAAATTTTTGTCACTGAAAATTGGTTCACATATAAGAGATATTTATATAGACATAGACAAGTTAAATTTGGTCGAGCGTGAGTGGCGAAGCTGGATGGGGTCCACCGTGACCAGAGACTCTTTCAAGTTTATTCCATGGTTGCAAGCCAAAAAAGGCATCTCATGGTAAAAAAACTCTCTTGATAGCTAAGAACTTGAGAAAATATTAGCAGAGTACATAATCTGGCATAAATTAGCATATGGACGAGCGCTTAATGGGTGGTTTCCTAAATATAGCGTTTGAAGCCTTCGAAGTCGGCTCAATATTAACATAACTCTTCATTGGCTGTTACAAGGCCAATATTTAAATAATAACGATGTCCTCACTTCCTTTGTCTAAACCCGCTGTGATACCCCCTTCAATAACGACTGTGAACTATTCTGCACGTCCCGCATCTGAATTCGATGCTGGCATCAACGCGTCCAATGCATGGGTCGCAGATCATGCTGACAAGGATGCAGGATACTTGTCGGATGATGACGATGAGGCTGAGGATGCTGAAGCTGGACGACAGGCCCGCGTGCTGTACGACTTCGAGGGGAAGACTGAGTTTCGTGAGCTGACTATCCGCGCTGGCGACGAGCTCAGCATTATCAAGGAAGACTTGGATGAGGGGTGGAGTGTTGCCAGGGCGGATGGAAAAGTCGGGCTGATCCCGAAGACGTATTATGCTGTATGTTCGCTTGTATTGCTGCTGTATCACACGGAAACGTCAACGAGTCGACAGTTTACTTCAGAGATGTTGGCTGTCGGCACGCATGGACGAGGGGAGTCCAGCAGCTCGTTGACTCCCCGCGGGTCCCCGAGAGAATCCCAAGTCGCGCTGCCACTGCGCTCTCAGTCCACGGGGGAATGGTTTTACTTTCCTAGTTTTCGCCAGAGTCTTTTGGGGGGCAAGAGCCTCAACCGGTTTTCTAGCTTTGTGACCACAGGCGCGGAGGATTGGGTCCTTCAGGGCAATTCGGAGGATATTCCTGCCGTCTCAACGTCGAAAGGGAGCAGCACGTGGTACCACCAAGATGAAGAGCAGGACGAATGCGAGGGTGAGAACGAAGAGTGTCATGCAAGCAGGCCAGACAGGCACTTCATCGAAACAGGTCCGGCTTGGAAGACGAAACTCCCTACATTTCGGGTTATGGTGCACTCACCTTCGAAGCGGTCTTCCGTCATTTCTGGAGCATATACCATTTATCTTGTCACATCTTTGTTTTTCTCAACAATACCTCACAAGCATACCCCAGATGAATCACCGCCGTCTCCTACCCGAATAACTGTGCATCGCCGGTTCTCTCACTTTGTCTTCCTTCATAAAGCGTTAGCACGCAGGCTCCCCGGAATCGCTCTACCCCCTCTCCCTGAAAAGCAATACGCTGGACGATTTAGCGACGAATTCGTAGAGGCCAGACGCGGTGATCTGGAACGCTACCTGTCCAGAGTAATACGACATCCATTGGCCAGATACACCGAAGTGCTGACATTTTTCCTAAGCTGCGAGAGTGACATTGTACGTGACCATAATTATCTTTTGCACTGCTTCAGCGGGGTGAATCTTAGTTCAAGGAATGGAATCGTCTTTTACCCCAACATCTCAATGCGCCACCAGCTGGGGCTGCGTTTTACTCCCAGGTGTACCATCCTGCATTTAATTTGGACGCCGAAGACGCCAGTGAGGCTGTAGATCGCTTTGAGAGGCATCTCAAGGCTATGGACCGCGGTGTTCAGGGGATGAGGTCGATATTTGAGAAAGTCAGGACTGCCAGACTCGGTATGTCTACTTCGCGTCCCTGACTTGCGAATTAATCCTTCACGCAGAGATGTCGAATTCTCTACGACTGCTTTCTTATGGGCTTTTGTCTTTGATTACCTCTACTCCGATTGCAGGTGGCACTGCCACACCTGACGCACATGAGGAGGAGGATGAACTACTCCACAGAAAGCAAGGCTTAATGAACAACGAGAACGCATGGTGCTGGCGGGACGGTTGCGAAGGTTTGAAGCCGTTTACTTATGTTTCAAGCTTGTGGAGCTAATTTATACCTCAGATTGCTTGAAGTTGACCAAAGCACTCCAGAAGGCCGCGGAGTCATTGCAATCTGTAGCTGATATGCATGATGATAGTGTACGCGGGAACCTTAACAGACACTTATTACACTGGATGACCACCATCTTTAGGCTCGACAACGGCAACTCTCCTCCCACGAGGCATTAAAGGATGTTGCCCACCCATCGGCACTATATGCGGTAAATCATCACTTGTCCCCCATTCTTCGTGGTCTGATTCGAGTCACTACTCGTCTCTATCAAGTCTGTTGTGGAGACTCATAGGGCAGCACTTAAGCGATACACAGAAGCAACGGACACTCGACCTGTAGGAGCGTTTGTTATCGTGGCAGCCGTGATATTAATTTGGTAATTAGCCGAATGACGACGTTGCAGCTCGATGTGAAACAGTATTGAACACAACGATGGCCGAGTTTGACACGTACCACTCTCAGAAGGTGGAGGATTTCGAGCGAGTTGTGACTGACTATTTAGATGGAGAAATCGACTTCTACGAACAGGTGAGCGCAGTACCCCCGCACCCTTTCTTCGGCATTCTGATTATATGCAGGTCGTTTCCCGATTACGGGCCGCTCGCGCAACATTCAACGATCCACAGTATGGTGCGTTGGCATCGACACCGCGTCAGCCTTCTATATATGAGCGGGAGTTGGCCAATCCTCGATTGGCAGCCGCTCCGTTACCCCTACCCTGCCCGCATGTGTTTGACTCTGTCCCGATGCGGCCTGTTAGCGTTGCCATAGGAGGGATGAGTGTTCTGCTTGGAGGTGGCAGAGGAAGTGTCGTAGGCACTTCACGGACTAGTGTTTTGGGCAAGTTTTGGTAGCAGTATTATCTCGAGTAGCGAAATGTTTGTTGCGAAGTAATTATTCTTTCTTGGTTCTAAACGTATATTCAGGAGAAGACATGTATACAATGCATTGGCAATGGAATGGGGGATTGGGTATTTTGAGTATCATATACAGACATATGTTGTAACCTCACAAAATGATGATCTAAAGATTGAGAAGGGATGTGTGACACATGATCCACTCCACACAAGGGAATGACAGGAAAATTGAAAACAAGCCATAACACATTACTGAAACTCCCCCTGGAAATAAGTAACCCTAGTTTGGTTTGGAATGGATAAACAGTTTTTCTGCCACGACTTGTAAAGGCCATGAATCTCTGTCCAGTGACTTCAATGTCTAGTCTCCAAACACAATATAATAAAGCTAACCGATGGTCTCCATCATTTCGTCTCAGAACGAAAATACGAGAGAAAAAGCGCTCCGGAGGTCGAAAATCAGATATAGAACTGTTCACTGGGACCAGTGCACCCTCACAAGTCATCAATAGACCGCCCTCGCGCATGTCGTCCAGGGGCGTGATACTATAAGAAATATCAACCTGGGGAGAGTGATGCAGGTCTGTTCCGAGTTTCTTGAGGGTTTGGACAATTGATAATGGACTACTAGTCGTCATGTTCATTGGCGTCTGGTCTGGGGATGTATTCCGGACACCTGTTTGTTAGACTGCATGTAGGCATCCTGACGTTGAATTTCGAAGTGGAAACACACCTGCTTCTGTCAAGGAGAATGTAGCGTTCGGTGTGAATGCCGATACTAATGCATCGCGATTTGAATCGAATAAACATAAATATCTATATGGGGATTAATTCAGGCGTGTAGGAACAGAAACTCTCCGTCACCTCTCCAAAAATCCAAGTCCACGGCTCTGCGTTACTCGCTGACCTTCCGCGGTAATTGTACGTTGACTGACTTCAGCTGGCCGAGATCCATTGGCTTTAGGCGTTCCTGCTTGTTTCGGTCTCGTTTTTGGTGTGACGTTATCATCATTGGGGTGAGATCCGACTTCATCATGGTGCAATTTCATAGACGCTAATAATGTTTGAGCGGAGATAGCTTCAGGCATGTTTACTTGATGATTTAATGGCTTTTCAACAAAATGCGGTGGCGATGGCGTTACGGAAGGTGGTAAGTCTCTGACTCGCACCAGCGATGTCCTCATCACCCGAGGCATAGTTGGCACTAAAACAGGATCGGCGTTACTGTGGACTTCTGCATCTCTAACCTCGTTGTTAACGACAGGTTTCGAACTTTTCGGCTCTATCACATGGGATGACACAGCGGTTGAGGGTTGAAGTTTGGGTGCGGGAGGGGGAGCTTGGCGTTGAGGCTTCTCCAGAGCTGATAGCTCAATCCGATCATGCTCAATGCGATGCTGCTCCTCCGGGGACGACGCCTGATCATTCGAAACCTGTTCACACCCACGTCTCCGCCTCTTGAAAAACTCCCTCCTATTAATCTCGATAATCACATCATCGCCATCATACCTAAACCCGCGAACTTTCTCCCCCGTATATCCTTCTATTTTCTCAATCTCCTTACGGATCCATTCTTTACGACGATCCTTGCGCTCGTTCGCTCGAGCTCTGTTTTCATAATGGAAATGGCTACTTGGCCGCAGCGCTGCAGGTAGAAGTCGTCTATGCTCCAGTTTAACAAATGCATCTTGGTTGGTTCCCGAGTGGTCATCGCCTGAGCGTGCCTGCTCCTTGAGTGAAGCGGCCCCAACGACCACAAAGTTTGGGGACTTGGTAGGAGGGTTCGCTGGTGATTGGGAAGATATAAACACAGGCTGCTTTAGCTTAGACAAAGGAGGTGATTTCTCAGGAGATTGAGCTGGGTGCTGGAGTGGCTGGCGGACAGTGACAGCCTGGTCACGCAATGCATGCCCCAGCGGGTCGATGACGGCTGGAGGCGGGAGATCTTTGGGAGGGGGAGGGGGAGGTAATTCAACAGGAGCTGAAGCAGGGGTAGTCGACGAAGGCAATGAGGGTTTTAACGTATACGGATCAACCGGGACGGGACTAGTCCTGGTAATATATCGCCAGATGTTACAAGATGCATTAGAAACCTGGTTTAAACACTGACCAGTCCAAAGCTATTCCGTCGTCCCTATATCAGAATCTCATAAGTGAAGCGGATTTAAATACCTCACATCAGCAACTTACCGGACAAGTCGTTTAATAACCTGCAAGCCAAGACTTTGCAACTTCTCCGTCTCCTTGAGTAGCAACTTTGTACGAGATTCACGCCAATCCGGGGTGCTTTTCTTACATTCGTTTGGAAATGGTATGCATACCGTCCCTGATACACGCGGAGTAAGAGAAGGTGGCGGCGTAGGGCTGAGCTCTCGTTTTATATGTGGTTGAGGCGTGATCTGACTTTCGTGATCGCCATTAACATGTTCGACTTTGCGACGTTTTAAAGGAATAGTAATGGAAGCAGGTCCATATGACCGTTTGAGACTCTGAGATAAATTTGACATGCAAAATCAATGAGAAATCCAGAGATTAAGGTGGAGGACAGACACCAGTCATTTGGACGGGGCCTGCGGGTTGGTTGGGACAGGCGCCAATATTAATGGTCTGAGACCCACCGTTAAGGGTGGTTGCCTTTGTTCTACAAAAAAAGAATGCTTACCCTCCACTCAGGGACTCCAAGTTATAAACTAAGCATTGCTTCCGGGAGAAAAGAGAAACCAAACCACATCACTCGTGATTCAATGGACAATTCTGGCTCTTTGCTCTTACCTATGCCTTCTGACTTTGTCAAAGGTAATTCTACATCTAGAGTGACACTCCACGCAGAAATTAACACTTTCAAAGCGGGGAATCCACGAAGTAAAACACGCAGTATTATTGCTGAACCCATGCACCATCCGGCAACACTCCTCACGCATGATGCGACACTTGTAAAAAGTTTCCAGTCTTTCACAGAACAAGGTCTGTAGTCGTGGAAGCTCAAGGGGTTATGCTCATACATTAACACAAGCAGACTCTGGACCATCTTTAAAGCGCAAGGCTGTCGACGATGAGGACGACCCCGCAGAGAGCCAAGCAGCCAAACGATTCCGAAAATCCGAGAAAAAACGTCGAAAACGCGAAAGACGAGCTGCGCGTGTCGCTCAACTTGCGGAGCAATCAATTCTAGATACCGATGTCATGCTTCCCACCGAACCTACCTGGCAGATGCCTCCGAATCACAGAATGGTCTCTCCTTTTAATGTTATGCAGGATTTTGACGAATGGTCTTTGCCTCTGCCGCTTCCGCCATGGGGTGCCCATACAGCCTACATGGAAATACCCACGCAATCGCGTTTCGAATTCCCTCCGATTTTCACAGACTCAGATCCATCTTCTCAGAATGTGGATATGGTTCCAGATTATGAACAAAATCCTTTGCCAGATCCGTCTCTTCTACAAATGCTCCCACCACGCCCCAATTCGTTAAATGATGCCATTCCCTTGCCACCAATAGCGCTCGATGCTGGCTACGCCAGCTCAGCACGTCCCCAGAAGACACATAATCCTCTTCACCATCGAGTCATCGAAAGTGACATTGCCGCTAAACAAGACCTCCTTGACCGTACCATCTCACAAAACAAAGAAGCGCTCGTTCATCTAAGTGCGTCATTAACAAAGGAGCAGAAGGCAGGCGTAATGAAAGCAATCGGCGAGCGCAACAAGTTCGTTCCATCCATCTTTTTGTTTCTTTTGTTTCTAAAGCGTTTTCACCCGCCTCTAATGTTGCTTCTGCGATGTCTTCTGACGATAATAGGTTAATCACTCAACTAACTTCTGAGATAAAGAGCCACTTTGAGGCTCTCAAAGTGGATACGCGCCCGACACCACCCAAGGCAGCCCCAAAGTTCAAATGGCCCGAAACCGAATTTCCATTATGCATCATTATTTCGACTGATGAAGACGAGCTTTGCGCCGTCTGATGGAAAGTATCCCTTTTTGGATTGAGGTAAGTCTGGTGATCTTATTGGTTTACTCATCGCGACTGGTTGAGGTTATTATTACTTTTTAATCTTCTTGTTTTGGTTTCGATTCGTGCCATTCACTGTTTTCTTGAGGTATTTGAATCACCCTCGTAGGTTCTTTTTATTCCATCGGTTTGGATAAGTACAAGTTTGTATCACATAAATCAGCATTTTCTCATCATCATATCCACAAACAATACATTTACATTCCAACTTTACCCGTCAACTCGTACATGCTGAAAATTTTTGATTGCGAATACTGAATATTTAGTTGAGAGGTTCAATGGCAGGCACCGGTCCAAGGGGGACCACACGAGTGGGATTAATCTGACACAAGATGAGAGATGGACCAGTGAAAGGATGGGGACGTTCGTACCATTCCGTGAGACCAGTAGTAGTGAGTCTTGATATGATTGAATTCAGTGGTAGATTTGAATGCCTCGTTTTTCCAATAGAGTCTTTTGCACCATCTATCGAAGAAGTTTGGGAAACATTTGTCCATCATTTCAGCTCTGATTGGAAAATGTGGCTTACTCATTGATGTTAGGATAACCTCCCCTGATGGTTTTGAAGTTGCATTTGAAATGTCCATGATAGACAGGGTCGAATCGGACCTGTCGGAAGTTCCGTAAGTCGCTATATTTTGAATATGATGCACATGCACTAACAATAGTGGTGTAGAGCCTGACATCAGCCTCGGTGAGCTGGTCTCCTAAAAGATATTCTTTGCCTTCGAGCATCTTCTCCAAACGGTCGAGTGAAGCGAATAATGGTTTAACCGCCGCTTCATACGCGGCTTGTGTGGTTGCAAAACCGGATTTGTATACGCCGTCTGGATTACGGGGAAGGAATCAGACGTGGCCACAATAAGACTGGCCAAACGACGCACTGTTGACAGTATCATACACCCAGCTGTTTACCTCGTCGATCTGGGCCCTGAGATCCTCGGGATAAAGGTCGATCTTGGCTTGTTCGGGAGTAAGAAGATCGTTAAACTCGGTGTTGAAGATGCGAATGATCTCGGAACTCTCGTTGTTCACGATGGCACTGGTTTTCGTATCCCAGAGTACTGGGACCGTGAACCTACATAATGCAGCTTATCAATTTTAGCGATCGCCTGATAAATGGTGCTAGATACCGTCCGCCATAGTTAGGTTCTGTCTTGAGATATATGTCTTTGACGTGTTCCGCCCCGTTGACTGGATCTGTGGTGGCACCAGGAAACGCGTCGACGTTGGCAAATGGCCAACCTTGTGCTCCCATGCGAGGTGAAACTACACTGACAGCTAATTGATCCTGCTGTGAGTGGTGTCTCTAATTTACAGGAAGCTGAACACACGAATGTGGTCCTCCAAACCCTTGACCTTACGATAGATCAATGTCCTGTGAGCCCATGCTGGGAGATCACACGTCAAACGAAAGATGAAACAAAGTGGGATTAGTTAACTAACGACATGCATAGGAAACATAAAGATGGTATCTGCCTAAATCGTTATTAGCGGCGAATTAGGTAGTTCCCTAGCGGATTGAAGTTGAATTAGACTTACCGCTCTCGGGTGCGAATTCGGCACCTTTCTTTACATGGTTTCTGAAAGATGCGTCTGCACGTTTGAAAGAACCGTCATTGGCTGTTGGATTCCCTTTGGTGATATCAGATTGGAGCGTAGTATCGCGAGACATTGTACTTGAGAAGGGCCGTGGGATAAACGTTTTAAGAGATGGGACAAGACGACGGCTGCCTTTCAAGCAAATCATACTGGATAATAAATTTTCAATGCGTCATACCTGATGCTATAGTCCATACTTTATAAATCACTATGTATAAGCGATACGGACTAGACCGGGTGTTTCAACCTCATATTTAGTAATATCCTACGTGTCAGCTATAATTACTCGCTTCACGGTATTGTATCTTGCGAGTTTCCAAAACTTTTCCGTAAAAACGCCTAATTTGTTTATTTACATTACGTCCCAGCCATTCCCACAACCCCAACCTGATCTCTAATCTTCGCAATTTCCCCTACACTGAGTGATCCCTTGCTCGCAACCAAAAATTGCTCAAACGCTGCACCAGCATCATCTTTATTCGCGAATTCCGTCCTCAAAAACAGATGCAGTCGGTCCCAAAATCCAGGCGATGAAATTGTTGTATGGAATGTCGACACTTCCGTCATTGACGGTTGCGCAGCACACGGGAAAGATGTGTTCAATTCAAGGGGTATGGATGAATGTGTCCCAGAAGCAGCGCTTTCAGATGATATAACGACAGCTGGAATACCAGTTGAGTCTGGTGATAGCGGCTTATTCGACGGTGAAAGCGAGATCTCCTTAGTCGCGGACAAAGTCTCAGAGCCGTCCCAGTCCGTCCCAGGTTTGACCATAAGATTGATCGTCGCGCCATCAGTAACGCCGTATTCTTTCAGCAGTTTCGCATCTGCGAGAGCTTTGCCTTTAAGTAATAGTCGTTGAACACCAGCTGCAGGGGCACGTGGCTGGGATGCTAGCTGCTGTTTTATAGTGGCAATTGTATCCACAGTCGATACTGTTAACGGAAATGATAAAGGTGGTTTGGCGGATTTGAAGGTGATGCTAATTGTGTCTAATGATAATTACCGATCAGTCCGTCAATTATCGCTACACAAAAATTATACAACTCACCAGAAGATGTCGATGATGCCTCTTTCCTTCTTTCCGGGGGCTGAGGCAATTCCACCTTGAAAGACAAGTCAGTATAATAATCGCGCCACTGCAGTAAGAGACTCTCACAGGAAATACTCCAACTTTCCTCGAATATTCACTAAGAGATGGCTGATGGTTGTCTGGAAACGCTAGCGAAAGGGATGCAAGTGTGCTTATATGTCCTTTAATAAAGGAAAGCTCGTTTGGAAATGTAGCCATGACGTTGAGCTCTTGTGTCACGTAAGGGTGTGACTCAAGAGCAAGTCACATCCTACCGGAACACCATGGCGGTGAGCAACACATTCTTAATAAGAGAAATGACCAGCTAAACATCACTTGTTCAAACAGTCGGGATTTAGTTATCATGGAGGTATGTCATTTATTGATTGATTTGGACGGAGTTGTGCATCCTATTGTTATGGGCAGGTCGATCACGGTGTTTTGCTCACTGGCAGGAATTCGCCAAGGTTTGTCTGCCATTCAGGCTCATAATCTTGCTGACGCAAATATGTCTTAATAAAGTGCTACGCACAAACCGATAATCCCCATCAATGCAGGCCTCCAGCGGAGGATTATCTAGAATGCCTCCACCACACGAAAGAAGTACGTATCAGTTCCAATGACATTTCTATCGCGTTGCTTTTTCCGGCATCTACAATCATCTAATATACGCGTTGCGTTAGATTGATCGTGCGAAAACTGTCCAATCGCAATTCGTCAAGTACGCTCAGCAGCAAACTAAAGAGCACCGGAAAGCAACAGATATCTTGGCGGATGGAGTGGTTGTAGGCTTGGGACTGATCTCGAAGGATAAAGCAGGAGAGGAAGGAAAGAGTTGATAATGTGTTGGTATGTTGGTGAGTGGTCGTGTGTGGGCGATAGCTTGACGGGGTTAACAATATGTTACATTGTTAAAGGAAATCAAATTTTAAACAATATATACCTCTTTTTCTTAACCGAAAGTTTACTTGGGTGTGATTGTCTTGTTTTATCTATTTCCTTCCAGGTCTTCCCTATTTAGCGACCAGCTCGAGTCGTAGGTGAGCCCCAGTGACCAAAGTTTCCGATCATTGTGCGTTTTCACTCTCTGCACGATCCTTGGCATAGAACTGAGGGTTGTATTGACAAATTGAATGGTGAAGCAATGCCCTCAACTAATACTATCTTTGACTTCCGTGTTTTAGTACATGTACCTTCAGAGCTTCTAATATAGTCTCAACCCCGCGCGGATGATCTAGCATAATTTAACTCTGAATGTCTGTGATTCCGATTCGAAAGAAACATATTCTTAAAGCCACTCTTGATTTGTCTCTCGAAGGAGATGGTACGTCAACCATGTTGCCTCGCTTTTCCGTCCCGTCTTGGACAACGTCCCGCTCTCAGAGGAACTCAGAATGGATTGAACATCCCGGAGTCCCTCTAAGATATACATTATTATTATCCTGTTAATGAGATATAATTATGGCTTGTGTGCTGACAATTCGGTTGTGTTCTAGTGTATACTGTCATATGACTCTAATAGCAACTTTAAGTCTCAGCGATATGCGATTCGCTGTATATACGTTACCTAATAGCAACTTTAAGCTACAAATACATATGAGTTTGTTTGTTTTTGTAAATGATAACACCTAAGTACTTACTCTCAGCGATATGCGATTCGCTGAGAGTTCCACCTTACTATACTACACGTATATAACAATACATTTTAAGAGGAGATTCAAACCGAAGTTAATTATGTCATTTTGAGACATACACTGTCTCATTTTTCCGTTTGCGCATTCTTCAAGGCTCGATTACCTAACACTCCTCCTCGAGTCTTGAAGAATTAAGACCTAGACGTTGTGTGTGATAAAGATGTGTGGCTGGGGAAAGTGTTTTTGTCAATATATCCGCAATCATTTCCTTGGTTGACCGATATATGAGTTGAATAGTGCCGTTTTGGATTAAATGCCGAATAAAATGATATTTAACCTCAATGTGTTTGATCCTTCGCAAGGTACATTGGTTATTCGCGAAAGGTATTGTGCCTTGGTTGTCTTCAAATATTGCCGTCGGTTCTTCGTATATTATGTCGAGTTCTTCCAAAAAATGACGCGTCCACATGACTTCCCGAGCTGCTTCCGAAAGTGCTATGTATTCCGCTTCTGTAGACGAAAGTGCTACCGTCGTTTGCTTTTTCGAAGACCATGATATCGGCCCTGAACCTAGAAATAACACATAACCGCTTGTGGATCGCCGATCCTCGGTGTCACCAGCGAAGTCGGCGTCTGAGTACGCGTGCAAACATAACGCATTTCCTCCGAGTTTCAGTTCAGAATTTCGGGTTGTGTATAAGTATTGAAGAATGCGTTTCGCTAAGTTCCAATGGGTTTGTGCTGGGTTTGATGAATACTGAGATAACTTGTTTACAGAATACGCAATATCAGGTCGCGTTACAATTGCTGTAAACATAAGGCTGCCGATTAGTTCGCGATACGGTAACTTCATAGTATCTTGGCGTTCTTCATCGGTTTCTGGACGCGTTATTGAAGAAAAATCGATCCCAAGGGGAATGGGAGTGTGCGTGGGTCTTGTATTTTGTACGTTGAATTTCTTCGCTATGCTCTCAATATAATCCGTTTGCGATAGAAATATTGATTTGGATTCTTCGTCACGTCGTATATTCGTTCCAAGAATCCAATGCGCATCCCCTTCGCTAGATATTCCGAATCTTTCGTCGATCGCCTTTTCTAATTCGCGAAGTCGGCTTTCGTCTCCCACACTTGTAGCATCATCCACCCAAAACGCTACAACAGCCCAACTTCCGTCTTCCCACGTCTTGAAAAAAACGGCGCTATCGAAGTCGGAACAAATCCATGCGAGTTCGTTGACCATAAAGTTGTACAACGTTTTTCTCCACTCGTTCCCGCCTTGTTTTGTTCCATACAGCGCCTTCAATAACGGCAGCGCTAAGTGCTCCTTTCCTGGCTGTTCAAACCCTTCTGGTTGCTGTACCCACACTCTTTCCTTCATTATCCCGTGGAGATATGCCGATTTAACGTCAAATTGCCGTATCGGCATATTTTTGATCGCGCCCAGAGCCAGTAGAATTCGAAAGGATTCCCACTTCATTACAGGTGCGTATGTTTCGTTGAAGTGTAATCCAGGAATTTGGCTAAACCCTTTTACGACTATGCGTACCTTCCTTTTTACTAGCTTGCCATTCTTATAGGATCCACGACACACTGTTCCCGTTTTCAAGATACGCGTTCCTTGCGGCGGCTCTTCTGGGGGACCAAATACCTCGTGATCAATCATATTCTTCCACTCTTTTTGTCGTGCCTCTTCCCAAGCTTTACCTTCCTCTCCAGGCATTCGCAACGCCTCTTCGATTGTTGGATCTTTTCCCATTGCGGAGTACATTACCGGTTCGTCAGCCGTTTCTAATGTTGCACTACTGATAGTTCCGCGTAGCTTTCCCGACCTCGTTTTGCCTTGTGGATAATCAGGTACGTTGGACACCAAACGAGATTCCTTAATTGGTTCGCTGACTTCTGTTTCATCCGTCTGTCTGGGCCGCGGAGGGATACGGATTGTCAGTTTTGGTTGAGAAGGTAGTTGACTTAACGTTGTTGGTTGCGAAGGTATGTTCCTATCTCCTATTTTCTTAAATTGACCTTCGTCTTCATAAGGAACCGGAGTCGGCAATATCATAACGTCTTCATGAAACACAACATCTCGTACTTTTTCAATACGACTCGATCCTGGAAACCACACCAAATATCCTGTCGAATATGGTTCGTACCCAACCATAAATCCTCGTTTCGAGCGCGAATCCCATTTTTGTCTCCTTTGTTTAGGTACCGCTACACTTACTGGGCTCCCGAATATGCGCAAATGTGATAAATCAGGTTTTTCTCCAGTAATCATTTCGATCGGAGTATGACCATTGTTTGCGCGTGCAGGGCAACGGTTCCTAAGGTATGCCATTGTTTTTACTGCGACGGATCAGAGAGACTTAGGCAATTGAGATGTATAGAGCATGGACCTGGATTCATCAATAATCGAATACTTCAATGCATAGAGCATAGAACGCGCTCCCTCCGTTATGGTACATATGTTTCTTTCCGCAACTCCATTTTGTTGTGGCGTATATGGGACTGATGTGAATAATGACATCCCTTTCGAAGCTAGATAATTCTTGAAGTCGGCATTAATAAACTCGGTTCCATTATCCACCATGACGCCTTGAATCTTTGCGTCGAATAATGTTTCGAGACGAGACACATAGGTTCGTATTTTCATTATAGCTTCGAATTTGCTTGATAGCGTATCCACCCAAATAGCACGTGAGTAATCATCAACGATGATGATAAAATATCGCTTTTTATCGAAACTTAACGTTTCCATAGGTCCCGCAAGATCCATATGGAGAAGTTCACCTATTTTCGTGGCTCGAGATCGTCCCGATTTAAAAGGCCACTTATGTTGCTTTCCCTCAAGGCAAGCGATACAATCTCCATCCGATTGGACAACATTTTCGTCAATTGATATTCCTGAAGCGAAACGGCGTGCAAGGTCTTTTACTGCGGAAATATTCAAATGACCTAGGCGTTGATGCCATGTCATTATATCGCATTTAGATTCCATTGAGTAGGCCATTGGTACGTCCTCTAATCGATCCTGCAATTCTTCGTCTGACGATCTTGTATATTGACATATATCAGGCGTCGCGGGGATTATATTCAATTGGAATGGGTAAACATTGCCCCTTTCTTTCGCCTCGATGATAGTACGGCCTGATGGATCAATAACGGTAGAGCCATTTTTGTTTATCATAACCCGATAATTGTCCTTGAAGAATTGCGCAGGATTTAAAAGTCGAACCTTTACTTCCGGCGTCCACTCTACATTAGGAATTTCACCTATAAACTCCGGCCCAAATTGCGATACCTTAAATCGCAATGTTCCAATACCTTGGGCGTAAATATACGCTCCGTTCGCAGTGCGAATTCCTCTTGGAGTTTTATATGCCAAAAAGTCATGTAAGTCTTGCATATTGGATACGTAATGGCCTGATGCTGCCGAATCTAGGAAGTATTGCTGTTCAGAAATTTCCTTGCCCATGAAGAAGGTGGGCTCGACCGCGGTAAACATTCCTCGTGCTGATACTGAAGGGGCTGATGTATTTTTAGATGATTCGGGTAATCTTTTATCGGACCTGCCCTGATTATCGCCATATTGGGGATTAGGGCGAATTTCTCCTGGACGATGAAAACGACTTCTCCTCTTAGGGCAATCTCTCGCCCAATGGGAAAAATCTCCGCATTCGAAACAACCCGTAGACGGAGGGTTATTCGGTCCGCTATATGAACCACGTCCAGGTGGCATACCACGCATGATGCCACCGCGTCCGCGTTGGCCCCTTCTAAATCGACTTGTACCTCTATGTGGATTTGTACTTTGGGCACGGAATGCCGATCCTTCCGCATAGCCGGGACGAATTTCTTTCCTAATTTCGACTTGACGCAATTTATTGACGACCTCTTCAACAGTGTCAATGTCGTAGTCGATTGTCGTGGACATAATATCAAAATCTTCGGGCAAGGTGCTCATAAATAGGCTGAGATAATCGGCATTCGATATAACATGGCCAGCTTCCAACAGCTTAAGCCTGATTGCATCCATCCGCGATTTATACTCAATAATTCCTGTTCCATCGTAACGCATTCGGACCAGCTCCGAAAGCAAAGTTGCTCGGCTATTGGCCAAACGCGTTCCGTACGTAGTTTTCAACGTTTCCCATGCACTCTTTGGATCGTTGTTCACCATTATAGCCACTCTAGGCTCATCTTCGACGCGCAACATTATTTCACTGTAGGCCCTCTTTTTCCGAAGCTCCCAGGCTTCTTCAATCTCAAGTTCTTCTTTCGTAGGGACTTTTGCATCTGCGCGTACCGGATCCACCAGTTCTCCCGTCACGACCTTCCATTGGTCCAATGACTCGAGTACGGTCTTCATACTCGCACTCCAAGTGAAATAATTATCCTTTTGTAATTTGGGGAAAACCTGGTAAGCACTCCCAGTGCTTATTTCATAATCTTTGATTTTGTCCAGAGTGCTCATCATCGCAAATTCGAACAGGATTTGTTAATTTGAATATAATTAATATATAAGGCCGGGGCCCATAACCTAATAGCAACTTTAAGTCTCAGCGATATGCGATTCGCTGTATATACGTTACCTAATAGCAACTTTAAGCTACAAATACATATGAGTTTGTTTGTTTTTGTAAATGATAACACCTAAGTACTTACTCTCAGCGATATGCGATTCGCTGAGAGTTCCACCTTACTATACTACACGTATATAACAATACATTTTAAGAGGAGATTCAAACCGAAGTTAATTATGTCATTTTGAGACATACACTGTCTCATTTTTCCGTTTGCGCATTCTTCAAGGCTCGATTACCTAACAGACTCAACACCTCTCCTTAAGCTGAAGACAATCTGACAAAGTCTGCTAAACACAAAATTTGTAGTGCTGCCAGTGCCTTCACGAGCATATCTGCAGGCATGTCCTTCATTGGACAATATTGAGTTGAAATCAAGTCATGATAGGCAACATCCTGAATGAAGTGATAACATATATCAATACATATGTTTATACATGTGTGGAAAGAGTCATTTTTTGAAACAGATATTGCTGATTAATTGTTGCAATAGAGGAGGACTGGACAGGTATGTAACACCCACACAAGCTTGTTTTGCCCTCATAACTATCTGGCACTCTGCTATTGGCACCCCAACCACAGTGTCACTGCCTATGGTGCCCCAACACTTGATTTACTATAGCTTTCCACTTTCATCATTCCATCCCAATGCCCCATCACCAGCTCAATGTGTAAATGATGTGGGTGAAGGCATGTTGCTCTTGAAAGATGTGCCAGGGGGGTGAGACACAAACAGCTTAGCACATTGTTGAGTATTGTCAGATTTTGAGTAAATGGTTACTCATGCTTTCAATAAATTTAAAGAAGTGTACATTTGAGGATGTCACAAGGGCAACATAAAATAGTGGTCCCAGTGGACTTGTTCCCTCTGGCTCAAAAGCCTGTCAAAAGAAAAAGAGCAGCTGCAGAACCTACAAGCATGCTGTGAGATGATGGCGGAAGGAACAGAGACAAGAGACAAGGAGTGCCACTGGCAAACAAAGGCCATCATGGTGCTTATATAATAACAAAACCTTTGGTCATCTAAAGAACTTGATCTTTACACACATAGACCAATCTAACTTGGGGCCACATGATAGCCCATGTCACATACTGCATCTTCGAAGAAATTATCCTTTTCCTCAGCTGTGGTAAATTTATAATCTGCTGAAATAAATCTGGTGCTGTCCTTAGACTGAGTTATTTTCTTTTTGACAGAGTAAGTAACAATTAACTTGTTACAAAAGGATAAGGACTACAATACATGTATTGTCCTTATATATGCCTAGTAACTGTTACTAATATTGGCATATACTGTAGTCTGTGTTCCTTGCGGCTCGCATATCAGATTCCCAAAATCCAACATAATCTTGCTGGAACTCAAACAATAAAAATAAAATACTTTATAATATTTAGGAAATTCCAGTTCCACGTATCTGGTTTAGACCGTAAATACTGTGCTATAATGTATTCGCCTGAAAATTGTTTTTAATAGAATGGTGTTTTATTGTTCAGAGCGTGGGAATATAGTCAGTTCGCTGGCACATCGTACTTGCGCTCATCTCTCAGCATGATGAATGATGCTAGCAGCGAGGAGGAAGACGAGGATTTTTTCCGTTCTGATCCTTGGAAATGGAAGCATCTACAAGTTGTTGAACCCAGGTGGATCACATGGGTATTAACGAGTCCGTCTTTCTCTTGCATTCCACAGTTGGATTTCTTGGAGTATAGTGTTGTTGAGAAGTATGAAACGAAGGAAATTACACAAGTAATGAAAGTACATACAAAAGTTAACGGCATCGAGAAACTGGCCATTTTGAAACTTGTAAGTTCAAGTAGAAAGTTTGTGGAATTTAGATGAAAATTTTCTGGCTTCATAGTATCAGGTTCCAGCCATGTACAGGGATACCAGGCTTGATGGGTTCGCTCGCGAATTTGTGGCATATTCTAATCTTACTCATCATGGCTTCTGCGATGAGGGACTGGTGCCTCATTGTTATGGCTGGTACGATTTCGCTTCCGAGCTACAGGATGGTGCTGCGGTTCAGGTAAAACGCCACCCGAGTATGTGGGAAGATGAGCTGCCACCTCGAGCCTTACTTTTGGAGTATATTGAAGATGCTGTGCCCCTTTCTGCGGAGAATTATACACCTCAGATGGCTCCCGCTGTGATTGAGGCTCTAGATCGAATCCATTCCATTGGAATAATTCATCAGGACATGCAGACGCTAAACATACTCGTTCGTCCTGATGGCAAAACGATCTGGGTAAAATCATATTATTCACGCACATTCGAGAGTCTAACGAGGTTTCAGATTGACTTCGAATGTGCTCATACTTTCCCCCCTGAAGTGATGGACTCCCAATGGATCATGTTTCGCTCTTACTACGAGATGTCACATATTTGGTCGATCATGAATTATAAGTTGGTCAGTGTTTACTTTCCATCTGGATCTGATACTTATTCTGATAGTATCACGGTGTTAAAACAGCCACGCGAACAGCGACGGTTGCTGCGACATCGTAAATACCAATCAGATCATAAATTTGAGTATTAGGCTATCAATTTAACGTCATCTCCAGCGGCTCCCCGTTGAGGACATTCTATGATACACCTTTTCTGCTTTGTTTTCTCACTATTTTCTTCCCGTTTTACGATGTCGACACATCTTCAGTCTAGTACGCAGTGTTCCTGACGCCAATTGTCTAGATACTGTTGTCATGTCCACAGATAACTTCAATTTAATCCTTGTGTAACTTGACAAATACACCTTGAGGCTCTTTCGGCCGTTTCTCAACTCAAATTCTATAGTATCTAATCATCATGAGTGAATGGTAGGAAGCGGAGCTTACAGATTTGGACAACTGGCTCGCAGGTAAGTAATTTGTGAATGTCTTCCATCTAACACACGAGAGAGTGTTCAGATACATGCCATGGTTCGTTGAGGAGAATGTCGTCTCGTGTCACTATGTGGCGAAAGATTAAATTTAGAACTGGTTTCATAGCGAATTTGGGCATGCGGGTGTGCGGTTGTAGCGAAGAGGCCTGAAATCCCCAAGCTGATACCGTGTAACTATACAAATAGACCGATCAGTGATATAACTGTTAGATTTTCGGGTAAAGCGAGCAGTCGGAGTCGTATAGTGACTGGGGTCATTATTGCCCACATTCATTACCGCTCTTGTTTTGAGTATATAATCCTGTAGTTATGCATGAGACCCCCCCCCCTATGAGTTTATAACCAACAATATCACTCAGACAGTATTGTGCTCATCCTCTATAGGTCTGGTCATATTTTCACTGAAAAGTTAACAATAATGGGTCCATCCATGAACGGGTCCATCCATGAACGGGTCCATCCATGAACGGGTCCATCCATGAACGGGTCCATCCATGAACGGGTCCATCCATGAACGGGTCCATCCATGAACGGGTCCATCCATGAACGGGTCCATCCATGAACGGGTCCATCCATGAACGGGTCCATCCATGAACGGGTCCATCCATGAACGGGTCCATCCATGAACGGGTCCATCCATGAACGGGTCCATCCATGAACGGGTCCATCCATGAACGGGTCCATCCATGAACGGGTCCATCCATGAACGGGTCCATCCATGAACGGGTCCATCCATGAACGGGTCCATCCATGAACGGGTCCATCCATGAACGGGTCCATCCATGAACGGGTCCATCCATGAACGGGTCCATCCATGAACGGGTCCATCCATGAACGGGTCCATCCATGAACGGGTCCATCCATGAACGGGTCCATCCATGAACGGGTCCATCCATGAACGGGTCCATCCATGAACGGGTCCATCATCCATGAACGGGTCCATCCATGAACGGGTCCATCCATGAACGGGTCCATCCATGAACGGGTCCATCCATGAACGGGTCCATCCATGAACGGGTCCATCCATGAACGGGTCCATCCATGAACGGGTCCATCCATGAACGGGTCCATCCATGAACGGGTCCATCCATGAACGGGTCCATCCATGAACGGGTCCATCCATGAACGGGTCCATCCATGAACGTGTTTTCAAAAAGATACAGCGCTCCTAGTATCACCGGACACCACAATGATCATTTTATTCCTTACTTGCATTCTATCCCTCTACATGACACATTGTGCCAGCAGCGAGAAAGACAAAGTTCTTCATTCTAATCCTTGGACTATTTTCTTCCATTCTACAGTTTTAGAGTATAGCACTGTTGAGGAGTTTAAATCCATGAGAGCACAGATGGAATTAAGGTATATATGAAAGTCAATACATCGAGAAACCGACCATCCTGAAACTGGTTCTTTTTTATAGCTTGCTCTTTGATTGGGTTTGGAGTACCTGGCTGATAGATCAAGACAGTGAGAAGTACACCTGCAAGGTCCTAGTTTGCTGTAGCCTTGTACCTCTTTCACTTATACAGTCTGAGTGGCTTAAACTCTAGACTCTAAGCGTAGGATTAGGGTTCATCTGCTTTGGTCACTCTCACAGCAACAGATTAAATTATACCAGCCAGGGATATATATGTATAAGCTTTAAATTCTTGTACTGTCTTCTGGTGAATTCCCTGCTGGTAAAATCTCATATCAGTCAAGAAGCACCATCTGTGGACATTTTGGATCCCTGTTACAATCCATTTCTGGATATTAATCTTCCAATATAATCCTCCATTCCCAGATATTTCAAATATTCTGATATAATTCCTGTCTCCAGAAACCTATCAATTCCCAGACATTCTGAACTTCATCCTTGTTCCATATTTGGCAACTTGTCTGTTCACAAGTATTCATTTATTTCCTTATTATGTTCCCAATTCAGACCTATCCTAATCTGCCTTATTGTGATCTCAGTTTGTAGTACAATTACAAGAAAGCCTATATTAGTCCCACACATTTGTGCTTTCACCTTAGATCAATATTTGGAACTCTTCAGAACTCCAAATATCCATAAGCTTTCTGGCACACATCAGCCCTCTGAAATTAAGAACACCCAAGCATTTGCATAGGGGCACAGCACATAAGCTGAAGCCAAGTCCTGACCACTACCTGGAAGTATCTGAGTCTCAGTTATTTCCTGATAGTTTCTAAATAAGTTTCTGACATGGCACTTAACAATCCCTGTGGATGTGTACTTTGGAATTCTTGGCTTACTGGATCAGTTAAACTGCTTACTGGATCACTTACACTGTTTACTGGACTTCCTGAAAATTATTCAGTTATTCCTCTTATTTGGGATTGTCTGTCTTACATATTTTTCTAATGGTATAATACTTTTTTGAGCTGATTCTTATGTATTATTTACAGTGGCTCAAAACTGTCCCAATGTTTTCTCATTTTTGAAAGATTAGGTTGGTATGGACCACTGACATAAGCAGAAAATCTAAGTAAATCATCAAAAATATTATACATAGGATCATGGCTTGAAGGTAAGCCTTGGTTCATGTGATTTGAATTAAAACCCATTAAATAATAAATAAAACAGAACAGCTACTCATTGGGACAGTTTTTTGTCCCTTTATTTTTTAACCTGTGTTCCTACTGTTATACACCAGTATAAGGCAGAGGGAGGCCATGGGAACAATAAAACATGTTACATGACTTTATTTTTATTTGTTTGACAGGTTTAAAGTGGTTCAACTACATCCTGACTTCTTACCACCATTATGAGATCTATTTCTGCTGCTCAATGCTCTTCTCTCTCCTCAATGAAGAGTATTCCTATCACCAAATCCAGGAAAGAACTGGTCTAGGCAAGAGTACTGTGAATAGGATTAGTAGGGAAGTGGATGGGAACAAGGAGAACAATCCCATCCTTCCAAGCTTTCTGGTTGTGACAAACAGTCAATAATCCATCAAAGCAGCTCTGGACAGCTTGATAATGCAGTTCAGGCTACCCAATTCTTTAATTCTATCATCTCCAACCCTGTCACTCCCCAAACAGTCAGAAATATACTGAAGGAGAATGGTTTTTACTTTGCAACAAACCAAAAGTGACCATTGCTCAAAGCCATTCATCATCAAAAGTGGCTCAAATTTGCCCAATATCATGAAAATTGGAGTGTGGAGGACTGGAAGAGGGTGTTATGGTCAGATGAGACCAAGATTAACAGGATTGGGTCAGATGGAAAGTGTTAAGGAGTGTGTGTGGAGCTTATCAGAGGGTTTTTGGAGAAACCTGCAGGAAGGCCGGTAGGACTTGGCTTCAGCTTATAGACTTCATCCTCATGAGATCATGTCATCCAATTTCAGATGGGCAGATGGGAATCCCAGGGAGTCCAGGAGTAGTTGGTGGGTTGAGGGGTTGGAGGGTCGACTGTGGGAATCCCATGGAGGTCAAGGGTGTTACGACCAGAATTCCCACCAGACTCCAGGCACTAACTTATACGCACCTGTGCCCTATATGCACTGATTGTCAGTTTACTGGAATTCCTGCTGGATTCTGTACATCAGACTTGTCCATGTTCGACTTCATTACATCATGTATCAGTCACTGGAATACCTGCCGGACTCTGCTCCCGCTCCGTTTCCCATTATGGTTTATGATTTGTCATGATTTGGACTCTGCTCCATTCCATCCCATTCCTAACACCAAATTTGGTGTTTACTATTCTCATTTCATGTTTTGCTAGTTTTGTTTCATTATTACTGGATTTGGTATGTCATTCATTCCATGGTCTATATAGTCTGGCAGATGTTGTACATACAATCCAGTCAGAAAATCGGCTTAGATTCCCCCCAGTAATCTAATACATTTTCCACTCTAAACTCCTCCTTGAATTACACCGCTCTCGCTAGTCAGAGCCCACGGGCTCCGATGCATCTATCTCTCTTATTTATCTCGACTCCCAACCTCTCAACCCATGACCTCTGACCTACGACCCCTCAACCCACGAACCCTGCCCGTACTCCCTGGGATTCCCATCCACCTGTCTGAAATTGGACAACACGATCTCGCGAGGGTGCAGCCTATAAGCTGAAGCCAAGTCCTACCGGATATCCTGCAGGTTTCTCCAGAAACTGTTATGACCGGAATTCCCGCCGGACTCCGTACATCAGACTTGTCTACGTTCGACTTCATTACATTGTGTATCAGTCACTGGAATACCCACCGGACTCCGTCCCTGTCTATGTCCAACCTTGTCCCACACATCAGTCACTGGACCCTGCTCGGAAAACCCATCATCCCTCTAACAGAGCCCCATTCCCATTTTAGTCAAATGACCTGTCACGATTCAGACTCCACTCCCACTCCATTTCCCATTATGGTTTATGATTTGTCATGATTCGGACTCCGCTCCGTTCTGTCCCATTCCTAACACCAAATTTGGTGTTTACTATTCCCATTTTATGTTTTGCTAGTTTTTTTTGCTTCATTATTACTGGATTTGGTATGTCATTCATTCCACGGTCTATATAGTCTGGCAGATGTTGTACATACAATCCAGTCAGAAAATCGGCTTAGATTCCCCCCAGTAATCTAATACATTTTCCACTCTAAACTCCTACTTGAATCACACCGCTCGCACTAGTCAGAGCCCATGGGCTCTGGCGCATCTATCTCTCGTATCTATCTCGACTTACAACCTCTCGACCCACGACCTCTGACCTATGACCCCTCGACCCACAAACCCCGCCCGGACTCCCCGGGATTCCCATCCACCTGTCTGAAATTGGACAACACAATTTCGCGAGGGTGCAGCCTATAAGCTGAAGCCAAGTCCTACTGGATATTCTGCGGGTTTCTCCGGAAACCTGCCGTGTATGTACCCTAACAAAGGGGTTGGGTGGTGATGAGTTGGAGGTCAAGTAATAGATAGGTTGGAGCCTGTGGGCCCTGATGAGGTAAATACAGTAGCAGTGTGTTTCAAAGAGGAGATTAGAGTGGAAAATGTACTGAGATTACTGGGGGGAATCTAAGCTGATTTTCTGACTGGATTGTATGTACAACATCTGCCAGACTATATAGACTGTGAAATGTATGTCATACCAAATCCAGTAATAATGAAATCCAAACTAGTAATCATGAAACGAGATAAGTAAACACCAAATTTGGTGTTAGGAATGGAATGGAATGGAGCGGAATCTGAAACATGACAGGTCGTTAGACCATAATGGGAATGGGGCGAGAGCAGAGTCTGAAACATGACAGGTCATTTGACCATAACGGGAACAGGGCTCAGTTAAAGGGCTGTAATGGATTCAGCTATTTACTCTCTCAAATAGTTAACAAACATTGACATGGCAAGGGATTCAAGAAATAAACAAATAAAGGTCCAGTAATTTAAATACTGATAGATTAATTAGATGCGCTATTAAGTTTAAACAACTAAAGTCAATATTTGTTTGGTCTCTTGACAAATTCAGATGAACTTGTAGTGATGTGCTCTACGAAAGTTAAGTTCTTCTTGAGAATAAAGGTTTGGGAGCTGAATGTATGTACAATAAGTTGGCGGAAACTTGTCATAAGTCTTTGCTTTCTTGTAGCCTTTCAGTTTACTATTTATAAAGATTTAACAAGCTGTTAAATAATTTATAAATAGAGAGATTGTCCAAGAGTTGAATATCCAAGTGTTTGTTTAAAGATTGATTAACTGTGCTGTTAATGTGGGCTCTTGAATAACCTAAACGGGCAGGGATTTCAGTAATAAGAATTTGGATTTACTTGAGTGATTAGTAAGCCCAAAGGTTTCCAGGAAGCTGAGGGAACTTAGATGAATTAGCTAAGTTCAAGAGTTGCTGATAAAGAGTTCAAAATTTTGCAAGTGTAGGTGCTTGCAGTTAGATAATTTCACACTAAGGCTATTATTCTGTCCTTGAGTATGAAGGCTGTTGCTTCTGAGCTGGTGCTATTGATAGTAGTAAAGTAGATTGATTTATTCAGTGATTTAGGCCTCTTTTTACATGTAGAGAGTTCTGCTTAATAATATCTAAATAACTAAATAGGAAATTATTAAAAACTTCTACAGGTTTCCATAATTCCACTATGATATCATAGCTATCACCTGACTCAGAAAACATATGCAGCAAAAGGGCCGACGCAGTCGGCATAGTGTAGGATAGCCATTATGGTTCAATCGTAGGAACGTGGCAGCGATGGGTTGACGAAGTCATAGCATAAGCCATTATGGTTCGAAGATCCAGAGTGGTTGACAGAAAAGCAGGATGGACTTCAAGAGGGTGAAGGATATCTGTGCCACCCATTTTCCGAACCCCCTGCTGGGAAGGATGAACAGACCTCTCTAGTGGCAGTGCCAAAACTAGAGTGGTGTCTGGGTGGAGATTCCAAGGAAAAAAGAAAATTACTCAAGGAAAGGCTGAGCAATCCTTGAGGGCCGGCCACTCAGATGATGGTGGCAAGAGACAAAAGGCGGCCGGAGCTGACTGCACAATGGCGGAGCTTAAAAGGGAAACACTCCCATTACAAAGAACACGGACTAATGAGATTAGTCCGTTCCAACAAATTATTTTCCAGGGTAAATATAGATGATACGTTGGCAGAGAAATTAGTTGAATATGTAAGAACAACTTCAGATCTCTAATAAAAGTTACTATAATATTCAAAATTATTATCACAAATCCATTTATGTATAGTAAAGTTGCTTGGTGGGTTGTGGGTGTGAAAAGATACTGAAAAATCCTGATAAGGCAGATAAAAGGTACCATCAATTAGGACCACATCTTGATGCCATATTTGTCAGTGTAGGAGCATTTGTGAAGCCCTAGGAGCTTTGTGACATCACAGGGGCTTTGGGATGCCACAGGAGCATTTGTGTGGGAGATTTGTGATATCACACAAGATTTGTGATGCATGGGAGCATTTTGGATTTGCCAGTGCAGGAGTACTGGAAGCCTGCTGTCAAGCCTCAAGGCTGCCACTCTTATCTCCCTTCCTCCTTTTGCCCAGCCCTCTCCTCCTCAAGGTTGGCATCTGCAATTATTTCTCAATATAATAGACCTTTATCAAGGTGTGTTAAGGACTGTATTTACTCCTATTTAATTTCACTTTGTTAACAAATTAAATATTTATTTTCATGTTAGTATGCTGACAGAATCTGCCTCCCTTCTGGCCCTCTACTCCCCATATTAGAGGTGGCTCTTCTCTGAAGTATTTCTGGACTTTTGAGGCTACATCAAAAGTGTAGTGAGCCTCTACTTATTATTAATCAATTTTCGCTTTTTTTAATGATTAAATATTTTATTTTCAGTCAAATTGCTCTTTCCCAGCAGTTATTCTCATTTATAATTTTGATGTACACAGTCGCTTCTCTATAATCCCAGGTGTGTTTTGGGCTTTATCATGTTGTTTTAAATTATGAATACTTTATTTTTTACATTTCTGGGCTATTTTAGACCTATTTGTCTCAATTCTTTTTCCCTGGCACTTCCCACTGCTTTTTTGAGTGCTCTCTGTGAGTATAAGTGAGGTATTGAATGTGAGTCATGTTCCTGTAATGAATTTCACCTTTTTTTGCTTAAAGATAATTCATATAGTTGACATTCTCCCATTGTGTGGCTCAGAAGCCGTCGGTTGCCTGACACTAATGTATGCCTTCATGGCGATCAAACCCCATTTACACCCCCATCAAGTTATACTCACACTATCTGGTTATGCTTTGATATGTCCCCTTTTTATTATGATGATCTGTTCTACTCTATGTTTCACATATGCCCATATATACTTGTAAATGGTGGACTATTTCCTTTTCTCGTAATTCTGCTCTCAGTTAAATCACGGCCTCTGAACTTATTGTAACCTTCCGGTTCCTAGTCAAGTTTATTTGTCAGTAATGTTTCCACTCTTCCCTTAGTTAGTATTTTCTAGATGCCAATAATTTGTATATGAATCCGCTGTAGTTGTAGCTAGTAGACAATCAGAATATCAACTCAGAACACCCACTTACATCTCTATAAGCCTTACACTAAGTATCCCACTCCCCACCTTTGCGTGTGCTCACCTCTCTTCGGCCTCTGACTCCTCAGCCCGACACATGACTTATCCTTCAGTTCCGATCGGTAACTCACCATGAGGAACTCGTTGGGACTAGTCTTCACCTGCCTGAAATTTAAGGACACCCAACAGTAACTTGCGAGGGCACAGCATATAAGCTGAAGCCAAGTCCTTCTGATTGGTCCCTGTCAGCCAACCGACATTAATCAGTTTCCAGTTCTTAACATGTTGCCAAGATTCACAAAGCAAAGAAGTGGTCTAAAAATATTAATGATCACATGACTTTACTTCCACAACCTAAAACCTAAACCTTAAACCCCAAAGTCACATGATTTGTTCATATTCAAGTATAAATACAAAGCCTTTTAGCATGCTTGTCCCCACAATTCACTATGCACACTATTCTCCCTGCTATTTATGAACACATCATTACTCTGCCCCTCTCTAATGTCTTTGGGCACTCTATTCATCAGACCACTGGTGTTAGTATTGGAACTATCTCAAAAATGCACTCTTAAATACTGTCCTGAGGCTTTCAAGTTTTCTGGTGGTCATCCAACTAAGCTTACATCTGCTGATATCAGCTATGCTAAGCATCTCATTTGCAGGCAGAAATCTGTAATGCAGTGCAAGTTACCAAGTCTCCTCAGGATGTCACAAATAAGTCCCTCTCCTCCCAAACTGTTTGTCATGTCTTACACAAGACCGGCCTAAAAACTGTGGTGAAGAAGAAGTGCCCTCTTCTGAGATGATCTCACAGGAGGGAGAGGCTACAGTAGGCAAAGAGATATCAGAAGTACACTCTGGAGGACTGGAAGAGAGTTGTATTCTCTTATGAGACCAAAATCAATCATCTTGGGTCGGATGGAAGGAAGTGGGTGTAGAAAAGGGTGGTGGGAGGGGTTGACTGATAGGCAGGTAGAGGGAACATTGAAGTTTGGTGGTGGTAGTGTGATGATGTGGGGTCACATACTTTGGAAAGGCATTGGATATGCCACTAGAATTGAAGGGAAGATGAATTCACAGCTCTACTACTCCATCTTGGAGGATGAACTTCAGCAATCCTTGAGTTTTACAAAAAAACTCCATCTGATATCATCTTCTAGCAGGATAATGATCCAAAGCATACTAGCAAACTAGCTCAAAAGTGGTTTGATGATCATGGCTACACTGTTATGAAGTGGCCAGCACAGTCTCCAGATCTAAACCCTTGAAAAGGAGGCTAGCTGACTATGAAACACCACCTAGTGGAGTGGAGGAGCTTTGGGAGTGCTGTCAAGTGGAATGGGAAAAGATACCAAAGGAGGTGTGTCAGAACTTGATAGAGAGTATGCCTAGAAGAGTAGAAGTTGTAATTAAGGCCAAGGGAGGGTATACCAAGTACTAGTTTAGTATATAGGGTTTATAAAATACAGGCAACAAAACCATTTGAATGCACAAGCTTCATTAATCCTATTATTACATCACCATAAATGGACATATGACATCATGGTTATGTAATAAACATTTAGTGGTATTAGAGCATCTATCATAATTTATTCAGAATTTCTAGAATTTAGTTTGGGCTCATGCTAAAGGGTCTTTTCAAAACAAAAAAGTATCTGAACAGTTTTGTTGCCTACTGTATCTCTGAATCAGTAGTACAATAGTCTATCAGTCTAAATAGTCAAGTAGCTATCTGTACATACAATCTGATCAGAAAATTGACTAAGTATCTCTCTAGCAACTTGCCCCTGCATATTCTCAGAACCTACAGGTTTCCTGTCTGCTCCTGTCAGAAGTTGGACAATGTGATCTTGTGAGGGCACAGCACATAAACTGAAACCAAGTCCTTCCCTGGAACTTCCACAGGTTTGCCCTGGAGACCCACCTGTAAGCCCCACACTTAACATATCCATGAGCTATAAACAAACCAATCTGAAATGACAAAACATGAGAACAGTTTTGTCTCTCACTGTAGTTTCCTGCCTAACCTTTTCAGCAACAAAAGCTTTCCAATGAACCTCCTATATATAAATATTCATATTGATACCATATATACATGATAGAGCATGTTCACAAATATTTTGGTGATTTTTACTATTTTCTCTCCTGAGTTATAGTATATACAGTGACTCAAAAAAAACCCTTCCAATGTTTGGTACTTCAGATGTATATCCTTGATAACTCAGAGGATAAAATTGCAAAAATATCAAAGATATTTGTGAATATGCTCTGTCATATCTAGATTGTTGAAATACAATGCCATTACATAAGCTCCAAATATGGAAATACTACAAATATATACATATATACAGGAGACTCATTGGAAGGGTTTTTTGGCTGACCACTCTGACCCACAAAACTACTTATACTTGGTATAACCACACTTTGCCTTTAACACAGCTGCAACCTCCTAGGCATACTTTTAATCAAATCCTGATGCACCTTTGTATCAATCTTGTACTATTCCTCCCCTACACTGTCCCAAGGCTCTTCCATTCCCTGGGGTGTATTCTCATACCCTGCCAACTTCCTCTTGATTATTCCATAAGTGTTCAATGGGATTAAGGTCAGGAGACTGTGCTGGCCATGAGAGAACTCTGAAGCCATTGTCTTGGAATCAAGTCTGGGCCTTCTTGCAGGTACAGTATGCTTGGGGGGTTATCCTGCTGGAAGATGACATTATCTGCAGATTTACCCCAGAATCTGGATGTAGATCCCCATCCACCCTTCCATCAATCTTGCATGCATACCCAACCTTTTATGACCAGAAAACCCGCCGGACTCTGGGCACTAACTTATATGCACCAGTTATCAGTTTACTGGAATACCCACCAGACTCTGGACGTCAGATGTGTCCATGCTTGACCTTCATTACTTCATGTATCAGTCACCAGAATACCTGCTGGAACCCACTCCTGTCTGTCACAAATGTACAAATTCAAATTTCGACAATATTCAATTTAATATTTCTTTGACATTTCTTTGAATTCCTTTGACTTCTGACTCGACTACTGACTCGACTATTCTTCAACAATCTCGAATATCTTCAACTTGTCTCAGTTTTTTGACATCATTGATGATTTCACTTTGATATCATATTATCATCATAGGTAAATGATATATAGTATATAAGGGCAATGATAGGAATGAAGGAAGTCAGTCAGAAAACCTGTACTATTTTATATTACATATTTACTGTATTATATAATCATCGAACTTCTCCGAGATTTTCTTTGACTTATTTATTCATGAGCCTCTGTGTTCTATCTTTGCCTCACACTTTATCAACAGGACAAATTAATACTTTGTTGAACAAGGCATCTTTATTCAATATTGTTGAATATTCTTCAATTGTTTATTCAACTTTATTGAGTAAAATTTGATTCATCACACTGTCTATCTTCAACCCTGTCCCATGTACCAGTCACCAGACTCCACTCAGAAAACCCATCAGCTCTCTAACTGAGCCCCATTCCCGTTATGGACAAATAACCTGTCATGATTCAGACTCCACTCCCACCCCATTCCCATTATGGTCTAATGACCTGTCACGTTTTGGACTCCATTCCGCTCCATTCTGTTCCTAACACCAAACTTGGTGTTTACTTATCTCATTTCATGATTGCTTGTTTGGATCTCATTATTACTGGATGTGATACTGTATACACTCAGCAGTCTATATAAACTACCTAATGGTGTACATACAATCTGGTCAGAAAATCAACTAAATTCTCAGCTTAGATTTCCTGCTCTATCCCTCTTTGAAACACACTGCTATTTATCCTGTCAGACCCACAGGCTCCAACCTATCTATCTCTCGACCTCCGACTCAAATCAGTTACTCAATCTCCAACTCATCACCACCCGACCCCTTGACCTCCATGGGTTTCCTGCAGTCAACCCTCACCTCTCAACTCACCAACTACTCCCAGACTCCCTGGGATTCCCATCCACCTGTCTGAAATTGGACAACACGATCTTGCAAGGGTGCAGCCTATAAGCTGAAGCCACATCCTACCAGCTTTCCCACGGGTTTCTCCAGAAACCCTCTGATAAGCTCTGCACACCTCTTAACACAACCCCCCCTCACAGCATGTACTCCCATACCATCAATGATCCACTACCAAACTTCAGGGTTCTCTCAATCAGCCTATCACTCAAGCCCTCCCCTGCCTTTTTCCACATCTACTTCCTACCATCTGATCCCAGCCTATTGATTTCCACTTTATTTCAGTCCTTCACAGTCCAACACTGATGTTCCACAGCAAAGTCCATCCTTGCCTTCCTATGCTTCTAGCTGAAACAGGGCTTTCCCCCCCCACCACAGCCTTCATCCCAGCCATCTTGAGGCTATTGTACACAGTTTGGATAGAGATAGACTGGTTTGTGACATTCCTAAGGGCTTTGGCCACATCAACAGCAGTGTCAGCCTTTCTAAAACTGATGAGACACTGTGCATAGTGAATTTAGGTAAGTGAAAGTTTGGAGGGATGACCACCAATGGACTTAGAGAGATGAGAATGATGCTTAGAGTGAAGCCTAGAGACTGTGCCAATACCATGACCAGTAGAAGCTGCAATGTGGCTAGCTGTATGGCCAGCATCAAGCAGTGAGAGGATATGATTCTGGCTGGTAAGAGACAAAGTGTGCATTTTGGGAATTGGGGCATTGCTAGTTGCTAAAGGCCATGTATTTATACTCCAGCACAATGTGGTCATGTGACATCATGTGACATCATGTGATTTTGTTGATAGGACCCAGTTGGAGGTGAACAATCAACAAGATCATATGACTATAAGCATTTATAGTCATCAAAGCTGCCTGCCAAAAAACCCTTCCAATGAGTCTCCTGTATTTAAATATCTGTAGTATTTCCATATTTGGAGCTTATGTAATGAAATTGTATTTCAACAATCTAGATATGATAGAGCATATTCACAAATATTTTTGAAAGTTTTGAAATTTTACCCTGAGTTATCAAGGATATACATCAGAAGTACCAAACATTGGAAGGGTTTTTGAGTCACTGTAAGTTGAAACTGCAAAACATTGGAAACATTTTGTGAATCACTATATTTCATTATGCTCCATACTTCCTTGTCTTGCAATATATATCCCACATTTGAACACATATTGTAGGCTATGGTATGTTTAAATCCAAGAAATTCATGTATATCCCTATTTATTCATGTAAGAAATTATTCCGCTGCCTTCGCAGTAGCCTCTTCAGCCTTTGCCAATGAGCTCTGGAACCAGTCCAGTAATAACGCCTTAGATTCCATTCCGATACTAACCCGAACTAAGCCTTCCTCAACGCCATATTCTGTTGCCCAAGGTATTTCGGTATAATGGGCAAGAATCGTGTAGGGACAGGCCAATGTAAAGTCCGTGCCTAGACTCGGTCCTTTTGCGCAAGGCAGGGTATCAAAGAATGCTTCCGCTGCCACTTGGGAAGTGAATGTGACAGAAAACAGACCACCAAAGTTGCCTTCTTCCATACCATCTAGTCCGATTGGGCCAGGTCGACGACATATGTCGTAGTTCGACCGCGTCACCCACTTGGGATAGAAGACCTGTTTTACGACAGAATTTTCTATACCGGCATGCGACTGGAGGTAATCGCAAACGGCTTCTGTGTTTTGGTTGATGATGTGCACGCGCCTTATGAAGTCACGTGAGTTGCGTTCCATGCAGATTGCATCATCGTCCCAGTATGCATCGATGTACGACTCGCTCAACCTTGCCTTTAGGATTGAATAATGACTTGATTTTGGTTTTAAAATCAAGCTGTATAATCCCAAGATGAGTAAGACCAATATATAGACAGAAAAATGCGTGCCTTCCGCCCATAACATTCGCTGCTCCGCTGAATATCTTGCTCAAACTGATGACCAGGATGTCCGCATAAGGAAGGAGATCAACGGTGACGAAGGCGCTGAGCGTTCCGTCGATGACAATAACAAACTTATACTGGTCTGCAAGCCGCCGCAATCGTACCAAATCCACGGACCATAGAAGTGGATTCGTAGGGAACTCGCAAAACAGTGCGAGAATGCCGGGGGAACCTGGTGCAGATAGAAGCGCCTCCAGAGCATCCAAATCAGCTTCATTACCATATCCGAAGAAATGGCATCCCGGTCCACATTTTTCAAGAATTTTCAAGGTATCGAGGTAAAGGAATCTACAACTAAGTTAGGAATATTTGTAGCGTATGCCAGGGGACAACATACCCAAAGCACACACTTTTCGCAGGTGGCAGAGCAGTAAGACACAGTTGATGCGCACTCCAAATAGCTGCCATTCCTGAATGGAAAAGATAAACATCATCTTCAGTGAGGCCTTCTTCTCGACGGGTACTAGGTCGTAACCCGCCGTCCGTACACGGAGTCTCTTCCGGATGGACTAGAACGCCAGCGATACGTCTCCGCAATGCCCGTTTGGATGCAGTGGCAGAATTGAAAGGCATGTCATGTCCATATTGTTCTTCCAAGTACGTTCGTTGATCGATCACATTATCTTCTGATACCTTGGTAATCACTCCTGGTTCAGCTAAACGATTCGTCGAAGATAATGTCTCATAATGCCTACCGCCGGTAGGGAAGGAATGCCTTGTAGGGGATGTCGTCGATAGTTGTCCACCATTTCTGACCGCACTAGACGCTTGCTCTGACAAAGCGAGGCAACATTCCGCCATGCGACTTGATATGCCAAGGCCTGTATGCTGCCAGAATTGCTTTGCGATGGGAAAGGCTGCAGAGGGGAACAAAACAATATGCAGGGGGACCGCACTGCTTGTAACAGTCGACGTTGTTGAAGTTGAATCATCGGTGAAGTGAATCAGAAACTGTACCAAGCGTACAGTGATTGAATCCGGCGAACGGGATATCATGAACTTGAGGCATTCCTCCGCGAAGTATGCCTTGGCGAACAGGAGACATTTCTCATTCGGAAGTCCAAACTTTCCCTCACAGACAGCAGCAAGCTGTCAATTGTCAAAAAACAGCTCGTCGTTTGTTTTTAACGTAGATCGCACCTTCTCAATGCTTTTATGAATAAAAAACCGTGGGTAGCCTGTGCACATGGCGTCCAGAACTCTCTTGTCACTCGCTCCATAGCCAACTGTGTCTCTCCACGTTGGGAGCGAGACTGAAATGGCATGAGGGAGACCAAAAGGAATTGGCTCCCCTAATGGCGGACATACGACACTCGTAGACATTATATGATAGTTATAGCAAGCAGAAAAACCTTGAATGCGAGTTGAAAAAACTTGAAAAGTCCGGGTCACGAGGCTCAATTAATATAAATGAGTGGCGCCCAAAAGACAGCACACGCTGCCAAGACGCACCTCGTTTGTGACTGAGTGTTTTTTGTTATGAGTTAGCCACATACGCAGAGTATTAAAGTTATGTGTGCAGTTCCATTAATAACTCTCAATGAGTGATAAACCTTCTGACAGGCTATTCCCTGTCTTGGTGCGTTCCTGATCTACACAGGTCTATATTTACTGTGTTCCAGCTTACCAAAGGTTGCTGACGTAATCCTTTTCGTCTTGAAGGAGGTTGTCAGTAAACGGCTTTGGCTTCGTTGCAGATTAGTATTACATAAGTAGGAGCTGCTTTAGAAGACCTTGAGAAGCTGTTCTGGATCCATACCGGCAAGGATGAGTTCATTTTTGTAGCTTTGGCGGTTCTGACTAGTCCATGGTTAGCCGACCAGCACAAAAGGTGCTAAAAGAAATTTACAAATGAACAGGGTTTTATTGCTGTACATACATACATGTTCTTCTGGAACTGGTGAGGGTTAACAATATGGCAAACATAAATAGATAAATGTTTTCCGGATACGATTCAGCTATGAGTTGAAATAAATGTTCCACCACTGTCCGACCGCTTTCTTACAATCTGTCAAGACCGCTTACGCTCTTTATGATGGGTCGAATACTACCACGTCGTCCAATACGGCTGCTGCTCCTAGATCTGGACGCCGCGTTAGAGAACGAAGGGTAAAAACATGGTAAAATTAATGCACCTGCTTGATGATGTAGAAGATGAAGAAGCCCTCCGCTGCCGTTGCATCCGTGTGGGATCAACTTCGGGTACACCACAGAGGCGCGCGAATATAGAGAGAACTAAGTTGCCAGTGAGACAGAGTTTGCTAGGTATGCATGTCAGTTACCATCAACAACGGATACTACCCCTCGCAAATAACCCCCCATTGGACTGCCTGGATCTAAGGGGTCACTGGCAAGGAAGACTCTATGCGAATTAGCTAAATTCAGTGTAGATAAACAAATAATAGATAAAGAGACTTGATCGAGAAAGTCATACTAGCAAGTAATTTTTGTATCACATGCGATAATGTCGCTGTAGGAGTAACACTGAAAGCTATTTAACAGCCATTCAGTGACCGTTTTTGGAAATGGTGGCCAGTATAATTACCTGGGTATCTGTCTGCGCCATCCTGGGAGCCATCGGGAGCCTTGAAACGAGAAGGAGGTAGCTAGTGAATACATGGAAAAAATAAATATAGCCACCTTTATGATGGCCACAAACATCCCCAGCGGTATGGAGAGGATATCTTTACTTTGACTAGGCGCAACAAGCTAATAAACGAATCGTTAGAAAGTGGCCATGATAACACGGAATAAAATTATTGCTAACACGAGCAATATCAGTGACAGAAATCGCAGAAAGCAAATTCCCGGTTTCATCATCCACCACAGCCACAGTACTTAATCCTTGTTCCGACATAACCTTCATTGCATCTAAAACGAGCTCTGTCGAGAGACAAGAGACAACGTTGCGAGATCCAATTCCCAAAGCCGATAAAGGCTGTTCAAGGGCAGAGACGAGCGATGCAATTTTTGGAGCCTTATTAACATCCCATGTTAGCAGGTGATGAAATAGAGGCTTCAGTTTCAGCACCTACGTGGTTCACGAGCCACTCAAGCAGGTCCATATCCGAAACCATAGTGACATCTCCTTTAAAGTCCCCTATAATTGCTGGAACGTACATGAGTTATAAGGGTATATAAAAATGTAATGTCCGAACCGCGATGAGTGCCTCGTGAAAATAATTCTAGTAAGGATAGAACGGTGGCGTTCGAGGGCAATATAACAAGAGGGTTTTTCTCAGAGAGGTCTATTACGAAGTATGGGTTGGTTAATATCAATCCTACCAATTAAACAATTATAGTTGATAAAAGAAACTCGCCTGTACAGAGTTTCACGGGAACTTTACCACTCTTGGCAGCTTCCAATATCTGAAACGCTCGCTCATCCGTGTCTATGTCGTCCTTGTTTAGGCGGTGTGAAGTCGCGGCAAGAGTTAGAAATGCATTAACATCCGCAGACTTGTGAAACATTATAACGGTAAAAACGAACGACTGGGGTGAATACGCACGTCGAACAAGCCGGAAAATGTAGACATCCGCTGCTCAGGATGTCGCACAGCAAGGCATAATGCTCGGTTACGAAATAAATACTAGTATGAGGGGCAGATTCAGCATATTGTGTGAATCCAAACGCGAAACGTACTTCACACGCCGTATCCACTGAGACATCAGAGTCAACTTCGATTACGTTCCCTCGTCCAAGATCTAATGCATCAAGGTCCGAAAATCCAAAGCCCATTAATCAGAAAACACGCCCAATCAATAAAATAGATATCAATCTAACCCAATGCAAGAGTAGCGCACAGAGCTGACACCGCCTCCGATCCTTTCGCCGACTTTATTAAAGTACCTATAGTGATTTCAGGAGAGGGAGAGGGAGAATTGCGATATGACACAGAGACACGCCGGGAGTGCGACATGTTAAGAGTTGAAGGGATGGGAGGACGAATGATGTAATATTTTGCCCCCGAATAATCCCGGTATCTGGCAGAGATGGATATTGACCAGTCGATTGGTAGTGCTTGCCTTACATAATGCAAGCGCTATAGCCTATTACCTTTGTGCATGAGGTTTTTTTTTTGTCATTCCTTAACTTTTTTTTTATATCTACTGCCAGTTCACCAAGCAAAACAGCCCAAAATCGTGCGCGGCGCCACAGCTCTAAGGAATTTCAAAATCAGGAAATGAGTGTATTATAATAAGCTATCAACGCACCACTTCTTTCATCATTTTCCCCTATCATTTTTGGAAAAATCTGAAAGTTACCGATAAAATTTTCGGAGATATTTTTGAGACCAAGAAAAAATCGATCGGGTCTTCCCAATTCTGACTCATTTCCCTCGGCTCACTATAAAGTTCGCATTCTCACCAATTTCGAAGCGTGGTGTTCAGCCATTGCAGCCGTGGGAATTCTCGAGGATGAGCCCGCCGCTTCCGGTGACTCCGAGGGTTGACTATTTACTTTTAATATTGGAGAAGTGGATCATACACTCATAAAAAACTTGAGATTTGATAATTACTGCACCACATTAGTGTTGCGACATGGCATAAATATGTTTAATGCTCTCGCGGGGGTTGGGAAAAGGGGCCTAAATTATCACTGGAATGGGAGAAACTTAGATAGACTATAATCTCGTAGCTCGAATGTATGCGGCGGGCTTGTGCAAGACAATGTCGGCTGGTTGTTACTCACCGTGACAGAGTGTGACAGACTTGTGGGCGGAAGTCTCACGTGTCACGAATGGACTCGGAATATATGTTCGAAAAATTCTCCTTATATATATTTGCATCAAAAAGAAAACGCCATTAAACAAAATCATTATCAGTACAAGAATTCCTTTCAGAAAATCGAACAAAGAACTCACCATGGATCTTCCTCCTATAACGGAACTTGATTACGCGCTCGGTGTAGTCGATGAAAACCTCAAAATGAAGTAGTCGTGTATCACACTCTTTATCCCACTCATAAGCCCTTGCAATACCGTCTTAGCGAAAAGGACTGGACTTCTATTGAATATGATGGCGTAAAGGTTTATTGGGATCAAGACTCCCTCGCGAATTCTGTGTGGGAGTATCATATGGTTAATGTTAAAATGACGTGTATCACGGCTCACAACTATAGTCCCATTCTATCCAATTCTCCAATCTCTTATTATATTCCTGAAGAAAATTCGATTAGCTCGGAATGATGACAGCCCCGTTCGGAAATTATCAAGATCTTCTTACCAATCCACTGACTATAACCGCCTCTCGAACCTTCGTAGCCCATTCGTTTGATAGTAAGCAAATCGAAGTTATAATTTCTTTTTCACCCCGTTTTTATTTCAGTCCAGCGTATCAGAAAAACGGACTGAAGTTGGAAGCGTGGATGGACAAAGCGAAAGCTAGAAGTGCGAGACTCAGAAAAGACTGTTCATGGAGTTGGCCAGACGATCCTATGCCTCCTCTTCCGTATGCGTTACGTGATGGATGGAATCTCGAGGAGCAGGTGGATGCCGAACTCTGGACGTTTAACGACATGTGGGAAATGAGGTCCCCGAAGGTTTTCACTTGTGGCGGCGGTCATCTTGCCATAATGAATAGAGCCTTGAGGCACGTACTCCAGATACTCAATGGTTCGAATAACGAACCCCTTGCTGGCGATACTTTGCTTACTGTTCAAGACGAAAATCCCAGGTTGCGCGCTTCCAATCATAACCACGCATCGTCTTCACAATCCACTTCCCCCAATTCCAGCAACTCTTTTAATTTTTCGCCACCCAGCAGCGTTGCAACTGCCTCCTCATCAATAATGGATGATGGAGGAAAAAGTCCCGAACTCATTTATATTTCTTCTGACAACGAGGAATGGTAAAATCATTTGTGTATTTAAACCATTGAGTATCTGAAATACGCGCCTCAAGGCTCTATTCATTATGGCAAGATGACCGCCGCCACAAGTGAAAACCTTCAGGGACCTCATTCCCCACATGTCGTTGAATGTCCAGAGTTCGGCATCCACCTGCTCCTCGAGATTCCATCCCTCACGTAACGCATACGGAAGAGGAGGCATAGGATCGTCTGGCCAAATCCATGAACAGTCGTTTCTGAGTCTCGCACTAGCTTTCGCTTTGTCCATCCACGCTTCCAACTTCAGTCCGTTTTTCTGATACGCTGGACTGAAATAAAAACGGGGTGAAAAAGAAATTATAACTTCGATTCATTTACTATCAAACCAATGGGCTACGAAGGTTCAAGAGCCAGTTATAGTCAGTGGTTTGGTAAGAAGATCTTGGTAATTTCAGAACGGGACTGTCGTCATTCTGAGCTAATCAAATTTTTCTTCAGGAATATAATAAGAGATCGGAGAATTGGATAGAATGGGACTATAGTTGTGAGCCCCAATACACGTCATTTTAACATTAACCATATGATACTCCAACACAGAATTCGCGAGGGAGTCTCGAATCCAATAAACCTTTACACCGTCATATTTGATACAAGTCCAGTCCTTTTCATTAAGACGGTATTACAGGGGCTTATGAGTGGGATAAAGAGTGTGTTCTCCACTTCTTCACAATAAAGGACTGAGATGACTTCAAAATCACCCTGGCCCCAGGCCTCACGAGGATCGTTATTTGGTCCCCAGTTAGGAACATTTGGAATAGGTAGGTCCTTGGCTTCTAATAGTGGAGAAGCTGTCTGAATATGTTCAATGAGTATATCAGACAGTATCTCATAGCAGCTGAGGTCAATGGAATAGTCTGCCTGATCTGAAGGTAAACTCCTATTCTCTTCACTGGGCACTCCAACTAACAAGTCCTTCATCAAATAGAGAGCATGCATTGCCACCCTTTCTGCTGGAATTGGCAAAGGCATTGAAGCTAGCCTATCCTCATTTGGAATGTATTTAATACCAATCTTTAGAATAACATCTCTTTGCAGCTTGTTTGCAAAAGAAGACTTGTACAACCTTCTCAATTGGATTGTGCTGGGATCAAGGTGAGTAAGATTACCTGGTCTTGCTCTATTAGGAATTTCCACACCCACTCATGATACAATCACATCCTTGCAACTAGAAGAACCTTTCATCTTTCACATATTTTCCAAACATGGTGTTCCATCTCACCTAACTTCTGATTGAGATTCCAAGTTCATTTCCCATTTCTTCAAGGCTCTTGGAAAAGCTCTCGATATGAAATTACACTTCACCTCAGGATATCATCTGGAAGGTGATGGACAAATGGAACATGTCAACCAAACCCTAGAACAATACCTCTGTATTTATTGCAACTATCAACAGGACAACTGGAAATCCCTTCTTCTGCTCAGGGAATTTACTTACAATAACTCTCTGAATGTCACTACGAGCAGCTCTTCCTTTTTCACCAACAAAGGATACAATCCTAATCTCACAGTACATCCCAAATGAGATCTTGCATCTCCTCATGCTCAAGAATTTATTACTGACCTTGATGAGTTACACCAGGAACTTTGGAAAGTTTCTTCTGCCCAGGAACATTATCAACATTCTGCAGATAAAAACAGAATCCTGCCTCCTAACTTCAAGATTGGAGACCATGTTTTTGTAAAAGCTCAATTCTTCTGAACTACCTGATCTTCCAAAAAACTTGCTGAGAAATTCTTGGGTCCTTTTGAGATTATAGTACAAGCTGGCTCACTTTCGGAGGATAACTCAAAACTTTAAAAGTTATTTATCCACTAAAGTATATATATTTATATTGTTTGTTGTAAAATTAATATTTAATCAAATTCAGTTGATTAGGTATCACTCTGAAGAATGCAAAAATATTAATATTTATCCTATATCTGACAAAATTTAGTCAAACAGTCATCTGTAGATTATTCTTTTGGAATAAATTGCACAATGGGGATTGGTACCCCAGATAGTTCTGGTTAACTCTCTAAACCAACTAAATTTAAATTATATGAAATATATTTGAAAGTTTGCTTGTATACAAGAATACATCATAACCCAAAGATTAAGTCATAACCCAAATAATCTTGTTTAACCCAAATAATCTTGTGTAACTATATCATTTGTGTGTATTTTAAAAGGGCATGCATATTTTAAAGATGAAATTTCAGGTAATTAAATATAAACTCATAGAATAAGTTGTTATGGCCAGAAGGAATAGTCTCACTCAAAAAATATGAGGATTATTCAGTAAAATTTTGTGTATTCAATAAAGTGTGACCATCCTCCTTCCTGGACTCTCTGACTTCCTGATAGTATGTGAGCAGTTCATCCCATTTTCCACATTTCCATGTTAGAGCCTTGTGTTCCTAACAATATCCTGGAAAGTATTTAACCTCTGCCCCCTCTGATCATTATTCTGTTAAGAACTGAAAACTGACTAATGTCGGTAGGCTGACAGGGACCGATTGGAAGGACTTGGCTTCAGCTTATATGCTGCGCCTTTGCAATTATCCGTCGGGTGTCCTTAAATTTCAGACGGATGAAGACTAGTCCTAACGAGTTCCTCTCGGTGTGTTACCGATCGGGACCAAAGGATAAGTTGAGTGTTGGACCAAGGGGTTGGAAACTGAGAGTGGGCAAGTGCACGCGAAGGTGGATAGCGGAGTACTTAGTATGAGGCTTCTAGAGGTGTAAGAGAGTATTCTGAGTCAATATTCTGATTGCTTGGTAACTAGAACTACAGCAGGTTCATATACAAATATTCGGTGTCTAGAAAATACTAACTAGGAGAAGAGTGGAAAATGGTATTGACAAATAAGCTTGACTAGGAATGGGAAGGTTACGATCAGTTCGGAGGCCGTGAGCTAACTGGGAGCGGGATTACGAGAAAAAGTATATATAGACATGTGTGAAACATAGAGTAGAACGGATCATCATGATAAAAAAGGGACTTATCAGAGTTTAACCAGATAGTACAAGTATATTTTGATGGGGGCGTAAATGGAGTTTGATCACCGTAAAGGCATACATCAGCATTGGGAAACCGACGGTTTCTGATGTGAGGACTTGAATGATGACTTGAATCATCAATAGGTGGCAATAACCTTGGGGACTGTCAGGTTGCGACACGGTCGTAACATATTCACAGAGAACCCAAATTCAAAGTGTCTGAGATTTTGGATTCTAAAATTGACAATTGCTGATATACTTGACAATTGCTTTATTTAGTTGAATGGGCAGGCTATGAAGGTACCAACAAAGAAACTTCATGGATATTGGCCACAAAACCTGGACATGCTACATCATCTGGAATCCCCTTTCTTGGATGTCATTATGGCACTCTAAGGTCTCCCAAACCATTATCAACTCCATCCCAATGAGTACCATCATGTTGATGGTATCTCTGAGGAGTCTGATACTGGTATCATTGTCTATGCTTGGACAGTTTCCATAGGTTTGGTTGTTTCCGAGGTTTCCACAATCACCATTTTTTCTGCCTTCTCCATTTTTCCCACCTTTTCAACCTTCTGAACCTTTTCACTGTTTGGAGTCCACTTCATGACAAGAGTGCACAGAGTTTTGTTTACCACACATGGAAAACAGGTTCCACCCCATTTTACCTTCTGTCTCCAATGAGTAATGCCCTGGCTGGCACATCACTGACATAGAACTTCATGGGCAGTCTCCATATGTTCTGGAGCCCTGGTCTTTTGTTTCTGTTTCAGATATTAGCCATATTCCAGAACTCTTACAAAACAACTCATCTTTGGACTCAAAGGCTCAGTGTGAAGAGTGGTGGAAGTTCTAACCATTCTATATATGAAGAATATCGACCGTTTAGGTATGACATGACAATGTATTGACTATCTAAGTCTAATACAGACCGAACACATATTGACTGTTTAGTTCAATACGGTCGAGTGAATTAGCTATCTAAAGTAGAATAGAGAGCTAAAATGAATAAAGGAGAATCGACTGTAAAGTATGATTCTGAATGACTGCTCAAGTGTTGAAGAGAATAACGAGAGAGTCAAATAACAGAGTAGTGCGGATGTAGTCCATGCAGATTGAGATAATGGTTTGAGTTTTGACTAATATAGTTTGAAACTCTGATTGTGCAGATAGTTAAAGCCCATCTGTGATGGCCAAGACGATACCCCAATCACAACTTACAGGACACTAACTGGGTGTCTGGGTAAGTTGTGGTTATGGGGTAAAAAGTGACTGAGTTCTAACTACCAGTGCTAGAATACATAAGTCTGGCATATATGTGCCCACAAGAGTCAATGTACTGAATGCATAGGCCGTTGAACTAAATATATGTGTATGATAAAATAGAGAGAAAATAGAAATAATAATGGAAATATAGTGTGGGCTCTTCTGGACTATATTTCAGAGTATATTTCACAGTATCTCTCACAGTGCCCCCCAGTTTGAAGGGATGTGCTATACAGAGTCCCAGAAAGTGTCTGGGATGCCTCCCAGGCATCTTGTGTGGAGCCCCCAAAATTGCAAGGTGCCGAGATCCCAGCGTTTGAAGAGAGGTTGGAGGGTTTAGGGGCGATAAGGTGTTAATGTGGAAAAAGAAAAAAAAGAGGGGGGAGGGAAATAGATCCATTCTTTTCCTTCAGTCCCTAGTCAAGCACTTCTTCAGTCCTGAAATCCCTAGAATGGCAAATGGACCACTTGATAGCCTCCCAGACTTTGCCACATTGCTTCCTTCTGGAACATAAGGCATTCCTAATAGTAGATGTCCTGTAGGTGGACAGGCTGTCCCGTAACTTGTTGGGCAGTGCATCTTGGGGTTAGGAGGGTAGGCTATCATTAGAGTCCATTGGAATCTCCTCCTCCTTAAATGAGTGCCAGAGGAGGTTCACGATGCTTTACAGTGGCCAGGTAGTGTAAGACTCAGGATTAGGATCCTCCCATGATGCTGTGAGCCTTCCTGGCCAGGATGTATACCCTACACCCCCTATACTGCCCCCCATTTGTGAGATTGCTGTGGAACAGCAATCTCACAAATTAACCATTGTCGTGCACAGTTAGGTTGCAGTCTGAGTTTCCAAAAGGTCTAGCCCATGGTGGGTCTAAAATGTGTCCAGAAATGCTACGAGTAGGTGGGTGGGTCCAGAGGGAAAAGAAAAAATCACAAAATCGACTAAGTTCAGTGCGATTGTGATAGTGAACCCAGGTATGGCACTGGGGTCGGGTGGATACACTTTCCTAGTTCCCTCCAGATGTATCTGGTCTAGGTGTTGCTCTGTGAGTTATCGGACCTTTTGTGGTTAGTTGACCACCGATGAAAGTAAAGTGGAGGAGGTGCGGGGGGAAAAAGGGTCCATGTGTGTTGGTGAAATGTTGTTAGGGAATGGTGTTGTGTAACTAGAGGGCTACAAGCGTGTCAACATGTGTGGGAAGGGTGCTGGTGGATTCAACCATGAGTGACGAGCGCATTGATGTGACTCGTGAATTTGACTGCAAGTGATGAGCACATTTTGTAGGCATCGAGGGTTCTAAGCTAAGAGCACCAGGAGGAGGTGAAATCGTAGATCTGCTGAATTTCCAAACTTGAACCCATGGATGCCTTGTTGAAAAATGTTGCAGGCTGAATTCAAACTGAACTGAACCATTAGCCACACCTTGTTGAACAGTGTGCACCAAACCCATAAGTTGTGAAGGTCGGAAAGGCAAAGCTTTGACTATTTCAGTGTGAAACTTTAACCATGGGGAGGCTAAGAATAGGTGATGTTGAAAGTTGAGACGGTGTGAAAGCTTCGTTATGAGGTGACACGGCCCTTTGTCCACATGTATCCACAAGCTTGGAGATCAGTCTTTTGCTCTGTTTCATACTCAACTGTCGACCTCATACCATCTTCTTGTCATTGGAAGGACACACTTGTGCACTCAATCCCTAAGACTCTATCGTTACTCCTTCTGATATCAAGATGGAACTTGTTCGCCTCATGTCAATCTGCCCACATCTGCACACCACACCCATACTTCTGCACACTCACACCTATGCACTCACACACTGCACCCAGCTCTTGATTGTTTCATCAGTGAGACTGGTGATGTAGACATTTGCACACTCTTGCTGGCCATAGGTGATAATCCCGTACATGCCTTTTCCTATACATACCCCCTATACTGCCCCCCTGTTGCCATCCTGGGTCAAATGGGAACGTATCCATACTTGGCTTGGTCCATCGAGGGGTGTCCAGCATGGTGTGTCTGTGATTACCTTCCCTTTGCAGGAACTTCGTCAGTGCCCCCCATTCTGGGATTAGGGGTTTACATTGATGAATTCCCGGTGGTGTCTCCATAGGAAGGCTTTTGTTGAGCTCTGTGAGATGGGATGGCTTTACTGTTGGTGAGTCCTGTCCCAGGCCTTTTCTATCATCAAAATTGTCATCTGATTTCTGCTCCCCAGTTCCCAAGCCTTTATTGCAGTCCCAATCGTTTGAGCTATTGGATGACTTGTTGGAGGATCCACTTGGGGGAGTAAATGGGATAGGATGGATAGGTGATGGATGGCAAGATTCGTCAGGACACTGTGAATCTCAACCTGAGGGTGATGGAGAACTGAAGATGACTTTGACTGTGATCTTTTCTGTAGACACATTCAAAAAAGAAGACTGTCCTTTTTTGGTGGTTGATCTGGCATGGTTCCCAGGACCTTCCAAAAAGGGGGCTTTATCCATATGTGACGATTCAATATGTGTCTTCTCGCATTCTCCATGAAAGGGACCAGGACTGGAGGGTGAGGATGCCAGCTCATCAAACCTATGGAGCAATTCCGCCATCATCTCATTACATCTCTCCAGGTTGTGTATCAGTTTTGCCCTGAGAGTACAGTAGGCAAAAGACACATTCGAGGATTTATGGTATATGGATTCCTCCAACATTCAAATGTACATGAAGTTCGAGTTAACCTTGGCAAGATGCGATCCCCTCCAAGCAATACATGCAGAATCTGTCGCAGATCATCATGCGCATAAAGCAAATCGGTGAGTAGAATCAACAGTTCCATTTTGATACCCACTATTCCCTTTTCTCGGGAGGATGTCACTTCGTTTGACCACTCGGGGACCGACTTTGTCACATCATTGAGACTTCCAGGCCAGGTGAATAAATTGTGTGCTGATATGATGCTGTGATACTGACCTAGCCAGATGGCTATTCTCGTAGGCATAGATGGGTACCTTGTCTTGTAATCCTTTGTGGCAGTGACGACCTTATCCCTCAAAACTCAAGAAGTGTAGTAAGAGCCCCATTTCATGTTGACAGGTGCCGAATAAAGTGGTTGGCCATGATGTCTAAGGATAACCTGTCTCAGTGGGAAGTCTAGGGTATCCTTAATGAAGGAGCAAGCATTTTGCCTTTCCAAGGGACTTGACTGCTCGAAGTTTGAGTTACCTTCCATTTAACCAGATTCACAATGCTCAGTGTGCAAGGAGTTCCAGACAGTGTTTGTGAAGTCGCAAATGCTGACACTCTTGCAGCTGTGTAGTTAGAATTTGATAGTTAAATAAAATGTTTTTCTTTGTAGGGAAAGTATGGTCTGGCCTGGATCACCACTGTGAAGAGTGGTGGAAGTTCTAACTGTTCTATATATGAAGAATATCGACTGTTTAGGTATGACACGACAATGTATTGACTGTTTAGTTCAATACAGTCGAGTGAATTAGCTATCTAAAGTAGAATAGAGAGCTAAAATGAATAAAGGAGAATTGACTGTAAAGTACGATTCTGAATGACTGCTCGAGTGTTGAAGAGAATAACGAGAGAGTCAAATAACAGAGTAGTGTGGATGTAGTCCATATGGATTGAGATAATGGTTTGAGGTTTGACTAATATAGTTCAAAACTCTGATTGTGCAGATAGTTAAAGTTCATCTGTGACAGTTGAGACGATACCCCAATCACAACTTACAGGACACTAACTGGGTGTTTGGGTAAGTTGTGGTTGCGGGGTAAAAAGTGTCTGAGTTCTAACTACCAGCACTAGAATACATAAGTCTGGCATGTATGTGCCCACAAGAGTCAATGTACCGAATGCATAGGCCGTCGAACTAAATATATATGTATGATAAAATAGAGAGAAAATAGAAATAATAATGGAAATATAGTGTGGACTCTTCTGGACTATATTTCACAGTATATTTCGCAGTATCTCTCACAGTCTGTGGGGTTGCTTACTCTTTTTTTGTGTCAGAAGCCAGTTTGTCCTTCGATGGGGATTCTGTGGAGGAAATCTTGGCTGTACAACCTTTTGCAGAGTTTGCTTTTGCCAATGGACATTCCAGAACTTGATGACTGGGTTTTCTGCACAAGAGACAAAGGCTGTTGTCCATACGCCACTGCCTTTCCTGTGGGGTAAGCTGGCCATCAGGTCCGAGCTTCCCTGTAAGGTCATGTTTTCCAGTTTGCTTGCCAGACTGCTGACCTTTGTTGTTGTTGTTATTGTTGTTGTTGTTGTTGTTGGAAGACTTTTTATCGTTCTTCCAATTGAATTGCATGGAGTTTTGGCTGCTAATTGTGGTGTTGTTGTTGGGTTTGGTGGCTATGGACTTGTAGACCTTGTCCACAGAGGTCTCACAGGCAACTTCCACACAACATTCCCATAGTGTGCATCTGCATTTTGAGCCTTGAGGTGCATACAGGACAGTGTTTTTGGTTTGCCATCTTCTCCTTTTGAGACTTTGTCCTTAAGGTGGGATGGCAGACCAGCATAGAATTGGTGGTGGAGAGCAGGATTGCCCCATTGACAACGAGCTGCAAGATTGTTGAATTGGACAATGTAGTCTGTGATGCACTGGCTGTCCTTCATATGAAGATTGGTGAGGCTATTCCTGGCTTCTCCAGTTGGGTCAGCTCTTCAACAAATGCATTCCAGTCTTCAAGCCAGAGTGGGTCTTCCTCAAAAAGTCCACTAAAAGCCGGTTCGAACCATTTCAACGTGGATCCCAAGAGGTATGAGAGTGCATAATTGACTTTTTGGGAGTCCATGGAGAATGCGGTGGATCAATTGTGGAAATTAAAATGACATTGCATGAGGAAGGTGGAAGGTTTGTTGGGGTTGGAACCTGTGAAGGGTTCTGGAGCATTGACTTGTGACCACAGAGGTTCTGTATCCTTCTTTTGCCTTCTCCAAGCATGTGATTCATCAACCTTTTTAAAGTGATTGCTAACAACTTGGAAGTGGGACTTGGCTTCAGCTTATGGGCTGCTCCCTTGCAAGATCGTGGAGTCCAATTTCAGACAGGCAGATGGGAATCCCAGGGAGTCCAGGAGTAGTTGATAGGCCGAGAGGTCGGAGGGTCGATTATGGGAATCCCACAGTGGTCAAGGGGTTGGGTGGTGATGGGTCGGAGATAGACAGGTATGACATACACAGGTCCCAGCAGGTACACCAGTGACTGGTACATGAGACAATGAAGGTTGGGCATGGACAGGTTCATCATCCAGGTCCTGGTGGGTATTCCAGTTAACTGATAACTGGTGTATATAGGGTGTGGGTGCATATAGGATAATGCCTGGAGTCTGGTGGGTTTTCTGGTTGTAACACCACAAGGGGTAATGACATGGGTGGAGGCTCCAATAATGAGATGACAAAGGTTTTCTAGTAAGAAACAAGTCATGGGGGTCTGAAATGACAGAATCCTAACAAACATGCTAGAAGATTCTAGAAGGTCTTGGAGACAGTGGAGGCAGTTTTAACAACTAGGGCCTTGCAAGTGTACTTCTCACTGTCTTGATCTATCAGCCACTCCAAAGTTAATCAAAGAGCAATCTATAAAAAAGAACCAGTTTCAGGATGGTCAGTTTCTTGATGTATTGACTTCCATGTATACCTTAATTACATCTGTGCTCTCATTGATTTAAACTCCTCAACAGCGCTATACTCTCAAACTGTAGAATGCAAGAAAATAGTGGACCCAATAAGACCCATTTGGTGCATCTGGGATACTCGTTATTTTTAATACAAATGTCAAGCCGTTCAAGGATTAGAACGAAGAACTTTCTCTTTCTCGCTGCTGTGTTAAGAACTAAAAACTGACTAAATGTCGGTGGCCGACAGGGACCGATCGGAAGGACTTGGCTTCAGCTTATGTGCTGTGCCCTCGCAAATATCCGTAGGGTGTCCTTAAATTTCGGGCGGGTGAATACTAATCCTAAAGAGCTCCTCTCGGCGAGATACCGATTGGAACCAGAGGACAAGTCGAGCGTCAGGCCAAGGGGGTCGGGGCCGGGAGTGGGCGAGCGCACGCAAAGGCGGATGGGGATTCTTAGTATGAGACTGTTACAGATGTATGAGGGTATTCTGAGTCGATATTCTGATTGCCTAGTAACTACAACTACAGTGGGTTCATATACAAGTAACAGGCATCTAGAAAATACTAATGGGGAGAAGGGCAGAAAATGGTATTAACAATAAGCTTGACTAGGAACGGGAGGTTTATGATTAGTTCAGAGGCCGATGATAACCGAGAGCGGGATTACGATAAAAGGAAATAGTTCAAGGACTACAAATATAGATAGACATATATGAAACATAAGATTGAACGGATCAACATAATAAAAGGGGACGTATCAAAGTTTGACCAGACAATACAAGTTATTTTGATGTGGGCATAAATGGAGTTTGATCTTCGCGAAAACATACGTCAGCTTCGGGGCCGATGGTTTCCGAGACGGTGACTTGAAACATTGATAGGTGGCGATAACCTCGGGACCGATAGGGTTGTGACACGGTCGTAACAGTATCTCCCCTTTTGGCCGAAATCCCAAGGAGGCCGAAAATCTAGATCCCGTACATAAAAACTTGTCGGGTATGGCTGGGTGTGTCAAAACATCATGTGACTCGGCAAAATTTTACATATAAAAATTCGAGGGGTCCTGGCGCTTGAAATTTTGCTTCTCTTCCCTTAACCCCCATGACCATAGGCTCGGGGTCAAAACCCTTCCCGGTTAGGTTAACAGTTGCTCCCATGTCGGTGCCGAGTGGTACGGCGAACGCGAAGGAGCGTCGGCGTATACTCGAGCAGAAGAAAAAGGCAGATGAAGAGGAGGAGCGGAAGGAGAAGGAGGAGTTGGCGGCCATCGAGGCCGAGGAGGAGAAACAGGTGGCAGAAGAGGCCGCGTGCAAGCACTGGGAAGCAGTGCTTGCAAAGAACAAGCAGCAGGAGGCCGATTGGGCGCGGGAGGAGGTGGCGAAAAAGAAGCGGGAGGGAAAGGTAAGTTGGCTCTGGTATCTTTTGCGAACCTTACTGACAATATTTGTTAGCGCAAGGCTGCGATGCCTTTGGAGTCCGATGATGAAGAGGGAGAGGAGGACGAGGAGGATGCACCGGGGCCGTCGAGCCCCAAAGTGGGTTCGGTTTCCCTAAGTAAAAACTTTTTCTAAATAATTTTCCTATAGAAACAAAAGCAGGCCCCCAAGATGGGGGCCGAAAATGACCCTAAGTGCAATCGGTGCATGAAACGGGGTTGAACCTGTCATCCCCGGGCCAATGGTTGGGGCCGCACTTGTCAAGAGTGCGCCGATCAGAAGCTTGGGTGTGTTTTCCCGGGGGCTGATGGTTCATTCCAGGAGCGACAGGCCGATGCTCTAGAAGAGCAAAACCGCCTTATGTGGACCTACTTCTCGGAGACGAGTCAGTTCCGATACGAGATGTTGCGACAACAAGGGCTCATAACCGAGCAATTGCGACTCTTGGGCGTCGGGCTGGAGAAACAGACCAGTGTTATCAAGTCTCTCGGTGGTCAACTTAAGCAGTATTTGGAAGTCTCGAGTTGCGATGGGCATGAGATTGGGGTGTCGGAGAAGGTCGGTGGTGCAGTATCGGTGGCTGTCGGTGCGGAGGAGGGTTTGGAGGCCGGGGAGGAGGGAGAAGTTGTAGAGGGAGAAACCTAGATAGTAAGAATATATCGGTTTTTTCTTTAAAACAAACAAATCATAGCGTGAAGACATAAGGCATAGTCGGGAAAAGGTCGGATACCGCGTGATAGACTTATAAAGAATTGAGAGGACCGGGTTTGTTCGGATAAGCTTGGTGAAACCCTAAAACGATTTCTGAGGCATTACCGAGCTCTGTAGCTAGGATCCATGAAGTTTCTTCATCTGTACCTTCATAGCCAGCCCATTTGACCAAATAAAGTAATTTGCATGAGCGTCGGCGATTGTCGATTTTTGAGTCTAGAATCTCTGATATCTTGAATTTGGGTTCCCCATCAATAATCACGGGTGGAGGTGGTGGTTGTATGCGATCTGGTATATTGTTAGGAACACAAGGTTCTAACATAGATACATGAAATACCGGGTGCACTGCACGCATGTCATGTCTAGTGCTTTCCCAAGTGACCTAAAGAAGTGAGAGACAAACTTGGATCCACGATCGGATGTGACATGCAATGGAACGCCATGCTTGGAAAATACATGGGTGACGAATAATTCAGCTAACTGTACAGATGTTATCGTGTCATATGTTGGAATGAAAATACTTTGCTTTGTCAGCCGATCCACAACAACTAGGATTGCTGTGTGACCTTCAGATACCGGTAGGTGCTCGATGAAATCCATAGAAATTGAGTTCCAAGGTTTTTCCGGTATTGGTAATTGTTTGAGTAGGCCATATGGTTTGTGTCACTGTGATTTAGAGCGTAAACATGTAGTACAGGATTTACAATAGTGCTTAACAAAATCTCGGATGCCGGGCCATGTATATTCTCTTCTAATGAGTGAGAGGGTCTTATTGAGGCCGAAATGTCCCGAGATTGGGTGGTTGTGCTTATGTTGTAGGATTCGCAGCCGAAGGGTGTTGGAGTCCGGTACATAGATGCGATTGTCAAGTCTAATGAAACCTTGTGAGTCTAATGACCATTGGGGTTGATCGGGGTCGGACGGGTTATCGAGGTGTGCTTGGGTGACTGGGTCTAATGGAATTGCCGATAGAATGTCTTGATGTAATTTTTCGGTATCCATAAGGATAACACTTCGCAAGACTGGATGAATGAGGTAAGTGGCTCGGATAGACGTGGACAGTTGTTCTGATGAAAACATAGGCTTGAAATTATGCGGATTAACTGTGGCGTAGTCGCTACTCCCCTCTTTAGGATAGACATCCCATCGTCTAGTCATAGTGTCGGGTTTTCCACCAAGGTGGCCGGGACGGAAGCGAATTACCATGTTGAAAGCAGAGAGGTATTCGGACCATCGAGCTTGTCGACGGGTGAGAAGTTTTGTGGTTGAAAAGTAAACTAAATTTTTGTGGTCTGTAATAACATCTACCGGGTGGGCCGAGCCTTCCAAATAATGTCGCCATGTCTTGAAAGCTTCAAATATTGCGAGTAGTTCCTTATCGTGAACGTCATAGTTGAGTTCGGGCACCGAAAATGTGCGAGACAGAAAAGCTACTGGGTGTACTTCACCATCGGTGTCCAGAATGGACAGTATTGCAGCAAGCGCATAGTCTGAGGCATCAGTTTTCACGATGAGTTGAATGTCAGGCTTCCAGTGCGACAAAATAGGGGCAGATGTAAACACACTTTTCAATTCCTGGAATGCCGATCGGCATTCTTTGGAGAAATTCCACGGAGCGTCTTTACGAGTAAGACAAGTGAACGGAACGGTAATTTTTGAGTAGTTGTGAATGAAATGACGATAAAAGTTGGTGAAGCCTAAAAAGGATTGAATATCTTTAACCTTTTGGGGTTCTGGCCAATCTTGAATGACTTGAATTTTAGAGTCGTCCATGCGGAGACCGTCAGGTCCCATCATAAACCCTAAATATTCGACTGTGTCGACATCAAAAGAACATTTTTTACCATTTGCAAAAAGACCATGTTTTCGGAGTCTTTGGAGAACTTCACGAATGTGTTCATCATGAAGTGTAGGGTCTTCGGAGAATATGAGGATGTCGTCTAAGTACACAATGACAAAAACGTCGAGGAGGTCGGAAAAAACATCGTTGATAAAACGTTGAAAGACTGACGGAGCGTTGGTGAGGCTGAACGGCATTACTAACCATTCAAAGGAGCCATAGCGAGTGCGAAAAGCCGTTTTCCATTCGTCGCCTTCAGTGATCCAAACCAAATGATAGGCATGCTTGAGATCTATCTTTGTATAGATTCAGGCCTTCCGAGAGGCATCGAGTAAATCGGAGATTAGTGGTAATGGGTATTTGTCTTTTCGGGTGATCGCATTTAGTCCTCGAAAGTCAACACAAAGTCGAAGGGAACCGTCTTTTTTCTGAATGAATAGGACAGGGGCTCCATAAGGAGACTTTGAGGGTCGGATAAAACCTATAGCCAAATGTTCGTCCAAGAAATCTCGGATAGCCGATAATTTGGACTGCGAGAGAGGATAAACTGGGCCTAGGGGAGGATGTGAACTATCTTCAATATCAATTTTCAAATCGTAAGGCCTGTGAGGGGCGAGTCGATCTGCTTTTTGTTTACTGAATACATCTGCAAATTCATGGTATTTTTTGGGAACACCTTCCAAATCTGCGATCAGTTCGGCCACCGGGGATGCAAAGCGACCGGTGACTTCGTCAACTTTAAGATTGACTGTAAATGCTCGGGAGCCGTCCAACTTGATGGCTCTCATAAAAGCTGCAGCGTTTATTAGAGAGACGGGCGGCGGAGAGCTCGGATTTGCCACTAGGGCTGGAGGTGCTGTAGAGGCCATATTTGCCGAAACAGGCGGAAACGGACCAGTCGTATCAGGTGCCGACAGGGTTCGGAAATGGATACTGCCCAATACCCAATCAATCAACGGATTGTAGCGGGTGAGCCAGTTATGTCCTAGAACCACGGAGCAGCTCGGGTCCAACTGTGTTACAAAAAACGTAACTGTCTGAAAGGTTCCACACGGGAACCGAAGTCGGAGTTCACAGGCTTGCGAGATTACAGAGTTTGAGGTACCATGTTATGACCGGACAATCCTGCCGGACTCCGGGCACTAACCCGTACGCCCCCACGCGCTACAAGCACCAATCGTCTGTTTATAGGATTTCCCGCCCGGACTCCATTACGTCAAGACTTGTTACGTTCGACCTCATTACGACACATATCAGTCACTGGACTTCCCCCGGACTCCGTCTTTGTCTATGTCCGTCTTCGTCCCACGCATCAGTCACCGGTCCCCGTCACCGCTCTAATCGAGCCCCGTTCCCGTTTTAGTCAAATGACCTGTCACAATTTAGAACTCCGCTCCCGCTCCGTTTCCTGTTATGGGTTATGCTTTGTCACGATTTGGACTCCGCTCCGTTCCGTTCCATTCCTAACACCAATTTGGTGTTTACTATTCCCGTTTCATGTTTTGTTAGTTTTGTTTGTTATTACTGGATTTGGTATGTCATGCATTCCACGGTCTATATAAACTGGCAGATGTTGTACATACAATCCAGTCAGAAAATTAGCTTAGATTCCCCCCAGTAATCTAATAATATTTTCCACTCTAAAACCTTACTCGATTCACATCGCTCGCACTAGTCGGAGCCCACGGGCTCCGGCGCATCTATCTCTCTCAACCAACTCGACTCACGACCCACGACCCGACTTACGACCCATGACCCACGAACCCCGCCCGGACTCCCCGGGATCCCTGTCCATCTGTTTGAAATTGGACAACACGATCTAGCGAGGGCGCAGCCTATAAGCTGAAGCCAAGTCCTACCGGATATCCCGCAGGTTTCTCCGGAGACCCGGCCTGTGTGTGTATCCTAACATACCATCAAAGAGTCGGAGCGGAATTGGATCTATTGCATAGGTTTTTAACTGATTTTTTCGGGAAAAACTTGTATCTATAAAACAATGGGTTGAGCCTGAATCTATGAGAGCTCGAAAAGTGAGATTCCTGAGAGGTTCCGAAGTAAGGTTTATGAACAAAGAATTAGGATCATACAAGGTGGATGTGTTAAGGTGACAATTTTCCGGTATGCGAGGAGATTCAACGCAACTCTCCAAACACATGGAATCCAGAGAGTTGCTTAATCTTTTTTCGACTCGGCAGCTGGCTTGGCCGGTGATGAGGTCGTGGCTGTATTGGCCAATTGGGCTTTTGTGGCTTTTGGGCATGCAGCGACTCGGTGTCCGGGATCTGCGCACAACAAACAAAGGTTGTTGTCCATTCGGCATTGCTTTTCCTGTGGTAGAAGCTTGCCATCGGAGCTGAGTTTGCCGGTTAAGTCGGGTTTGTCTTTGTCTTGAGACTTATTCGACTGTTTTCCCTTGCCTTTTTTGTCGTTAGCCCCTTTGTTTTCAGGCTTTTTATCGGAGTTCGAGTTGCCACTGTTGTTGGTGTTTTGATTACCAGACTTGTTGGCGTTCTTATTGTCCGATGATTTTTTGTCTGAGGGGTTTTCGCGACTAATTTCCGAATGTCGTTCCCAGTATTGGGCGTCTGCATTTTGGACTTTCAGACACATGAGAGGGAGGGTCTTCGGCTTGCCGGTTTCTCCTTTGGAAACTTTGTCTTTGAGGCGAGACGGAAGGCCGGAGTAAAACTGGTAATGGAGGGCCGAATCACCCCAGTCGCAACGCGCGGCGAGGTTGTTGAACTGGACGATGTAATTGGTGATGCGCTGAGTGTCTTTCATTTTGAGATTAGAAAGTGTGGTTTCGGCATCGCCGGTTTGGTCGTAGGGACTGAAGTTGGTTTCGAGTTCCTCGACAAAGGCATCCCAATCGTGAAGCCAATTGGGGTCTTCAGAGGTGAGGCCAGAGAATGCGGGTTCAAACCAGGCTGCTGCGGAATCCTTAAGGTATGAGAGTGCGAAGTTTACCTTTCGGTCATCCATTGCGAATGCAGCCGGGTGGTCCTGAAAGTTGAATCGACATTGCATAAGAAATGTCGGCAATTTCTTCGGGTTTGAGCCAGTGAATGGCTTGGGTTTGTTGACTCGGGTTTGCCCAGATTCCATTTCCTTGATATTGCTGTTAAGGAATTCGTTAAGGGATCCTAGAGTACCTGAAAACAATTCCCATGTCTCTTCAGGGTCGAGAGCCGGTTTCTTTTTTGCGGACTTCTTGGAGCCACTAGCCTGAGGTTGGTCACCATCCTTGGGTTCGTGTTCCGAAACTGGTTGATTGTTAATCTCCTCAGTTGCTTCAGGATCGGTTGCTTCAGTTACTTCTTCAGCATCGCCGGTAATCTCCACAAAGCGAGATTCTTTGGAGGTTTCTGGTAGCGGGGTTCACTGAGTAGCTCGGACTGTATACAGGAAAGGAGACTTGAGAGTGGAAGATTCTGCTTCACTGCTTGGCTTGGCATTTCTTCTCAGAGGCATAATTAAACAGAAAATGTGAGTGTGAAATCAGAATATACTGTTAAGAACTAAAAACTGACTAAATGTCGGTGGCCGACAGGGACCAATCGGAAGGACTTGGCTTCAGCTTATGTGCTGCGCCCTCGCAAATATCCGTAGGGTGTCCTTAAATTTCGGGCGGGCGAATACTAATCCTAAAGAGCTCCTCTCGGCGAAATACCGATCGGAATTGGAGGACAAGTCAAGCGTCGGGCCAAGGGGGTCAGGGCCAGGAGTGGGCGAGCACACGCAAAGGTGGATGGGGATTCTTAGTATGAGACTGTTACAGGCGTATGAGGGTATTCTGAGTCGATATTCTGATTGCCTAGTAACTACAACTACAGCGGGTTCATATACAAGTAACAGGCATCTAGAAAATACTAATGGGGAGAAGGGCGGAAAACTGTCAGGGCAATATATATAATATATATTTTTTTGCCATTTATTTTTGATTTTAGTTTATTTTAACTAAATCTACATGTAGCAATACAAGCATGGTACGAGAGCGATTACGTAATTGTGTTGCCGCCCGCACGAAAAGCAGCGCGGTGCAATAACACAGCGACGGCGTCGACATAAGGTCGACGCTGCCACCCAAGACCCGATGGTCATACAGAGGCGGCCGCGCAGCAACACAGCGACGTGGCGCAATAGCACCGCGATGCGACATAATGGCAGCACGGCGTAAATGACGGCGCCGCCTACGCCCCAACAGACTGTTACGACCGTGTCGCAACCCTATCGGCCCCGGGGTTATCGCCACTTGTCAACGTTTCAAGTCATCCTCTCGGAAACCATCGGCCCCGAAGCTGACGAATGTTTCGCGAAGATCAAACTCCATTTACGCCCACGTCAAATAACTCGTATTGTCTGGTCAAACTTTGATACGTCCCCTTTATTATGTTGATCCGTTTCAATCTTATGTTTCGCATATGTCTATCTATATTTGTAGTCCTCGAACCATTTCCTTTTACCGTAATTCCGCTCTCGGTTATCATCGGCCTCCGAACTAATCATAAACTTCCCGTTCCTAGTCAAGCTTATTGTTAATACCGTGTTCCGCCCTTCTCCCCATTAGTATTTTCCAGACGCCTGTTACTTGTATATGAACCCGCTGTAATTGTAGTTACTAGGCAATCAGAATATCGACTCAGAATACCCTCATACACCTGTATCAGTCTCATACTAAGACTTCCCCCATCCGCCTTCGCGTGCGCTCGCCCACTCCCGGCCCCAACCCCTTGGCCCGACGCCCGACTTGTCCTTCGATTCCGATCGGTATCACGCCGAAAGGTACTCACTAGGACTAGTCTTCGCCCGCCCGAAATTTAAGGACATCCTGCGGATATTTGCGAGGGCGCAGCCCATAAGCTGAAGCCAAGTCCTTCCGATCGGTCCCTGTCGGCCACCGACATTAGTCAGTTTCCAGTTCTTAACACAGACACACAGTGCGAAGCACTGTGTGTCCATGGAGGCGTCCTTGTGCACCGTCACTACAACAACAGTCGGAGCCTACGCAAAGGTCGAAATGCCGCGCGGACCTACACAGCGCCGCACGGGATTACATAAGCACCGAAGCGCAGCTATGCAATGTAAGGTGCATACATGACATTTTTAGTATTCTTCTTAGATTTTTCATCAATAAAAAATATTAAATAAATAGTATAAATAGGGGCATGTACATAGTTGATCTTTAGTTTCAATCTCTTAGGAATTTCACTAAAACAAGTGTGATCTCCCCTGTCATTGAGCTGTCTCCTCTTCATTTCATATCTCTGTGTTTTATCTTGTGTTTGGTAGCCTTGTTAGTGTTGCCCTAACAAAAACGGTATTAACAATAAGCTTGACTAGGAACGGGAGGTTTATGATTAGTTTGGAGGCCGATGATAACCGAGAGCAGGATTACGATAAAAGGAAATAGTTCAAGGACTACAAATATAGATAGACATATATGAAACATAAGATTGAACGGATCAACATAATAAAAGGGGACGTATCAAAGTTTGACCAGACAATACGAGTTATTTTGACGTGGGCATAAACGGAGTTTGATCTTCGCGAAAACATACGGTTGTTGTTGTTGTTGTTGTTGTTGTTGTTAGAAGACTTTTTATCGTTCTTCTTGTTGGATTGTGTGGAGTTCTGGTTGCTGGTTGACGAGTTGTTGTTGTTGGTTTTATTGGCCCTGGACTTGTTTACCTTGTCCACAGAGGTCTCGCAGGCAACTTCTGCATGACATTCCCAATAATGTGCATCTGCATTTTCAGCTTTGAGGTGCATACGGGACAGGGTTTTTGGCTTGCCATCTTCTCCTTTCGAGACTTCGTCTTTAAGGTGGGATGGCAGACTGGCATAGAATTGGTGGCGGAGAGCGGGATTGCCCCACTGACAATGAGCTGCAAGATTATTGAATTGGACGATGTAGTCCGTGATGTGCTACATGTCCTTCATACGAAGATTTGTGAGACTGTTCTTGGCTTCTCCTGTCAGGTCATATGGGCCAAAGTTGGTTTCAAGCTCCTCAACAAAAGCATCCCAATCTTTGAGCCAAAGCGGCTCTTCTTTGGAAAGTCCACTAAAAGCTGGTTTGAACCATTTCAACACAGATCCCAACAAGTACAAAAGTGCATAGTTGACTTTTCGGGAGTCCATGGAGAATGCGGTGGATCGATTGTGGAAATTGAAGCGACATTGCATGAGGAAAGTAGAGAGTTTGTTTGGGTTGGAACCCATGAAGGGTTCCAGAGCATTGACTTTTGACTGCAGGGGTTCTGGATCTTTCTTTTTACCTTCTCCGAGCATATGATTCATCAACCTTTCTAAAGTGATTGCTAAATACTCAGAGGCAGGATCCAAAAGTGGCAGTTGATCGCTGGACGGAGGATTTTCGACACCTTTGCCCTTGTTGGGGGCCACGGACTTGTCCTTGTGCTTGGATTCATCCTGGTTTTCTGGGACTTCTTCGATACGGGCTTCTTCCATGGCTTCCGATTGGTTTGCAAGCATCTGGCTGGTATACAAAGTTAACGGGGAATGAAGAGTCGACAGTCCAGGTAAGGATGCCTGTGCATACGCTTTTCTTCTTGGTGGCATGTTGAAACAATCTGCGAGTCTTAGTCAGAAAATACTGTTAGGGTACGTACATGGCAGGTTTCCAGAGAAACCTGTGGGATATCTGGTAGGACTTGGCTTCAGCTTATAGGCTGCACCCTCACAAGATCGTGTTGTCCAATTTCAGACAGGTGGATGGGAATTTTGGGGAGTCCAGGCAGGGTTCGTGGGTTGAGGGGTCATAGGTGTTATGTATTTCTAAGCCTTTTCCATTTTTTAAAACAATTTCCCCTAACAAATTGTGAAAAAGAATATTTAAATGTAATTATATTGCGATGATAAAATTGTACAATATTGCCTTGATTTATCTTGAATTTATGCAATTTATTTTGTATTTTCTTCTTATAAATTGAGCAAGTTATCAAATTTCTACCTTTTATTCTTTTTTGATTAATATGCCGACGACTCAGCGCTTATTCACAAGGCACAAAAAGATCACATGATATTCACATGAGATTTCAAACTCCGACAATGATGAAATGTGATGCAAAATAATCATGCATTATCAAGGCGAAAAATATATATTATATATTATTATAATAAAATATTATTATATTTATAATCAACTAAAAATAAATATAATTATATAATAATATAAAAACCGGCCACCTGGTGCTTATTACATGGTGCGCGGGAAAATCGTCACAATGAGTGACAGCCGTCACAACAGGTCACAGTTGTCACAAGGGCGTGCAACAGTCACAAAGGCATGCAATGGTCACAAAGGCACATGACAGTAACAAGAGTGCATGACAGTCACAAAGGTGTGTGACAGTCACAAGACGCAAAGGGTGTCATACGCACACACAGGCACGAGAGCATTATGTCATCATATATGCTACTACATGTTAAGAACTGAAAAATGACTAATGTCGGTGGCCGACAGGGACCGATCGGAAGGACTTGGCTTCAGCTTATGTGCTGCATCCTTGCAAATGTCCGTAGGGTGTCCTTAGATGTCGGATGGGTGAAGACTAATCCTAAGGAGTTCCTTTCGGTGAGATACCGATCGGGACCGAAGGACAAGTCGAGCGTCGGGCCAAGGGGTCGGGGCCGGGAGTGGGCGAGCGCACGCGAAGGTGGATGGGGGGATTCTTAGTATGAGACTGTTACAGATGTATGAGGGTATTCTGAGTCGATATTCTGATTGCCTAGTAACTACAACTACAGCGGGTTCATATACAAGTAACAGGCGTCTAGAAAATACCAACAGGGAGAAGGGCGGAAAATGGTATTAACAATAAGCTTGACTAGGAACGGGAAGTTTATGATTAGTTCGGAGGCCGATGATAACCGAGAGCGGGATTACAATAAAAGGAAATAGTTCAAGGACTACGAATATAGATAGACATATGTGAAACATAAGATTGAACGGATCAACATAATAAAAGGGACGTATCAAAAGTTTAACCAGACAAAACGAGATATTTTGACGTGGGCGTAAACAGAGTTTGATCATCGTGAAAACATACGTCAGCTTCGGGGCCGAGGGTTTCCGAAGTGGTGACTTAATCAGTAACTTGAATCGTTGATAAGTGGCGATAACCTCGGGACCGATAGGGTTGCGACATGGTCGTAACACCTGATGTCGGAGTCGATCCATCGATTAATTTTAATGATAACGAATTTTTCAATTGGTCAAAAGATAGATTATTTTGTTGTGCAAACGTTTTGTCCATAAAAAGATAACTAGATCCTGAATCAATTAATGCTTTCATTTTCGGAATTTTTCTCGATTTAAGTTCAATAATTAAAAAATCAGAAATTGTTACTGCTCGTAATATTACACAGGAATCTTTTTCGGCATGATCGAGTCTTCTTCGATACTCTTCACACGCCTGAAGAGTATCCCTTTTCCAATTTTCCAATTTAACATTCAATGTTTGATTCGACTGGTCGGACTGAGTTGTCGAATCTTGGACTTCAACAATTCGTCCTTTTGCAATTTGACGAGTTTTTCTTTTCAGGCAATCCCTCACCGAATGACCTTTCTCTCCAAATAATATACATAACCCTTCTTTAAATCTTCTGTCTCGTTCGGCAGGAAGTAATCGTCCATCAGGTCCTAAAATTGTCGAAGATGGTTTCACTTGAGTCAAAGGCCTAAATGTTCTTGAAGTCGAAGTTGTCGGTTTTGAAGTCAAAGTTGTCGGTTTTGAAGTTGAAGTTGTCGGTTTTGCAGTTGAAGTTGTCGGTTTTGAAGTCGAAGGTGTTCGTGATGTCGAAGGATAAGTCGTAGGTGTCGTTGATTGTCTTCTTTCAAATCTTCGCAGAGTCAAACTTGATTCTGTTTCGCATTGTTGTTCATTCTCTCGCATCCAATAGTAAGAATTGAGTCGAAGGGCTGCTGTCCGCAGTTTGGCAAAACTTTCAGGCTGAACTTGAAGCTTCACTATTTCGTCCTTAATTTGATTTGGAAGTCCTTTATAAAATTGTCATCGTAAAGTGAATTTGTCATATCGAGTTTGAGCAGCAAGACTTGTAAATTGAATTGAATACTTCGCAACATGATGATGAGCTTTCATTCAAAGATTATCAAGTTTTTCTTCAGCTTCTCCTTCTGCATCAATTTCTCCAAACTGAGCATATAATTCATCTAGAAAATCGAGATAATCCACAAGGAAAGATGGTGGAGGAATTAGGGGATTTAATAGAAAAGGTTGCCACCACTCTTGAGCCGTTTTCTGGAAATATGAAGTTACCATCGTAATTTTTGATTGATCGGATTCAAACGATTTTGGTCGAGATCGAAAGACCATTTCGCATTGAGCGATAAAATTCTTCAACATCAAAGGTTCTTCTCCAGTAAACTCTTCAGGCTTATTCACTGTGATTTCGGGCTCCTTCAAAGACGTCTGGTCCTTCAATACTTTTCCGAGTGCATCTCCAAAATGTCAAAACATTGTTTCATCATCAGACGTAACAGGTTCAGGAGGTAGAGATTCGGGCAAAGGCGTTAAAGGAGATTTGGATTCTTGAATTGGCAAGATCGCCTCTTCTCGAATTTCTTCGGGTTCTCGGGTTGAAGACATTGCAGTTCTTCTAGTTTTGGTTAAAGGAGAAACTGGAATTCGCGATGGCCGAATAACTCTTGGCGAAGGAGTGGGAGCCACAGATTGAAGTGCTGTGGAACTTGATGCTTTGATAGTCTCGGATCGCGTCCTGGGCTTCATCAACAGTTGTGAGAGGTATGGCGAAATACACTCAGGAAATATAGTCAGATGAGCTCTTACTATATTCCCTTTATTATTTCTGTTTTCTCTCTATTTTATGATACATCTATAATATTTTATTTGGATTTATTGTATTTTATTTGATTTATTGTATTTTATTTTGATTTATTGTATTTTATTTTGATTCATTGTATTTTATTTTAATCAACCCGGAAAACCATGTAGACCTCCCCCAGGGATTTAACATTGTTCTCCAGGGAAATGGCTTCACAGGGGTGTGGGAAATACTTCCGCGAAATGTGGGGAAAATGTCCCAGTGAGGGCGTGGGAAATACTTCCACGAAAGGTGAAAATCGGTCCATGAAGGGCACGGGAAATTCTCCTGGAAAGATCGTGGGAAATGTGCCCTGGGGGCGCGGGAACTGCTTATGTATGTGAATGGCGCGGGAAATGGTCCAATACACGGCGTGGGAAATGCTGACATGAACGGTGCCGGAAATGAAATGAAGGGCACGGGAAATGCTTGTGCCGGAAATGACATGAAGGGCGCGGGAAATTCTACTTGGACAGTCATGGGAAATGTCTCCATTAGGCCATGTGAAACGGTGCGGCACCTGTGAGAAATACTCCCGCGGCGTGATGAAATACTCCCGCGCATTTTAAAAATGCTCCCATGTGTGTAACAATACTTCCGTGCATGTGACAAAATACTCCCGCGTGTGTAACAATACTCCCGCACATGTAAAAATACTCCCACGCGTCATAAAATACCTCCGCGCATGTGACAAAATACTCCCGTGCATGCAAAAATACCTCCGCGCATCACAAAATACTTCTGCACGTGACAGAATACTTCCGCGCTTGTCACAAAATAGTCCCGCGGCACCACAAATACTCCCACGAATGCCAAAAAGCCTCCAGATTGCTCCCGCACTGACTAATAAGAGACTTCGGGTGCTAGCGTGCCCTCAGCTTAGTCACACACTCACACCCTCATCGGGATTTTTCGACCCTCATGGGGAAGCTCGGGTGCTCTGTGCCCTCACGCATTGGGGCACCTTCGGCACCTAAAAACGCCCACCACCCACCATACAACTTTACTTTCTTTGATATTTTTATCCTATTCCAACTTCTTCCCTTTGAAAGTCCCACATACAATTGCCCATGTCCAAACACTGCCATTCTCAAATCTATTCCTACCACTTTCAAAGACTGTCCCTGTGACTTGTTAATTGTCATTGCAAATGCTAACTGCACTGGAAACTGAATACGATGCAGTTTAAATGGCAGTTGATCATCATTTGTAATTATTTTGATCTGTGAAAGAAATGCCATTTTTCCAGTACATGGTCCAGTTAGGATCTGCACTTGAAGCAAATGATTTTCCATTTTCACCAATCCCAATCGTGTCCCATTGAAAAGCCCCCTCTGTGGATCTATGTTCTGTAATACATAGCCTCAATGGCACTTCTGGCTTCACCTCAAGTCGACTTGGTGAGATTCCACCAAAATTCAGGCTGTTAAAATACTCTACAGGATACATCTCTGTCTCACTGTCTCCCTCTGCAGTATCAGCACTGTGGTATACACAACTCTCTCCATGGAATTTATTCAGAAGTTCTGAATTAATCTCATCAACCTCTGAATTCCTTGGACACAGAATTGCCTGGTCTAAGAAGTCTTCATCTTGCCAATCTCTTTGGTCTCTATCCACATTGATGTCTGGATATATCTCTGCAATTAGATTAGACATTTCTGGACTGCAGATCATATGAGGAGGGATATCCATTGTATGATCCAAAGGTAAATCCTTTCCATGGCCTATATCCAATAGCCACTGAGCAAACTGTTGAGTGGCGACCACGCAAAGGAAAGAACGTGCGGTGAAATCTAAACACCGAAGGCAGTAACTGATGTGTTGGTCATTGGTGGAGCTGCGCCTAATGTCACAATGTGAAAGAAGAGAAACGAGCGTGGCGATGGTATCGAGGCCGCGTACTGTGGTACACGCAAATTCGGGCTCGGAAGATCCAGCTATCAGCTTCTGAGTAACCGCTATTATTGTGTCAGCAGAACGCAAGAGTGCGTAATCTGGACGCGCTTCCATCAGAATGAGACTGGTAGGACAGTTTCATGGGCGGATGTAAGACGGTGCGATAAGGTAAAATATTGTGAACGTACCTTATGATGGACCCAATGGGTGAAGAAACGACATTCAGCTGGTTGATGTGATCGGTGAGAAGGGTGCTGTTGTCAAAGAAGGTGTGCAAGGAGTGAATACTCAAATGCAGGAAATATGGTATCTCCGAATCAGTATGATCTGTCAATGACGGCGTATGCATATTTATGTCATCCACCAAACCTTCAATACAGCTCCAGCAATATCTCGAAACCATGCCTCTTGGTGGATGCAACACACGAGAAGCCGTGTGGGATAATGATAACAAGCAGATATTCGCCGGTGATTTTGTCTGTTATGGTTTTAATGGGAAAGATGAAATGATGTGAGGTCACGACGCACGCTTGTAACCAGAATTCAATGTAACCTCTGATCGCCATGAGCTCCTCTACAGATAGCTGACGCACTTGGCAGATCATTTCCAAGATATACAAAAGGCAGAAAAGTAAGGGCTCATGAAATTCTATAGAACCGGCGATGTGTATGATAAATGTTGATGCAACCTCATCCAAGTTGGTGTGCAGTGATGACTTGACTAAAACGTTGTAAAGTGATGACGTAATCGCAGTTGACGCGTCTCTATTGGGCTACAAGGCTGTGACCCGTGGGGGGCAAGCCCCCACCTTTACTCGGTCGCTTCGCGACCTGGTACATCAATAATAATGTCTTCAAATACTTGATCACATAAATTTTGTATTACCTGTTGAAATAAAATATAGAAGCTCCGAATGAACTATAAGAGCAGTGTATAAATTCCGTTTGTGCGTATATCTTGTAGTAAGATTAGGCAAACGAATGAGTAGATACATGAACACTAGGCTACTTATATATGTCTGCTAAACAATAGAATATCAAATGGGGCAACAAAAAGGGATTGAACAATGGGAGTAAAGAAACAAAGAACAAAGAACAAAAGGAATATGTGTTACGAACTTATGTAACGCTCATATTCCAACATTACCTTCTATGACTATGTCATATTGAAGGCTTCTGTACATTCCAGCTTCCCATTTATGTATTCTCATTCAGAGACTTATTTTAAAGTGATTAAAGTTTAAATTATATACATTATATACATTTGTAAATTCACTGAACCTAAAAAACATATGTCAGTCTCCTTTTGGAATCTTGCTGAATACTTAGTCATGGATAATAACATCCTTAAATAATACATATTTGGCTTGGAATAGTATTTTCATTCTTCCTCAATTTGTTTCTCTTAGAGTGTCAGATGTTTTGTTCCACATTGGACTTCCAACTTCTCATATGGCTGTGATTGCCCTTCCCATATCATATTGGGGACTTCTGCAAATTCTACCTCCCCATTAATTCTCTTTCATACTCATACCCTACTTTCCTTCCATTCCACTCATTTGTCCATCATTGAATCTTTTAGTATAAATTATTGTCTTTATCTTACTAATCTCCAGTTCAAACATTGATTTAGAACCTTTCTGTTAAGAACCACATTGTTCAGGTCCCTATGTGTATTTTCAACCTACATATACTGTCCTCTGGCATTGTGATACCCAACAACACACCCACTTAATGATTTCCTTTTCCAGCCACTCTATCTCAGTTCTGTTCAGTTTCCTGATTTCCTTTATTCTGTTAATATTAAATCTCCATTTTCAGCTCTGTGCTTCCATTTACTTTAGTATAAAACCCCATCATGTACACTACTATCCTTCAGTTTGAATATTGACTCAGAATACCCATTTAGAATCCCCTTCTCATATTTAGAAGTGTATGCAATAATACCTTCATTTACCTTTTTAAGTATTGTTCATACTGCTTAATCCTTTTGCTAGTGTCTGGCCAGACTGAGACTTATGACCCTTTTTTATCTTAGCCTCTGGATCCTTATTTACAGCTAAGTGCCATAATCCATCCTGCATTTATACTCCCCTTCTACTCATCTGTCTGTCATTAAATATTTTAGTATAAATTATTGTCTTATATTCTACTAATCTCCAGTTGAAATATTCAGTTAGAACCTATCTGTTGGGAACTACATATGTCATTTAGGCTTCTATGTGTGTTTTCAACCTACAGTAGGCAACAAAACCCTTACAATGTTTTGTACTTTTTGAAAGACATGGCTATTCCTCCAGAAATAAATTCTGTAAATTGCTGAAAGTATTATGTAATATACTTCAACATCATATCTTCCAGAAATGCACAGCCACAAGGCACCATGTCCTTATTTGGTAAGTCCACATCACATACAAACCAATAGTTCATTGTAAGGGTTTTGTTGCACACTATTTTGAGACTATTATTACAAGAAATTAGTATTTAGTATGGCCCCCCTTTGCTCTAATCACTGCTGCAAGTCTTCTAGGCATACTCTCAATAAGCTTCTGACACTCCTCCTTTGGAATCTCTTCCCACACCTTCTGCACCCTCTCCCACAGTTCATGAATACTATTTGCAGGCTGTTCATACTGCCCCAGCTTCTTTTTGACATGATTCCACAGATGTTCAATAGGATTCATGTCAGGAGATTGTGCAGGCCACTTGAGGACTGTAACATCATGGTGAGTGAACCATTTCTGGGCCTTTTGTTGGTGTGTTTTCGGTCATTGTCTTGTTGAAACACAATGTTAGCCACTGTTTTGTTGTGATATTTAAGGGTTTGCTGGAGTTCATCATCCAGGATCTCCACATAAAGCTCAGCATCCATCCTCCCATCAATTTTGGTTGCAAACCCAACCCCATCCCAGCCCACACATTCCCACATCATCAGGTTTCCTCCTCCAAACCTGACTGTTCCCTTTACTAACCTATCATTTAACCCCTCACCCACATTTTTCCACACATATTTCCTTCCATCTGATCCCAGCCTATTAATCTTAGTGTCATCAGATCCAGTCCTCCAGGGTCCATTCCAAATGCCTTTCTGCAAACTCCAATCGAGATTTCCAATGATGAGGTTTGAGAAGTGGCCTTTTTCTCTTTACCACAGTCCTCATGCCTATAGTTTTGAGGTGGTGACACACTGTTTGTGAAGTCATAGGAGTGTTGATGATGTCTATAAGTTTCTTGGTTGCCTGTGTGGCATTATCAACCTTCCCCATGCAAATTATTCTTCTAGCATAGGCAACATTGGCTGTGGTAAGCTTTGTAGGATGGCCACCAGAGCATTTGGGGAGGTCAGGGCAATGCTCAGAGCAAATACGACTGATGGTGGCACTGCTGAGATGAGTTTGGTAACATATTTGAGCTCCAGAAATGCCAGAGTCAAGTAGAGTAAGAACATGTTGGATTTGGCTGGAGGAGAGCTTTTTCATTGTGAGTAGGGTGATTGTGGGATTCCAACTGGTTGCTTTTATCTTATATACATTGAGGAAGAGTGGTCACATGACTTTGTTGAACTTTATAAACAAAGTCATGTGACTAGGACCTATTTTGAACTTTAAAAATGTGTGCAACAAAACCCTTACACTGAGCTATTGGTTTGTGTGTGATGTGGACTTACCAAATAAGGATGTGGTGCCTTGTGGTTGTGCATTTCTGGAAGGTATGATGTTGAAGTATATTACATAATATTTTCGGCATTTTACAGAATTTATTTCTGGAGGAATAGCCATGTCTTTCAAAAAGTACAAAACATTGTAAGGGTTTTGTTGCCTACTGTATACTCTGGCATCTTGACATCGGTATTCCTGATGCAACATCTCTGATGACAGTGTACTGACAACTCACGCACTTAATGACTTGATTTTCTAGCCACATCCCATGTTCCTTCTGATGGCATTCCATTATTCCCTGCATCACTTCACCACATCATTTGCCACCTCAGAGTATTTATCTTTTTTCTCTTGTCTTGTATTCCTCTTCTTGACCCTCTGTTCCATTTTCCCAATTTCCTATGTCCTGTTAATACTTCTATTTACATTAGTATAAAATCCTATCTTGTATACTACTACCCTTCAGCTTAAATAGTGACTCAGAATACCCATTTAGAATCCCCCTCTCATTTATAGAAGCTTATGAAATAATACCTTTATTTATTTTCAAAGTATTGTTTATCCTGCTTAATTCTTTTGCTAGTGTCTAGCCACATTAAGACTTACTACCTTTGCAACCTTAGCCTCTGGACCTCCAGTTGATACATACATAGCTATGTACATAACTGCTATTATACATCCTGCCACATTCCTCATCTATTCCTTCTACATGGGTCTTTTTATATTGTCATTTCAAAACCCATTGAGTTTATTTAATCCCAGTCTTTGAACTTTGGAGTCGATGTGAGTGAGGCAGTGCATCACACGACTGAGCGCATTACATCATGAAGTGCATGAATGGTGCATCACATGCAGCACATTGTGTTTATGAGGTAATGTGCCCCGTCATGTGATGTGAGTGAGGTGGTGCATAAGTGTGTGTCTGGCACCCATGCACCCCCACACGTGCATGAATGGATGCAGCATGATGTGCACACATTTGTGATGTAATGCACCTGGTCACATGACGTGAATGAGGTGGCACATCATGCAACCGAGTGCATTACATCACGAATTTTCTTTGACATTTCTTTGACATTTCCTCAACTTTCCTTCAACTTTCCAACTTGACTTCCTGCATTTTATTCTGATTTATTGTATTTTATTTGGATTTATCATATTTTATTTGGATTTATTGTATTTTATTTTGATCTGTTTTATTTTATTTTGATTTATTGCTATTTCTTCTTGATTTATCATATTGTATTTCGATTTATTCTATTTTATTTTTATTTATTGTATTTTATTTTACTTATTCTCGGATTTTAGTATGATATTCTCGGAAATCTTTGTAGACTTCCCCCAGGAATAAGGGATCCGTGCCCAGGAGCTGGCCTCCATGAAGGGCACGGGAAATGCTTCCCTGAAGGCCGTGGGAACTGCTTCCATGAACTGCACAGGAATACTTCCATGAAGGGTGTGGGAAATAAGGGCATGGGAAATTCCTCCGGGAGAGTCATGGGAAACGTGTCCATTAGGGGCAGGTGAAATGGTTCTGCGTACTTAAGAAATACTCCACGGCATCACAAAAGCTCCCGTGATTTCAAAATTGCATCCACACTGGTACAGAAATGCCTCCATGCTGACACATAACTTGTTTTGCCTCTGTGCTTATGTCATGGCACTTAGCCATGCCATGATGGGCTCAGGCGCCTGGCAGTGACCCGAGCTACCAAAAAAGGAAAATGGCACCCACCACCCACCGTACAACTTTACTTTATATGACAAGCCTGGGAACCCTTGCTACGCTGCGGGGTGGTCACTTCACAACCAACCCCACAACTTTGCTGTGGGCTCCAGCTTGTTGGGGGGCTTCGCCCCTCAAACCCCCCTGCATCCACAACTCTTAAGTATTTCTGAGACTCATTGTCAGAGACCAAGGAAATTCCTTTCAAATAGAAAGTCTCGTAGCACAGGAAGATTTATTACAAACAGGAAGCAATAGGTACAAAGAGAAACTCCCACATCAACAACTTTTAACTTATCTGAGGCTCATTGCTGTTTGAAAAGTGGAAAGTCTTCAAAGAATGGAAGCCTTGTTAGAACAGATATTGTGTTAAAACAGAAATTGTGTAGAACAGAAATTGTGTTAGAACAGAAATTGTGTTACAATGGAAACCATTTAAACAAAGGAAACCATTTAAAGAACTGCAACAACATTCACAAAGGGAAACAACATTCACAAAGGGAAACAACATTCACAAAGGGAAACAACATTCACAAAGGGAAACAACACTCACAAAGGGAAACAACACTCACAAAGGGAAACAACACTCACAAAGGGAAACAACACTCACAAAGGAAAACAACATTCACAAAGGGAAACAACATTCACAAAGGGAAACAACATTCACAAAGGGAAACAATGGTCACAAAGAGAAACAACGGTCACAAAGGGAAACAACAGTCACAAAGGGAAACAACAGTCACAAAGGAAAACAACAGTCACAAAGGAAAACAATGGTCACAAATGGAAATGACAGCTACAAAAGGTACATGTGACAAAATACTCCCACATGTGTAACAATATTCCTGGGCATCATGAAATACCTCCACACAAGTGACAAAATACTCCTGCCCGTCATAAAATACTTCCACACCCATCACACAATACTCCCATGGCATCAAAAATACTCCAGTGAATGCCAAAAAGCCTCTGGATTTGCTCCTGCGCTGACTAATAACTCCCTTTGGGTGCTACTGTGCCCTCAACTTAGTCACACACTCACACACTGTTAGGATACACACACAGGCCGGGTTTCCGGAGAAACCCGTGGGATATCTGGTAGGACTTGGCTTCAGCTTATAGGCTGCGCCCTCGCTAGATCGTGTTGTCCAATTTCAAACGGACGGACGGGGATCCCGGGGAGTCCGGGTGGGGTTCGTGGGTCGTAGGTTGTAAGTTGGGTCGTGGGTCGTAAGTCGGAGGTCGTGGGTCGTGAGTCGAGCTGGTTGAGAGAGATAGATGTGCCGGAGCCCATGGGCTCCGACTAGTGTGAGCGATGTGAATCGAGTAAGGTTTTAGAGCGGAAAATATTATTAGATTACTGGGGGGAATCTAAGCTAATTTTCTGACTGGATTGTATGTACAACATCTGCCAGTTTATATAGACCATGGAGTGAATGACATACCAAATCCAGTAATGGCGAAACAAAACTAACAAAACATGAAACGGGAATAGTAAACACCAAATTGGTGTTAGGAACGGAACGGAACGGAGCGGAGTCCGAATCGTGACAAAGCATAACCCATAACGGGAAACGGAGCGGGAGCGGAGTCCTAAATTGTGACAGGTCATTTGACTAAAATGGGAACGGGGCTCGATTAGAGCAGTAACGGGATTCTAAGCGGGGACCGGTGACTGATGCGTGGGACGAAGACGGACATAGACAGAGACAGAGTCCGGGGGAAGTCTGGTGACTGATATGTGTCATAATGAGGTCGAACGTAACGAGTCTTGACATAACGGAGTCCGGGCGGGAAATCCTATAAACAGACGATTGGTGCTTGTAGTGCGTGGGGGCATACGGGTTAGTGCCCGGAGTCCGGCGGGATTGTCCGGTCGTAACACACACCCTCATTGGGAAAGTTCGGGCACTGCGTGCCCTCACACATTAGGGCACCTTTGGTGCCTAAAAATGCCCACCACCCACCAAGCAACTTTACTTTATTTGACAAGCCTGAGAACCATTGCTACGCTGTGGGGCAGTCACTTCATGACCTGCCCCACAACTTTGCTGCGGGCTCTGGCTTGTTGGGGGGCGAAGCCCCCCAAACCCCCCGTGTCCATGACTCTTAAGTATTTCTGAGCACTTCTAAGTATTTACATATCACAATCACTGTTAAAAAATTCAATCAAAACAATAAATACATTAAAACTTCAATCTAATGATACATCTTTGTACACTATACAAGCCTGGGAACCCTTGCTACGCTGCGGGGCAGTCGCTTCGCGACTGGCCCCACAACTTTGCTGCGGGCTCCGGCTTGTTGGGGGGCTTCAGCCCCCAAACCCCCCCGCGTCCATGACTCTTAAGTATTTCTGAGACTCATTGTTTGAACGGAAAGTGTTTGGAGAATGGAAAGTGTTTGGAGAACAGAAAGTGTTTAGAGAATGGAAAGTGTTCTCAGAGCGGAAAGTGTTCTAAGAGTGGAAAGTGTTCTAAGAACGGAAAGTGTTCAGAGAATGGAAAGTGTTCTCAGAGCGGAAAGTGTTCTAAGAACGGAAAGTGTTTAGAGAACGGAAAGTGTTCAGAGAATGGAAAGTGTTCAGAGAATGGAAAGTGTTCCGAGAACGGAAAGTGTTCCGAGAACAGAAAGTGTTCCGAGAACAGAAAGTGTTCCGAGAACGGAAAGTGTTCTGAGAGCGGAAAGTGTTCTAAGAACGGAAAGTGTTCTAAGAACGGAAAGTGTTCTAAGAACGGAAAGTGTTCTAAGAACGGAAAGTGTTCTAAGAACGGAAAGTGTTCTAAGAACGGAAAGTGTTCTAAGAACGGAAACATCAGTCACAATTGGAAGCCACAGCCCCAAAAGGAAACAATGGTTACAAAGGAAACAACAGTTACAAAGGAAACAACGGTTACAAAGGAAACAACGGTTACAAAGGAAACAACGGTTACAAAGGAAACAACGGTTACAAAGGAAACAACGGTTACAAAGGAAACAACGGTTACAAAGGAAACAACGGTTACAAAGGAAACAACGGTTACAAAGGAAACAACGGTTACAAAGGAAACAACGGTTACAAAGGAAACAACGGTTACAAAGGAAACAACGGTTACAAAGGAAACAACGGTTACAAAGGAAACAACGGTTACAAAGGAAACAACGGTTACAAAGGAAACAACGGTTACAAAGGAAACAACGGTTACAAAGGAAACAACGGTTACAAAGGAAACAACGGTTACAAAGGAAACAACGGTTACAAAGGAAACAACGGTTACAAAGGAAACAACGGTTACAAAGGAAACAACGGTTAAAAAGGAAACAACAGTTACACAGGAAACAACAGTTACAAAAGGAGACAAAGGTTACAAAGGAAACAACAGTTACACAGGAAACAATGGTTACAAAAGGAGACAAAGGTTACAAAGGAAACAATAGTTACAAAGGAGACAATGGTTACAAAAGGAAACAATGGTTACAAATGGAAAGAGTGGTTCAATTGACTCTCAACTGCAAGTAATTACTGTGGTCACTCAATTTATTTATTTTGATTTATCATATTTTATTTCAATTTATTGAATTTTATTTTATTTTATTTTTTTCATTTGGATTTATTTTATTTTTACTTTTATATTCATTTATTATATTTTATTTGAATTATTCTGATTTTATTGAGGCCGATCAGAGGGAGATGGAGGAAGAAGGAAACAGTACACACAGCAGCTGGACAAAGAGAGAAGGAAATAGTACACACACTCACTGAAGAAAGGGTACACACACCACCTGGAGGAAAGAGAGGGCTGGTCAGAGGAAGATGGTGGAAGCAGGAAATGGTAGACATACTGTTGGAAAGAGAGAGTAGGCCAATCAGAAGAACACGCACTGGCTGGAGGAAAGAGAATGGAGGCCAATCAGGGCCGGATGAAGAGAGAAGGAAAGGGTACACAAACTACCTGGAGGGAAGAGAGAGGGCCGATCAGAGCATGATGGAGAGAGAAGGAAATAGTACACGCACTTGCTGGAGGAAAGAGAGAGGGGGCCAATCAGAGCAGGACGGAGGGAGGAGGAAAGGGGACACGCACCTCCTGGAGAAAAGAGAGAGGAGGACGAAGGGAGAAGGAAAGGGTACACGCAGTGGCTGGAGGAAAGAGAGAGGAGACCAATCAGAGGACAAAGAGAGAAGGAAAGGGTACACACACCTCCTGGAGGAAAGAGAGAAGAGGCCGATCAGAGGAGGAAAGAGAGGGGCCGATCAGAAGAGGACAGAGAGAGAGGGAAATGGAACGCGCACCGGCTGGAGGAAAGAGAGAGGAGGCAAATCAGCGCAGGACAGAGGAAGAAGGAAATGGTAGACGCACCGGCTGGAGGAAAGAGAGAGGGCCTCGATGAGAGGACGGAGAGAGAAGGAAACGGTACACGCACCTGGAGGAAAGAGAGGAGGATGATCAGAGGACAAAGAAAGAGGAAATGGTACACGCACCGGGTGGACAAAAGAGAGAAGAGGTCAATCAGAGGAGGACAGAGAGAGAAGGAAATGGTACACACACTCGCTGGAGGAAAGAGAGAGGAGGCGGATTAGCACAGGACGGAGGGAGAAGGAAAGAGTACATGCATCACCTGGAGGAAAGAGAGAGGGTGTGCTGTGAATGGGAGTGGGTGCGCAGTGGTGGATAGGTGCGGGTGGATGGGTGCGCAGTGGATGGGTGCAGGTGCGCGGTGGATGGGTGCAGGTGCGCGATAGATGGGTGCGCAGTGTGGGTGCAAGTGCGCGGTGGATGGGTGCAGGTGTGCAGTGGATGGGTGCAGGTGTGCAGTGGATGGGTGCAGGTGCGCGGTGGATGGGTGCAGGTGCGTGGTGGATGGGTGCAGGTGCGCGATAGATGGGTGCACGGTGGATGGGTGCAGGTGCGTGATAGATGGGTGCGCAGTGGATGCAGTGGATGGGTGCAGGTGCGCGGTGGATGGGTGCAGGTGCGCGATGGATGGGTGCGCCGTGGATGGGTGCACAGTGGATGGGTGCACGGTGGATGGGTGTGGGTGGATGGGAGCCGGTGCACGGTGGATGGGAGCCGGTGCACGGTGGATGGGAGCCGGTGCACGGTGGATGGGTGCACGGTGGATAGGTGCGTGGTGGATAGATGTGCGGTAGATGGGTGCACCGTGGATGGGTGCGCCGTGGACTGTGCCTGTTTGGCCCGGAGTGTGCACGCGTTGGCAAACGACACAGCATATTTGTGCCGAAATGCCTCTGTGCTGACACATTGTGCTTATGTCATGGCACCTAGCGGTGCCCTTGCTACCAAAAAAGGAAAACAGGACCCACCACCCACTGTACAACTTTACTTTATACTTTATATACTTTATATATATGATTTGCTGTTCTCTTTGTCTCTTTTAATAATATTTTTATCCTATTCCAACTTCTTCCCCTTGAAAGTCCCACATACAATTGCCCATGTCCAAACACTGCCATTCTCAAATCTATTCCTACCACTTTCAAAGACTGTCCCTGTGACTTGTTAATCGTCATTACAAATGCCAACCACACTGGAAACTGAATATGATGCAGTTTAAATGGCAGTTGATCATCATTTGTAATTATTTTGATCCATGAAAGAACTGCCAGTTTCCCAGTACATGGTCCAGTTAGAATCTGCACTTGAAGCAAATGATTTTCCATTTTCACCAAGTGCAATCGTGTCCCATTGAAAAGCCCCCTCTGTGGATCTATGTTCTGTAACAGCATCTAAGGTACTCCTGGCTTCACCTCAAGTTGACTTGGTGAGATTCCACCAAAATTCAGGCTGTTAAAATACTCTACAGGATACATCTCTGTCTCACTGTCTCCCTCTGCAGTATCAGCACTGTGGTACACATGACTCTCTCCAGGGAATTTATTCAGAAGTTCTGAATTAATCTCATCTACTTCTGAATTCCTTGGACACAGAATTGCCTGGTCTAAGAAGTCTTCATCTTGCCAATCTCTTTGGTCTCTATCCACATGGATGTCTGGATATATCTCAGCAATTATATCAGACATTTCTGGACCACAGATTATATGAGGAGGGATATCCATTGTATGATCCAAAGGTAAATCCTTTCCTTGGCCTATATCCAATAGCCACTGAGCAAATTGTTGACTGTCTGGATCATCCTGGTCCACCTGCATATTCTTTTTCAAGAACAGTACCTTGATATGCTTCCACAGTTCTGATTTCTGGATACATTGTCCAATGATCTGTTCTTTTGAACCCTTAGGTACAACAGGCAAAGTCTGAATCCCTCCAAAAGGAAGATCCTCCAAAGGGAAGATCCTCCTTATCTAATAAATCTCTCAGGGTTCTGTCAACTGCCTCACATGTAAAACATGACTGCATTGGAACTTCATCCCAGATAATCAGTCGGACCTTCTTCATGAGCTCTGCTTTTTCTGAACCTTTTTGATATGACATAGAGCATCTTCTCACAGGGAACAGGGATTGAAAATGTGCTGTGAGAAGTCCGACCACCCTTGAGAATCATTGATGCAGTTCCAGAAGGTGCCACACAAAGCACAATGTAGCCCTTGGCATGACATGCATGTGCCAGAGTATTCCATACAAAGGACTTGCCAGTGCCACCTGGGCCATTCACAAAAAACAATTTACCCTCCTGCTGCTCATCCACTGCCTTCATGATAGTCTCAAAGGCAGCTTGTTGTTCAGAATTGTACTTTTCAACATTGGTTGGGCACTGGCATGCTCATGTTCCATATTATAATTCTTTTGCTCCTTAATGAGATGGTTGCCAACAATCCCATCCCAATCATCAGTGCAGTTTGGCATGGTTGGATAGTGTGAGAGGGACTTTCCAGAATAGCATAGGATCCTATCAATTTCATAGAGACCAAAGTCATAAACTTGGTTTGGTGATGGATCATCAATGCCATGTGTTTGCTGAAGTATGAACTCCAAATCATCACAAAGAAATACTTTGAAGTCTTTCCACAGTTCCTGGGGTTGTGCAGGGAAGGACATGGTCAAAATGATAGCAAGCAATTTGCAAAATTGAAACCCAGACTCTATGCGACTGGCTTCTGTGAGGCACATGTGCCACTGATGGTCATCTTCAAGCAAACCATGTGCTACACAGGCTTGTTGAAATGTAGGATAGGTCTCACCCTGAAAGGTCCTGAGCTGTTCAAATGAGGTGGCACCTTTGACAACAGTGAGCAATGTATGGAGGTGGAATCTTTCCCCACTGGCAATGTTAACAAAATGAATGTGCCCTATGGAAAACCCACTTTGATGTGGCTTCCATGATTTCTTCTTAGGTACAAATGTGAAATACTCAGGAAAATCCATATAAAATGTATCCTGGGCATGCTGTCCATTATAACCAATGAGACCTTTGGCATTAACTTCAAAATAAGCCATAAGAGTTGTCCCTGAATGCTCTGCCCTTTGTAAAGCCTCAGCAGGACCTTGATCACCATCAAAAAGTACAGTGTTTTCTCCAGGAAGATGGACCCCAAGTGCCATTACTGCAGGAACCTGGGTATGGAGTTCATTACGCATTAATCACCAGACAGACTCATGTGCACTGACATAATGTGCATCAAGGTACTGTTGAATCTCATATGGTGTTGTTCCAAATTCCATAGTTGGACGATCATGGCCCTTGTAACAGTATTTATGCATGTACTTCATTGACCTATTGGTAAAGGTCAACTCTACATTGATGTGGCATTCAAAGGTGAGAATCAAAATAGGGGAGTAAGGGACAACATGTCTGTTGTCATATGTAAACTTGGGAGTTTCATAAACCCTTCCATTGTTGGGGTGAGCATATGTTGGATAGCCTTCCTCATTGACAATGGTGGCTTCACACCAATCCTTTGGATAGTATTTACTGCACTTCTTATCAACCATACAGGCAGCATTTGGATGTTCAGCTCCACAGGGGCCATGGGTCATGAGTTGCCCTACTAAATTAAATAGTCTGGGATGTGTTTCAGGATCTGGAAAACAGGCAGAAACAAATGAGTAAACATCTTCTGATGTCCTTGGCTTATTCTGGTCATCAAACCATATAAGGCAGTGCATGTGTGGAAGACCCCACTTTTGGAATTCAATGACATGGATATGGGCTACTGTTCTCCCAAAGATCTGGTCCTCTCTAATCATCTTGAGCAACTTAGCCTTCTTGGCAGCAAAGACACGGGAAACCAAATCAGGATGATCAGCAGGAGTCTGTCCAGGAAGCAATTCATCAGTAACCTCCTTCCACTTGGGATTGCCTGTCATGGTGATGAAGCAGCTGGCATTGCCATACTTGCGTGCAATTGCAAATGAATTTTGTAGACTCTGTCTCATATCCCTTGAACTGCCAGTAAATGTAGAAGGCAGTATGACCCTCTGCCCAATACTATTGGCATCTGTACTGACATCCTAATTTGTAAATGCATCAACCACCTGGTTGTAGAGTTCTGCACGTAACCTTGGTTGATTATCCCTGAGAAATCTCAATTTGTGCTGCTCTGTTACTGCCCAGGCATTGACAATATACTGTTGGAATAGCTTTTGTGCATAAAAAAAGGTCATGGCTTTATATGTCTGGGAAATAGGCGATAGGCATAATATTCACATTAGGTCACTTTCTAACTTTTTTCTTCATCTTCACCTTCATCCTGCTGTCCAGGCTGGGGCTGCCAATTTTGATTTGCATAGGGAATATCCCATGACCAACCACGCTCACCCCTGGGGAAGAGCATGACATAATGAAGGGGTGTATAAATGGCCTGTGCTTCATAGACATGATGGAACTGGCCCCCCCTCCTCTGAACAATAATATCCCTTGGATCACCATGACCTGTGTCACCCTCTCCAGGAAGAATAACTGCAAGTTCATCACCAGTTGGAAGGTTGTACCGTCTGGGATCATTAAAAGCCTTGTAGCTCGGCCTGACATGCAACCTTGGAGTCTCTGCCTGTGTCCTCAATCGCTCATGTGCCTGGCGATAGAGTTCTATAAAGGGATTATATTGCTCCATCATATCCTGCAAGTCAGAAAAGGTTTGGTTGTTTAGGCTTCTATTTGCCCTGTGATTCTGCCTCTGCTGCAATGCCTGCATCAGTCCGTGCCAATGCAGGATCATGGATGTAAAGCTGAGCATAACTATGTGATACACCCTCTCCATAAGGAATCAAGGAACCATGCTGGTGATACAATTCCCCATGGATTTTGAAGACATATGGGCCACCACCACCCTGCAAGACAGACTCATCCACATTGATACCCAGTGATATAAATGCAAAAGCATTATTATAGGCAGGCACAAATATTCTTGAGAAATTCCCTGCTATTATCTGTATTACCCTCAAGAAGAGACCTTAAAGTGTGAGGGACTGGCTCAAGTATTGGAAGGGCCACCTTTCCTCACTTGCAACACTTGCCAAATTTTGGATATGTCTTAGAGCTATTTGCCACATGCTCATCCATCCAGTGCAAAGCTCCACAGTCTGGACACTGTATGTTCATAGGTCCCAAGTCATGTCTTGAGAATTTCTCCTCCACAACTGGTTGCCATCCAATGGGTAATTGTGGAATGGGAGGTGGAGGTGGAGGCATGGGTGCAGGCTGTAAAATGGCTGGAGGTGGGGGAATAGCTGGAGGTGGAGGAATAGCTGGAGGTGGAGGAATAGCTGGAGGTGGAGGAATAGGTGGAGGTGGAGGAATAGCTGGAGGTGGAGGAATAGGTGGAGGTGGAGGAATAGGTGGAGGTGGAGGAATAGGTGGAGGTGGAGGAATAGGTGGAGGTGGAGGAATAGGTGGAGGTGGAGGAATAGCTGGAGGTGGAGGAATAGCTGGAGGTGGAGGAATAGCTGGAGGTGGAGGAATAGCTGGAGGTGGGGCTAACTGTAGCTGTAGCTGTTGTGGAACTGGATTTCCAGGTGGACGGTGAAGCTGTGGTGGTGCCCACTGTACAATAGGTGGTTGTTGTTGTTGTGGAACTGGATTTCCAGGTGGATGGTGAAGCTGTGGTGGTGCCCACTGTACAATAGGTGGTTGTTGTTGTTGTGGGACTGGATTTCCAGGTGGATGGTGAAGCTGTGGTGGTGCCCACTGTATAATAGGTGGTTGTTGTTGTTGTGGAACTGGATTTCCACCTGGATGGTTATGCTGTAGTGGTGCTAACTGCAAAATGGGTATCTGTACCTGAGGTTGTGGAATAGCATTAATAGGTACATGACCATAGTGCAGTTGTGGGGCTGGATGTCCAGGTGGATGGTAAAGCTGTGGTGGTGCCCACTGCAAAATAGGTTGTTGTTGTTGTTGCTGTGGATGGTGATGCTGTAGTGGTGCCAACTGCAAAATATGTAGCTGTGCCTGGACTGGTGGCTGCAGTTGAGCAGGTTGGTGTAATGGTGGTAAAGCATCATACTGAGCATACAGAGCAGCTACTGCAGCAGAGCCAACTACAGGCTGGACAGCTTCAAGTGCTAATTGAACATTAACTGCCTGTCGTTGAACAGGTACATTTGCTGGCTGATGACTATGCTGGGTATGTGGTGCTAATTGCAAAATTGGTTGCTGCAGTTGAGCAGCTACAGCTACATTGCCTCATGTATGACCTGGTGCCTGTGGCTGAATAGGTGCATTTGCTGGGTGATAACCCTGCTGTATATGTGGTGCTACCTGCAAAATTGGTCACTGCATTTGAGTAGCTGCATTTCCTTGTCCACACCTCTGCCTCTGCCAAACAGGTAGTAATGGTGGCAAATCTCTATACTGATTAAGCAAGTCAATCATTGCATCAGAGCCAACTGGAGCAGAGCCATTTTCAGCAGAGCCACTTGCAGCAGAACCACTTGTAGCAGAACCACTTGTAGCAGAACCACTTGTAGCAGAACCACTTGCAGCAGAGCCACTTGCAGCAGAGCCACTTGCAGCAGAGCCACTTGCAGCAGGGCCACTTGCAGCAGAGCCACTTGCAGCAGAGCCACTTGCAGTAGAGCCACCTGGCTGAGCAACCAAAAATGGATTATCAGGTTGACCTCTACCAACAGGAAGATCTCCAAATGGTCAAGGAGGGAGTGGTATATTAGAATTTACAGCTAAACGCCGATGATGATCAGATGGAGATGTCATTTGTAATTGTGCCCTATGCTGGCTTCGCTCCTCCTCCCTATTACACTCAGGTGTTCAATCCATAATAATACAGCAATCTCAGCAGCAGCAACAGAGACAGAAACCCTGGCAAGAAAGAGAGAACAGAGGAGGGATAGAAAATTGGAGTGAATTAGGCTAAAATAGGTCAAAAATGTGAAAATTAAATTATGAATAAATCTTTACAGCATCAGAGAAGGTATCAATACTAACCTGGAGTTGTTTTGTAGCTCACAGGGTCACAGGGGGGATAGAAATAGCAGTAAAGCCAAAGGCCACAGAATAGGAGGTCAATTTTAACTGTATGGATTATATCTAAGTAAAAAATGGTAAAGCTAATTACAGGGAAAGGACTGACTTTCAATACTCCACTTATACTTATCGGGAGCAGTCACAAAAGCAGTAGAGAGTGCAGGGAAAAGGAATTTAGACAAAGGGGTCTAAAATAGCCCAAAAACATGAAAAATAATGCATACATAATTTTTAACAGCATGAGAGAAGGTACTAATACTAACCTGGAGGTACATTATCTGTTCCAGCAAGAATAGAAACAGCAATCAAGGCAATGCAGCACAGAATAGAGGAATTTCACTGTGTTACAACCAGAAAATCCTGCCAGACTCTGGGCACTAACTCGTACACACCTGCACCCTAGACACATCAATTGTCAGGTTATAGGAATTCCCACCCAGACTCCGTACATCAGACTTGTTTACGTTCAACCTCATTACATCACATATCAGTCACCAGACTTCCCCTGGACTCCATCTCTGTCTATGTCCGTCTTGATCCCACACATCAGTCACCGGACCCCACTCAGAATCCCATCATCGCTCTAACTGAGCCCCATTCCCATTTTAGTCAAATGACCTGTCACGATTTGGACTCCGCTCCCACTCCGTTTCCCATTATGTGTTATGATTTGTCACAATTTGGACTCCACTCTGTTCTGTCCCATTCCTCAAACTAAATTTGGTGTTTACTATTCTCGTTTTATGTTTTGTTAGTTTCATTTCATCATTGCTGGATTTGGTATGTCATTCACTCCATGGTCTATTTAAACTGGCAGATGTTGTACATACAATCCAGTCAGAAAATCACCTTAGATTCCCCCCAGTAATTTAATACATTTTCTGCTCTAAACCCTTACTTGAATCACACTGCTCATGCTAGTCGGAGCCCACGGGCTCCAGCACATCTATCTCTCTTACCTATCTCGACTCACGACCCCTCAACCCACAACCTCCGACCTACGACCCCTCAACCCACGAACCCCACCTGGACTCCCTGGGATTCCCATCCACCTGTTTGAAATTGGACAACACGATCTCGCGAGGGCGCAGCCTATAAGCTGAAGCCAAGTCCTACTGGATATCCTGCGGGTTTCTACGGAGACCTGCCTTGTACGTGTATCCTAACAGTATTTTCTGACTAAGACTCACAGATTGTTTTCAATATGCCACCAAGGAGAAAAGCACATGCACAGGCATCATTACCTGCACCGTCGACTCCTCATTCCCTGTTAACTTTATATACCAGCCAGACACTTGCAAACCAGTCAGAACCCATGGAAGAAGCCTGTATCGAAGAAGTGCCGGAAAACCAGGACAAATCCAAGCATGAGGACAAATCCGTGGCCCTGACAAGGGCAAAGGTGTCAAAAATCCTCTGCCTAATCAATGACCGCACATAGAGGATCCTACTTCTGAATTTTTAGGAGGAACTATAGATAAATTTATGATGCACTGCTTGAAGAATGAAAGAAAAAGGAACAAGAACCTCCACAGTTGAAAGTCAATGCTCCGGAACCCTTCACAGGTTCCAACCCAAACAAACTCTCTACTTTCCTGATGCAATGTCACTTCAATTTCCACGATCAATCCACTGCATTCTCCACAGACTCCTGAAAAGTCAACTATGCACTTTCATACTTGTCGGGATCCACATTGAAATGGTTTGAACCAGCTTTTAGCAGACTTTCCGAGGAAGAGCTGCTTTGGCTCAAAGATTGGGATGCTTTTGTTGTGGAGCTTGAAACCAACTTTGGCCTGTATGATCCGACAGGAAAAGCCAAGAACAGCCTCACAAATCTTTGTATGAAGGACATGCAGTGCATCACGGACTATATCGTCCAATTCAATACCCTTGCAGCTTGTTGTCAGTGGGGTGATCCCGCTCTCCGCCACCAATTCTATGCCAGTCTGCCGTCCCGCCTTAAAGACGAAGTCTCAAAAGGAGAAGATGGCAAGCCCAAAACCCTGTCCTGTATGCACCTCAAAGCTCAAAATGCGGACGCACATTATTGGGAACATCGTGTGGAAGTTGCCTGCAAGACCTCCACAGACAAAGTGGAGAAGTCCACGGCCAATAAAAACAACAACAACAATTCATCAATCAACAACCAAAACTCCATGCAATCTGACAAGAAGAACAATAAAAAGTCTTCAAACAACAACAACAACAAGGACAATAACAAGGGTCAACAGTCCAGCAAGCAAGCTGGAAAACCCAACCTCTCAGGCAAACTCGGACCCGATGGCAAATTGACCCCGCAGGAAAGACAACGTTGTATGGACAATAACCTCTGTCTCTTGTGTGGAAAACCTGGTCATGGAGTTCTGGAATGTCCGCTGGCAAAAGCAAACTCTTCTAAGGGACGGACAGCCAAAGCCTCCATGGAAACCCCATCGAAGGACAAACTGGCTTCCGACTCAAAAAAAGAGCAAGCAACCCCGTGGACTCTGCACAGGTTGGGGGTTGCGTTGCCTCTCCACGCATTCAAGAGTTTACTCGTCTCAACGCATCTGCTCTTTCACATTCTGATTCTTTTTTCGTTAAACTTATGTCTAATATGATTCTGAAATTCATTTTTTCAGCTCTTATACATAGATTCTGGCTCGACTCATTGTTTTTTAGAGACAAAATTCATGCAAAAAATTTGTTGTCAACTTATCCGATTACTCCCATTGGCCTCCACCTCTTCGATGGCACAAGTAATTCAGTTGTTACCCAAGCTTGTGATTTATCCATCTGTTTCCCTTGTGGAACATCTCAATTGGTCACTTTCTATGTGATCCAGTTAGACTCAAGTTGCTCGGTGGTCCTAGGACATAACTGGCTTACCCGCTACAATTTGTTGATTGACTGGATAGCTAACAGTATAACATTCCAGACCCCCACAGCAGCTGAGGAAACTGTGCCTGACATGGCCTCCACGGCACCCATGGCCTTCCCGGCACCTGCAGTCTCGAGGACTCCTGTGATCCCTGTGGCACCCATGGCTTCCTCAGAACCCACGGCACCTCCATCTATTTCTCTGATTAATGCTGCAGCTTTTATTAGGGCTACAAAAATGGACGGGTTCCAGGTGTTCACTATCAACTTAAAAATTGATGAAGCAACTGGATGTTTTTCACTCCTGGTATCCACATCTGAGCAAGCCGCTGACCTAGATGGCATCCCGGAGAAATATCATGACTTCGCGGATGTTTTTAGCAAGCAGAAAGCTGACCGGCTTCCACCCCACAGAGACTACAACTTAAAAATCAATCTCGAAGATGGTGCCCAGCCACCCCTAGGACATATTTACCCATTCTCGTCCACGGAACTTTCCACAATCTGCAATTTCCTGGATGAACATTTGTCCATAGGTTTTATCAGACCCTCAAAATCTCCTTTTGGAGCACCTGTTCTGTTTGTCAGAAAAAAGGATCCCTTAGACTATGTGTTGACTTTAGAGGCCTCAATGCTGTCACAAAAAAGGATAAGTATCCACTTCCACTTATATCTGATCTGCTCAATGCTCCATGGAATGCCCGGATTTACACCAAAATAGATCTCAAACACACCTATCATTTGGTGCAGATCACCATGGGCGACAAATGGAAAACCACTTTTAGAACCCGTTATGGGGCCTTTGAGTGGTTGGTGATGCCCTTTGGACTCACCAATGCTCCTTCTGTTTTTCAGCATTTTATCAACGACATTTTATCCGACATGCTCAATGTATGCATCATTATTTACTTGGACGCCATTCTTATCTACTCTGAGGACCCTGTGGAACATGACAAACAAGTCCATGAAGTTCTCCGGAGACTCAGACAACATGGTTTATTCGTGAATGGTAAAAAATGTACTTTTGACACGGACTCTGTGGAATACCTAGGTTTCATCATGGGACCCGATGGACTCCGCATGGACAAATAAAGTGCAAGTCATCAAAGATTGGCCAGAACCCCGAAAAGTTAAAGATATACAATCCTTCCTTGGCTTTGCCAATTTTTACAGACAGTTTATCTGGGGATATTCCAACATCACGGTACCCCTTACCCGTCTTACACGTAAGGATACTCCATGGAATTTTAATGATAAGTGTCAAAAAGCTTTCAATCTTTTAAAAAATTCTTTTTCTTCAGCTCCTATTCTGTTGCATGGGAAACCGGACCTCTTGCTCATTGTCAAAACAGACGCCTTGGATTATGCACTTGGAGCCATTCTGTCTATCCATGACTCTGATGGAGAAGTCCCCCCCATGGCTTTTCTGTCCTGGACTTTCACCGGAGCAGAGCTCAATTACAATATTCATGATAAGGAACTCCTGGCAATTTTTTCTGCTTTCAAAGCATGGCAACTGTAAGCCTGGCCACCCTACCACATATGCCACCACTCCCTTTGTTCGACTACTCAAGCATTCCTTGTGCCACCACTTAATTAACCTTGACCATTGTTCTCCCATTGACCATTGTTCTCCCATTGACCATTGTTCTCCCATTGACCATTGTTCTCCCATTGACCATTGTTTTCCCATTGACCATTGTTCTCCTTTTCCTGCCACATCTTCCTTGTCTTCAGACACCTTTTGTTACTGCAATCTTATTGTTCCAAGCAGATATATAAGTATACATTCCACAGTGATAAGAGGGAATCTTTTCGACCATACAATCCTTTCCCACCCTTCCCTAGGGAGCCTCACATTCATCTTGTATCATACTGCTACTAAAATAAAGAAAACTTAGTCCTGTCCGTGTTGACCGAGTGAGGCTGATAACGACAGCCTTTCAGCGACACTATTTGGAAGGCTCAGGAACTCCAATCACTGGAGACACTCCAAGATTTTTGGAGTTGGAAAACCTTCCAAAAAATCCTACTATTTGACCAAATTTTCTAAGTATTCTTTGAACTGATAAATTGTTTGAAAATATTAAGTTTTAATAGGATTTTCCAAAGTGGAAAATCATATCTGAAAACTTTAAATATTTGTATCAGGAAATCTAAGGAAACATCATTAGTCAGAGTTTTTTGATACAAATTATTAAGATTTTCACACATGATTTTCCATTTTGGAAAATCATCCTAAAACTTAAAATTTTCAAACAATTTATCAGTTCAAAGAATTCTTAGAAAATTTGGCCAAATATTAAGATTTTCAGATGGTTTTCAAACTCCAAAAACCTTGGGGTGCCTCTAGTGAATTGACATTGTAACAGATCACAAAAACCTGGAATACTTTTCTACCACAAAACTTCTGACCCACCGGCAGGCCCACTGGTCTGAATATATATCTGCCTTCAATAGGATTATCTGCCTTCAATAGGATTATCTGTTTTCGATCTGGCCATCTCGGCAGCAAACCTGACACTTTAACTAGATGATGGGATGTCTATCCTAAAGAGGGGAGCAATGACTATGCCACGGTAACCCCACACAACCTGAAACCTATTTTCACGAATCAGCAACTTACTGCATCGGTCCACGCAACTTTCCTCATCAATCCAATTGTCCATGGAATTATCATTATTGTTACGACCGGACAAATCCCACCAGACTCCGGGCACTAACCCGTACGCCCCCACGTGCTACAAGCACCAATTGTCTGTTTATAGGATTTCCCACCCAGACTCCATACATCAAGACTCGTTACGTTCGACCTCATTACGACACATATCAGTTACCGGACTTCCCCCAGACTCTGTCTCTGTCTATGTCCATCTTCGTCCCACACACGAGTCACTGGTCCCTGCTTAGAATCCCGTCACCACTCTAATCGAGCTCCATTCCCATTTTAGTCAAATGACCTGTCATGATTTAGGACTCTGCTCCCACTCTGTTTTTATGGGTTATGCTTTGTCATGATTCGGACTCCGCTCCATTCCATCCCATTCCTAACACCAAACCTGGTGTTTACTATTCCCATTTTATGTTTTGTTAGTTTCGTTTCATCATTACTGGATTTGGTATGTTATTCACTCCATGGTCTATATAAACTGGCAGATGTTGTACATACAATCCAGTCAGAAAATTAGCTTAGATTCCCCCCAGTAATCTAATATATTTTACACTCTAAAACCCTACTCTTATCAGACCACTCACACTAGTTGGAGCCCACGGGCTCCAGCACATCTATCTCTCTCGACTATCTCGACTCACAACTCATGACCTCCGCCCTATGACCTACGACCCACGAACCCCACCCGGACTCCCCGGGATCCCCGTCTGCCTGTTCAAAATTGGACAACACAATCTAGTGAGGGTGCAGCCTATAAGCTGAAGCCAAGTCCTACTGGATATCCCCTGGGTTTCTCCGGAGACCCACCCTGTGTGTGTATCCTAACAATTATGGATATTGAGAAGTTACATCAAGATATTCTATCAGCAATTCTGCTAGACCCGATAACTAAAGCTCACCTTGACAATCCCGTGGACCCCGATCAACCCCAGTGGTCTCTTGATCAGCATGGTTTCATTAGACTTGACAATAGGATCTATGTACCAGACTCTGATGGCCTCTGCCTCAGGATCCTTCAATAAAAACATGATCATCCACTTTCAGGACATTTTGGGTACAACAAAACTCTATCATTAATAAGAAGAGAATACACTTGGCCTGGACTCTATGGATTTGTTAAGCACTAATGTAAATCTTGCACTACTTGTCCCCACTTGAAATCTCAGCAACACAAGCCATACAGCCTTTTGAAACAACTCCTGGTACTGGAGAACCTGTGGAATTCTATCTCTATGGATTTCATTGAACACCTACCGGACTCTGAAGGCTTTTCTGCCATTCTAGTCGTTGTTGACAGATTCTCAAAACAAGGTATATTCATCCCTACACATGATACCATTACATCTGTGCAGTTAGCAGAACTTTTTATTATCCACATATTTTCCAAGCATGGAGTTCCATCCCATGTAACTTCTGATAGAGGATCAGAGTTCGTATCTCACTTTAGATCCCTCAGGAAATCCTTGGACATGAAACTACATTTCACATCCGGACATCATCTGGAAGGCAACAGACAAACCGAATGCATCAATCAGACATTGGAACAATATCTCTGCATATATTGCAACTATCAACAGGACAATTGGAAATCCTTGTTACCACTTGCAGAGTTTGCTTACAACAATGCACCCTCGGCCACTACTGGTGTTTCCCCATTCTTTGCAAATAAAGGATATAATCCAAATATTACAGTACATCCAGAATGAAATCTTGCCTCTGCTTGTGCTCAAGAGTTCACCACGGACCTCCACAAACTCCACGATGAACTCTGGACTGCAATAAAGTCCCCCCAAGAGCAATACCAACTTTCAGCAGACAGACACTGGATCCCACCACCCAATTTCAAGATTGGCAACTGTGTTTTTGTTAAAGCTCAATGCTTTAGGACTACCCGTCCATCAAAAAAGCTTGCTGAAAAATATTTAGGTCCTTTTGAAATTATCGCACAAGTAGGTTCAGTCTCTTGGACTCTATTGCTTCTGGATAGCATGCGCGCAGTACACCCAGTATTTCATGTTTCTATGTTAGAACCTTGTACTGCTAACACTATCCCAGATCACATGCAATCTCTGCCTCCTCCAGTCATTATTGACAGAGAACCCGAGTTTGAAATCTCAGAAATTTTAGATTCGAAAATTGATAAGCGTCGATGCACTTGTAAACTGCTTTACTTAGTCAAGTGGGCAGGTTACAAGGGCACCGATGAAGAAACCTCATGGATTTTGGCCACGGAGCTCGGTAATGCCACAGATCTCATTACTGACTTTCATACAGCTTACCCACTCAAGCCCAGACCACTATCATCTCTCTGACTGCACTCTGTGGGCCCCATGTTACATTTGGACTCATTTTCATTATTCCCTGTCGCCCTATGTCTCTCTTTGCTTTTACAGGTTCTGACATGTCTTTCAAGTCCTTAAGCGGATTCTCCACGGACTTTGACTTTGACTTTGACTTTGACTTTGATCCTTATGTTTTTTCACACTTTACTTTTAAGTTCAAATTCTTATCAAGTTTTATTATATTTGTTCAGTCTACATTTATGGGGCTATCTTTTTTCCCTGCCTCAGCTTTTCCTGCCTCATTCATCTCCTCAGGGAGCTCCGCTACCTCTGTGGGCACCCCACCCTCATCTGAACCGGCCTCCTCAGAACTCCCAGCCTCCGGCTCCTCATAAACAAAGCCGGTGTACTCCACTAGGAACCTGTAGTGTTCCAAGTGGAGCACATGGAGATTGTTCGCCATCACCACACTGACCTTGTTGCTGTTCCAGAGCAACTCATTTTGGGCTTCTATGCCATTGGCAATCCGTCCCAAGGCCTCTTCCAAACTGGAATACCCGTCCGACCCGCTAACATCCCACACCCCGGATCCCATGGGTTGCTTGTGGATGAGCGAGCACCTTGCCTTGAGGTGTGTGCACTGGTAGCACCCTGGTCCCCACCCAGACTTTTGATTGCACTGTGTTCCGGTCATTGCAACTGGAACACTGCAGATCGTTCCACATCGGTAGATGGACTGGTGCCGCCTTCTTTACCTTCTGTTGTTATGGTTTGCTTCCCCGGTTATCCCATGGACCTGAGACATACCTTCTGGGGGCTCTCCATCTCCCCCTCGGACTCTGATTCGACCTCTGTCACCTTGCACTGAAAATACCAAGTCAGTCAAAAGAAAAACGAGAAGTTGAAAAAATTGGGACTTACTTTTCCTGCAACCACTGTGGCTCTCTCAGCAGCCACCCTGGCCTTCTCTGCAGCTACCCGGGCTTTCTCCACACCACCCGCACAGCCTCCTCCTCATCTCTCTACCTCTGCCTTGCAGCCTCTTCCTCCGCGGCCAATGCCGCCTGGTATTCCCTATCCAGGGCCTCCTTGACCTCCCTGGCTTCTCTTTCTGCCTCCTCTCACTGTTGACATTTGTAATGTATTAGCCTTATTTTAATATTATTTTCTGGAAAAAGGAGTCCAATGCTCTATCAAAGTGTGCAAATACTCAATCACTACAAGGTAAAATAATTTAAGTATTTGATATTAATCAGTGGCAGCCTAATAGACTTAGAACCCCTGAAGTCAAGAGTTTACTTGAATATATGCACCCTACTTCGCAAAGAAGGTTTTTGAGAGCTGCTTATGTAAGCTTGTTCTTTTTCTGTGAAAACAACCACTAAAATATGAATAACAATTTACTGATTCCCAAACTAGATTCAACTTCGATTCTAGCTAGTTTATATATATTTTATACTATTTATCAAACAGTAAAAATATTAATAAACAGGTCAAAAGATCAATTATAGAATAAAACAATATTTGACAATATATGCTTTATTTAAATTAATCTACTGGATCTACTGTGATACTAACTTATCAGGATCTTAATGTAGTCCTAATGATTCTGCAAGAATATTCTCAGTATTTAACTATAAGCCAAACCAGGAGAAATTAGAATTGTATTCTAATTTCAAACAATAAAACAAACAATTTATTTATTACTTGGTTGATAGCCAACAACTCTAACCGAGGTAGCAACAGATTCCAACAACTTAAATAGAAGTTAGAAAAAGTAATAAAGCCAGCTACTCAATTAAGAGGTGGCAAGGGGGAACAAATAAGTCAACAACTCAGATTGAGGTGACAAGGTGAACTACTTGGGCCAACAACTCTAACCGAGGTGGCAAAGGTTTCCAACAACTCAAATAGAGGTGGAATTAAAAGTCCAACAGCCCTGATAGGGGTGGAATAGCCTGCTTGCTGCAGTAACACACAGATGTGGGTGGATAAAAAAGTTATATTTTCACGGCTGGAGCAGAGCTCCTTATATACAATAAAATGTGAGACATTTTTGAAACATATTACATCATTACTATCCTAATTTAGCTATTCCTGGGGAAGCTTCTGGAATGCTCCAGGAATTTCCGGTTCTTTCTACAGTAGCATACATGATGATGTAATCTATTCCCGTGCCTTTCGTGTATGTCATCCGCGCGTCTTTGTGATCATCGCGCTGTGTGACTGTCACACTATGTGACCGTCGCACCTTGTGACCGTCACGCCTTGTGACCGTCACGCCTTGTGACCGTTACGCCTTGTGACCGTCACGCCTTGTGACCGTCACGCCTTGTGACCGTTGCGCCTTGTGACCGTCGTGCCTTGTGACCATTGCGCCTTGTGACTGTTGCGCCTTTTTGTGACGACTGTCACATGATTTTCTCGCGCGTTGTGTAATTAGCGCCTGGTGGCCGGTTTGATAGTATTTAGTTAAAAAAGAATAAATTCATAACTTCTTCAATATTTAAGATAAAAATGTAAAATAAATTGTAGAAATTCAACGAAATTTAAAAGATATTTATACAAATTTTATCATCGCAATATAAGTACATTTCACAAGCCATTTTGGCTATTTCGGCTTTTGGGGGACTTAAAAGGTAGAAAACTAATAAAATACATAACAAAATCCCCTCTCTTTTTTAACAAAATCTAGTCTTCAAAAAGACTATCGTTAGAATCTTCAATGTGCATTTCATAATTGTCGGAGCTATCCGATATTTCGAGGAGGATTGGCAAGTTCGCGGAATCCGGACTTGAGTCGTTTTCGTTTTGCTTCTTGTGATAGTCAATTGAAATTGGCGAAGTTGCATTAGAATAGGAGGAGTCGAAATGGGAGGCTGTGGATGTTTTATTTCGAAATTCATAGCTACTCGGCCTTTTAGCTTCTTCGAACAACTTTCTAATCGTCCTGTTGAATATTTCGAGCTGTTCGGGAGGTCGCTGCATAGAGGTAGGCCTGTATACTCCCAATAAATCCTCAAGAGTCCAAGTCATTGGACGCTCCTGATCTTTAAGTTGCCAGTTAGAATGCAAGGCATACGGCAAAGGGGGTTTTGGATCTTCTGGCCAATGCCAACTGTGTTTGAAGGAGGGATCTTTGCAACGACTCTTCACTTCTTCCATCCAAGTGATCAATTTCAATGCAATCTGTTGAAAATCTTTATAACCTTGTAGTATATCTCCCTTTTCTCCTGAAATACGAAGCGGATTCTATGCGAGTGAAGAGATTGGCCCAAATATGGGTGCTATCATACTAATATCCAGAAGATGATTGAGAGAGACGTTACAATTTAAGGAGCCTGCTAAGGCATAAGACGTCCTCCCGTTGGCTGCAATACATACTTCCTTAACGTTCTCCAAATGCATGAGCCAGACGCAATCAATAATTTTCGGGTCAATAAAGTCGTAAGATTGGCTGTTAACTATAGCGCGACCCCAATCCTCTTCGCGAGGGAGGTAAACACATGGGTTGTTCGTCGGTTCCTGTGTTAGAGATGAAAGGACATGATTTTGCTTGGGGAGTGAGGACTTCCAATCAACAGAATAGTCGAAGCGAGTTGGGAATGGAATGTGGACCATATTGTTGGCAAAATAAGTCATATATGCTATTTAGATTGTTCAATTTTTTTCGTTTCCAAGTTTCTTTTATGTTGTTTTTATGTCTTATGATGTCATTATATAGAATACGAAAGAATCTTCTAGCATATATGTGGAATGCTTAGTGTTTTAGATTGTTCTTGGCCTGGTGTCTCATTTCCCAGGCTCTCAAGATCTCTGGCGCATTTTTTAGATCTCTTCGGGTTAACCATTCATCAAAATTAGGTGAGTACCCTACGAATCTTATTTTGTATAACAGATTTCTGCGACCGCTTCGGGATTTCGACCATTTTTGGTCGATTATTGCCTCAACTTCATATTTGGGCATTTCTTCGAAATCTTCCCGGTTCAGATGTTTTCTCGGTCGACTTCCAAATTCTTCTGGTGAGTTTTGGTAAGATTCTAAATGCACGATATTCAGAATTGGGTGAGTGCCGTATGAGGCTGGCATTCGCAATCTATATGCTAACGGACTTATTTTTTCATCTGCTATGCCAATTAACACACTATATGCATGTGTGCTATTATAGGGTAAGTCTATGCTTCCTATATTTGAGTTCTCTAGCTTTATATCTAAGCTTATTGCCTGCTCTGGCTGCTCAAACTCAAATTCAGTATTCCTTGAGCATAAGAACAATATCTCTGTTTCAAATCCTGGTCCAATCTCTTCATAAAGATTTCCTAGTGAGTCTATTTCATTCTCTTGTAACTCCACAGATTTAACTAAGTCTTTAATTGGACCATCTTCATTGGGAAATCTTCTTCTAAGCCTTGATATAGGGTCAACATTTGAATGTACCCTTCCTGCTCTATGGACTATCTTCAAGTCTGGATATGCTGCAAACACTGTTCCCCAGGTAAGTAATCTTCTGTTGATATTCTGGAAGGTTTTACTCCAGGTTAATGCAGCATGATCAGTGATTGCCCATATTTTTTCTCCTTCCAGGTAAGGCTGGAACTTTATCAAGCCATCTTTAAGTGCTAAAGCCTCCCTTTCTGTAGGGGAATAATTCCTCTCAGCTGGCTTTAAAGTTCTTGACCAGTAAGCAATCACTCTTTCAACATGAACAATTGTATCTTCAAATTTCTGAGCCCAATTACCATTTTCTGGTAGATCATCTCCATCTTTACTTATTGATACTACTAACTGAGGTATCTTTTCTCCTTTATCATAGGCTTGCTTTAGCTTGGTGTAGTTCTTAGTACCTAACAGATCAAATATCCTGATCGGTTGTACTTGTTGTAATATAGCTGCTATGCCAATATCACAAGCATCACTATAAACCCTATAGCCTAAACCTCTGATAGCATAAGCTCTAACTGGAGCTGAACTTAATGCCTTCTTTGCTAACTCAAAGGCATTTCTTTGGGCCTCTCCCCAAGTCCATTTGACATCTTTTTTAAGCAACTGGAATAATGGATTAACTATCCAGGCATAAAATGGAATGTAAGCTGAAAAGTAAACCATCATTCCTAAGAACATTTGTAACTCATGGACTGACTTGGGATTTTCTAATTGTACAATTGCTTCTACCTTCTCCTTATGAGTAGATAGTCCTAATCTTGAAACTTTCTGTCCTAGTAGTTTCAATGATTGATACCCAAAATGACATTTGCTTGGAGACAATGTTATCTTAGACTTAATAATAGCTTTCAGTACTACGTCAACATGTTTTAGATGATCATCAAATGTCAAAGAAAATATTACTATATCATCAATGTAGACTAATGCAAAAATCCATAAGAATGGAGCTAATATATTTTGCATTACTCTTTGAAATACCGCCGGTCCATTCCTAAATCCAAATGGCATTCTCAAAAATTGAAATAAGCCTCTATGTGTCCTAAAGGCTGTTTTCTCTTTATCTTTTATTGCTATTTCAAGTTGAGTAAATCCTGCTAAGGCATCCAAAGTGGATAACCATTGTGAACCAGATAAGGATTGTAATATATCCTCCTGTCTTGGTAATGGGAATTCATCAGGTATAACTTGTGCATTCAATTTTCTAAAGTCAATAACCATTCTTGGTTTAGAATTTCTATAGGTAATGAATGCTGGAGCCCCCCAAGGGCTTTTAGATGATTCAATTACCCTTAATTTGATCCACTTATCCATTTGCTCATCAATAATTTCTCTACTCTTTGGTGAGGCAAAGAATGGTGGCATAGAAATTTCTTTAGTTCCTTCTCTTAATGGTATTTCAACTTTAGCATCATAGGATCCTAATCTTCCATCCAGACCAAAGGCATCTTGATTTTCTATCAACAGTTTTTTGAATTGATTGGACTGTTCCTCAGTTAGATCCTTGGATAAATCTACTTCTGTTAATAAATCTTCTTTTGGAACTAAATCTTGAGGAATCTCTGCAGTCTTCGGACCTCCTTCTAGTTCTTTAGGACTATTATTATCCTCTGATTTATTTGAACTAGAATTTAATAATTGGTCTGCAATGCTTTGGATCATGAATGCATGTGCATGTAATCTATTCAATTCTTCACTATCCATACTTTCTGATGTATCCAACCAGGTGTTTGGATTGTGAGAATAGCCTAATACTTGTCCTTTATGTATTCTGATAGGAAATGAAGAAAAATTTGAAATATATAATTTTGGATTTTCCTTTGTTATAATTGAATCTGGTGCTGCATAGAAATCTTCTTCTCCTCTATTAGATATGAAGATCTTTTCTATGTAAGCTGTATCTGAATCTTTTGGAAACTGTAATGTTACAGGAATAGAACTGATAGTACATGGTGAAATAGATAAGTCAATAGAAGCCTTGACAGAATGATTGTTGTTTTCTTTAGTATTTTTCTTATCTTTCTTAGACTGTCTTTTACTAATGTTTTTGGCTTTTATTTCGGAGTATTTTGATGTAACATTAATGTGAAAGGATTGTCCCTTTTCATCTTGAAAACTTGATCCAATAGAATTTTCAACTTTCATCTTCCTATCACAGGAACTAAATATCAATTCAGCTCCTGTTTCATTCCTTATAATAGATAGAGCATACTGATCAGCAAAATCATTTCCCAAGATAAATGGAGTTGTCATCCCCTTAACTACATAAGCTTCAACCTTTAATTCTACAGGACCTTCATTTGTATCAAAATATAAAGGAATGGATACAAATCCTGATATGGTAGAAGATCCTGTTACTTGAATTAAATTGACCTTTTGTCCAGTTTTTATTTTAGGTGGATTATTTATTTTGTTTAATGCTGATTGAGATATCAGGGTGATATCTGCTCCAGAGTCTATTATGATTCTGATTTGATTTTGTCCATAATTATTAAGCCATGCCTTAGTAGCCATAGCCTGCGCACCAAGAAAGGCACATCCGGGTGGGCGTGACATTAACCTTTTTAATGTTAAAATATTGTTTTTAGTCTCAGAAATAAGTTGAGAAACATAAGATCTGGTCTTGAACTTGCCATTCCTAAGTTTCTGAGATATATCTTGTTTTTCAAAGGTTTGTCTGGCTTCTAACTTGCTCAGAGATTCATTTGAATCTAGGGATCCCCTCAGAGAAGACTGTGGCTTCATTTTCAAAGTATCTGAGCCACACTCCAAATCCATTACAGCATTCACCTGAAGGGCCTTATGAAAATCCGGTTTTTCTTCCTCTTCAGGACTATCTGATGATTCTAGATTTATCAAGTCTTTATTAGAATCATTTTGAATAGGATTTTCATCTTCTGAACTGGCATTTAGATAGGCTTCTTCATATTCTTCCATGGCCTTAATATACTCTTCATCATGGACAATTAAATTTGCTTTGGCATTTCTAGAACCCTTTCTAGAATACTTGCACTCATTATCCCAATGTTTAGGACTGCCACAATGTCTACATGGTCTAGCTCCTTTACTTTCAGGAGTAGAACCCTTGCAAATTGTTCTATCATCCCTAGGGAATTGAGGCTTGCCTATTGCAGTTGAAGCACCAATAAGATTAGTTCTGGCAGAAGGATGGTAACTCCTTGTACTTGAACTTCTGCTTGGACCTGGGACATTAAATCTAGAAGTCCTTGGTGCATCACGCATCATTTGTTCAAGCTGCCTTACTCTTCTATCCAGTACATTATCATGACTTGGGAATGGAGTATGCTCCAATGCTTCTTCATGATACTTGATTGCAGCTGCAAAGTCTACTAGATCTTTGCAACGATGCACATCTAAGATAGTTGTCCAGAATTTAGGTGCTCCATTCATTACTTCCATCATAACTTCTGAATCGCTCATGCTATACACTAGACTAAGTAATTCAGATTTTCTAATGTAGTAATTGCTTGGTGACTCTGTAGTATATCCAGCTTCTCTGTAGTGTGCTCTGTTCGCTCGGCTCTTTTGTCTGTCAAGCCAGGCTCGGTTCATATAGTATGTGCATACTACATCTCGAAGTGTACCCCAATTCTGCATTGCTTCTCTTCTATAGCTACTTGGTAAAGACCAGAACCATAAGTCTGCATCCTTCTCAAGTCTAGTGGGTACAACTTCTCCTAACTGGTTATATATACTTTTACTACGCTCTGACAGGTTATCTATTTTCAAAACCCATTTAGCAAGAGTGTCAGGATCACCATCCCATTTGGGTACTACATCAGGCTTCAATTTAAGATCAAAGTGAGCTCCTTTATCTTCTTTCTTAAGCCCAGTTACTCCTGATACTCTCCTAATACCCTTAGGTCTATGGAATTTATCCTCAGATGAACTATCACTACTTCCTGGATCTCCAGGAGGCTGAGGACTTCCTGATCTTATTCTCTGACTCTTCTCACTAGGTAATCCCCTCTGATGATGTCTCAAGATTGGCCCATGCTTTGGGTGAGGACTAGGTGAATGTGGTGGACCATAGTCACTGTCAGATGATGGCTCATCAGGTGGAAAACTACCTTGTGTGTACTTAGGAATTGATCTGAGCTTTGGTACATTATAGGCTCTTGATTTTTTCTCTAAGTACTTCCTATTATCTTCAAAGATATCAGATAATCAGTGTGACTCAGTCAGATGTATAGGATGTTCTTGATAAGGTGATTTTTTAGAAGTAATTCTTGGCTCAAACATCATCTCTGACTGTCTTCTTCTTATAGCTTCAAAGCCATGCTCCTCATGAGGTGGCTTCATGGGTTCTGATTCTTGGGGAATTGGCTGAATTTCACTAGGATGAGCTGGTGTTGAAGCTTCAATCCCCTCAAATTCGACTGTAGGGCTAGGGCCTCTTGAAGGTGACTTCACTTCTTTTTCTTTTTCTTTCTTTTCCAATGATGTTAATGCCTTATGATCATACAAATAGGCTAACATATTTTCCACTTCCTCTCTATACAAAATAGCTATCATTTCGAAATCATTAGCATTCCATGCTTCAAGTGGATTGTTATTAGGTCCCCAGATAGGCATACTAGGTACCCAAGTTTTACTTTTATATAGAATAGACTTTGACATAGTCAAATGCTGTTCTAATATATGAGTGAAATTTTCAAACCTAATTGGATCTAAGTAATATCCAATTAAATTACTAGATTCACTAGTAGTTGGATTTCCAACTAACAAGTCTTCTAGAGCACTCAATAGTGTTTCAACAAATTTCTCAGCATGATGAGGCAAATATCCAAAATCCAATCTTTCTTCATTTGGAATTTGGCTCATTGCTAATGCTAACATAACTTCTCGGCGACGCATCATTCTTGGATCTCCATCATAGGATCTTCTCAATCTAACAGTACCAGGATATAAGTAAGTTTTATTCTTATTATATCCTCTCTGTCAGTAACTTTCTTCACAGGTTCAAAGCTAAAATGTTGAATAGGTGAAGCAGGTATGGTAACATTTGAGAATCTATCATCTCTTTCAGAACTAAGTTCTGTTAATGGAGATAGTTCTTGAGCCATTTCTGCTTTAAGAGTTGGTGTAGATAACATTGGAAATAGAGGAATAGGGCTTGGATGTAAGTAGGTTTTCTTTTTTAAAGGAGTAAAATGTAACTATAGTAAACTATGTAACTAAAAGCTAATTTATATAACACTCAGTTGTCAGCTGTAATAGCCTAATCCCAGAATCACAGGAGTGACTACCTGGTTATTTCCTGGAGAACTAAAGACTGTCTCAACCAGAGAATCAGTCCCAACAGTTGGTGTTATGAAACAGATAAGAATGTCCTTGACAATCGGTAAACTACTTAAGAAACTAAACTGCTAATTAATCACAGTATTTCCCAGAGCGTCCACCAATTTGTAATGTATTAGACTTATTTTAATATTATTTTCTGGAAAAAGGAGTCCAATGCTCTATCAAAGTGTGCAAATACTCAATTCACAACAAGGTAAAATAATTTAAGTATTTGATATTAATCAGTGGCAGTCTAAATGGACTTAGAACCCCTGAAGTCAAGAGTTTACTTGAATATATGCACCCTACTTCGCAAAGAAGGTTTTTGAGAGCTGCTTATGTAAGCTTGTTCTTTTTCTGTGAAAACAACCACTAAAATATGAATAACAATTTACTGATTCCAAAACTAGATTCAACTTCAATGCTAGCTAGTTTATATATATTTTATACTATTTATCAAACAGTAAAAATATTTATAAACAGGTCAAAAGATTAGATATAGAATAAAACACTATTTGGCTAATATATGCTTTATTTACACTAACCTACAAGGTCTACTGTGATACTAACTTATCAGGATCTTAATGTAGTCTTAATGATTCTGCAAGAATATTCTCAGTATTTAACTATAAGCCAAACCAGGAGAAATTAGAATTGTATTCTAATTTCAAACAATAAAACAAACAATTTATTTATTACTTGGTTGATAGCCAACAACTCTAACCGAGGTAGCAACAGATTCCAACAACTTAAATAGAAGTTAGAAAAAGTAATAAAGCCAGCTACTCAATTAAGAGGTGGCAAGGGGGAACAAATAAGTCAACAACTCAGATTGAGGTGACAAGGTGAACTACTTGTGTTACGACCGGACAAATCCCGCCGGACTCCGGGCACTAACTCGTACGCCCCCACGCGCTACAAGCACCAATCGTCTGTTTATAGGATTTCCCGCCCGGACTCCGTTACGTCAAGACTCGTTACGTTCGACCTCATTAAGACACATATCAGTCACCGGACTTCCCCCGGACCCCGTCTCTGTCTATGTCCGTCTTCGTCCCACGCATCAGTCACCGGTCCCCGCTTAGAATCCCGTCACCGCTCTAATCGAGCCCTGTTCCCGTTTTAGTCAAATGACCTGTCACGATTTAGGACTCCGCTCCCGCTCCGTTTCCCGTTATGGGTTATGCTTTGTCACGATTCGGACTCCGCTCCGTTCCGTCCCGTTCCTAACACCAATTTGGTGTTTACTATTCCCGTTCTATGTTTTGCTCGTTTCGTCTCATCATTACTGGATTCGGTATGTCATGCATTCCACGGTCTATATAAACTGGCAGATGTTGTACATACAATCCAGTCAGAAAATTAGCTTAGATTCCCCCCAGTAATCTAATACATTTTCCTCTCTAAAACCCTACTCTTATCAAACCGCTCGCACTAGTCGGAGCCCACGGGCTCCGGCGCATCTATCTCTCTCAACTATCCCGATTCACGACTCTCGACTCACAACCTACGACTCACGACCCACGAACCCCCGCCCGGACTCCCCGGGATTCCCGTCCACCTGTCTGAAATTGGACAACACGATCTAGCGAGGGCGCAGCCTATAAGCTGAAGCCAAGTCCTACCGGATATCCCGCGGGTTTCTCCGGAAACCCGGCCTGAGTGTGTATCCTAACAACTTGGGCCAACAACTCTAACCGAGGTGGCAAAGGTTTCCAACAACTCAAATAGAGGTGGAATTAAAAGTCCAACAGCCCTGATAGGGGTGGAATAGCCTGCTTGCTGCAGTAACACACAGATGTGGGTGGATAAAAAAGTTATATTTTCACGGCTGGAGCAGAGCTCCTTATATACAATAAAATGTGAGACATTTTTGAAACATATTACATCATTACTATCCTAATTTAGCTATTCCTGGGGAAGCTTCTGGAATGCTCCAGGAATTTCCGGTTCTTTCTACAGTAGCATACATGATGATGTAATCTATTCCCGCGCCTTTCGTGTATGTCATCCGCGCACCTTTGTGATCATCGCGCCGTGTGACTGTCACACTATGTGACCGTTGCACCTTGTGACCGTTGCACCTTGTGACCGTTGCACCTTGTGACCGTTGCACCTTGTGACCATTGCGCCTTGTGACCGTTGCGCCTTGTGACCGTTGCGCCTTTTTGTGACGACTGTCACATGATTTTCTCGCGCGTTGTGTAATTAGCGCCTGGTGGCTGGTTTGATAGTATTTAGTTAAAAAAGAATAAATTCATAACTTCTTCAATATTTAAGATAAAAATGTAAATTAAATTGTAGAAATTCAACGAAATTTAAAAGATATTTATACAAATTTTATCATCGCAATATAAGTACATTTCACAAGCCATTTTGGCTATTTCGGCTTTTGGGGGACTTAAAAGGTAGAAAACTAATAAAATACATAACAGCTTTGGTCCCATTATGTCAATGATGGGGGAAATAAAGGAGAAGAAATTTCTATTTTTTCAAATTTATATACTGTATAGGCTCGTCGCGTTTGAACCTTACCTTCCAGATCACATGACTCTTTGACACATACGTGTAACCAACATGACATTTGACACATGTGTGTAGCCAACAAGAATCTTATCTAGGTCTAGAGCCTCTTTGGGACTTGCATAAAGGGAGGGTACTGTTACGACCAGAAAATCCCACCAGACTCCAGACACTAACTTGGTGGCACCCGCACCCTAGACACATCAATTGTCAGTTTATAGGAATTCCCACCCAGACTCCGTATGTCAGACTTGTTTACATTTGACCTCATTAGGTCACATATCAATCACTGGACTTCCCCCAGACTCCATCTCTGTCTATGTCTGTCTTCGTCCCACACATCAGTCACTGGACCCCACTCAGAATCCCGTCATCGCTCTAACTGAGCCCCGTTCCCGTTTTAGTCAAATGACCTGTCACGATTTGGACTCTGCTCCTGCTCTGTTTCCCATTATGGGTTATGATTTGTCACAATTTGGACTCTGCTCCTGCTCTGTTTCCCATTATGGGTTATGATTTGTCACAATTTGGACTCCACTCTGTTCCATCCCATTCCTAACACCAAATTTGGTGTTTACTATTCTCGTTTTATTTTTTGTTAGTTTCATTTCATCATTACTGGATTTGGTATGTCATTCACTCCATGGTCTATTTAAACTGGCAGATGTTGTACATACAATCCAGTCAGAAAATTGGCTTAGATTCCCCCTAGTAATCTAATACATTTTCCGCTCTAAACCCTTACTTGAATCACACCGCTCATGCTAGTCAGAGCCCACGGGCTCCAGCACATTTATCTCTCTTACCTATCTTGACTCACAACCCCTCGACCCACGACCTCCGACCTATGACCCCTCGACCCACGACCTCCAACCTATGACCCCTCGACCCACGAACCCCGCCTGGACTCCCCAGGATTCCCGTCTGCCTGTTTGAAATTGGACAACACAATCTCATGAGGGCACAGCCTATAAGCTGAAGCCAAGTCCTACCGGATATCCTGCAGGTTTCTCCAGAGACCCACCTTGTACGTGTATCCTAATGCACTGTAAGAATAATATTTGAGCAAAGAAAAGTAAGGTTAATTAGAGAGACAGGACTCACCTTCAATATTCCACTTATACTCACAGAGTGGAGTCAACAAAGCAGTGGAGAGTCCCAGGGAAAAGGAATTCACACAAATGGGTCTAAATTAGCCCAAAAACGCGAAAAATAATACATAAATAAATTAAAACAGCATCAGAAACCCCAAACCATACCTAAGATTATAGGGCAGGCTTCAGATTGTGTGTTCCAATGAGATGAACACCTCGGAAAGAGCAATTTGACTGCAAATAAATTATTTAATCATTAAAAAAAGTGAAAATTAAATAATAATAGATAGGAGCTCACCACACCTTTTATATTGCCTGAGGAGTTGAGGAAAGCTTCAGAGATAATAACTGTTCAATATGGGGGGTCCAGGGCCAGTGGATGGCCAGACTCTAACTGCAGAATAATATATTTAATTATTAAAAAAGCAAAATTTAATAGAATTAAATAGAGGCCTCAACACACCTTGGTATGGGCCCAAATCCCTTGAGAAATATTTCAAAGAGCAACCTCTCACAATTTAGCCTCGGCTCGGGCCTAGGCCGCGGCCAAGATGGAATTTGTAAACTTAAGCGCCCTGGGGACTACTCAGGCAAGATTTTGACTTTGGCGGCATTGTGTACAAGGGGGGGGGCTGGAACAGAAATTGAACATTCGCTTACTTTATGCAGAAGACAGTCTGACGATCCTCGACCATGCGGTCCTTGTCCTTATTTTGTGGGGCCGCTACCAGGCCGGCCCGGCTTGGGCTTAAAATATCCCAAGCCGGTCGACGGCCTAAGTACTGCACGGCCCGGCTCGGCCTGGGCTTTTCAGGGCCCGGCTCGCCCAGGCCACGGCCTAAGGCCGGGCCTTGCCAATCACTAAAGGCAAAGCTAACGAAGCAATATGTGTGACTTGCACTGCCGCCCGTGACGGTTATCACAACCCATTGAACATGTCTACCTCGTTCTCCCCATCTACTGGCGTTGATGCAAAATGCAAATTTGGCCTAAAAGTCCTCGCTTGTGGTGATGGTCCTACCGTCGAGTCAGTCAGTTAGCACGCGGCTTTCTCACATATTCATACATGCACCCACAGTATCGTCGCCATCCACGGCCTCGATGGACACCGTGAGGAGTCCTTCACTGCCTCCAACGGTATCTCATGGCTTCGTGATTTATTGCCACCATCCATTCCTAATGCGAGGATTCTAACGTACGGCTATGATGCATCCACGAGCGGCCAGAACAGATTTCAACAAACCCTGTACGATGTAGCCAACGACCTCATTGCAAGTTTGGCCAATTTCAGAGCCTCCACAACGTGTAAGGTAGGTTGCTTACCCCAAACCGAGACTCTGATACCTAATTGTTCGTAGGAGCGGCCTCTGATCTTCGTTGCGCACGGTTTTGGCGGAATAGTTCTGAAATATGTAAGATAAATTAACAGCAAAGACATAATCCCCTTTTCTATAACTGACCTCTACATTATAGGCACTGATCCATTCCCATACCACTAGCGTCAGGTATCTCCAAGATGTCGAAAGCTCAGTTTATGGCATCATTTTCCTTGGGATACCTCACCAAGATATCGATGTAACAAGCTGGACTAATTCTACCTTGGACTGCCTTTCAATCGATCATCAGACTAATAATCCAATATTAAAGCACTTGGGATTACATTCTAGAACACTACAACAACAGCTGACACAATATAATGCGATCAGCTTTATGTATCACACAATTTTCTGTTATGAGGCATACCCAACTGTGAGACCAGGTGGTTCACCAACAGCAAGTAGTTTTCCTACCCATATCTGCACGGCACTGACAGTCCAGTTCGTAGTGTGTTCCCATCACCTCTGTTGTTGTGCCTGGGCTGGTACATGCAAAGGTCTTCATATTCCATAAGGATCACATGGGTCTCGTACAGTTTGGTTCAATGGATGATGATGGTTATCTGATACTTGCTGGAAACTTGCGGCACATGGTTGAAGAGGCACCATCCTATATTCTTCACAAGTTCCAGTCCGTGGAGAATGTATTTAGATGGTGCCCCAACTACTCTGACGTTGCATCGTGGTGTCAGCAACTCTGCGAGGATGCCACATCAGCTGAGTACGGCCACATTATAGCTGCTACAAAGGTACTGGCGTTAAGGCGAATGAAGGAAAAGGATACGGCGTCGGAGGGTGAATACATCATTGCTAAGATTCATGACGCTGACGGCAGAACTCGCTATCTTTGTATCGAACGGTCTGTGGAAGAATTCATTCCTGACAGCACCTGCCAAAGATGCACCATGCAGCACCCGCCATCACTATCATCATGCAAGAAGCCTGCAGCTGGCGATCATGTATTCAGAGTGGGCGGATGGCCAAGCGGTGACAGCGTACTCGAGGATGTTGACGTTGAGGCAGCAAACATCACCCTTCTTGACCTTGCTATAGTTGCTCAGGTCATCAATATCAATGGTGACCAGTATAAGCTCCTCGAGAGGCAGTGTTCTTGGCACTCAAATATAGTAATGAGGGTATTGGGAAAGATATTTGGATTTGATTTGGACAGGTCTTCGTCTTTGGGTGTTAAGGAAGCTGTCTGGTTGGCCAAACAATACGGCGGCGGGAAGTGGGATAGCATTACCCCGTACAAACATGAAGAGACTCAAGTTATTGATCTCACTGGGAAGTTTCACGAGGAACGCAACAAAGTTCGTCATGAGGTGCGTGCCATGGATACGGGGATTTTTTTGGAGGCTTATGACTGGTGACAGATCCACCGAGCACAAGAGCGACGTGATGCTGAGTTCAAAGCACTTGAGCAGGCTGCCGAGGAAAAGGGTAGGGAAGAGGGCAGGGACGAAAGACAGAAAATCCAGACCAGAATAAAGGTGTTAGAGGAGTTGCTAGCTATTACAGGCTCGAAGGCACAGGTTATGTTTGTCTAGTTACTCATGTCAACAAACAGTTTTCACATAAAATGACATGCGAGTCAGGTGTAGCGGGAACTACGAGTGCCAGGATTTCCTTAGCCTGCGTTGATCATTCCTCATGAGGAAGGAGTAAATACTGTACACATCGGGCGCTCTAGGCACTCCATCTAAGCCTTCGTAACAGTGTTCAAACACTGATATTAAGTTTCGCGTATTTTTACACAAATAAGCTCATTAAAATACATTTAATATAATCTAGTAATTCACTGCAGAATAGATAAACCGGCCACTTCTATCAGGCTCCATCACGACTACCTTGCCATAAGCGGTGGACGTTCTCGTCCACGGTATGTATATACATAGTTTTAATCAATGTACCGAGAATTACTAAGTTCCTCTGAAGGAATGGACCGACCAACTGACGAAGACATTTTTTCCAAATCTGGAATGGGAAGAAAATTGCTTATTTGCATGGAGGTGGAGTTGAAATACATAAGTGGAGGGTGTTGCATCCCCTGGACATATTCTTTCCCCTCCCTATCTGTTGGAATTGGTGATGAAACCACCTTTTTCCTAGAGGCTGTTCACCCATTTCTTCACTTTTTCATAGGAGGATGCCAATTGTGGACCATGTTTTCTGAGGTTAATCCATGCCATAACCAGTGTACATCTAAACTACAGTGGCTCAAAAAACTGTCCCAATGTTTTCTCATTTTTGAAAGGTTAGGTTGGTATGGACCACTGACATAAGCATCAAGTCTAAGTAAATTATCAAAGGTACTATAGGATCATGGCTTGAAGGTAAGCCTTGGTTCATGTGATTTGAATCAAAACCCATTAAATAATAAATAAAACAAAACAGCTACTCATTGGGACAGTTTTTTGACCTTTATTTTTTGATCTGTGTTCCTATTGTTATACACCAGTACAAGGCAGAGGGAGGCTGTGGGAACAATAAAACATGTCACATGACTTTATTTGTATTTGTTTGACAGGTTTAAAGTGGTTCAACTACATCCTGACTTCTTACCACTATCATGAGATCTATTTCTGCTGCTCAATACTCTTCAATTGTCTCTCTCCTCAATGAAGGCTATTCCTATTGCCAAATCCAGGAAAGAACTGGTCTGAGCAAGAGTACTGTGAATAGGATTAGTATGGAAGTGGATGGGAACAAGGAGAACAATCCTGGGGCCATTTGTCACAACCGTCACATGTCACATATTGTCACAAACAATCAAAGGTAACTTTCGACAACGTTTCGACTTATTGAACTCGACTCGACAAACTGAACATTATTTGACACCATCGAATCTCTTTCGACATGTCTCATTTCGACATCATATATGATTTCATAATTAGTTCATAACATAGTCATAACAATACGATGAAAAGCATAAAAGGGCTACGAAAGGAGCAAGGGAAGTCAGTCGAAATATCTGTATATTAGTGATATTAGTAATCTACTTTGTCGTAACCTCTTCGACAAATACTTTTGTGAGTCCTCGCGACTGGTATTAGCCTCTTACTTCATCGACAGGGCGAATATATACTTCGTCGAACGAGGCTTCCGAATTCAATTTGTAGAATATTATTCGACTTTATTGAAGAATATTTGATTCGTGACAGTATATTTCGACTATCAACTGTTGATGAAGCCCAGGACGTGATCCGAGACTACCAAAGCATCAAGTTCCACAGCTCTTCAATCCGTAGCTCCCACTCCATCACCGAGAGTTATTCAGCCATCGCGAATTCCAGTTTCTCCTTTAACCAAAACTAGAAGAACTGTGATGTCTTCAATCCAAGAACCCGAGGAAATTCGAGAAGAACCGATTTTGCCAATTCGAGAAGAATCTGAATCTCTTTTGACACCTCTGCCTGAGTCTCCGCCTCGTGAGGCAGGTTCGTCTGAAGATGAAACAATATTTCGATATTTCGGAGATGCAATCGGAAAAGTATTGAAGGACCAGATGTCTTCGAAGGAGCCTGAAATCACAGTGAATAAACCCGAAGAGTTTACTGGAGAAGAACCTTCGATGTTGAAGAATTTTATCGCCCAATGCAAAATGGTTTTTCAATCTCGACCAAAATCGTTTGAATCCGATCAATCGAAAATTACGATGGTAACTTCCTATTTCCGGAAAACGGCTCAAGAGTGGTGGCAACCTTTTCTATTAAATCCCACTATTCCTCTGCCATCTTTCCTTGTGGATTATCTTGATTTGTTAGATGAATTATATGCTCAGTTTGGAGAAATCGATGCAGAGGGAGAAGCCGAAGAAAAACTCGACAATCTTCGAATGAAAACTCATCATCACGTTGCGAAGTATTCGATTCAATTTACAAGTCTCGCTGCTCAAACTCGATACGACGAATTCGCTTTACGACGATGATTTTATAAAGGACTTCCGAATCGAATTAAGGACGAAATAGTGAAGCTTCAAGTTCAGCCCGAAAGTTTTGCCGAACTGCGAACGGCAGCCCTTCGACTCGATTCTTACTATTGGATGTGAGAGAATGAACGACAACGCGAAACAGAATCAAGTTCGACTCCGGGAAGATTTGAAAGAAGACAACCGACGACGCCTACGACTTATCCTTCGACATCACGAACACCTTCGACCTCAAGATCGACAACTTCGACTTCAAGAACATTTAGGCCTTCGACTCAAGTGAAACCATCTTCGACAATTTTAGGACCTGATGGACAATTACTTCCTGCCGAACGAGACAGAAGATTTAAAGAAGGGTTATGTATATTATGTGGAGAAAAAGGCTATTCGGCGAGGGATTGCCCAAAAAGAAAAGCTCATCAAATTGCAAAAGTGTTAAGAACTGGAAACTGACTAATGTCGGTGGCCGACAGGGACCGATCGGAAGGACTTGGCTTCAGCTTATGGGCTGCGCCCTCGCAAATATCCGTAGGATGTCCTTAAATTTCGGGTGGGCGAAGACTAGTCCTAGTGAGTACCTTTCGGCGTGATACCGATCGGAATCGAAGGACAAGTCGGGCGTCGGGCCAAGGGGTCGGGGCCAGGAGTGGGCGAGCGCACGCGAAGGCGGATGGGAGAAGTCTTAGTATGAGACTGATACAGGTGTATGAGGGTATTCTGAGTCGATATTCTGATTGCCTAGTAACTACAATTACAGCGAGTTCATATACAAGTAACAGGCGTCTAGAAAATACTAATGGGGAGGAGGGCAGAAAACGGCATTAACATTAAGCTTGACTAGGAACAGGAAGTTTATGATTAGTTCGGAGGCCGATGATAACCGAGAATGGAAATTACGATAAAAGGAAATAGTTCGAGGACTACAAATATAGATAGACATATGTGGAACATAAGATGAGACGGATCAACATGATGAAAGGGACATATCAAAGCATAACCAGACAGAAAGGCGTAGTCGGGTTTGATTGACCGGAGAGCATACGTCAGCATCGGGAAACCGACGGCTTGCGAAGGGTTGTATTGTCGAAGACGTATAACGAGGGTATTCCATCGGGGACCGTCGGCCTGCGAAGGGTTGCGACACAGTCGTAACACATTTCGATGAAAAATGTCGACATGCATTTAACTATTTGAAAAAAGAATTTACTACAGCCCCGATTTTAATTCATTGGAATCCAGACTATAAACCTATACTCGAAACTGACGCTTCTGATCATGCTATAGCTTCAATATTTTCTATGCAAACTCCTGATAATGAAATTCATCCAGTGGCTTATCATTCAAGAACTCTTTCGACCTCCAAAATTAATTATGACACTTACGACAAAGAATTATTGGCAATATTCGAATCTTTCAAAATTTGGCGACATTATTTCGAAGGAACAAAAGAACCAATTGAAGTTTTAATGGATCACAAGAATCTCGAATATTTTGCGACAACTCGAATTTTGTCTCGATGACAAGCTCGATGGGCAGAATATTTATCGACCTTTAATTTAATTATTCGATTTCGACCGGGAAAACTAAATTTGAAAACAGATGTTCTTTCCAGAAGAAATGACGTTTATCCAAATGAACCCGACTACTCGAAAAAGAATCCGACTAATCTTCGACCGGTATTTACGAATGAGCAAATTCAAGCTTCCTTACGTGCAACATATTATCTTCCAATAGCGAGAAAAACTACTCTCATTATGGATACGGATCAACTATTGAAAGATATATTCAAAGCTCAAAAAGAAGATCAATTTACTCTCGACAAGATTTGACAGATTTCCGACGGTACCGAAGAAGATTGGCAAAAGAACGAACAAGACTTTTTATGTTTCCGAAACAGAATTTATGTTCCCAATTATCAAACTCTCCGACTTCGAGTTCTTCAATCACGACACGATCATATTACTGCAGGTCATTTCGGTCAAATGAAAACATATCGAACAATATATCGAGATTTCTTTTGGCCACGACTCCGACAAGATATTCAAAGTTTTATTCGATCATGTGTAACGTGTACAAAATCGAAAACTCCACGACATCGAGCCGTTGGATTACTTAAGCAACTTCCGATTCCTCTTCAACCATGGCATTTGATCTCGATGGATTTTATCGAACAATTACCGACCTCCAATGGTTACGACTCAATACTCGTAATTGTTGATCGACTTTCGAAACAAGCAATATTCATTCCAACTTATACTACGATCAACGCTCCCGAACTCGCTCGACTTTTCGTATTACATGTCTTTTCAAAACATGGAGTTCCCAGTCATGTAACTTCTGATCGAGGATCCGAATTCATATCGCATTTCTTTCGATCTCTCAGAACAGCACTCGACATGAAATTACATTTCACTTCCGGTTATCATCCTGAAGGCGATGGACAAACCAAACGAGTCAATCAAACCCTCGAACAATATTTACGAATATATTCAAATTATCAACAAGACAATTGGGCCGAATTACTTCCTTTAGCCAAATTTGCTTACAACAATGCACCTTCCGAAACAACTGGTGAAATGCCATTTTTTGCTAATAAAGGTTATCATCCATTGTTAGAAATTCACCCTGAAAAAGATCTAGCTTCCGCTCTAGCTCGTGATTATACGACAGATCTTGAAGCTCTACATAAACATCTCAAATCAAATATCCAGAAAGTGCAAGTACGTTATCAAAAATATTTCGACATACATCGAAAAGAGTCTTTCGACTTTCCGATCCATTCTCAAGTTTTTGTACGATCTGACTTCATTCGAACCACTCGACCATCGAAAAAATTATCAGAAAAATTATTAGGCCCATTCGAAATTATTGCTCGACCAGGATCTCATTCATATACATTAAAACTTCCCAATCATCTCAAAGGAATTCATCCCGTCTTTCACGTCTCAATGTTAGAACCATTTTTTCCCAATACTTTCCCAAATCGAAAACAACCTCCTCCTCCACCAATTTATGTTGAAGAAGAACCCAAATATGAAATTCGAGAAATTTTGGATTCAAAATTCGATAAAAGATATAAAGATTCATTACGATATTTAGTTGCTTGGTTAGGTTACGAAGGAACAGACGAAGAAACTTCATGGTTAGGATCTCAAGATCTCGAACATGCTTTCGACCTTATCGAAGAATTTCATCAAAAATATCCAAATCTTCCACGACATTAAAAATCTCATTCAACTACCTTTCGACACTTATTTCGACTTCTATTTGACAAAATCGAAAAACATATCAAAAACGCAAAAACATCAATTATATCAAAATTTAAAAGTAACTACAAATCTTCAATTCCTTCCTCTCTCAATTCCTCCATCTTATCAAACCACGCCCTCCTAAATCTTCCACTATTCACACTAATGTCAGTCTCTTCACTGAAATCACCACTTTCGACCAGCTTCTTCGACAAAACCGAAAAATCCTTTCTGAACGCTTTCACCTCACCAATCAAATCTTCCATGGTTTCTTCTAACTTCGACATCCTTTTGCCAATTGATTTTATCTCTTTTTCCAAGTCTTTATCCGACCGATGTTCTGACCTTCTTGACCGCCTGGAAAAATTCGACATTCTTGACATGACCTTGTGACGACTATTTTTCCTTTGTCCAAGCTTTCGAATTCCTGGACTACCATCTTCATTTTCATCTTCCGATTCTTCGATGACGTTTCGACTCTTTTTTCGATTACGACGCGGTTTTCCGGCTGGCCTATTCACGGTCCAATAGCAAGCCCGATGCAATCGATTGCACCGATCACAATTCGACGATGCATTACTTTTCTTGCACACAAAATTCGTGTTAAAACACATTGTGCAACTGGAAAAAATGAATAAGCAAAATTCGACAAAAATTTGACAAAATCGAAAAATTACGAATTGTCCGATTTTGCCTCAAATTCCCATTGCATTCCAATTCCTTTACGAGTTGCCTTATTGTATGGTTCTTCGCAATCTTCAATCCATTTTTTGGGAATTTCTTCTAAAAAATAACTAATTAACTAATTTTAAAGAAATCCCAGAAACGACTTACCAACCGCATCAACAATCTCATTCCTATCCTCAAAACCCAAAAACTCGGATCCTGATTCGAGTTGATCGACTTCTATGTCAGACATTGATGGAGAAATACGAAAATAGACGATGAAAACTTTTCAAACTCCGACCTCGTGGGCTCGGTCACAAAGGAAGAATACTGTCACAACCGTCACATGTCACATATTGTCACAAACAATCAAAGGTAACTTTTGACAATGTTTCGACTTATCGAACTCGACTCGACAAACTGAACATTATTCGACACCATTGAATCTCTTTCGACATGTCTCATTTCGACATCATATATGATTTCATAATTAGTTCATAACAGAGTCATAACGATACGATGAAAAGCATAAAAGGGCTACGAAAGGAGCGAGGGAAGTCAGTCGAAATATCTGTATATTAGTGATATTAGTAATCTACTTTGTCGTAACCTCTTCGACAAATACTTTTGTGAGTCCTCGCGACTGGTATTAGCCTCTTACTTCATCGACAGGGCGAATATATACTTCGTCGAACGAGGCTTCCGAATTCAATTTGTAGAATATTATTCGACTTTATTGAAGAATATTCGATTCGTGACACCATTCTTCCAAGCCTTCTGGTTGTGACAAACAGTCAATAATCCATCACATCAGCTCTGGACAGTTTGATAATGCAGTTCAGGCTACCCAATTCATTAATTCTATCATCTCCAACCCTGTCACTCCCCAAACAGTCAGAAATATACTGAAGGAGAATGGTTTTTACTCTGCAACAAAGCAAAAGTGACCATTGCTCAAAGCCATTCATTGTCAGAAGTGGCTCAAATTTGCCCAATATCATGAAAATTGGACTGTGGTGGAGTAGAAGGTGTTATGGTCAGATGAGACCAAGATTAACAGGATTGGGTCAGATGGAATGTCATATGTATGGAAACAAAGAGGAGAACCAGTGTCTGACAGGACTACAACATCAATGGTCAAACATGGAGGAGGAAATTGTTACGACCCGTTCCCGGATGTTTCAATATCCGACTTCCAATCTCCGACTTCCGACTTCTGACCTCCGACTTCTGACCTCTGACTATGGAACATCATAGTTACCGTATCATCTGCATTCTTCCCTTGTTCCGCATTTGGTAATTTGTCCGTTGACAAATATTCACTTGTTTGTCTATTGTATTCCCGTTTCAGAATATTGTGTCCCCAATATGTCTTATTGTATTTCCATTTTAAGAATACTTCCATTTCCATCTTATTATGGTCTCAGTTTGTAGTACAATAATGAGAAGACTTATATTAGTTTCCACAAATTTGTACTTTACCTTAGATCTGATATCGACTTAGTTTCTTATTCCTTCTTCCGTCTTTCTGTACACTCGATATTCGGAACTCTTCGGAACTCTGAATATCCGTATCTTCCATCATAAGTCTCACCTCTGAAATTAAGGACTTTGAGCGTTTGCATAGGGGCACAGCACATAAGCTGAAGCCGATGTCCTGACCCTATCCGATAGTTTCCGACTTCCCGGTGACTTTCCAATAGCTCCGGAATAAGTTCCCAACATGGCACTTAACAGAAATAACCTCATGGTATGGGGTTGTATGGGTTGGAATGGGGTGGGAAAGCTTATAGAAGTGCAGGAGAGGATGGATGCTGAACAATACTGTCAAATTTTGGAGCTGGAAGTAGTGGAAAGTTTTGAAAAGTTGGAAATGGAGGAGGCCAACTGTTACTTTCAGCAGGACAATCATCCTAAACATACATCTCAGCAAGCAACAAAATGGTTTGAGGACAAGGAAATTCAAGTACTATCCTGGCCTCTTGTTATGACCGGACAATCCCGCCAGACTCTGGGCACTAACCTGTATGCCCCCACACGCTACAAGCACCAATTGTCTGTTTATAGGATTTCCTGCCCAGACTCCGTATGTCAAGACTCGTTATGTTCAACCACATATCAGTCACCAGACTTCCCCAGACTCTGTCTCTGTCTATGTCTGTCTTCGTCCCACGCATCAGTCACCGGACCCTGCTCAGAATCCTGTCACCACTCTAATTGAGCCCTGTTCCCATTTTAGTCAAATGACCTGTCACGATTTGGACTCCGCTCCTGTAAGGGGACAAGTCATTCACACTTTATATTCCCCAGATTATGCCTTATTGTCTATTCCATTTTATTACCTCCCCATAACAGGACACCTTATTCTTTATAGGGTACATTGAACTGATGTAAGAGGGCGCTTAAGGTGTGGGAAAATACACTGCGTGCTGTATAGCTGATGTGTCACACCTGGTAGAGTTTCCTTAGACTTTTCTCTTTGGATTTCCTCTACTAGGTGAGTAGATAGTTATCTTGTATTTAGTCATTTATATATATCTTTGGATTTCCTCTACTAGTGTGATATCCACTATTAGGGTTGCCCTTACAGCTCCCGCTCTGTTTCCCATTATGGGTTATGATTTGTCACGATTCAGACTCCGCTTCATTCTGTCCCATTCCTAACACCAAACTTGGTGTTTACTATTCCCGTTTTATGTTTTGTTAGTTTCATTTCATTATTACCGGATTTAGTATGTCATTCACTCCATGGTCTATTTAAACTGGCAGATGTTGTACATACAATCCAGTCAGAAAATTAGCTTAGATTTCCCCCAGTAATCTAATACATTTTCCACTCTAATCCCTTGCTTGATTCACATTGCTCACACTAGTCGGAGCCCACGGGCTCTGGTGCATCTATCTCTCTCAACCATCATGACTCTCGACCCACGACCTCCGACCCACGACCTATGACCCACAAATCCTGCCCAGACTCCCTGGGATCCCCATCCGCCCATCTGAAATTGGACAACACAATCTAGTGAGGGTGCAGCCTATAAGCTGAAGCCAAGTCCTACCGGATATCCCACAGGTTTCTCCGGAGACCTGCCCTGTGTGTGTATCCTAACACCTCCCCAATCCCCTGATCTTAACCCCATAGACTATCTTTGTGTTAGGGTATGTACACAGCAGGTTTCCAGAGAAACCCACAGGAGATCTGGTAGGACTTGGCTTCAGCTTATAGGCTGCACCCTCACAAGAAGGTATTGTCCAATTTCAGACAGGCAGATGGGAATCCTAGGGAATCTGGGCAGGGTTTATGGGTTGAGGGGTCATAGGTCAAGGGTCGTGGGCTGAGAGGTCAGGGAGTTGAGATAAATAAAAGAGATAGATGTGTCAGAGCCCGTGGGCTCCAACTAGCATGAGCAGTGTAATTCAAGGAGGAGTTTAGAGCAGAAAATGTATTAGATTACTGGGGGGAATCCAAGCTGATTTTCTGACTGGATTGTATGTACAACATCTGCCAGACTATATAGACCATGGAATGAATAACATACCAAATCCAGTAATAATGAAACGAAACTAGCAAAACATAAAATGAGAATAGTAAACACCAAATTTGGTGTTAGGAACAGGACAGAACGGAGTGGATTCCAAATCATGACAAATAATAAACCATAACAGGAAATGGAGCAGGAGCGGAGTCCAAATCGTGACAGGTCATTTGACTAAAATGGGAATGGGGCTCAGTTAGAGGGATGACAGGTTTTCCGAGCAGGGTCCAGTGACTGATGTGTGGGACGAGGTCAGACATAGACAGGGACAGAGTCCGGTGGGTATTCCAGTGACTGATACTGTCAGGGGACAATCTCAAGTTTTCTAAATTCATCCCTGACTTTCCTTAATATAGTCTCATAAGTCAAGGATAAGAGTACTTTGTTTTTATCACATTTTCAAACTCAGCTGCACCTTTAGTTAGTCACTCGCTAGCCGAGGATTCCTTAGACTTTTCTCTTCGGATTCCCTCTGCTAGGTAAGTAATAATGTACATTGTATGTATATAATAGATAGGTATAAAACTTACTTCGGATTCCCTCTGCTAGTGCCCCAACTCAGTCATAGTGCGAGTCAGTGTGGTCTAGAGAGTCGCCCTTACAGATACACAATGTAACGAAGTCAAACGTGGACAAGTCTGACATACAGAGTCCAGTGGGAATTCTGGTAAACTGACGATTGGTGCGTATAGGGTGCAGGTGCATATACGTTAGTGCCCAGAGTCTGGCAGGAATTCTGGTCGTAACACTTTGTGAACATCTCAAATGCCAACTCCAAAAATATAACACATCACCCAAGGGAGTACATGAATTGTGGGAGAGTGTGGTGGAGGAGTGGAATGCAATACAACCAGAAGTCTGTTAAGGTCTTATAGAAAGTATGCCTAGAAGGATCAGGGCAGTTATAAAGGAAAAAGGGAGGCATACAAAGTACTAGATAGTAAAATAATCATAGGTCAAAAAACTGTCCCAATGAGTAGCTGTTTGGTTTTATTTATTATTCAATGGGTTTTGATTCACATCACATAAACCAAGGCTTACCTTCAAGTCATAATCCTATAGTACCCTTGATAATTTACTCAGATTTTCTGCTTATGTCAATAATCCATGCCAACCCAACCGTTCAAAAATGAGAAAACATTGGGACAGTTTTTTGAGCCACTGTAGCATCCTACCTATCATATCAGAAGGTGATCCACTAACTGACACATTGATTGACAAACAAGTACTATTATTACAAGTCTATTACCCACTTGTAGATTGTATATTACAATAAGCCAACTCATACTATTTTTAATACTCTCTGCCAGATCCAATATTGACGGACCCACTATCCATCAGGAAATATTTTTCTGTCCTTATATACCTTGAATGCACTTGAAAATTGTTTAAGTAGAATTTAAGGGAATTTTTGGTAAGGTTGACCTGGCTTGTGGCAAGGACTTTGGATCTTAAAACTACCTTGAAAAGCCCTGGAATGCCACTTACCCCAAGGAAATAGACATGGATGATGTAAGGAGTGTTCCTACTGCTAAGTGGATCTGTGCCACCATAAGGAAATACCTTATGCCCAAAGGGTGAATAAGGAAGATACTGTACCTTACTGCCAAGGATAGAATAAGAGAGGTACTGTACCTTAAGGAAGATGCCTTCCAGCCAAAAGGTGAATAACAGTGCTTGTATATTAGTGATGTTTAATAATTTATTTTTCATTCACATAACACTACAACCATGCCTAGTATAAATATGACTCCAGAGGTGGCCGCCAGTGATACTCAACCTAAATAACAATTGTACTACTAGGTAACTGCACCAATGCCAATAGTGATGCTGCCAGTGGTAATGATGCCAGGTCTTTTTGGATTAACAGACAGTTTCATAATGTAGTGTGTGCATTTTTCATAGACCTACTATGTGTCAAATATGGTGAAATTGGCTGTGATCAATTGTCAGCTGGATTCCAATCCCATTAAGAGACATCCCACCTCATTCTGAAAGCTTGACCAGTGCTGATACTCCATTGTGCTGAATGGAGTCATCAGTATTCTTCAAAAGTATGACAATGTCAGGAATGGTAATGGCAGTTTGAAATTTGGCCTGAAACCCAAGTCAGCACACTTACCAAATCCATGGAAAGTAATGACTACCTGTACAACTCAGAGCGATACTATAGTGTCTCTTATTGTTGAAGTTCTACATCCTACGACATTGGCTTACATCAGCCTTTTGTATTCATCTTCAATTATGTCATCAAAGGTCCGATCTCTAGCCTCTCACTCCGAGTGTGTTTGGTTATAGACTGGTTTCACAAATGACTGTGTTAGTGACCATCATAAAGACTTGACTGTTGCATGCAGGTTATTAGGTCTATTCCTAGTAACAAACTTATAGCAGGAGTTGAAAGAGGCAGAAGAAGCAGAAAAATGAGCAGATTATGGTGGAGAAGGAGGCACCAGAGAAAAGGAAAGAGTAGTTGCAGAAGGTGGTGGATGATCAGAGGTTTCAGGAAGAGGCGGAAACAGCAGGATGCTGAGGCAGAAGAGCAAAGGCTAAAAGAGAAGTGGGACAGAAAGGTAAGTGAACTGGTAAAGTTCCATGTCTTCAATAATGGAGAAAATAACAGTGGAAAGCCAATGAAGTGGATGAAGAGGAAGAGGCTGGGCCTTTGAGTCTAAAAGTAAGTCACTTTGTAAGAGTTCCAGAATATAGCTAATATCTGAAACAGAAACAAAAGACCAGGGCTCTGGAATGTATGGAAACTGCCCATGAAGTTCCATGTCAGTTATGTGCAAGCCAGGGTATTACTTGTTGGAGATAGAAGGTAAATTGGGGTAGAACCTGTTTCCCATGCATGGTAAACAAAATTCTGTGCACTCTTGCCATGAAGTGGACTCCAAAAGGCAAAAAGGTTAAGAAGGTCAGCAAGGCAGGAATCACAGAAACAACCAAACACTACAGAAACAACCAAACACTACAGAAACAACCAAACACTACAGAAACAACCAAACACTACAGAAACAACCAAACACTACAGAAACAACCAAACACTACAGAAACAACCAAACACTACAGAAACAACCAAACACTACAGAAACAACCAAACACTACAGAAACAACCAAACACTACAGAAACAACCAAACACTACAGAAACAACCAAACACTACAGAAACAACCAAACACTACAGAAACAACCAAACACTACAGAAACAACCAAACCTGTGGAAATAATAGGTGTTAGGATACACACACAGGGTGGGTCTCCGGAGAAACCCACAGGATATCCGGTAGGACTTGGCTTCAGCTTATAGGCTGTGCCCTCGCTAGATTGTGTTGTCCAATTTCAGACAGGCGGACGGGAATCCCGGGGAGCCTGGGCAGGGTTTGTGATCGGAGGTTGTGAGTCAAGAAGTCGTGAGTGGTGAGAGAGATAGATGCGCCGGAGCCCGTGAGCTCCGACTAGCGTGAGCGGTGTGAATTGAGTAAGGGATTAGAGCAGAAAATGTAATTAGATTACTGGGCTAATTTTCTGACTGGATTGTATGTACAACATCTGCCAGTTTATATAGACCATGGAGTGAATGACATACTAAATCTGGTAATGATGAAAACGAAACTAACAACACATAAAACAGGAATAGTAAACACCAAGTTTGGTGTTAGGAATGGGATGGAACAGAGCGGAGTCCAAATCGTGACAAATCATATCCTATAATGGGAAATGGAGCGGGAGCGGAGTCCAAATCATGACAGGTCATTTGACTAAAATGGGAATGGGGCTCAGTTAGAGTGATGATGGGATTCTGAGTGGAGTCCAGTGACTGATGCGTGGGACAAAGACAGACATAGACAGAGACGGAGTCTGGGGAAGTCCAGTGACTGATGTGAGGTCGAACATAATGAGTCTTGATGTACGGAGTCCAGGCGGGAAATCCTATAAACAGACAATTGGTGCGTATAGCACGTGAGGGCGTACGGGTTAGTGCCTGGAATCTGGTGGGATTGTCAGGTCGTAACAATAGGGCTCAATGTGGACAATGACACCAGTATTGGACTCCTTAGAGATGCCATCAATGCAATGGTATTAATTGGAATGGAGTTAATGAAAACCTGTGAGACCTTAGAGTGCCATAACGATATCCAAGAGAGGGGTTTCCAGATGATGAATTGGAACTTCCAGAGACAAAACAATTTCTCGGAGAAGGTAATGGTCAGTATTATTATAAATGCAGTTTTCAAAGGTATGCCAACAAGGAGAAGGGTGAGTCAAACAATCCATTGGCAGATATGGTTGAGAAGAGGTGGGTGTTGGGAGAAAAGCTGGAAAGTGAAAATGATGAGGTGCAGGAATGGTGAGGGGAGCAGAAATTGGGTCAGAGATTGCCAATGAGATGGGAGTTGAAGCAGAGGAGGGATTTGGAGTACTGGAAACATTGAAGTGATATTGTATCCTTATTTTCTTTTTAATTAATTGACTTGTGAAAAAATGTTTTGGTGTGACTTGAAAATCTTCTGTTGAGAGAGAGTAGTATTGGAAGTATTGGAAATGATTGGAAATGGTCAGAAACCAGACAGACAGACAGGGAATGGAAAATCAGAGTGTCAATAAAGGTCTGGGTTTACTAGGATAAGTGGTGTGAAAGTCAGTGACAATTTCCAGAGCATGTCCAAGTTCCATGGCCAATATCCATGAAGTTTCTTTGTCAGTACCTTTGTAGCCTGCCCATTTCACTAAATAAAGCAATTTACAAGTACGTCAGTGATTGTTGATTTTAGAGTCTAAAATCTTGGAAACTTCAAATTTGGGTTCTTTGTCAATAATGACTACAGGAGGCAGAGGTTGAGTATGTTCCAGGATGTTGTTAGGAACACAAGGCTCTAACATAGAAACATGGAAAACTGGATGAACTGCTCACATACTATTGGGAAGTTGGAGAGTCCAGGAAAGTGAGCCAGCTTGTGCTATGATCTTGAAAGTACCTAAGAATTTCTTGGCAATTCTTTTGAAAGGTCAGGTAGTTTGGAAGAATTGAGCTTTTACAAAAACATGGTCTCCAATATTGAAGCTAGGAGGCAGGATTCTGTTTTTATCCACAAACATTGGTAATGTACCTGAGCAAAAGAAATAGCTTTCCGAAGTTCCTGGTGTAACTCATCAAGGTCAGTAATAAATTCTTGAGCATGAGCAGATAGAAGATCTTGTTTGGGATGAATTGCAAGATTAGGATTGGATCCTTTATTGGCAAAGAAGAGAGAGATGCCAGTAGTGGCATTCAGGGAGTTATTGTAGGCAAATTCCACAAGTGGAATTTGAGGGTGGTGAGAAGAAGAGATGGTGAGGGTGGTTCCATATATCTTGCCAAACTTCTCTCCAGAACCTACAGGTCCATCTTTTGTCTCTATCACAAATGATCCTAGAAGGTAGGCCAAACAGTGCCACCACTTGGTTATGAAGATCTGTGCAAATCCTTCAGCAGAGAGGTGGGGCTGTATGATCCATCTTAGCTTTTTGACAGATGTTGCAACTGCAAGCATATGCCACACAGTCTTGTAACATTCTAGGCCAGAAGAAATGGTCTTTCACAAGCAAAAATCATCTGTGGCCTGCAGCATGAGCTCCCTTAAATGGGTTATCATGTATTAGTTTCAGTATCATGGTGGGCATGTTATTGGGGACACAGATTTGACTTTTCCAGTCTGAATCGCAAAAATATAACAACCCTTCTTTACTGATAAAATAATGCAATGGGGTGGCTACAATATTTGGGGAAATCAAGTCTTTGATATAATGGTTCCTGAATGTGGGGTCCTTTCAATATCCCTCCAAGAATTCTTTTAAGTATTTCTCATCCAGGCTTACTAGCAATTGTGGTCAAGGGAGGTGAATGACGACTCATCCACTTCATTGTCTCTGGGGAAATTATGTAGGTCTCATTCTGTTTGTGGAACCTTGTCTAGGGTTCTGACTGGTTCAACTATGTCCCAAAGATGGCTCTTCTTGCTAGTGTATCTTCCTATGGTTTTTCCTCAGCTCCCTTGTTGAGAAAACCTGGCATGATTGTTGGGAGGTTATCTCCTGCTGAGCTTACTGAACTGGGTATTTGTGGTAATCTAGATAAGGGGTTGATGTTACTATGTACTCATCCAGCACGGTGTAGTATTTTGAGACCTGGATATGCTGCATACACTGCCCCCATGTGGCCAGTTGTCAATTGGTGTTTTTGTATGATCTGGCCCATTGTAGAGTGGTGTGGTCCATAATGAGAAGTACATGCTCTCCTTCCCAGAAATGGTTGGAAGTGAACTAGACCCTCCTTGGCTGCTAATGATTCCTGTTCCATAGCAGAGTAATTGCATTCTGGTCTCTTGAGGGTGTGACTCCAGTACACAATGATGTGTTCTACTGTAATTCAGGTATCTTCGAATTTCTCTGCCCAGGAATCCATCCAAGGTACCTTGGTTTTGTAGTGGGTGATGAAGCTTGGTACATACCATTTTCGACTGTGTGAATGCTGATTCTGCTTGAGAGTAGATTTTAGTGTCCTTGAGGTCTCATAAGGTCATTTTCTGCACTTGCTGGAGGCAACAGTCTAAGGTGAAGTCAGAAGTGTCTGTGTAGAGACAATAGGGCATTCTGTTCACAAGGTGTCCTAAGACTGGGGCTGAGCTCAAGGCTATTTTGACATCATTGAAGGCTTATTCTTGATCTGCTTCCCAAGATCATTGCATGCCCTGTTTGAGTAATGAGAAAAGTGGGATATGATCCATGAATAGAAATATATGTAAGCTGAGAAATGCAATACCATTCCCAGAAAACATTGAAGCTCACATATCTTAGTCAGGGTTGCTAGTTCCAGTATAGCCCATACCTTTTCTTGATGGGTTGAGAAACCCAACCAAGATACCTTATACCCAAGGAGGAGGATTGAGTTGTATCCTATATAGCATTTCTTAGGAGAGAGGGTGATGCCAGCCAAAATTATTGCTTGTAATACAGTGACTCAAAAAACCCTTCACATGTTTTGTACTTCAGACTTATATCCCTGATAACTCAAAGAATAAAAATGCAAGAACATCAAGAATATTTGTGAATATGCTCTATCATATCTAGATTATGGAATATGGTGCCATTACATAAGCTCCAAATATGGAAATATTACAAATATTTATATACAAGAGACTCATGCGAAGGGTTTTTTTGCTGGCAACTTTGATGATTATGAATGCTTATAGTCATGTGACCTTGTTGGTTGCTTACCTCCAATTAGGTTCATATCAACAAAATCACCTGATGTCACATGACCATGTTGTACTGGAGTATAAATATATTACCTTTAGCAACTAGTAATACCCCAATTCCCAATATAACACACTTTGTCTCTTGCCAGCCAGAATCATATCCTCTCACTGCTTGATGCTGGTCACTTAGCTAGCCACAGTTTCCCACGAGACCTCCGTGGACAAGGTAAACAAGTCCATGGCCAATAAAAACAACAACAACTCGTCAACCAGCAACCAGAACTCCACGCAATCTGACAAGAAGAACAATAAAAAGTTTTCAAACAACAACAACAACAAGGACAATAACAAGGGTCAACAGTCCAGCAAGCAAACCGGAAAACCCGACTCTCAGGCAAACTCGGACCCGATGGCAAATTGACCCCACAGGAAAGACAGCATCGCATGGACAATAACCTCTGTCTCTTGTGCAGGAAACCCAGTCATTGAGTCCCAGAATGTCCACTGGCAAAAGCAAACTCTTCAAAGGGACAAACAGCCAAGGCCTCCACAGAAACCCCATTGAAGGACAAACCGGCTTCCGACTTGAAAAAAGAGTAAGCAACCCCGTGGACTCCGTGTGGGTTGGGGGTTGCGTTGCCTCTCCATGCATTCAAGAGTTTACTTGTCTCAATGCATCCACTCTTTCACATTCTGATTCTTTTTTCATTAAACTTATGTCTTATATGATTCCGAAACTTGTTTTTTCAGCTCTTATAGATTCCGGCTCGACTCATTGTTTTTTAGATACAAAATTCATGCAAAAAAATATGTTGTCAACTTATCCAATTAATCCCATCAGCCTCTGCCTCTTCGATGGCACAAGTAATTCGGTTATCACCCAAGCTTGTGATTTATCCATCTGTTTCCCTTGTGGAACATCTCAATTGGTCACTTTCTATGTGACCCAGTTAGACTGAAGTTGCTTGGTGGTCCTAGGACACAACTGGCTTACCCGCTACAATCCGTTGATTGACTGGATAGCTAACAGTATAACATTCCAGACCCCCGCCTCAGCCGAGGAAACTGCGCCCGACCTGGCCTCCACGGCACCCATGGCCTTCCCAGCACCTGCAGTCTCAAGGACTCCTGTGATCCCTATGGCACCCATGGCTTCCCAGGAACCCACAGTACCTCTGTCTATTTCTCTGATTAATGCTGCAGCTTTTATTAGGGCTACAAAAATGGATGGGTCCCAGGTGTTCACTATCAACTTAAAAATTGATGAAGCAACTGGACGTTTTTCAACCCCGGTATCCGCATCTGAGCAAGCCGCTGACCTAGAAGGTGTCCCGGAGAAATATCATGACTTCATGGATGTTTTTAGCAAGTGGAAAGCTGACCGGCTTCCACCCCACAGAGAGACTACGACTTAAAAATCAATCTCGAAGATGGTGCCCAGCCACCCCTAGGACATATTTACCCACTCTCGTCCACGGAACCTTCCGCAATCCACGATTTCCTGGATGAACATTTGTCCATAGGTTTTATCAGACCCTCAAAATCTCCTTTTGGAGCACCTGTTCTATTTGTCAGAAAAAAGGATGGATCCCTTAGACTATGTGTTGATTTTAGAGGACTCAATGCTATCATCAAAAAGGATAAGTATCCACTTCCACTTATATCTGATCTGCTCGATGCTATGCGGAACACCCAGATTTACACCAAAATCGATCTCAAACATGCCTATCATGTGGTCTGGATCACTGCGGGCGACGAATGGAAACCCACTTTTAGAACCTGTTATGGGGCCTTTGAGTGGTTGGTGATGCCCTTTGGACTCACCAATGCTCCATCTGTTTTTCAGCATTTTATCAACGACATTTTCTCTGACATGCTTGATGTATGTGTCATTGTTTACTTGGATGACATTATTATCTACTCCGAGGACCCTGCAGAACATGACAAACAAGTCTGTGAAGTTCTCCAGAGACTCAGACAACATGGTTTATTCATGAATGGTAAAAATGTACTTTTGACATGGACTCCATGGAGTATCTAGGTTTCATTATGGGACTCCGCATGGATGAAGCTAAAGTGCAAGTCATCAAAGATTGGCCAGAACCCTGAAAAGTTAAAGATATACAATCCTTCCTTGGCTTTGCCAATTTTTACAGACAGTTTATCTGCAGATATTCCGACATCATGGTACCCCTTACCCATCTTACACATAAGGATACTCTGTGGAATTTTAATGATAAGTGTCAAAAAGCTTTCAATCTTTTAAAAAATTCTTTTTCTTCAGCTCCTATTCTGTTGCATTGGAAACTGGACTTCGTGCTCATTGTTGAAACAGACACCTTGGACTATGCACTTGGAGCCATTCTGTCTATCCAGGACTCCGATTGAGAAGTCCACCCTGTGGCTTTTCTGTCCCGGACTTTTACCGGAGCAGAGCTCAACTACGATGTTCATGATAAGGAACTCCTGGCAATCTTTTCAGCTTTCAAAATGTGGCAACACTATTTGGAAGGCTCAGGAACTCCAATTGACCTTGTAACAGATCACAAAAACCTGGAATACTTTTCTACCACAAAACTTTTGACCCACCGGCAGGCCTGCTGGTCTGAATATCTATCTGCCTTCAATATGATCATCCATTTTCGACCCGGCCATCTCAGTGGCAAACCCGACGCTTTAACTAGACGATGGGACATCTATCCTAAAGAGGGGAGCAACGACTATGCCATGGTAAACCCGCATAACCTGAAACCTATTTTCACAAATCAGCAACTTACTGCATCAGTCCACGCAACTTTCCTTATCAATCCCATTGTCCGTGGAATTATCATTATGGATATTGAGAAGTTACATCAAGATATTCTATTGGCAATTCCACTAGACCCAATTACTAAAGCTCACCTTGACAATCCCGTGGACCCTGATCAACCCCGGTCTCTTGATCAGCATGGTTTCATTAGACTTGACGATAGGATCTATGTACTGGACTCCACTGGCCTCCGCCTCAGGATCCTTCAATACAAACATGATCATCCACTTTCAGGACATTTCGGGTACAACAAAACTCTATCATTAATAAGAGAATACACTTGGCCTGGACTCCATGGATTCATTAAGCACTATTGTAAATCTTGCACTACTTGTCCCCACTCGAAATCGCAGCGACACAAGCCATATGGCCCTTTGAAACAACTCCCGGTACCGGAACACCCGTGGAATTCTATCTCTATGGATTTCAGTGAACACCTACCGGACTCTGAAGGCTTTTCCGCCACTTTAGTTGTTGTTGACAGATTCTCAAAACAAGGTATATTTATCCCTACACATGATACAATTACATCTGTGCAGTTAGTGGAACTTTTTATTATCCACGTATTTTCCAAGCACAGAGTTCCATCCCACATAACTTCCGACCGAGGATCAGAGTTCGTATCTCACTTCTTTAGATCCCTCAGAAAATCCTTGGACATGAAACTACATTTCACATCCGGACATCACCTGGAAGATGACGGACAAACCAAACATATCAATCAGACATTGGAACAATATCTCCACATATATTGCAATTATCAACAGGACAATTGGAAATCCTTGTTACCACTTGCAGAGTTTGCTTACAACAATGCACCTTCGGCCACTACTGGCATTTCCCCATTCTTTGCAAATAAAGGATATAATCCAAATATTACATTACATCCAGAATGAAATCTCGCCTCCACTCACACTCAAGAGTTCACCACGGACCTCCACGAGCTCCACGGGGAACTCCAGACTGCAATAAAGTCCACCCAAGAGCAATACCAACTTTCAGCAGACAGACACTGGATCCCACCACCCAATTTCAAGATCAGCAACTGTGTTTATGTCAAAGCTCAATTCTTTAGGACTACCCGTCCATCAAAAAAGCTTGCTGAAAAGTATTTAGGCCTTTTTGAAATAATCACACAAGTAGGTTCAGTTTCTTGGACCCTACAGCTTCCGGATAGCATGTGTGCGGTACACCCGGTATTTCATGTTTCTATGTTAGAACCTTGTACTGCTAACACTATCCCAGATCACATGCAATATCTGCCTCCTCTGGTCATTATTGATGGAGAACCTGAGTTTGAAATCTCAGAAATTTTAGATTTGAATGGAACATGGGAAGAATGCAGAAGATACGGTAACCATGATGTTCCATAGTCGGAGGTCAGAAGTTGGAAGTCAGAGGTTGGAAGTCAGAAGTTGGAGGTTGGAAGTTGGATATTGAAACATCCGGGAGTGGGTCATAACAGAAACCCTCCATGTACACACCTTAACAAGATATCCCATCATCTAGTTAAAGCATTGGGTTTGCTGCCAAGGTGACTGGGTCAAAAACAGATAATCATATTGAAGGCTGATAGGTATTCAGGCTAGCAGGCCTGCTGATGGGTCAAAATTTTCATAGTAGAAAAGTATTTCAGGTTTTTGTGATCTGTTACAACATCAATCGGAATTCCTGAGCCTTACAAATAGTGTCGCCACATTTTGAAAGCTGAAAATATTGCTAGGAGTTCCTTATCATGAATATCATAATTGAGCTCTGTTCTGGTGAAAGTCTGGGATAGAAAAGCCACAGGGTGGACTTCTCAATCGGAGTCCTGGATAGACAGAATGGCTCCAAGTCCATAGTCTGAGGTGTCCATTTCAACAATGAGCGGAAAGTCCAGTTTCCAATGCGACAGAATAGGAGCCGTTGAAAAAGACTCTTTTAAAAGATTGAAAGCTTTTTCACAATTATCATTAAAAATCCACAGAATATCCTTGCATGTAAGATGGGTAAGGGGAACTGTGATGTCAGAATATCCACTAATAAACTGTCAGTAAAAATTGGCAAAGCTGAGGAAAGATTGTATATCTTTGACTTTTCTGGGTTCTGGCCAATCTTTGATGACTTGTACTTTAGTTTCATCCATGCAGAGTCCTCTGGGTCCCATTATGAAGCCCAGGTATTCCACAGAGTCCATGTCAAAAGTACATTTTTTACCATTCACGAATAAACCATGTTGTCTGAGTCTCCGGAGAACTTCATGGACTTGTTTGTTGTATTCTGCAGGGTCCTCGGAGTAGATAAGAATGTCATCTAAGTAAACAATGATGCATACATTGAGCATGTCAGAGACAATATCATTAATAAAATGTTGAAAAACAGACAGAGCATTGGTGAGTCCAAAGAGTATCACCAACCACTGAAAGGCCCCATAATGGATTCTAAAAGTGGTTTTCCATTCATCTCTGGCAGAGATCCAGACCAAATGGTAGGCGTGTTTAAGGTCTATTTTAGTATAAATCTGGGCATTCCGTGGAGCATTGACCAGGTCAGATATAAGTGGGAGTGGATACTTATCCTTTTTGGTGACAGCATTGAGTCCTCTGAAATCAACACATAGTCTGAGGGATCCTTCCTTTTTCTTGACAAACAGAACAGGTGCTCCAAAAGGAGACTTAGAGGGCCTGATAAAACCTATGGACAAATGTTCATCCAGGAAATCACAGATTGTGGAAAGTTCTGTGGATGAAAGTGGGCAAGTATGTCCAAGGGATGGCTGGGCACCTTCTTCGAAGTCAATTTTTAAGTCATACTCTCTGTGGGCTCTCTGTGGGGTGGAAGCTGGTCAGCTTTTTGCTTACTAAAGACATTCATGAAGTCGTGATATTTCTCTGGGACACCTTCTAGATCAGCAGTTTCCTCAGATGCAGATACCGGAGTTGAGAAATGACTGGTTGCTTCATCAATTTTCAAATTGATAGTGAATGCCTAGAACCTGTCCATTTTTGTAGCCCTAATAAATGCTGCAGCATTAATGAGAGAAATAGACAGAGGTGCCATGGGTTCCAGGGAAGCCATGGGTGCTGTAAGAATCACAGAAGTCCTCGAGACTGCAGGTGCTGGGAAGGCCATGGGTGCTGTGGAGGCAGAGTTGGGTACAGTTTTCTCAGAAGCTGCAGATGTCTGGAAAGTTATGCTATTTGCTACTCAGTCAATCAACAGATTGTAGTGGGTATTCCAGTTATGTCCTAGGACAACCAAGCAACTTGAGTCTAACTGGGTCACATAGAAAGTGACCAACTGAGATGTTCCACACAGGAAACAGATGTATAAATTGCAAGCTTGGGTGATAACTGAATTGCTTGTGCCATTGAAAAGTTGGAGGCTGACCAGATTTATCAGATAAGTTGACAACAGATTATTTTGCATGAATTTTGTATCTAAAAAACAATGAGTCAAGCCAGAATCTATGAGTGCTGAAAAAATGAATTTCCGAATCATATTAGACATAAATTTAATAAAAAACAACTCAGAGTTCAAAAGAGCAGATATGTTGAGATGGGTAAACTCATGAATGCACAGAGAGGCAACACAACCCCCAACCCATATGGAGTCTGTGGGGTTGCTTACTCTTTTTTCAAGTTGGAAACCAGTTTGTCCTTCAACGGGGATTCTGTGAAGAAAGTCTTGGCTGTTTGACCTTTTGCAGAAATTGCTTTTGCCAATGGACATTCTGGAACTCGATGACTGGGTTTTCTGCACAAGAGACAAAGGTTATTGTCCATATGACATTGTCTTTCTTGTGGGATCAATTTGCCATTGGGTCCAAGCTTGCCTGTGAGGTTGGGTTTTCCAGTTTGCTTGCCGGACTGTTGACCTTTGGTGTTGTTGCTGTTAGAAGACTTTTTATCATTCTTCTTATCAGATTGTGTGGAGTTTTGGTTGCTGGTGGACAAAGTGTTGTTGTTGGTTTTATTGGCTGTGGACCTGTTGACTTTGTCTATGGAGGTCTCATGGGCAACTTCCGTGTGATGTTCCCAATAGTGTGCATCTACATTTTGAGCCTTGAGGCGCATATGGGACAGTGTTTTTGGCTTGCCATCTTCTCCTTTTGAGACTTCATCTTTAAGGTGGGATGGCAGACTGGCATAGAATTGGTGGCAGAGAGTGGGATCGCCCCACTGACAATGAGCTGCAAGGTTGTTGAACTGGACAATATAGTCCGTGATGTGCTGGGTGTCCTTCATACAAAGATTAGTGAGACTATTCTCGGCTTCTCTGGTCAGGTCATACAGGCCAAAGTTGGTTTCTAGTTCCATAACAAAAGCATCCCAATCTTCAGTCTACTAAAAGCCAGTTTGAACCATTTCAACATGGATCCCAAGGTATGAAAGTGCATAGTTGAATTTTTGGGAGTCTGTGGAGAATGTCGCAGATCAATCACAGAAATTGAAGTGATATTGCATGAGGAAAGTAGAAAGTTTATTGGGGTTGGAACCCTTGAAGGGTTCTGGAGCATTGACTTTTGACCATGGAGGTTCTGGATCCTTCTTGCTGCCTTCTCTGAGTATGTGATTCATCAATCTCTCTAAAATGATTGCTAACCACTCAGAGGTGGAATCCACAAGTGGCGGTCAATCATTAGATGGGGGATTTTTGACACCTTTGCCCTTGTTGGGGGCCACAGACTCATCCTCATTCTTGGATTTGTCTGGGTTTTCCAGGACTTCTTCAATATGGGCTTCTTCCATGGAATCCAGCTGGTTTGTGAGTGTCTGGCTGGTATACAAAGTAAGTGGGGAATGAAGAGTTGACAGTCCAGGTAATGATTCCTGTACATGTGCTTTTCTTCTTGGTGGCATATTGAACAATCTGCAAGTCTTAGTCAGAAAATACTGTTAAGAGTCATGTGTGGAGCTTATCAGAGGGTTTCCAAAGAAACCTGTGGGAAAGCCTGTAGGACTTGGCTTCAGCTTATAGGCTGCACTCTTGCGAGATTGTCTTGTCCAATTTCAAATGGGCAGATGGGAATCCTGGAGAGTCTGGGAGGGGTTTGTGGATTGAGAAGTCGGGGAGTTGAGATAGATAGGTCAGAGGTCAAGTGATAGATGGGTTGGAGCCCACAGGCTCTGACGAGGTCAAGCGGTGTGTTTCAAAGAGGAGATTAGAGCAGAAAATGTACTTGAGATTACTGGGAGGAATCTAAGCTGATTTTCTGACTGGATTGCATGTACAACATCTGCCAGACTATATATGTAGACTGTGGAATGAATAACATACCAAATCCAGTAATAATGAAAACTAAACTAGCAAACATGAAACGAGATAAATAAACACCAAACTTGGTGTTAAGAACAGAATGGAGTGGAGTGGAGTCTGAATTGTGACAGGTTGTTAAATCATAATGGGAAGAGGGTGGGAGTGGAGTCTGAATTGTGACAGGTCATTTAACCATAACAGGAATGGGGCTCAGTTAGAGAGCTGTCAGGTTTTCCGAGCAGAGTCTAGTGACTGGTGTGTGGGACATGGTCAGAGATAGACAGGAGCAGAGTCTAGCAGGTATTCCAGTGACTGATACATGAAGTAACAAAGGCCAAGCATGGACAGGTTTGACATCCAGAGTCCAGTGGGTATTCTGGTAAACTGATAATTGGTGCATGTAGGGTGTGGGTGCATATAAGTTAGTGCCTGGATTCTGGCAGGATTTCTGGTTGTAACATAACCTCAGAAAACATGGTCCACAATTAGCATCCTCCTATGAAAAAGTGAAGAAATGGGTGAACAGCCTCTAGGAAAAAGGTGGTTTCATCACCAATTCCAACAGATAGGGAGGGGAAAGAATATGTCCAGGGGATGCAACACCCTCCACTTATGTATTTCAACTCCACCTCCATGCAAATAAGCAATTTTCTTCCCATTCCAGATTTGGGGAAAATGTCTTCGTCATTTGGTCGGTCCATTCCTTCAGAGGAACTTAGTAATTCTCGGTACATTGATTAAAACTATGTATATACATACCGTGGACGAGAACGTCCACCGCTTATGGCAAGGTAGTCGTGATGGAGCCTGATAGAAGTGGCCGGTTTATCTGTTCTGCAATGAATTACTAGATTATATTAAATGTATTTTAATGAGCTTATTTGTGTAAAAATACGCGAAACTTAATATCAGTGTTTGAACACTGTTACGAAGGCTTAGATGGAGTGCCTAGAGCGCCCGATGTGTACAGTATTTACTCCTTCCTCATGAGGAATGATCAACGCAGGCTAAGGAAATCCTGGCACTCGTAGTTCCCGCTACACCTGACTCGCATGTCATTTTATGTGAAAACTGTTTGTTGACATGAGTAACTAGACAAACATAACCTGTGCCTTCGAGCCTGTAATAGCTAGCAACTCCTCTAACACCTTTATTCTGGTCTGGATTTTCTGTCTTTCGTCCCTGCCCTCTTCCCTACCCTTTTCCTCGGCAGCCTGCTCAAGTGCTTTGAACTCAGCATCACGTCGCTCTTGTGCTCGGTGGATCTGTCACCAGTCATAAGCCTCCAAAAAAATCTCCGTATCCATGGCACGCACCTCATGACGAACTTTGTTGCGTTCCTCGTGAAACTTCCCAGTGAGATCAATAACTTGAGTCTCGTCATGTTTGTACGGGGTAATGCTATCCCACTTCCCGCCGCCGTATTGTTTGGCCAACCAGACAGCTTCCTTAACACCCAAAGACGAAGACCTGTCAAAATCAAATCCAAATATCTTTCCCAATACCCTCATTACTATATTTGAGTGCCAAGAACACTGCCTCTCGAGGAGCTTATACTGGTCACCATTGATATTGATGACCTGAGCAACTATAGCAAGGTCAAGAAGGGTGATGTTTGCTGCCTCAACGTCAACATCCTCGAGTACGCTGTCACCGCTTGGCCATCCGCCCACTCTGAATACATGATCGCCAGCTGCAGGCTTCTTGCATGATGATAGTGATGGCGGGTGCTGCATGGTGCATCTTTGGCAGGTGCTGTCAGGAATGAATTCTTCCACAGACCGTTCGATACAAAGATAGCGAGTTCTGCCGTCAGCGTCATGAATCTTAGCAATGATGTATTCACCCTCCGACGCCGTATCCTTTTCCTTCATTCGCCTTAACGCCAGTACCTTTGTAGCAGCTATAATGTGGCCGTACTCAGCTGATGTGGCATCCTCGCAGAGTTGCTGACACCACGATGCAACGTCAGAGTAGTTGGGGCACCATCTAAATACATTCTCCACGGACTGGAACTTGTGAAGAATATAGGATGGTGCCTCTTCAACCATGTGCCGCAAGTTTCCAGCAAGTATCAGATAACCATCATCATCCATTGAACCAAACTGTACGAGACCCATGTGATCCTTATGGAATATGAAGACCTTTGCATGTACCAGCCCAGGCACAACAACAGAGGTGATGGGAACACACTACGAACTGGACTGTCAGTGCCGTGCAGATATGGGTAGGAAAACTACTTGCTGTTGGTGAACCACCTGGTCTCACAGTTGGGTATGCCTCATAACAGAAAATTGTGTGATACATAAAGCTGATCGCATTATATTGTGTCAGCTGTTGTTGTAGTGTTCTAGAATGTAATCCCAAGTGCTTTAATATTGGATTATTAGTCTGATGATCGATTGAAAGGCAGTCCAAGGTAGAATTAGTCCAGCTTGTTACATCGATATCTTGGTGAGGTATCCCAAGGAAAATGATGCCATAAACTGAGCTTTCGACATCTTGGAGATACCTGACGCTAGTGGTATGGGAATGGATCAGTGCCTATAATGTAGAGGTCAGTTATAGAAAAGGGGATTATGTCTTTGCTGTTAATTTATCTTACATATTTCAGAACTATTCCGCCAAAACCGTGCGCAACGAAGATCAGAGGCCGCTCCTACGAACAATTAGGTATCAGAGTCTCGGTTTGGGGTAAGCAACCTACCTTACACGTTGTGGAGGCTCTGAAATTGGCCAAACTTGCAATGAGGTCGTTGGCTACATCGTACAGGGTTTGTTGAAATCTGTTCTGGCCGCTCGTGGATGCATCATAGCCGTACGTTAGAATCCTCGCATTAGGAATGGATGGTGGCAATAAATCACGAAGCCATGAGATACCGTTGGAGGCAGTGAAGGACTCCTCACGGTGTCCATCGAGGCCGTGGATGGCGACGATACTGTGGGTGCATGTATGAATATGTGAGAAAGCCGCGTGCTAACTGACTGACTCGACGGTAGGACCATCACCACAAGCGAGGACTTTTAGGCCAAATTTGCATTTTGCATCAACGCCAGTAGATGGGGAGAACGAGGTAGACATGTTCAATGGGTTGTGATAACCGTCACGGGCGGCAGTGCAAGTCACACATATTGCTTCGTTAGCTTTGCCTTTAGTGATTGGCAAGGCCCGGCCTTAGGCCGGGCCGTGCAGTACTTAGGCCGTCGACTCTGGGCCCGGCTTGGGATATTTTAAGCCCAAGCCGGGCCGGCCTGGTAGCGGCCCCACAAAATAAGGACAAGGACCGCATGGTCAAGGATCGTCAGACTGTCTTCTGCATAAAGTAAGCGAATGTTCAATTTCTGTTCCAGCCCCCTTGTACACAATGCCGCCAAAGTCAAAATCTTGCCTGAGTAATCCCCAGGGCGCTTAAGTTTACAAATCCCATCTTGTACCACATTACGTGCCGCGGCCTAGGCCCGAGCCGAGGCCAAGCCGTCTCTTAAAGCCCGGCCTGATATTGGGACGCCCAAGCCGCAAAGGCCGAGCCCAAGCCGGGGGCTTCAGGCCGGGCCGGGACTTGCCAATCACTAGTTTCACGGTATCTTATTGACTCTCACATAAAACACATATCTGTCATTCTAGCTCTTACCACCCAATATCTCACCCTTAAAAATCTACCATATCACATCACTGTTAAGTTTTTATTAAAAATAGTATGAGTTGACTCTATTGCAATACACAATATACAAGGGTTTAATAAGCTTGTAATAAAAGTACTTTGTGTCTCAATATCTTGTGTCAGTTAGTGTAGCACCTCCTGACAATATAGGTTGGATGCTCTGGGAGGTGTATAGTGGTTCTGACACACATTAACCTCCAAATGCATGGTCCACAATTAGCATCTTCATATGAAAAGTTGCAATAATTGGTGGACTCCCCCTATAAAAAGGTGTGTTTCATCATCAAATTTAACAGTTTTCATGGTGCTCTTCCTAGACCGTCTAACTTTCCTTGTCTGAGTAAATAAGGACTAAACAAATACAAATAGACCTTATATAACCCAAAATACACCAACTACAGTGACCCGAGGCCTAATGTTCGTGATCCCTCGCTAACCCAAATCCCAGAAAAGTTAACAATCACATCTCAATCAATCAATCAATATCAAAGAATCAAAGAAAGTAAAGTAAAGTTACTTGGTGGGCGGTGGGCGGTTTTGGGCGCTGAGAAAAGGGTGCAGAGTGCCCGAATGTCCAAAGAGGCTTCGTTGTTACTAAGGTATAATATTAGTCAGCAGGGAAGTAAATCGGCCTTTTTGCATTTGCAGAAGATCACATTTCCTACAGCTCTAGTGGGAGAATTTCCCCACCCCTCATAGACACATTTCCCACGGCTCTCCCTGAACGATTTCCCACGCCCTTCAAAGACACATTTCCCACGACCAAACCGGTAATGCGCCCTGCAGAAGCATTTTTATGACGCGCGGGAGTATTTCGACATGCACGGGAGTATTGTCATCAGCGTGGGAGCAATTCGCTTGCCGCGGAAGCATTTCCCACGTCCCTCATATATACATTTTGCACGACTCTCCCAGAGGAATTTCCCACGCCCTTCAGGAAGCATTTTAAGGCCAGTTCTCCAGACAAAGATCACATATCCCTGGAGGAGGTCTATCAGGATTTCCAGGAAAATCTCAATAAAATCAGAATAATTCAAATAAAATACAATAAATGAAAATAAAGTATTTAAAAATAAATTAAAATAAAATAAATGGAAATAAAATATGATAAATCAAGAAGAAAAAATAACAATTGAAAATAAACTAAATCAAAATAAAATTCAATAAATCACAAAACAATGTAATAAATCAAAATAAAATTCAATGAAGCAAAATAAATTAACAAAATCAAATGAAGTAAATCAAAATCAATAAATCAGGTGAGCACAGTAATTACTTGCAGTTGACAGTGAATTCAACCATTGGAACTGTTCTTCCTTTAGTAACCCTTGTTTTGTTTGTGACCATTGTTCCTTTTGTAACCATTGGTCCTTTTGTATCTGCCCTTTCTTTTGTAACTGTTAGGACTGGAAAACCCACTGGGCTCTGGACCCCATCCTACATACACCCAACTCTCTACAGTTAACTGGAAAACCTGCCAGGCTCCAGACCCTGCCTTATGTATATGTGTTACGACCAGAAACCCCCCTGGACTCCAGGAACTACCCTATATGCACCCACATCCTTCACACACCAGTTATCACTTTACTGGAATACCTGCTGGAACCCAGATGTCAGACCTATCCATGCTTGACCTTCGTTATCTCATGTACTAGTCACCAGAATACCCACCTGGATCCCATGCATGTCATCCCTGTCTATCCCCAACCCTGTCCCATGCATCAGTCACCAGACTCTGCTTGGAAAACCCATCAGCTCTCTAACCGAGCCCTGTTCCCATTATGGTCAAATGACCTGTCACATTTCAGACTCTGCTCCCACCCCACTCCCATTATGGTCTAATGATCTGTCACATTTTGGACTCCACTCCACTCCATTCTGTTCCTAACACCAAATTTGGTGTTTACTTATCTCATTTTATGATTACTAGTTTGGATCCCATTATTACTGGATTAGTATGTTATACATTCCACAGTCTATATAGTCTGGCAGATGTTGTACATACAATCCAGTCAGAAAATCAGCTTAGATTCTCCCCAGTAATCTAGTACATTTTATGCACCCAATTGTATATGGTACCCAAAGCACAGTCACAACTGGAGTGCCTGCCAGGACCCATGCACATCAAACCTGTCTATGCCTGACCCTCTGTGTCTCATACACCAATCATTGGACCACACTGGGATCTGCACACATCCACCTGTCTATCTCCGACTTTGTCTCATGCATCAGTCACCAGACTCCACCCAGACAACCCATCAGCTCTCTAACTGAGCTCCATTCCCATTATGGTCAAATGACCTGTCATGTTTTGGGCCCCACTCCCATTCCATTCTGTCCCTAACACCTAGTTTGGTGTTTACTACTCTCATTTCATGATTACCTGTTTTGTATTTGATTATTACTGGATTTGGTATTGCATACATTCCATAGTCTATATAGTCTAGCTAATGTTGTACATATGTACATACAATCCAGTCAGAAAATTGACTTAGTTTCCCCTAGTAACTTAGCATATATCCTACTCTATCCCCACCTCTCATCTTTGAAGCACAACACTATTGACCTCATCGGAGCACATGGGCTTTCTGACTGGTCTTCTGATCTATCAACTCTCCAACCTCCTGACTTATCAACTGTCTGACAACTCAACCTATCGATCATCTGGACTCCCTGGGTTTCCTGTCTGCCTGTCTGAAATTGGACACCACAATCTTGCGAGGGCACAGCCTATAAGCTGAAGCCAGGTCCTGCTGGATTATCCACAGGTTTCTCTGGAAACCCCAGCTAAGCTCTGCATGCCCCTTAACAGTAACCATTGGTCCTTTTGTAACTGCCCATCCTTTTGTAACCATTTTCCCATCTGTAACTGTTGTTTCCATTTGTAACCATTCTTTAAGCAATGAGTCCCAGAAATACTTAAAAGTTGTTGACATGGGGGGTTTGGGAGGCTTTGCCCCCCAACAAGCCAGAGCCCATAGTGAGCAGTGGGGCAGGTTGCAAAGTGACTGCCCTGCAGTGTAGCAAGGGTTCCCAGGCTTGTCCCCTATACAGTGGGTCAAAAAACTGCCCCAATGTTTGTGCATTTTAGAAAGATTGATATTATGTGAAGGAATGACATCAGCAAGAATTCTGAGAAATTCACATGATATACTAGAACATGTTGGCTATCTACCAATTTAAGAAATCATGTGATTCCAATCAAAACCTATTGCTCAATAAATCAAACAAAATAATCACTCATTGGGGCAGTTTTTTGACCCTCTATTATTTTACAATCTAATACTTTGTATGACCCCCCTTTGCCTTTAAAACTGCCTGTATCCTCTTAGGCATGCTTTCTATTAGCTTCTGGAATATCCCTCATGGTATTTCAGTCCACTCCTTTGCCACCCTGTCCCATAATTCATGTACTCCTTTGGGTGGTATGTCATATTGTTGGAGTTTGGCCTTGAAGTGTTGCCAGAGGTGTTCAATGGGATTTAGATCAGGGGATTGGGCAGGCCACTTCATGGGAATGATGTTATTGCCAGAAAACCATTGGTCTGCCTTTTTTGAGGTATGTGTTGGATCATTGTCCTGTTGGAAGTACCACTTATCCTCAGCCCATCTCCAAACTTTCAATGCTCTCCTCCACTCCCTCCTCCAAAATCTCACAATACTGCACTGCATCCATGTTCCCCTGCACCTCTATCAGCTTCCCCACCCCATTCCAGCCCATACACCCCCAAACCATCAAGTTATTCCCCCTCCATGTTTGACAGTTGGTGTGGTGGTCCTGTCTGATACTGGTTCCCCTTGTTGCTTCTAAACATATACTTTCCCATCTGACCCAATCCTATTGATTTTTGTCTCATCAGTCCACAACACCCTCTTCCAGTCCTCCATAGTCCAATTTTCATGGTATTGGGCAAACTTTAGATGTTGCTGACAATGAGACCCCTTGAGCATACGGACTCTCTTCTTTGTTGCTGACATAAAGCCAGCTTCCTTCAACACATTCCTAACAGTCTGAGGAGTGACAGAGGTAGATATGATGGAATTTATGAATTGGGTGGTTGGACAGCATTGTCAAGCTTCCCAGAGCTAATTTGACGGATAATTGACTGTTTATTATAAAGGGAAAGCTTGGAAGGACAGCCACCAGGATGATTTTCCTTATCCCCCTCTACCTCCCTACTGATCCTGCCAATAGTACCCTTCTCAAGGCCAGTCCTAGCTTGAATTTGATGATGGGAATACCTCTTATTGAGGAGAGAAACAACAGAAGAATGCTTTTCAGCAGAGATGGATTTCATAGTAGTGGTAAGGAGTCAAGGAGATGAATGAACAAAGTTCAACATGCCAAATTGATACAAATAAGGTCACATGACATGTTGATGATTCACATGACCCATTCCTACCTTATACTGGTGTGTAACATTGAAAATCAGAGAAAATAATAGAGGGTCAAAAAACTGCCCCAATGAGTGATTATTTTGTTTGATTTATTGAGCAAGTGTGTTTTGATTGGAATCACATGATTTCTTAAGTTGGTAGATAGCCAACATGTTCTAGTATATCATGTGAATTTTTCAGAAGTTTTGCTAATGTCATTCCTTCACACAATATCAATCTTTCTAAAATGCACAAACATTGGGGCAGTTTTTTGACCCACTGTATATGAAAGTTGCTCTGTATTGTCACACCACACCTGTTGCTGACACACCATTTTTGGTAAAGGAATAGAGTATTTTTGCTGGTACAAAAGCATTTGCCACCTTGTGGAGGGATTTCTGACACCAGTTCCCAGAGAAGGATTGTAACATCCTTTGAGGAGGTCCACAAGTATTTCCAGGAAAATCACAATAAAATCAGGAGTGATTAAAAATAAAATGTTTAAAAGTAAAATAAATAAAATAAAATAAAATCAAAAAATCAAAAATCAAATACAATATAAATAAATAAACATATCAACTGTTCCCTTTGCCACCTCTTAGTTGAGTAGCTGGCTATCCTTTATTACTTATCCACCTCTAGTTGAGTTGTTGGTTATAAATTAAAGTAATAAACAGTTTTGGTTATCATTGTTGAGATTAGGAATACATTTCTAATTTCTACCTGGTTTTTGGCATAAATAAATACTGAGAATATTCTTGCAAGATCCTTAAGACTACATTAAGATCCTGATAAGTTAGTATCACAGTAGACCCTGTAGGTTAGTGTAAATAAAGCATATATTAGCCAAATAGTGTTTTTTGTTAGGATACACGTACAAGGCGGGTCTCTGGAGAAACCTGCAGGATATCTGGTAGGACTTGGCTTCAGCTTATAGGCTGCACCCTCACGAGATCGTGTTGTCCAATGTCAGACAGGCAGATGGGAATCCTGGGGAGTCTGGGTGGGGTTCGTGGGTTGAGGGGTCGTAAGTTGGAGGTCGTGGGTTGAGAGGTCATGAGACGAGTTAGGTAAGAGAGATAGATGTGCCGGAGCCTGTGGGCTCTGACTAGTGTGAGCAGTGTGATTCAAGTAGGAGTTTAGAGTGGAAAATGTATTAGATTACTGGGGGGAATCTAAGCCGATTTTCTGACTGGATTGTATGTACATGCCAGACTATATAGACCATGGAATGAATGACATACCAAATCCAGTAATAATGAAATGAAACTAGCAAAACATAAAATGGGAATAGTAAACACCAAGTTTGGTGTTAGGAACAGGACAGAACAGAGTGGAGTCCGAATTGTGACAAATCATAACCCATCACGGGAAATGGAGTGGGAGCAGAGTCCAAATCATGACAGGTCATTTGACTAAAACGGGAATGGGGCTTAGTTAGAGCGATGACGGGATTCTGAGTGGGATCTGGTGACTGATGTGTGGGATGAGGACAGACATAGATAGAGATGGAGTCTGGGGGTAGTCCAGTGACTGATACACAAAGTAATGAAGATGAATGTAGACAGGTGATGTATGGAGTCCAGGCGGGAATTCCTGTAAACTGACAATTGGTGTGTATAGGGTGCAGGTGCATATGAGCTAGTGCCCGGAGTCTGGCAGGATTTTCTGGTCATAACAGTTTTATTCTATATCTAATCTTTTGACCTGTTTAGAAATATTTTTACTGTTTGATAAATAGTATAAAATATATATAAACTAGCTAGAATCGACATTAAATCTAGATTCTGAATCAGTGAATTGTTATTCATATTTTAAGAACATATTTTCACAGAAAAAGAACAGCTTGCAAAAGCAGCTCTCAAAACCTTCTTTGTGAAGTAGGGTGCATATATTCAAGTAAACCCTTGACTTCAGGGGTTCTAAGTCTATTCAGACTACCACTGATTAATATCAAATACTTAAATTATTTTACCTTGCAGTGAATTGAGTATTTGCACATTTTGATAGAGCACTGGACTCCTTTTTCAGAAGATAGTATTAAAATAAGGCTAATACATCACAGCTGGCACTATGGGGATTAGTTCTTCAACTCCTTTTGCCTCCTTTCTTTTACCACTATTCTTCCTCTTAGATGGTACTTCAGGGTTAGCACTACTTGTCTCATCATCTATTGGCTCAGGGATATGCTGCTCTTCACAGATGTCAGCTATGACCTGCTCCATGACCTACCCTGGATCATAGATACTCCCACCATCATTCTCTTGAAGCTCAGGCACAGGAGACAAAATAGCCTCAGAGCCTTTTTCATTGGGCTTAGTGGATTGCAAATTTGCATTTGTGCTGGACTCAGACTGCAGTGCAGTGAATGGCTAGAAGGGACATGGATCCTACAACCCTCAATAATATTTGTAGGATCAATAGTATAGTGCTGCTGACTGGATACTGGTTTAGCAGAAATAGGGGAAACTCTGGATGTGCCAGAACTACTCAACTTTCATTTCAGTCCCATGGTACTTAGCAGAAAAATGACCAGAAAAAAAATGTCACACTGTGACAGGTCATGTTTGACCTCAGTTTGACAACATCTCAATGATGCACAGTGATAAAGTGAAAATGGGAGCTTCCACTGGTGGTAATAGAATTATATTATACTATCTTATTAATTTGAGATCTCAGTTGTATGTATCTCCTAAGTGTTAACTTTTTGGTGAAAATATGACCAGACCTATAGAGGATGAGCACAATACTGTCTGAGTGATATTATTGGTTATAAACATATATGTAGGAGGGTCTCATGCGTGAATACAGGATTATATACTCAGAAACAAGAGCAGTAATGAATGTGGGTCATAATGACCCTGGTCACTATATGACTCTGGCTGCTCATTTTACCCAAAAATCTAAGGAGGATAACCCAAAACTTTAAAAATGATTTATTCAATAGAGTATATACATTCATATTGTTTGCTGTAGAATTAATATTCAAGCAAATTCAGTTGATTACATAGGTATCACTCTGAAGAATGCAAAAATATTAATATTTATCCTATATCTGACAAAATTTAGTCAAACAATCATCTGTAGATTATTCTTTTGGAATAAATTTCACAATGGGGATTGGTACCCCAGATAATTCTGGTTGACTCTCTAAACCAACTAAATAGGAGTGCTTATAACCTCTGACCAAAGACCAGCACCTATTATGTAACATGTTCACACGAGTCATTCAAGTTACCAGAGGGCTGTTGGCTGGCGTCATTCTTCCAAGTCAGGAGCATCGGTTTTGGTTTGGATGCCCAGATTTTGAGATTAATATTTTTAGACCAGGAGGACAACTAATTACAATTAATTGAATCTGGAGGTATTAAAGAGGGATAATTAGGAAATAAATTAACGCTGTGTAGCAAAATCTAGGCACAAAAAATCAAGTATGTTTAGCTAACATGTTTTAGTGCATCTACATGAAATGGGGATTGGCTGAGTATGTTGGTGCCTGCAGGGTATGCTTCAGGGTTAATCTAAAATTTTTAGAAGGCATAGGCAAAAAAGGTGTGAAGATTGTGTTAAAAGTGTAGAAAAAAAGGGACCAGACCAGGAATTGAACCCAGGGCTTCTGGATGTATAAACAGAATGTTACCCACTACACCACCCGATGCTAACAAACACTGGCAGGATTACACAATTTAACAGACTGGCCACTGTCAACTCAACAAATTAGGATGCTAATCACATGCTTCTGTGGTTTAGAGGCCATGAACCCTCCACAACTATGAGCTTTCTACATAATAGGGCCAGTGAGAATGATGCCAGCCAACAGCCCTCCAGTAACTTGAACAACTCGTGGGAACATGTTACATAATAGGCACTGGCCTTCGGTCAGAGGTTATAAGCACACCCCAACTAAATTTAAATTATATGAAATATATTTGAAAGTTTGCTTGTATACAAGAGAATACATCATAACCCAAATAATCTAGGTTAATCCAAATAATTTTGTGTAACTATGTCATTTTTGTGTATTTTAAAAGGACATGCATATTTTAAAGATGAAATTTCAGGTAATTAAATATAAACCCCTAAAACATGTAGTCATAGCCAGAGGAAGTGGTCTCACTTAAAAATATGAGGAGTTTTTCGTAAAATTTTGTATATTCAATGAATTGTGACTATCCTAACACCAAGACCAATAACTGTAGTACAGCCTGCTATACTACTCATACATACAAGTGAGGCCTTCCTATTCTATTTGTGAGGTATAAGTCTGCATCTTGTTCAGACATGTATGTATATATAATATATAAGATCATTCAAACCAAGTTTCAAACCAAAAACACACATGACTGTGGTGGGGGAGCTGATTCTTTCTTGGAGGTCCAAATTTTAAATAGTAGGAAATAAGAAGTTCTGAATAGGGGAATAGATTGTCCCATATATATGTATATACAAATTATCTTATCTTATTTTTTGCCCATTGTGGAGTTACAAGGCAATTTATTTTTGGAAACAAAGCAGAATCTTTATTGATTTTTGAACTCTGCACTACATACCCAGAACAGCTGTAAGGATTCTGTTTTTTTGTGTGCTTGTAAATTCTAGCTCAACTCATTATTTTGTAGATATCAAATTCACTCAAAAAACTTTTGATAACTTACCTGGTAAACCCAATTTTGCTCTGGCTCTTTGATGGCTCAAGCAATTCAGTTATCACCCAACCTTGTGACCTACCTATCCAGTTCCTGTGTGGAACATCCCAGTTGAGTCACTTTTTATGTGACACAGTTGGACTCAAGCTACTCAGTTGTCCTAGGACACAACTGGCTCACCCATTGCAATCCATTGATTGACTGGGTATGTATCAGGCAGTATCAGTTTCCAGATACCTGTGGTACCCAACAAAACTGTATTGTCTCCACCTTTTCAGCACCCATGGCTTCCATGGGATTTTTGGCTTTCATGGAATCCAAGGTAATCCCACCTATTTCCCTTATTGATGTATCAACTTTTAAACTTTCATTAGGGCTACAAAATTGGACAGATCCCATGTGTTCACAATCAACCTGAAAGTTGATGAAGCAACTGGACATTTTTTGACTCCAGTATCTGAGCCTATTGCAGACCTAGACAGTATTCCAGAGAAATATCATGACTTCATGGATGTTTTTAGTAAGTGAAAAGTTGACTAGCTTGCACCCCACAGACTGTACAACTTAAAAATTGACCTCAAAGATAGGCCCAAGCCACCCCTTGGACTATGTAATACTCACTCTCCACCACAGAGTTCTTTGCAATCCAATATTTTCTGGATGGGAATCTGTCCATAGGATTTATCTGGCCATCTTTTGGAGCACCTATCCTTTTTTTCAAGAAGAAGGATAGATCCCTTAGACTTTGCATTGATTGTAGAGGACTCAATGTAGTGACATGGAAAGATACAATGAATGACAAAACCCTTCCAATGATTTTTAGTTGTGCAAAGATTCTTGAATAACTCAAGAACCACTGTAGCTACAGACCTACAGTTTGGTGGGTGGTTAGGTCTATACCATCTATATCAAAGAAAGTAAAGTTGTATGGTGGGTGGTGAGTCCACATGCCTTTTTAGTAACTTGGTGCCACTAGGCACCATGACATACATAAGCATGGAGGCAAAACCTGTAATTTGTCAGCACGGAGGTATTTCTGTGCCAGCATGGGAGCAAATTACAGTAGGTGCTCATGGGAGCTTTTTCGATGCCATGGGGAGTTTTTCTGAAAGTGCAGGAGTCATTTGAGGTTCATGGGGGCCTGTGAGTGTGGGAGCAATTCCAGTAAATGCCAAGCTCCCATGCTCCAAGGAACAATGGAAGTCTGCTGTAAGCTTCAAGGCTGCCACTTCTATCTCCCATCCCCTCTCCCTCCACCCAGCCCCCTGATACCTGTATTGTTCAGGACCCCTCTTGAACTAATTCTGTAAGGTATTAGGTTGTCATTAGGTTGTCATTAAAGGCAGTTGAGTCCTGTATTTATTCTATTATAATTTTGCTGTTTAATAATTAAATAATATGTATGCAGCTGGAATTGGTCTCTTTCCACACTTTTCTCTCACTTTAAATTTGGAAATAGGCTCATTTGAAGGATATACACTGTTTTCAGGTGTCTTTGTGATCTGTTTACATGTCACAACCATCACATGTCATAATATTGTCACACACTTTCAAAGGTAACTTTCGACAACTCTTCGACTTATCGAATTCAACTCGACAAAACCGAACATTATTTGACACCATCGAATCTCTTTCGACATGTCTCATTTCAACATCATGTATGATTTCATTATTAGTTCATAACATAGTCATAGTGATATGAAGAAAAGCATAAAAGGGCTACGAAAGGAGCGAGGGCAGTCAGTCAAAATGTTAGGATACACACACAGGGTGGGTCTCCAGAGAAACCCGCGAAATATCCAGTAGGACTTGGCTTCAGCTTATAGGCTGCGCCCTCACTAGATCGTGTTGTCCAATTTCAGACAGGCGGACAGGGATCCTGGGGAGTCCGGGCAGGGTTCGTGGGTCATAGGTCATAGGTCGGAGGTCATGGGTTGAGAGTCGTGATGGTCGAGAGAGATAGATGTGCTGGAGCCCGTGGGCTCCGACTAGTGTGAGCGATGTGAATCAAGCAAGGAATTAGAGTGAAAAATGGATTAGATTACTGGGGGGAATCTAGCTAATTTTCTGACTGGATTGTATGTACAACATCTGCCAGTTTATATAGACCATGGAGTGAATGTCATACTAAATCTGGTAATGATGAAAATGAAACTAACAAAACATAAAACGGGAATAGTAAACACCAAGTTTGGTGTTAGGAACGGGATGGAATGGAACGGAGTCCGAATCGTGACAAATCATATCCCATAATGGGAAATGGAGCGGGAGTGGAGTCCAAATCGTGACAGGTCATTTGACTAAAATGGGAATGGGGCTCAATTAGAGCAGTGATGGGATTCTGAGCAGAGTCCGGTGACTGATGCGTGGGACAAAGATGGACATAGACAGAGACAGAGTCCGGGGGAAGTCTGGTGGCTGATATGTGGTCGAATGTAATGAGTCTTGACATATGGAGTCCGGCCGGGAAATCCTATAAACAGACAATTGGTGCTTGTAGCATGTGGGGGCGTACAGGTTAGTGCCTGGAGTCCAGCCGGATTGTCCGGTTGTAACACAAAATATCTGTATATTAGTGATACTAATAATCTATTTGTCGTAACTCCTTCGACAAATACTTCCATGAGTTCTCGCGACTGGTAATAGCCTCTTACTTCATCAACAGGGTGAATATATACTTCGTCGAATGAGGCTTTCGAGTTCAATTTGTAGAATATTATTCAACTTTATTGAAGAATAGTTGATTCGTGACATTACACTGATATACAATATTTAATATCTTTTTCTATCTTTTTTTGGGCCATTTTATTATATTTTGCTTCAATCCCTCTCTACCTACCTTTCACTTCTCAATTGGTGTATTCTCCCTCTTCTGTTGGCTGTTTTCCTAAGGTACAAGGTGAGTCCTGGCTTTTGATTAATTTCTGCTCCTTTTAATAATTAAATAATATATATGTAGTCAGAATTGGCCTCTTTCTACACTTCTCTCTGGCTGTAAATTTGGGAATAGACTCTCTAAAGTACATGTATATACACTGTCTTCAGGTATCTTTGTGATCTGTTTACATTGCTATCCAATATTTAATATCTTTTTCTATGCTTTTTTGGGCCATTTTAGTATATTTTGCTTCTGTTAAGTTCTGAAACAAAGATCTGGAAGTCCTGCAGATTTTCCAGTAATTATTCCAAACATCTTCCAGGAGATGTCCCATGGAGTTCCTGGGTAATAAGTCTGGGGAGTTTCTGGGGATTAGTACAAGGAGTGTATCAGAATAATTACCAGAGAACACTGCTGAGATGGACTTGGCTTCAGCTTATGTGCTGCACCCTCATACACTCATTTGGGTGTCCATATTTCAAGCTGACAGAATGCCTACAATGAAGATGTAGATTCTGGAGTTCCTGTGGGAATTCCGGAAATCAAATGTACAGACAGATAAGAGGAGTGGAGACTGGATCAGGATGTATTCAGGGTGTAACTAGTTGGAGATTTGAACTGGATTGTAAGTACATGAGTATGGGAGACTTATATAGACTGTAGAATGTAATAATACCAAATCTGGTACTAATAAAAGCCTAAACAAGTAATCATGAATCAGGACAAGTAAACACCAAACTAGGCCTTGGGGACAGAACAGAACAGATGCAGGAAATGAAACTTGACAGGTCATTTGACCATAATGGGAATGGGGTTCTATGCTCTGTTAGAGGAATTCTGGGAGTCTGGTTGAGGGGAACAGAGACACAGAGAGTTTGGTATAAGCAGGTTGATGTACAGGTCCAGTGGAGTCTGAGGACTGGTGTGTGAGACACTGTCAGATATAGACAGGTTGATGTGCAGGTCTGGCAGAGTCTGAGGACTGGTGCATATAGGGTAACATGCAGGTTCCGGGAGTCCGCTCGGAGTCTGGTGATGGGCACAGAGAGTTGGGTATGAAGAGGTTGATGTGCAGGTCCAGCAGAGTCTGAGGACTGGTACATGAGACACAGTGTTGGATATACTGTAGACAGGTTGACATGTGCTGGTCTGGCAGAGTCCAATGACTGGTGCATATAGGGTGGGGTCTGGGTCCCAGCAGGTTTTCCAGTCGTAACTGTACCTTGGGTACAATATAGAGAGTCGGGTGTGGAAAAGGTGGAGTCCAATGGGTTCTGGGTCATAACAGAAAGTGTCTAGGTGTGGGAATGGGATGTGAGTCAAAGGTACTTGAGGGATGAGGGTCGGGTTCTGGTGGATTCTGGATCTTGATGCTGGTCCAGAAGGTAGTTCAGAACCTAATACAATATCTGGGGAACACTCCATGGAGTTCCCAGGAATGGGTCTTGACAGTCCCCTCCCTTTAAGGCCAAAGTCCCATAGAGGCCATAGAACATGATAAGGTTTGTCAGTTGTTTCCTTTTGTAAATGTTGTTTTCATTTGTAACCTTTGTTTCCTTTTGTAAATGTTGTTTTCTTTTGTAACCCTTGTTTCCTTTTGTAACCTTTGTTTCCTTTTGTAGCCGTTGTTTCCTTTTGTAACTATTATTTCTTTTGTAACCATTGTTTCCTTTTGTAGCCTTTGTTTCCTTTTGCAGCCATTGTTTCCTTTTGTAACCATTATTTCCTTTGGTAAATGTTATTTCCTTGGGTAGCCATTGTTTCCTTTGAAGACTTTCCTTTCTCTATGTGAACACTTTCTCCTTTTTAAAAGGAGTCTTTTGTTAAGGCGTGCGTGGAGCTTATCAGAGGGTTTCCAGAGAAACCTGTGGGAAAGCTGTTAGAAAAGTAACCTAATAATAAACTACAACATGTGAATATTAATAAAAATGTAGGAGAAGAACGACTCACCTCAGTCTCATATATGTGTATAACAGACTGAGGTGTAAGGTTGTTAGAGCTACATTATATATACCAAAGATAACAATGGGGAAATTCGAACAAAGGAAATATGGAACAAAAGGAAGTCTGAGACATAGGGAACAAAAGGTTGTATCTCAGTTCTTTTGTTGCCAAGTGGTTCCTTTGTTATTTCAACCCTGTATGTGTTTTGTCCGTCCAAATATAGCTGTAAAGTTTCACGGTGTTATCCAACAAAAGCCAGTAGGACTTGGCTTCAGCTTATAAGCTGTGCCCTCATGAGATCGTGTTATCCAATTTCAGATGGGCAGATGGGAATCCCAGGGAGTCTGGGAGTAGTTGGTGGGTTGAGAGGTTGGAGGGTTGACTGTGGGAATCCTGCAGAGGGTGAGGGGTCAGGTGGTGATGAGTTGGAGGTCAAGTGATAGATGGGTCAGAGGTTGTGTGATAGATGGGTCAGAGGTTGTGTGATAGATGGGTCAGAGGTTGTGTGATAGATGGGTTGGAGCCCATGGGCACTGACAAGGTAAATAGCGGCATGTTTCAAAGAGGAGATTAGAGTGGAAAAGGTACTGAGATTACTGGGGGGAATCTAAGCTTATTTTCTGACTGGATTGTATGTACAACATCTGCCAGACTATATAGACTGTGGAATGTATAACATACTAAATCCAGTAATAATGAAATCCAAACTAGTACTCATAAAATGAGATAAGTAAACACCAAATTTGGTGCTAGGAACAGAATGGAGTGGAGCGGAGTCCAAAATGTGACAGGTCATTAGACCACAACAGGAATGGGGTGGGAGCAGAGTCTGAAACATGACAGGTCATTTGACCATAACAGGAATGGGGCACAGTTAGAGAGCTGTTGGGTTTTCCAAGAGGAGTCTGGTGACTGGTATGTGGGACAGGGTCGGAGATAGACAGGTGCAGGTCCCAGCAGGTATTCCAGTGACTGATACATGAAGTAACAAAGGTCAAGCATGGACAGGTCTGATGTCTGGAGTCCAGCAGGTATTCTGGTAAACTGATGACTGGTGTGTGTAGGGTGTGGGTGCATATAGAGTAGTGCCTGGAGTCTGGCAGGTTTTCTGGTTGTAACAGTACCCTCTCTTTATGCCAAAGTCCCAAAGATGCTCTAGAACTTGATAAGGTTTGTCAGTTATGTGCATGTGTCAGAAAGTCATGTCAGTTACATGTATGTGTCAAAGAGTCATGTGATCTGGAAGGTAAGGTTCAGATGCAACGAGCCTATATAAAAAATTGAAAAAATAAAAATTTCTTCTTCTTTATTACCCCCATCATCAATGGGTCCAAAGCCAACACCTTGTAGACTGATGCCCACTGCCAGGCCCTCCATGGGCTCCCCATATCGGGCTCCACTCACTGCTGCCCAGATCTTGGTACAGTGGAATGAGCAGCATCAATAAAGGGAGGAAGTGGAAAGCAGGCCAAGGATGCTGAGGAGAACTTGGACAGGGAGTACCACGCAGCACTGGTTGTGGAGAAAGAGGCTGAGGAGGAAAGAAAAAGAGATGAGGAGGAGGCAGTGTGGGTTGCCGCAGAGCATGCCAAGGCAGCTGTGGAGAAGGCTGTGGGAAAGGTAAGTCTTGGTGATCCACACAGTCAAACCTACTGACTCTGTCTTTTTAGCACAAAGTGGTAGAGGTCAAGTCGGAATCTGAGGGGGAGCCAGAGGGCCCCCAAAAGGTAGGTCTCAGGTCCATGGGGTATTCTGGGGACTAACCCATCAACAGAAGGCAAGAAAAATGGTCCCAGGTGAAGAATGACCTGCAGTGTTCCGGTTGCAATGACTGGAACACCGACTGCCATCGGCGGGCACTACTCTATATGCACCCACACCCTACACGCACCAGTCATCAGTTTACTGGAATACCTGCTGGACTCCAGACCTCAGACCTGTCCATGCTTGACCTTTGTTACTTCATGTATCAGTCACTGGAATACCCACTGGGACCCACACCTGTCTATCTCTGACCCTGTCCCACATACCAGTCACCGGACTCCTCTTGGAAAACCCAACAGCTCTCTAACTGAGCCCAGTTCCCATTATGGTCAAATGACCTGTCATGTTTTGGACTCTGCTCCCACCCCATTCTTGTAATGGTCTAATGACCTGTCACATTTTGGAATCCGCTCTGCTCCATTCTGTTCCTAACACCAAATTTGGTGTTTACTTATCTCATTTTATGATTACTAGTTTGGATTTCATTATTACTGGATTTAGTATGTTATACATTTCACAGTCTATATAGTCTGGCAGATGTTGTACATACAATCCAGTCAGAAAATAAACTTAGATTCCCCCCAGTAATCTCAGTACCTTTTCCACTCTAATCTCCTCTTTGAAACACACCGCTTTTTACCTCATCAGAGCCCACAGGCGGCTCTGACCCATCCACATGACCTCTGACTCATCACCACCTGACCCCTTGACCTCCGTGGGATTCCCACAGTCAACCCTCTGACCTCTCAACCCACCAACTACTCCCAGACTCCTCAGGATTCCTGTCTGCCCGTCTGAAATTGGATGGCATGATCTCACAAGGGTGCAGCCTATAAGCTGAAGCCAAGTCCTACTGGCTTTCCCACAGGTTTCTCCAGAAACCCTCTGATAAGCTCCACACATGCCTGAACAGTATTTTCTGACTTCCTTTCTCAACCAATGAGTCTCAGAAATACTTAAATTTTGTTGATGCAGGGGGGTTTGGGGGACTTAATCCCCCAACAAGCTGGAGCCCACAGCAAAGTTGTAGGGCCAGTCATGAAGCAACCATCCCACAGTGTAGCAAGGGTTCCTAAGCTTGTCATCAAATAAGTGAAAGGAGCATGGTGGGTGGTGGGTGTTTTTAGACACTGTGTGAGGGCACAGAGTGCCCATATCCTTCCATCTGGGAGAGTGTGACTAAGCTGAGGGCACATTAGCACCCAAAGGTCCTTATTAGTCAATGTGGGAACCAATCTCTTTTTAACATTTGTGGGGGCATTTCTGCATTCAGGGGAGTATTTCTGGTGCTATGGGAGTATTTTGTGATGTATGGAAGTATTTCTTTACATGTGGGAGTATTTCATCATGTGTGTGGAGGTATTTTTACATGTGCAGGAGTATTTTTACATGCATGGGAGTATTTCTCACATGTGTGGAACCATTTCACATGCCCTAATGGAGACATTTCCCATGACCTGCCCAGTAGAATTTCCTGAGCCCTTCATGTAACCATTTCCCACACCCTTCACATGTAAGCATTTTCCACACCCCTCACCAACACATTTCACAGGACCTTTCGAGAATTTCCCACAGCCTTTGGAGGAGGATTTCCCATCACCTCACAAAGCACTTCACATGGCATTTACAGAGGAATTTTTGGCACCATTTCCTTGGAGAAAGATTGCAAATCCCTGTTGGTCTACAATGATTTCCAGGAAAATCTCACTAAAATCAGGGAACAATTTAAATAAAATCCAATAAATCAAAATAAAATGTTCAAAAATAAAATAAAATCAGATAAATGAAAATAAAATACAATAAATGAAAATAAAATACAATATATCAGAATACAATACAATGAATCAAAATAACATACAATATATCAATACTCAATCCATGCATGCTTATTAATATTTCTTCAATGCTCATCAATTCTCAATCAATGCTCCTTGAATGCTTAATCAATGTTCTGCTCTTCTCAATCAATGCTCTACCAATGCTGTATCAATTTTAAATCAATTGCAGTAGAATTAACTCAATTTCTGATCAGAAAATAAAATAAAATAAGATAAATAGAAATAAAACACAGTAAATGAAAATAAAATAAACTGAAGTGAAATATAATAAATCAAAATAAAATACAATAAATCAAAATAAATTAAAACAAATTATGATAAATTAGATTAAAATACAATATATCAATTCCAGTAAGATCAACTGAATGTTTGGTTGCAACCATTGCTCATTTTGAAACTGTTGCATCTTTGCAACTAGTGCTCCTTTTGCAACCTTTGCTCCTTTTGCAACCTTTGCTCCTTTTGCAACCTTTGCTCCTTTGTAACTGTTGTTCCCTTTTGTAACCGTTGTTCCCTTTTGTAACCGTTGTTCCCTTTTGTAACCGTTGTTCCCTTTGTAACCGTTGTTCCCTTTGTGAATAACTGTTGTTTCCTTTGTAACCGTTGTTCCCTTTGTGAATGTTGTTTCCCTTTGTGAATGTTGTTTCCCTTTGTGAATGTTGTTTCCCTTTGTGAATGTTGTTTCCCTTTGTGTGAAGAGTGGTGGAAGTTCTGACCGTTCTATATACGAAGAAATGAGTAGAAAGGAAGGATATTGACCTATTCGGTGCAATATAAGAGAAAGTGAGAGAAAGAGCACGAGATGACGAAGGAGTCAATGAGTGCGATGGTTCGAGTGGAGGCCTCGACTATTACAGTTCGAGGCCAGAAGTGTTTAGCAGTTCAGATATTGCTACTTATGTAGTAGCTGACACGTTACCCTGATCACCACTCGTAGTAGACCTAGTTTGTGTCTTACGAGTGGTGGTTCTTGGGTTAAAGTGTGTCTGAGTTCTAATTGGTGCTGAGTGCACCCACAAGTATACACAATGCTTCGAACTAATGAAATATGCAATATTCGAAGAATATGAAAGATAGAAAAATATGAATAGAATATGTAAAATATAAATGAAATAAAAGGAGTGTTTTACCACAATGAAACTCTGGTAAAAGCATACTCCTCACACTTTGTAAATATTCATCCCCTTCTTTAAACACTTTCCTTTGTGAAATGGTTTCCATTCTAAAACAATTTCCATTCTAAAACAATTTCCATTCTAAAACAATTTCCATTCTAAAACAATTTCCATTCTAAAACAATTTCCATTCTAAAACAATTTCCATTCTAAAACAATTTCCATTCTAAAACAATTTCCATTCTAAAACAATTTCCATTCTAAAACAATTTCCAGTCTAAAACAATTTCCATTCTAAAACAATTTCCATTCTAAAATGGTTTCCATTCTAAAACAATTTCCTTTCTAGCACAATTTCCATTCTAACACAATTTCCAAAGACTTTCCATTCTCTGAACACTTTCTATTTTCAAACAGTGAGTCTCAGAAATACTTAAAAGTTGTCAATGCAGGGTGGTTTGGAGGGGCTCCACCCCCCAACAAGCTAGAGCCCACAGTGAAGTTGTGGACTGCCCTGCAGCATAGCAAGGGTTCCTAAGCTTGTATAAGGTAATTCGCATTGGTGGGTCTGTGGGCATTGTTGCTGAGTCAAAAAATAGAAGCATCTGCAAGCAAAGCAAGCCTTAGCTTTCCCATGCCCACAATGGCACATCATTGTCACATGCATTGCTGTCACATGTTACCAGACATGACACTCCAGCTCATGCACATTGCCAGACACAATGTAGTGACAACACACTGCACTGGTTTTGGTACATGTTTGAATGCAATGTGCCCATTCATCACATGTGGGCATACATGTGGGTGCTGGCAGGCACAATAGGCCCTCATGTGCTGCTGGGACATATGTCATGAACATGCATGTGGGTGTGCATGTTGGTGCTGGCACATGTGATGGGCCCTCCATCACCTCACTCACATGTTTGTGCAGCAGCACATGAGGGCCTATTGTGCCTGCCAGCATCCATGCACAATGCACCCTCCCATGCTGTTCCACACCTGCCATCTATTTTAGTTCTTAGAACCATGGAAATCTCAATGTCTCAGGGATCCAGCAGTGCCTTTTCTCTGCAGTTGTATGACTGCTCATTGCAACAAGCATGGCTGGAAGTGTTAGGTGTGTTTTCATGCATAGATAACCATCTCTCACACTTGAACATCATCCATAGCCCACACAGTTCATATGGCCCTTTTACACTTCATATCACTCCATATGTACAACCAAATCTCACCCAGTTGTGCTGCTGCTTTGAGTGTGCTGGCAGGCATGATGGCCCCTCACCCCTGCCTTGCAACCCAGCATATTGTGTGTGTGTGCGTGGGGAGGTGGGGGGGGTTCCACCACCATGCTGGTTCAGGTGCACATTGTGCAAATGCAATGTGCACGTGGGTGCTGGCAGGCATGATGTGCCCTCATGCCACCTCACTTGCACCACATGACTGGGGCACATACAGTATGTCATGAACACATGTGTATGGGCATGTGTGACAGGCCCTCCCACACTGCCTCATTCACATTCATTGTGCCACCAGGTGCATTACATCATGAATGTGCATGTGTGGGTGTTCTGCAAGGGTGCTAACAGGCACAACAGCCCTTCATGCACACTGCCTCACTTGCATCACATGACTCAGCACATGACATGTGAGTAGGTTGGGGGGGGGGTCCATTGCATCTGTCAGTGTGCATGCAAGTGGGGTAGTGTGGATCCATGTATTTTTACCTAACTCTAACTGTGGCTGCAGTTCTTAAAAACAATTACAATAAATTTCAGAATTGTGGGAAATGGAGGAAAATGCCAGTCAATAAAATGAAATACCAATAAGCCTGTAAATCCACTAAATCCAATTAAATTCCAGTAAATTTCAGTAAATTCTAATTAAATCCAATCAAATTCCAATTAAGCTCAAGTAAATGCCAGTAAATTCAGTTAAACAACATTGTTAAACTGTTCTATTCCTGACCATTCTGTTACATCCTTTGTGGACTGTTATTAAATCCTCATTGTCATTTTGAAAAGATTTTAAATAAATGTACAGCACCCAGTGTAATTACCAGAGGCTTGGGATACTAAGAGTTATTATTCCATAAGCTTCTCTAAATAAGAGTGGGATTAAAAATGGGTATTCTGAGTCAATATTTAAACTGAAGGGTAGTAATGTACAGGATCAGGTTTTATCCCAATGTAAATGGAAACATGGAGGACTGAGAATGGAGATTTTATATTATGTAAAAGAATACAGGAAATTAGGAAAATGGAACAGAAGATCAAGAAAAGAAATACAACACCATAGAAAAAAGATCAATACTCTGAGGTTGCAAATGATCTGGTGCAAGGAATAATAGAATGCCATCAGCAAGGAATGGGAGGGCTAGAAAATGAAGTCATTAAGTAGGTGTGTTGTTGATATATTGTTATAAGAGATGTTGTTATTAGTAATATTAATGTTAGGATGTTAAAAATAGTATAGGTTGAAAAAACACACTAGGGCCTGAATGATGTGGTTCCTAACAGGTAGGTTTTAACTCAATCTTTGAACTGGATATTAGTAGAATATAAGACAATAATTTATACTAGCAAATTTAATGACAGACAGATGAGTAGAAGGGAAGGGAAGTGGGGTATAAGTATAATTGAGAATAAATGGGGAGCTGGAATGTGCAGAAGCCCTCAATATGACATGGTCATGGAAGGTAATATAAAAGTTATGTGATCAAGTATTAAGACACTATCACAAAGATACCAGAGCTGGCATTTGGCACTACCAACAAAGATACCACAATTAGGGGGACCAATGTCAGGATGCTGGATGAATAATGATTGTGGAAGGAGCCTGAAATAATACTTGTCATAATGGAGCAAGGCTGTGGTTGATATAAATATCTCACTGAGTACTTTGAGTGAAAATTAGAGATATATGGCATTCTTTGCTTGAATAAAAACTATTCCAACTCTAAAACAATTTTGGCTCAGGTAATATAACCATCAAGAAGTCAGAGGTCAATCACTAAAATAGTATTGGCATCTTCTCACATATACAGTTTTATGTTGATGCTTCAAGGGATCAAGTTGAGGAAGAATGAAAATACTATTCCAAGACATATATGACTGCTGATATAGTGTTTAAAGACATTATTATTGATCCAGATCATGTGTACTAATAAATACTTAGAATTGTTGATCCAGGTCACAAAGCAACTGAATAAAGTTGTGGGTAGTAGCATGGTGGGGGTTTGCCCCCCATGGGTCACAGCCTTGTCATATCTAGATTGTTGGAATGCAATCCAATTACATAAGTTCCAAATATGGAAATACTACAAATATATATACACAGGAGACTCATTAGAAGGGTTTTTTGGCTGACAACTCTTACCCACAAAACTACTTACATATATTCAGTACTTAGTATAGCCACATTTTGCCTTGAACACAGCCTCCATGGCATCCATGGCCTTTCCAGCACCCCTGGCCTTCCTGGCACCTGCAGCTTTGGTGGCCCCTGTGATCCCTATGGCACCCATGGCTTCCCTGGAACCCACGGCACCTCTGTCCATTTCTCTTATTAATGCTGTGGCATTTATCAGAGCTACAAAAATGGATGAATCCCAGGCATTCACTATCAATTTGAAAATTGATGGAGCAACTAGTCATTTTTCAACCACGGCATCTGCAATCCACAGACCTAGAAGGCATCCCTGAGAAATACCATGATTTTGTGGATGTTTTTTAGTAAGTGTAAAGCTGACTGGCTTCCACCCCACAGAGAGTATGACCTAAAAATTGATCTCAACGAAGATGCCCAGCCACACCTTGGACATATCTACCTGCTGTCCTCTACAGAACTTTCTGCAATCCAGGATTTTCTGGATGAACATTTGTCCATAGGTTTTATCTGACCCTCAGTCTCTTTTTGGAGCACCCATTTTGTTTGTTGAAAAGAAGGATGGATCCCTTTGACTATGTGTTGATTTCAGAGGACTCAATGCTGTTACATGGAAGGATAAGTATCCACTCCCACTTATATCTGACCTGCTCGACACTCTTCAGAATTCCCAGATTTATACCAATAGACCTTAAACATGCCTACCACTCGGTCCAGATAGCTGTGGGAGATGTGGAAAACCACTTTCAGGACCTGTTATGGGGCTTTTGAGTGGTTGGTGATGTCCTTTGGGCTCACCAATGCTCCATCTGTTTTTCAATGTTTTATTAATGATATTTTCTCTGACATGCTTGATGTATGTGTCATTTTTTACTTTGACAACATTCTTATCTACTCCAAGGACCCCACAGCACATGACAAACAGGTCTGCAAAGTTCTCCAGAGACTCAGACAACATAGTCTATTCACAAATGGTAAAAAGTGTACTTTTGACATGGACTCTGTGGAATATTTAGGTTTCATAATGGGACCCAGTGGACTCCATATGGATGAAGCCAAAGTACAAGTCATCAAAGATTGGCCAGAACCCAGAAAAGTCGAAGACATACATACATACAATCTTTCCTCAGCTTTGCCAATTTTTACTGATGGTTTATCTGCAAGTATTCTGAGATCATCATCCATCCCCCTTACTCATCTTACAGGCAAGGGTACCCCATGGAATTTTGATGATAAGTGTCAAAAAGTTTTCAATCTTTTAAAAGATTCTTTTTCTTCAGCTCCAATCCTTTTGCATTGGAACCCAGACACTCCACTCATTGTTGAAACAGATGCCTCAGACTATGCACTTGGAGCCATTTTGTCTATCCAGGACTCTGATGGAGAAGTCCACCTGGAGAAGTCCATCCCATGGCTTTTCTGTCCCAGACTTTTACTGGACCAGAGCTCAATTATGATATCCATGAAAAGGAATTCCTAGTGACTTTTGAAGCCTTCAAATCATGGTGACACTATTTGGAGGGTGTGTGAATTCTGATTGATGTTGTAACAGATCACAAAAACCTGGAATATTTTTTGACCATGAAACTTTTGACCCACCTGCAAGCCTGCTCATCTGAATACCTGTCAGCCTTCAATATGATCATCCATTTTCAACCTGGCCACCTCAGCAGCAAACCCAACACTTTGACTAGATGATGGGATGTCTATCCCAAAGAGGGGAGCAATGACTATGCCACAGTAAACCCACACAACTTGAAACCCATTTTCATGAACCAGCAGCTTACCACATTAGTCCACACCACTTTCCTCATCCATCCCATCATCCATGGAGTTATCATTATGGAGATCAAGAAATTACATCAAGATATTCTATTGGCAATTCTACTAGATCCAATAACCAAAGCACACCTTGACAATCCTGTGGACCCCAGTCAACCCTGGTGGTCTCTTGACCAGCATGGTTTCATTAGACTTGACAATTCCATATATGTACTGGACTCCCACAGCCTCTGCCTAAGAATAGTCCAGTACAACCATGACTACCCACTCTCAGGACATTTCAGGCTCAACAAGACTCTATCATTGATAAGAAGAGAATACACTTGGCCCAGACTCCGAGATTTCATTAAGCACTATTGTAAATCTTGCATCACTTGTCCATGCTCCAAATCACAGTGTCACAAACCATACAGCCTTCTGAAACAACTCCCAGTACCAGAACACCCATGGAATTCCATCTCTATGGATTTCATTGAACACCTACCAGACTCTGAAGGCTTTTCCACCATTTTAGTCATTGTTGACAGATTCTCAATAAAGGTATTTTCATCCCCACACATGATACCATCACATCCATGCAGTTAGCAGAACTGTTTATTATCCATGTATTTTCCAAGCACAGAGTCCCATCCCATGTAACTTCCAATTGAGGATCAGAGTTTGTATCTCACTTCTTTAGATCCCTTGGGAAATCCTTGGACATGAAGTTACACTTCATGTCCAGACACCACTGGAAGGTGACAGACAAACCAAGTGTGTCAATCAGACATTGGAACAATATCTCCATGTATATTGCAACTACCAACAAGACAATTGGAAATCCCTGTTACCACTTGCAGAATTTGCTTACAACAATGCACCCTCAGCCACTACTGGTGTTTCCCTGTTCTTTGCAAATAAAGGGTACAATCCAAATATTATGGTACACCCAGAATGGAACCTTGCCTCAGCCCATGCTCAACATTTTGTCATGGACCTCCATGAGCTCCACAAAGAACTCCAGACCACAATAAAATCTGCCCAAGAACAATATCACGTTCAGTGGACAAAAACTGGATTCCACCACCCAACTTCAAAATTGGTGATTGTGTTGTTGTCAAAGCTCAATTCTTCCAGACTACCCATTCATCCAAGAAACTCACTGAAAAATATTTAGGTCCATTTGAGTTAGTAACACAAGTTGGTTCAGTTTCATGGACCCTGTGGCTTCTGGATAGCATGTGCATGGTACACCCAGTATTTCATGTCTCTATGGTAGAACTGTGTACTGCTAACACTATCCTGGACCATGTGCAATCTCTGCCCCCTCAGGTCATTATTGATGGAGAACCCAAGTTTGAAATCTCACAAATTTTAGACTCAAAAATAGATAAGTGTCAATCCACTTGTAAACTGCTTTACTTGGTCAAGTGGGCAGGTTATGAGGGCACAGACAAAGAGACATCTTGGATTTTGGCCACAGAACTTGGGAATGCCACAGTGATTATCACTGACTTTCACACAGCTCACCCACTCAAACTGGGATCACTATGCTCCCTCTAACCACATTCCACGGACCCCATGTATATGTTGGATTCACTTCATTTTTTCCTTGTCACCCTATGTCTCTCTTTGCTGTTACAGGTTTCAGACTTGTCCTTTAAGTCTTAGCATACCTTCCCACAGACTTTTTCATGCTTTTATTTGAAAATTAAAAATTATTATTATTATTCTTTCATGCTACATTAATGGGGCTATATTTTTGCCCATTTTCATTAGACTCTTTTTGGAGCTCCACAAGCCCCTCAGCCACCCTGGCCTCCTCCCCAGGCTCCTCAGAACTCACACCCTGGGACTCCTTATACACATAGCCTCCATATTCTGCCAAGAACTCCTGGAACTCCTTGGAGAGTCCCCAGAGACTCTCCACCATAGTCCCTTGCACCCAGTTGCTCTCTTCAAGCAATTTGTTTTGGGCCTCTACATATGCCCACCACTATCCACCCCAAAGTTTCCTCCAAAGCCCCAGGCCATTCCACCAAGCCACCTGCTTCCTGTACCACAGACCCCATGGGCTCATGAACCAGTGAGCACCTCACTTTGAGGTACACATATGGCCAACAGCCTGGCTCCCACCTAGACTTCTGATAGCACTTGTGTTGTGGTCATTGCATCCAGTGCATCACAGGTTGTTCTTTAACCCCAGATGTACTGGAGCCATTTTCTTTGACTTCTGTTGTTTTGGTCAGTCTCAGATATTCCCACGGACCTGCCACTTACCTTTTGTGTGCTCTCAGTCTCCCCCTCAGACTCCGACTCTACTTCTACTGCTTTGTGCTAGAAAGCAACAGTCAGTGAAGTCAGATGAAAGAGAAAGAACTTGATGTACCTTGCCCGCAGCTGCTCTGTCATGCTCTGGAGCAACCTGTGCCATGTCCTCCTCTTCCTCTTCCTTTCCTCTTCAGCCTCCTTCTTGGTGACCACCACCACCTGGTACTCTTGATCGAGCTCCTCCTCCTTCACTCTCACCCTTTTCTCCTCCTCCACCCAATGCTGCCACTGTTCTTCACACTGCTCAAGTATTTGAGCAGCAGTGAGGGGAGCCCAATAACTGGCCCTCATAGATGACCTGGCCATTGCATTTGGTCTTCGAGGTGTAGGCTTTGGACCCATGGTGAGTAGATGATGGGGGGGTATGAAAGAAGAGAAGTTTTATTATTTCAAATTTTTATATAGGCTCATCACATTTGAATCTTACCTTGGCCTCTTTGACATATATGTGTAACTGACAAACTTTATCACATTCCAGGGCCTCTATGGGAGGGTGCTGTTAGGACCAGAAAATGTGCCAGGCTCCAGACCCCATCCTACATGCACCCAATTCTCTATACCCACCAGGTTACAGTTAACCAGAAAGCCTTCCAGGCTCCAGACCCCACCCTATATGCACCCAACCCTCTATATGGTACCCAAAGTACAGTTACAACTGGAGTGCCCGCTGGGACCTGTGCATGTCAAACCTGTCTATACCCAACTCTGTCTCATGCACCAGTCACCAGACTCTGCCCGGACAACCCGTCAGCTCTCTAACTGAGCCCCATTCCCATTATGGTCAAATGACCTGTTATGTTTCAGACTCCACTCCACTCCGTTCCATTCCTAACACCAAACTTGGTGTTTACTTATCTCGTTTTATGATTACTAGTTTAGATTTCATTATTACTGGATTTGATATGACATACATTCCACAGTCTATATAATCTGGCAGATGTTGTACATACAATCCAGTCAGAAAATCAACTTAGATTTCCCCCAGTAATCTGGTACATTCCCGCTCTAATCCTTACCACTAATTCCCTCATCAGAGCCCACAGGCTCCGAACCTATCTATCATTCAACCTCTCACCTACCTATCACTCAACTGCTGACCCATCACCACCCAATCCCCCAATCTCCACAGACATCCCACAATCAACCCTCTGACCCCTCAACCCTGAACTACTCCCCAGACTCCCCAGGATTCCTGTCCACCCATCTGAAATTGGACAACACGATCTTGTGAGGGTGCAGCCTATAAACTGAAGCCAAGTCCTACCAGCTTTCCTGTGGGTTTCTCTGGAAACCCTCTGATAAGCTCCACATGCACTCCTTAACACTCAGCTATTATGGAAAATATGTGGGTGATGTCATCTTTCAGCAAGATCATGACCCTGGACACACCTGCAAGAAGGCCCAGACTTGGTTTCAAGATAATGATTTCAATGTCCTCCTATGGCCAGCACAGTCTCCAGACCTCAATCCTATTGAACATTTGTGGGATCATGAGAAGAGGAGGCTAAGGGATACTGGAGTTGTGGGAGAGGGTGGAGGAGGAGTGGAACAAGATTGATGCAGATGTGTGTCAGAATTTAATTGAGAGTATGCCTAGGAGGGTTGCAGCTGTGTTTAAGGCAAAGGGTGGCTATACTAAGTACTGAATATAAGTAGTTTTATGGGTCAGAGTTTTCAGCCAAAAAACCCTTCCAATGAGTCTCCTGTATATAGATATTTGTAGTATTTCCATATTTGGAGCTTATGTAATGGCATTGTATTTCAATAATCTAGACAAGCTTAGGAACCCTTGCTATGCTGCGGGGCGGTCGCTTTGCAACCTGTCCCACAACTTTGCTGCGGGCTCCAGCTTGTTGGGGGGCAAAGCCCCCCCAAACCCCCCCACGTCAACAAATTTTAAGTATTTCTGAGACTCATTGTTTGAATGGAAAGTGTTCAGAGAACGGAAAGTGTTCAGAGAACGGAAAGTGTTCAGAGAACGGAAAGTGTTCAGAGAACGGAAAGTGTTCAGAGAATGGAAAGTGTTCAGAGAACGGAAAGTGTTCAGAGAATGGAAAGTGTTCAGAGAACGGAAAGTGTTCAGAGAATGGAAAGTGTTCAGAGAACGGAAAGTGTTCAGAGAACGGAAAGTGTTCAGAGAACGGAAAGTGTTCTAAAAATGGAAAACATTACAAAAGGAAACATCAGTCACAAATGGAAGCCACAGCCACAAAAGGAAACAATGGTTACAAAAGGAAACAACAGTTACAAAGGAAACAACAGTTACACAGGAAACAACAGTTATAAAAGGAGACAAAGGTTACAAAGGAAACAATGGTTACAAAGGAGACAATGGTTACAAAAGGAAACAATGGTTACAAAGGAGACAATGGTTACAAAAGGAAACAATGGTTACAAATGGAAAGAGTGGTTAAATTGACTCTCAACTGCAAGTAATTACTGTGGTCACTCAATTTATTTATTTTGATTTAATGTATTTTATTTTGATTTATTGAATTTTATTTTATTTTATTTTGATTTATTTTATTTTTAAATATTTTATATTCATTTATTATATTTTATTTAAATTATTCTGATTTTATTGAGACCCATCAGAGGGGGACAGAGGAAGAAGGAAACAGTACACACAGCAGCTGGACAAAGAGAGAAGGAAATAGTACACACACTCACTTAAGAAAGGGTACACACACCACCTGGAGGAAAGAGAGGGCTGGTCAGAGGAGGATGGTGGAAGAAGGAAATGGTAGACACACACTGCAGGAAAGAGAGTGGAGGCCAATCAGAGGAACATGCACTGGCTGGAGGAAAGAGAGAGGAGGACGAAGGGAGAAGGAAACAATACACACAGTGGCTGGAGGAAAGAGAGAGGAGGACAATCAGAGGACGAAGAGAGAAGGAAATGGTACAAGCACCTCCTGGAGGAAAGAGAGAGGATGAAGGGAGAAGGAAATGGTACATGCACCAGCTGGAGGAAAGGGAGGAGGCCAATTAGAGGAGGACGAAGAGAGAAGGAAATGGTACACACACCTCCTGGAGGAAAGAGAGAGGATAAAGGGAGAAAGAAATGGTACACCCACCAGCTGGCAAAAAGAGGAGGACAATCAGAGGAGGATAAAGGGAGAAAGAAACAGTACACACACCGGCTGGAGGAAAGAGAGGAGGACAAAGAGAGAAGGAAACGGTACACACACCTCCTGGAGGAAAGAGAGAGGAGGCCGATTAGAGGAGGACAAAGGGAGGAGGAAACGGTACATGCACCAGCTGGAGGAAAGAGAGAGGAGGACAGAGGGAGAAGGAGCAGTATATGCACCGGCTGGAGGAAAGAGAGAGGAGGACAAAGGGAGAAGGAGCAGTACACACACCAGCTGGAGGAAAGAGAGAGGACAAAGGGAGAAGGAGCGGTACACGCACCGGCTGGAGGAAAGAGAGGGGGCTGATCAGAAGAGGACAGAGAGAGGGAAAGGGAATGCACACTGGCTGGAGAAAAGAGAGGGGGACAATCAGAGGGGGACAAAGAGAGGGGAAAGGGAATGCGCACTGGCTGGAGGAAGGAGAGGGGGACAATCAGAGGAGGACAAAGAGAGAGGGGAAAGGGAATGTGCACCAGCTGGAGGAAAGAGAGGGGGCCAATCAGAAGAGGACAGAGAGAGAGGGAAATGGAACATGCACTGGCTGGAAGAAAGAGAGAGGAGGCAAATCAGTGCAGGACAGAGGAAGAAGGGAATGGTACACGCACTGGCTGGAGGAAAGAGAGAGGGTCCCAATGAGAGGAGGATGGAGAGAGAACAAAATGGTACACACACCTGGAGGAAAGAGAGGAAGATGATCAGAGGACAAAGAAAGAGGAAATGGTACACCCACCAGCTGGACAAAAGAGAGAACAGGTCAATCAGAGGAGGACAGAGAGAGGAGGAAACAGTACACACACTCGCTGGAGGAAAGAGAGAGGAGGTGGATTAGTGCAGGATGGAGGGAGAAGGAAAGAGTACATACATCACCTGGAGGAAAGAGAGAGGGTGTGCTGTGAATGGGAGTGGGTGCGCAGTGGATGGGAGCGGGTGGATGGGTATGTGGTGGATGGGAGGGGGTGGATGGGTGCAGGTGCACAGTGGATGGGTGCAGGTGCACAGTGGATGGGTGCAGGTGCACAGTGGATGGGTGCAGGTGCACGATGGATGGGTGCAGGTGCGTGATGGATGGGTGTGCGGTGGATGGGTGCGGGTGGATGGGTGCACAGTGGATGGGAGCAGGTGCACGGTGGGGTGCACAGTGGGGTGTGTGGTGGATGGGGTGTGGGTGCGCTGTGGATGGGAGTGGGTGCGCCGTAGATGTGCTGCGGCGTCACAAATGCTCCCACACTGTTGGAAAAGCTCCCACGGCATCATGAAATACTCCCGCGAGTGGAGAAAAGCTCCCGCGCTGACTCATTCATAGTGCTAAATTCTGGTACCTTTTACCTGCCTTATTGGGGCATTCGGGTGCTGATGCGCCCTCATCAGGATTTCAGGGCTGAATCGAGGAAAAATTCAGATGCTGCACACCCTCATGAATAGGGTGCCTAGTGGCACCAAAAAGTGCCCACCACCCACCAAGCAACTTTACTATATATTGATTGATATGATAAAGAATATTCACAAATAGTTTTGATATTCTTGCAATTTTATCCTCTGAGTTATCATGGATATACATACATCTGAAGTATCAAAATTGGAAGGGTTTTTGAGTCACTGTATAGTCTAGCTAATGTTATATATACAATCTGGTCAGAAAATTGACTTAGTTCTCTCCCAGTAACTTAGCATATACCCCACTCAATTACCATCTCTCATCTTTGAGAAACAATGCTATCAAGCCCATGGGCTTTCCAACTAGCTGTTACAACCGTGTTGCAACCTGATGGTCCCCAAGGTTATTGCTGCCTATTGACGTTTCAAGTTACGGATCAAGTCATCACATCGGAAACTGTCAGTCACCCAATGCTGACATATGCTTTCATGGCAATCAAACCCCATTTACACCCCTGTCAAGTTATACACGTACTATCTGGTTATGCTTTGATACATCCCTTTTTTTATTATGATGATCCATTCTACTCTATGTTTCACATATGCCCATATATACTTGTAACCTGTGGACTATTTCCTTTTCTCATAATTCCACTCTCAGATAAAACACAGCCCCTGAACCTATTGTGACCTTCCAGTTCCTAGTCAAGCTTATTTGTCAATAATGTTTCCACTCTTCCCTTAGTTAGTATTTTCTAGATGCCAATGACTCATATATAAATCTGCTGTAGCTGTAGTTACTAGGCAATCAGAATATCAACTCAGAACACCCACATACATCTTTATAAGCCTTACACTAAGTATCCCGCTCCCCACCTCTGTGTGCACTCACCTCTCTTTGGCCTCTGACCCCTCAGCCTGAAACACAACTTATCCTTCAGTTCCATCAGTAACTCACCATGAGGGACTCATTAGGACTAGTCTTTGCCTACCTGAAATTTAAGGACACCCAACAAACAGTAAGCTGTGAGGGTGCAGCACATAAGCTGAAGCCAAGTCCTTCCGATTGGTCCCCATCAGCCAACCAACATTAGTCAGTTTTCTGTTCTTAACACTGGCCTTCTGACCTATTGACTGTTTGACCTCTCAACCTATCAACTACTCGTGGACTCCCTGTCAGGGGACCCTCTGTCACAGACCCCAGGGAGCACCATTTTCTTAGCTTATTGAAGTCCCTGAGTCCACAGTCCAATCCTATGCCTTTTGTCACTTTCCCTCTCCTTGTGGATATCAACTACTCTGGCTGATATGTGCATGTCTCTGAGGAGTAGATGATTAACTTCAAAAGCTCATAGCATTAGTGTTCCATTGTGGGAAGGGCCCTTGTTCTGTATTAGATAGAGTTATTTCTAGACTACTGGGTGCCTATGGGTCATACCTTGCAGGGGGAATTCCTTAGACTGTTTCTCTTCAGATTCCCTCCTGTTAGGTGAGTGAAGTAGTTGTTTATATATATATATTAGTTCTAATATATCTTCAGATTCCCTCCTGCTAGCCTAGTGTGAGTACCACAGGGGTTGTCCTTACACTCCCTGGGTTTCCCATCTGCCTGTTTGAAATTGGAGACCACAATCTATATATGATAGAGCATGTGCACAAATATTTTTAATACATTTGTATTTTTATCCTCCAAGTATACATCTGAAGTACCAAATACTGGAAGGGTTTTTTGAGTCATTGGCCAAAATATAATAGAGATCTGGCCACCAAAAACAGATAAACTGGCTCATTAAAAATAAATTTTGACTGCTTTGGACTTTGATTATGTAATGTAATGTCATTTGAAGTCATGAGTATGTGAAGTTTAAAAGGAATAACTCTAATCCTTAAAGTAATAAATAGAATAAAATAAAATCAATAAAATAACAAAGAAATTCTGAAAAACAAGGAAAAATTAAGGAAAATTTGTGGAAATATACTAGATACCTCATAGTGGAGGGTGTTGATTGACAGATAATTGATAAGCATTTATTAACCATTGATGGAGCATTGCCTGGATATTATATGTATGTATGGTTGGATTTCATTGGTAATTCCATTTACTTCCTGATTTTATTGGTATGTGTTTGTCTCAGGGTTTATTTGAAGTTTTGGACTTGTTTGAATTTCCTGGACTGCCTTTGACTTTGTTTGACTTTGTTTTGATTTATTGTATTTTATTTTGATTTATTGCTATTTTATTTAGAAAGTTTAATATAAATTATTTTATTTATTGCATTTTGTTTTAATTTATTTCAATTATTTGTATTTTTTTTTTGATTCTTTGTACTTTATTTTGATTTATTGCATTTTGTTTTGATTTATTTTATTTTATGTTATTTTAACTATTCCCAGATTTAATTGCCATTTCCTGGAATTTGTTGTAGCCCTTCCTGGGCAATGTGTTATAATACTCTCAGGGATTGGATCCACAAGTGCTCCCACATGTGAAGTCTGCACCTGCAACCTTTTGTCTCTTGCCACCATCCTCTGATCAGCCAGCAGTGGACACTGCCCTCCCCCACTATGACATTTCCTTAAAAGGAATAAAGCATGTGATTCCATAGACAATGAAGATGACGAACTGGAAGGCAATGAGAGTGGTGAGGATGAAGATGGAGACAATGGGAGGTTGGTTGATATGCAAACAAAGGATGAATTGACATTTGAAGAAGCTATGAACGCTGAAATTGACCTCATCTTAGATTTCACAGATGGTCTGAAGCACCAGATACAATTTCGAGACCAGCGAATGTTGAATTCGCTTCAACATGAGGGTGCATCCTTCCTTCACTTCGCAAAGGCATGTATTGAGAAGGAGAGGAGGATGAACAGTAATCGAGGGGGAACACTGCCGATGTAGGATAAGTCAACAAACAGTGCCATGCTTTATCGCACAAGGCATGTGGTTGCTGATAAGAACACATAACTCTCATTTTCTCATCAAGATTCAAAATATTCCCTACATATCTCAGAACTTGTCTCCATTTTTCTAAACTTGTACTTGTCATACATTATCATTTTTTACATACATAAATGATAGCAGTACTTGGATTTATATCTCCCACACATCATGTCACAAAAATAGAAAACCTCCGCTCAGACCTAAGCAGGCCTGAGCAGGTCAGTCAGACGCTCAAATTTGCCAACTGATGGATCAGGCCTGATTCCATTGAAGACTTGGACATGGCCTGTCCAGGCTAGTCAGGTGACCTGCTTAGGCCTGAACAGGTCACGTGGACTGAACGAACAGGCCTGTTCAGGCTTGGACAGGTCATGTCAACTAAATAAAAATAAAAAAGGGTGGAGCAGGTCAAACAACCTGACAGGACCAATCACACAACTCCCTCCCCTCTTATGTTTGTCCCAGCTTTAATTAAATCTTTGATTACTAGCTCTCATTGTGGCCGATGATTAGGCACCCAAGAGGTACACGGAGCAAATGATATTTAATTAATTTACACAAACCACGAATTGAACACACGACCAACAAATAGCTTACATACTCACAATGATACAATATTACAACTAGCCTATAAGACCTTTATAAGCAAACATCTTGCGTGGTCTAGATAACTACCAACAATTTCTCCACTTAATATAAAACAATATCAGCTTCATTCTATGGCTTTTGACTTATCTACCTGAGCTCTATGTATATAAATACATATGATAGATAGATAGATATGTTCCATTTTTATAGTAGCGTCAGGTGGCTACTCCGGTACCTAATATTCAATTACATACAATGATAAAGGACACTCGGTTATTTTGGCTTTCGCTGATAACTGAACGACATTTATTACTTAAATACAGTCCACGTAGCAAATACTTGAATGGAAAATCGTCAGAGCCCACCCTTAAATCTTTCTTGATGACATCACAATCTCGAATCAAATATCTCACTTGAATATCTCTGGTTAATCTTTGTTTGTACGAACACGACAATCGAATTGCCAGCACAGCATTTTGCATTGTTCAACCTGCAACTGTTGGCTCACAGACACCTGACACCACCAAAAAATTGACCGGGATTCTACCACCACACATAATCATGGTAGATCACTTGAGGTGGTGGAGTATTTCTCCAGTGTATACGCATGTGAAAATACCCCCGGGGGTCCTTCCATGCCAATAGGATGGGGAACCCTGCGATGGCCATCTTGGCATATTAGTTCATACTCTGCCAGATTATATGCAACACTTGAGACGAGGATATGCACGTTGCGAATTTGGAGAAAAGAAGTCAGTGTGTGAAGTTCCATCATCAAATCGTAAATTCAAAAGATGCCCACCTAGATTTTGGCACGAGGTACACGTGCTGTGATATACGAATCGTGATTACCACCATATTGACCCTAGCTCCCCCCATTTCATTCTCCAACGCTTCGGCCCAGTTGGACGCTCCATCCATAGTCCTGTAAAGTATCTTGTTAAGACGTCCGATCTCTCCATCCACGGTTGCGCCGTCTGGTAATTGGAGATAGACCCTGGCTCCAACCCACTCCATCGAATCCAAAATCCAAGGTAGCCAATGCGAGCCTTCTGAAAACACCCTTGGACGGCGAATAGGCACACATGTAATGTATCCCATCCCTCACCCGCCATGATAAGGGAAAATCGCACATCAACGCCATGGTCGACAATCCACCGAAACCGACCAGCCGTTCCGTTCCATCTCAACAACACCTCTCACCGTCCGGTCCATTCCCCCACCCAACCCTCACCTCCCCTATCCCTACCTACCGCACAACCCCACCGCACAACCCCACTGCACAACCCACAACCCCACAACCCCTTACCTACAACAAAACACGTCCCAAAATCCGCCGCGTCTCCCCCGCTCCTCCTCACCCCCATCCTGGATCTGCATCCCACTCCCATGCCCATGCCCAGTCCCAACGCCACTACCACCCATAACACCCGCGCCGCCATCACTGCCATAATAGCCCCGCATTTGTCGCGTCTGTAGCGGAGGCTGTGTCTGTGCCTGCCCGTATTGAGGTGTCGGGATCGATGTGTAGGGGGATGAAGAGCGCGGGTGTTGGAGGAAGGAGGGCTGCACTTGCACTTGCGCGTAGGGGTGCGTGTTAGTGGCGTTCATGTTAGGATTGGGCGTGGCGGGCTGGGAGGGCATACCCATTGGGAGGGCACTGCCGCGCCGGGATTGAGGGGGGATGGCAATGTTGGATAATCCAGCAGCAGCGGGTTGAACACTGAGGGAATCACGCGGCGGTTAGTTCAAAGGTGAGGATCTAGAAAATAATTTCACCTATTAGCTGTGCGTCTTTTGCCAGGTGATGCAGTCGTTGCTGGGGGTGTAGGCATCAGCGTTGGTTGGTCACGATCGCGTTCCCTCTCCCTTTCCCGCTCACGTTCCCTTTCGCGTTCGCGCTGCTCTCGATGGGCGCGATGCCGTCGCTCCCGCTCGCGTTCATAGTCTTTATCGCGGCCTGCTCCGCCCGTTCCTCCTGTTGTGTGGGCTTGTGCCAATAGGGCCGGGCTCTACAAAGAAAAGTACACGATATCATTAGCGTCCAAGTCTATTGCCTCGAATAAAATCAACGAAGCAGAATCCACGCACACTACCAGCTTCCCACCCTTTTCCGCCATTCAACAACATCCAATCAAAGACCCCATCGTCGACGTCACTGTTGAACTTAAGGACTTTGGAGAAGAGTTCGCGGAGAAAGTCGTAGTCGGGCTGTTCTTCGAAGCCGAGCTTGCGGACATAGTTCATGTAAATTGCAAATTCGCCTACGAGAGGAGCAGAGAATGGATCAATGTTTGTTTTTTCACGAGTAGTGAACAGGAGATAAGTGGATGACTCATGAAGAAAGGGGTGTGATGCCAGGGGTTTAGGATGACACCGATATCACGAAGGCAGTGAAGATCAATGAGCCTATAACTTACCTGGGAAGCCCTCACAAAGCTCTGCAATCGGTGTCGTTTGCTTCTTTTCCCCAATTTTCTCGTACTTCTGCTTGTTGGTCTGTGCCTTGAGACCTTGCCATGGAAGACCGCCGCGGAGGAAGTACATGAACACATGGCCGAGTCCCTCCAAGTCGTCGCGGCGTGATTGTTCTAGGGTTAGGGTAATAGGTTTGAACTGCTATGGCGAATACATTCGAAAACTTACCTCGACCGAGATGGGTGTTTATACTCATGTATCGGGCCGTGCCTGAGAGGCTCTTCCGTTCTCGGTAGGGAATGTGTTGCCTTGTCTTTGGATCGCGGTAGTGTTTAGCCATGCCAAAGTCTAGAGAAAAACGTTAGATGCGGAGACAGACAGTCAAAGTTAAGGTGCTCACCGATCACGTAGATAGTATTTGCATTCTTCGTCCCCGGCGCACCGATGAGAAAGTTGTCGGGTTTTATGTCACGATATATAAGGCTCTTGTCGCGTATAGCTTGTACCCGCGTTAGCTGTTAACCGTATAATATGAGCACATCCTCAAAATATACACAGTTAAATACACACCATCTGCCGCGCTAACATGCAAACACACTTGACGCTAAACTTGCGCCCGCACATGTCGAAAAGATCTTCAAGATTTGGGCCGAAGAGGTCGATGACGAGGACATTATGGAGGCCTTCTTGACCAAAATGATGGACCTGGGGGATTCCGGGTGTACCAGCGAGGGTCCGATATAGGTAATTGCCTGTGGATGGGAATTCAGGTAAGCCGCTACATAGTCGATCTGCCATGCCTCCATGTCCATGGCAGCCGCTATGGCGAGGTTCATATGTAGTGACACATACCTGACTACAGACACATGTTTTGAAGAAATCAACTCCGGGAATTTGCGTGAAGTTCCTTGCGACCAGGCGTGCTTTTTGTGCGACTAGATTACCGTCCCCATTATACTTGTTGGCAAAAGTCCAGCGTGTTTGGATTAAACGAGCACCAGCGGGGATCAATAATGTCCTAAACATTGCATTCGTTCATCACTGTGAGCTCCTTTGCAATTGGACCAGCCCAGATGTTGGGACGTGTCATGACGTTGGAGTATGAGTTAGGGAGCCAGTAGTTCTGTGGATCACATCAGTACAATAAATTGTCAGGTGGAGAACTCACCGCCCATCTTTTCGATCAAGCTCAAATACAAATGCGCAATCGCCACCTTTAGACGATTGTTTGGAAGCACCTGGATCCCCAGCCATGCCCCTGAACATAAATCTCGTATGGCCCACAGTGGAAAACCAATCGCTGCAGGCTTGTCATGACCATCCCCGCTCCACTCTTGATGAGGGCCCAATAGCAGAAGGGGCGAACGATTTATCTTTCTTGCACTTGGTTGTCTGATCGCGAAATTGGTTGGGTCTTGAAGCCGCATAGTTTGTGTAATAAAACTTCTAGAAAGAATTATTAAAAAATGCAGTACGCTGCAATGCACACACATACCGTGTTAAGTTAACCCCAGCCCCTGCAGCAATGGCTTCCTTCACTACCCGTGGTCCTTGTTGGCTTGTGGGATCCTGAGCCATTTGGTCAAGAACGAGTTGCCGCTTCATGGTATTCGGGAGACTCTTCATTGTAGCGCCGCTGCCTTGTAATCCAAGCTGCCTGCGACGGCGAGCAATAGTTGCTTCGCTAATAAAAGAAAAAAGTGAGGTTGAATGTCTAGAGAGCGATATGAGTCGTACCTCATCTGGATCCCATGCTTTGCAAGAAGTAGCTTGCTGAGTACCTTACGGTTGGTAATGCCATGTCGGTGGTATTCAATGCTTTATGTTTTCGTCTTTAGAAGGCGCTATGAATGGTTATTCGAAAACCTGTTAACAATAATTATATGAGACAGTGGAAGATTACTCACGGCAGTGCTTGTATTGATCGGACCCTGAAGGATTCCGATACTGCATATTTAGCTAATGCTACCATCCTTTTATTTTGTCTCGTCCTTCGCAACACCTCAAGAGGAAACGGTTGTAGTTTCAGTATCCCGTTTTGTAGCCCGCTCGGTCGAATGCCATTCCTAAGCCATCAGCATTGACTTCACGTTTACCGGCTTGCTGTAGCCGTGTCACACTGACCTCGGTCTGTTTCACATAGCGGATGATAATAGATTTTGTGGGAATGTTGTAGACAGCATCACCTGGTCCTGTTAGCTTTGGATGTAAACCTGCCGGAGGTGAATGAACGTTGAACTCCTTGAGTTGCAGTGTAGGTGCATAAGGAAGTACAGTTACGCAATTATGCTAAGAGGGCTTAGACGGTTTAACAATACCTAAGATAATGGAAAGATGAACCAAATAGCCAGCGCCTTGATCGACTCTCTTAATTCGACGAGCATCCCAAGTATTTCAATCAATTTGGGTAGTTGATCACAAAATCCCTGGTGCAAAAGTGACGTCCTCATTCGACTGTGGAGTAGATTTTGCTTATCTATAATGTAAGAGCGATGCTATGAAAGCACGAGAGGAAAACATGGGCTGACTGTTCCGGTGGACATGGCGCTGAATGTTGACACCAATAACTTCCCGCCTGTTTCTGCTAGAGTATCCCGCAGTCATAAAAACGTGCTGTCTGGGGGTAAATCCTAAAAATGATAGAAGTTCATTAGTAACAAGGGTTATACAAACAAGCCCGAATACGCACGACAATTTGTGAGGCCCAAATATCTCCTGTGTCGAAGCCGCTTCCCTTCACTTTGTTTAAACCAATGACCGACACGCCGGTTGTACGCTGCCTGTCCACATTGTACTGGGTTGCTAGGCTGGGATAGCACAGACTCGGTATCTGACATCAACGACAATGATATGAGCGGCGCGACAGTGGGCAGCGGCGGCAATGGTAGTGGGCAGCAGCGGAGGTGATAGTGGGGGGAATGACGGTAATATTGGGTGGCCGGCAGCGAAAGATGACAGTGATAGAAGGCGGCCGCAATGTTGATGTCGACAATTGTCAACGAGAATTCTAAGTGTGAAACTATCCATTATGTAATTCAGATTTGGCGAGTTGATGGGTGACATTTGCATTTAACTCATTGCTGTCAAAATCTAGACCTGATACAGTTGGGACACTGTACTCGCCCTTGAAGATTTGAGATAGACCCTGCGTCTAAATGAATAAACTTTAATATGAGAAACCGAGAAAGTGAACGGTAATATCAATTGCAACCTACATAAAAAAGAACAGTCGCAGATGCTGAAAGCATTCTGTGAGATGGGAGAGGAAGAAACAAAGACAAGGGAAAAATAGAGAGAGATGGTCATGTCAATTGTGACATTGATTCGGCAAGAGACTTATGATGGTAGAAGACACTATGTCACACCACAATTTGCGAGTCGATGCCGAGTTGATGTCTTATGTAATGTGTCACAACTTACCATCGATTCGTTAGGCTGCCGGGCATCTGTGCAGACCCCGATCAGGCTGCGTGATCCTGGGCAGGTCCGTGCAGAGCCCGGCCGGCCTGGTATCTTGGTTGCACCAGGCACGACCAGTCTGCTGGGCGCCTGTTCAGACCCTGGGCAGCCGGGATCAGGCAAACCGGCACCTAGTCGGGCCGACAGGCCTGATTAGGATTTTCGGATTTTTCCGACACACTTGATGTCAAAAATTTTTTTTTTTTGATATATTTGTATCCCGCTTCAAGTAACAAGGACTAACTGCAGCCAGGGGCATGGTGTCCCCACTAAACTATGCTATGGAATTACCAAGTGCCCAGTGAGCTACATGGGTAAGAGGGATTTTGGTGGGAGGGAAGCAGTCTGGGTTTTCAGTGTGAGGTGGGAAGTGGGGGTTGTAGGCACAAAAAGAAAGACACACAAGAGGATAATACAAGCATGCGAAGGGGATATAAGTACGCGAAGGAAATACAAATAGCTAGAAGGAGACTTTTCTGTGTCCAGGAGATAGGAGGCGTAGGTCAAGCGGGAGGTCCGTGGCAGGGTAGGGGGCCTCTAGGGTGGGTCGTGAGTCTGTGTGGTTTCAAGCGTGCCAGGTTGGGTCGAAATGGGGTTCTGAGGTCTGTTAGGCTGTTTCGCAAAGGCGGCAGTTTGGCAAATGAACTTAGAAACCGCCCTGAGCCCCAACTTCGTGCCCAAGAGGAAGGCTAGGTCGAGTCCACGCGAGACCTTGCGCAGGAGGGAGCGGTGTCCTTCAAAGAGGGAGCGGCTGGTGAGGATGAGGATGTGTTCGCGCGTCTGGAGAGGTGCGGAGCCACATGGGCAGGCAGTGGAGAGGTTGGGAAGAAAGCGAGAGTAGTACTCCCCAAGGAAGCCATGCCCGGTGATTGCTTGGATGAGGCGGGTGTGTTGCGCTCGGGAGCCGGGGAAGTCCTTGTGGATGGGAGAGTGTTTGAGTGATGGCGGTTTGAGTGATGGCGGTTTGAGTGATGGCGGGCTAGTGAGGACCAGAGCTGAGGCATTCGAGTGCAGTTTGGCGGCCCAATCCCTGCCCCATTCTCTAACTGAGCGGACTTTGGCCCTTTCCTGGCCCAAGTGATAGTCGAGTGCAGTACTGGCCTGGCAGAGGTGGCCTGCTTTGCCAGTGTGTCGGCGTCACGTGATGTCATATATATATATATATATATATATATTTTTTTTTTTTTTTGATATATTTGTATCCCGCTTCAAGTAACAAGGACTAACTGCGGCCAGGGGCATGGTGTCCCCACTAAACTATGCTACGGAATTATGAAGTGCCGAGTGAGCTACATGGGTATGAGGGATTTTGGTGGGAGGGAAGCAGTCTGGGTTTTCGGTGTGAGGTGGGAAGTGGGGGTTGTAGGCACAAAAAGAAAGAGACACATGAGGATAATACAGGCATGCGAAGGGGATATAAGTACACGAAGGAAATACAAATAGCTAGAAGGAGACTTTTCTGTGTCCAGGAGATAGGAGGTGTAGGTCAAGCGGGAGGTCCGGTAGGGGGCCTCTAGGGTGGGTCGTGAGTCTGTGTGGTTTCAGGCGTGCCGGGTTGGGTCGAAATGGGGTTCTGAGGTCTGTTAGGCTGTTTCGCAAAGGCAGCAGTTTGGCAAATGAACTTAGAAACCGCCCTGAGCCCCGACTTCGTGCCCAAGAGGAAGGCTAGGTTGAGTCCACGCGAGACCTTGCGCAGGAGGGAGCGGTGTCCTTCAAAGAGGGAGCAGCTGGTGAGGATGTGTTCGCGCGTCTGGAGAGGTGTGGAGCCACATGGGCAGGCAGTGGAGAGGTTGGGAAGAAAGCGAGAGTAGTACTCCCCAAGGAAGCCATGCCCGGTGATTGCTTGGATGAGGCGGGTGTGTTGTGCTCGGGAGCCGGGGAAGTCCTTGTGGATGGGAGTGAGTTTGAGCGATGGCGGGCTAGTGAGGACCAGAGCTGAGGCATTCGAGTGCGGTTTGGTGGCCCAATCCCTGCCCCATTCTCTAACTGAGCGGACTTTTGCCCTTTCCCGGGCCCAAGTGATAGTCGAGTGCAGTACTGGCCTGGCAGAGGTGGCCTGCTTTGCCAGCGTGTCAGCGCGTTCATTGCCCTGAAAGCCTGAGTGGCCTGGGACCCACGATATTTCCAAGGAGGTGCATCGGGAGGAGGTAAGCAGGGAATCAACATGTTTGCGGAATAAGGCTGAGCACAGTTGTGCTGGGTGTGGTGATGGATCGAGAATAGACAATATTGCTGCCTGGTTGTCAGCAAAGAATGTTGCACACGTTATGGAGGGGAACTGGTCAATGATTCCTGGCAGGCGGGCGGCAGCACCAGCGAGAGCAAGCATCTCGGCATCAAAGACACTTGCCCTTCACGTGATGTCATAGTGGGGGAGGGCAAGGACACTTTCAGCCAGCCCTCAAGGATTGCTCAACCTTTCCTTTGAGTAATTTTTCTTTTCCCACCATCCCACCTTTCCTGCTCCTTGATTGCCCTAAAACTGTAGTTTAGATTGAATTTTCATGTATTTACTAATAGTTGGGCATGCTGTTGGCGCTCACTCATGTCTCCGCATGTTTTACGCATGCTGGATTCGCTTCCACTGGGGTCCACTCACCCAAACATGGACAAAGACAACGAGCAGGGATCATTCTCCTCACAGTCGTCACAACCCTCTCATCCCTGTCAACAACTTCTTCCTTCAGATGGACAGACAAAGATGGCGGCCCCGCGTAAGGGTCGACATTGAGGCATTCTATCGTGACATCGCTGAGGATGCTACCGTCTCAGAAGAGTACCGCTCCCAGCTAGATGCTACGAAGGTGTTGGTAATATATCACATGAAGCAAACCAATACGCCGTCGATGCATGAATCTGTGATCATCAAGATTGATTTTGGCGACGGCTACAAGTGGTATCTTCGCTTTGAGCGGTTTGCAGACCAGTACACTCCTACCGGCCAACACATGAGTTTCAGGGTTGGTTCCCTGGAGTCGACCAAGACACGCCCAGCTCTCGACTGCGTATCCATGGTGTCCGAATTTCCAAGTTGCGAAACAATAGTTGAAGAAGTCGACGTTGGAAAGTACAAAATCAACCTCCTCGACATCGCCCAAGCTGCTTGGGTAGTCAGATCCAATAATCAGCAATACAACATCTTCAACACGCAGTGTTACTGGTTCGCAGGGACGATCATGGAGTTGTTGAAAAAGGCATTTGGATTTGACGAGGACGGGTCTTCGCCTGAGTTGGCCAAATCATACCCCAATGGCGGGCAGTGGAATTGCTTTACCCTGTACAAACGCGACGAGACTCAAATTGTCGCTTTCACTGAGAAGTTTCACCAGGAACGCGAAAAAGTTCATCATAAGGTGCATGTCATGGACACGGGGATTCTTTGGAGGCTTATGACTAGTGACAGATCTCCCAAGCACAAAAGCGACGTGATGCTGAGTACAGAGCACGTCTGCAGGCTGCCGAGGAAAGGGGTAGGAAAGAGGGCAGGGAAGAAACACAGAAATTGCAGGCCAAAGAGGAATTAGAGAAGTCAAAGTTGGCTGACCTACAGGAATTGGAGCAGGTCAATGAGATCCCAATTGTTGCCGTTGTTGCTTCTTAATGTCGTGATGGATGCGACAGGGACGAGGTGCGTTTCCTGGGTACGGGGACTCTTTCGGAGACTTATAGGCCTGACGGTGACATTAAATAGGAGCAGCAAGCCCAGCAGCGCGTTAGGCTCGCCTGTCGAGCCTATCCATTCTTGGCCAGTCGACTGCGACGCCTGATAAGAAGCGCCTCGCTCGTGAATGATGTTGCACACGTCCTCCCCGGCGCAATTGCGCTCGCAATCATATACATAATCACACAATAATATCATATCCCATCCGATGTATATCCCACCGCCGCGCCTGGTGTCGCTCCGTGTCTCTTGAAAGATGAGATGAGACGGCGCTGTGGACTATTACCTTCGATCATTTTGTTTTCTTCTTGTCGTATTTCTTGGATCCACGTCTATCTGTGGGCAAGACAAATTTAATTTATATCAAGTATCTGCATTCAAATATTGACAATAAATATTCCCGTATCATTGTAGAGATTATGATTATTTCTCGGGTGAAGGAACAGGGTGCTTATCTTATATTGGTATACGTTATCTCAAATGAATCAGCATTTTGAGTGCGAAGGCAACTGTGTTCATCTGGTGTTGAACGAGTAGATCCAGGAGACTATCAAAGGATGAGCAATAAGCAAACAGCAAAAAGAGACGGACGGTTGGAATCTTTCATGTTTCATTGCTACGTACACATACAGTCTGCATTGTTTCATTACCTTTTCTCCCTCTTTCATCGTTGAAGCTTGAAAACCAAAGTGTTTTCTTCATCCGTGCCGCAATGAACCGCCCTTGTTTCTCCGAGCTCCATTGAGCCGAAGAAACTAAGGGTGGTGGCTGTGAAGCCCTCTGATTTCGATCTGCTTTCTTTGTCTTTCTCCTTAGCCTCTTTCCCACTTCATCTCTGGAGTTCCTCGTCATCATGTAAGATATTGAGTGTTGTGAGCACAAAATTTACCTATATGCAAAAGTGCGAGAGATTTAATAGAGCATGTACAAAACAAGAGTTGAGCTAAACACAAGTGTTTAGTGAAGCAATTTGCTCTGATCCATCCAATAAACACGGAAGTTTTATATACAGAGGATGTGCAAGTGGCACTGAGATGTGGAAATTTGTCTTGCCCACAGATAGACGTGGATCCAAGAAATACGACAAGAAGAAAACAAAATGATCGAAGGTAATAGTCCACAGCGCCGTCTCATCTCATCTTTCAAGAGACACGGAGCGACACCAGGCGCGGCGGTGGGATATACATCGGATGGGATATGATATTATTGTGTGATTATGTATATGATTGCGAGCGCAATTGCGCCGGGGAGGACGTGTGCAACATCATTCACGAGCGAGGCGCTTCTTATCAGGCGTCGCAGTCGACTGGCCAAGAATGGATAGGCTCGACAGGCGAGCCTAACGCGCTGCTGGGCTTGCTGCTCCTATTTAATGTCACCGTCAGGCCTATAAGTCTCCGAAAGAGTCCCCGTACCCAGGAAACGCACCTCGTCCCTGTCGCATCCATCACGACATTAAGAAGCAACAACGGCAACAATTGGGATCTCATTGACCTGCTCCAATTCCTGTAGGTCAGCCAACTTTGACTTCTCTAATTCCTCTTTGGCCTGCAATTTCTGTGTTTCTTCCCTGCCCTCTTTCCTACCCCTTTCCTCGGCAGCCTGCAGACGTGCTCTGTACTCAGCATCACGTCGCTTTTGTGCTTGGGAGATCTGTCACTAGTCATAAGCCTCCAAAGAATCCCCGTGTCCATGACATGCACCTTATGATGAACTTTTTCGCGTTCCTGGTGAAACTTCTCAGTGAAAGCGACAATTTGAGTCTCGTCGCGTTTGTACAGGGTAAAGCAATTCCACTGCCCGCCATTGGGGTATGATTTGGCCAACTCAGGCGAAGACCCGTCCTCGTCAAATCCAAATGCCTTTTTCAACAACTCCATGATCGTCCCTGCGAACCAGTAACACTGCGTGTTGAAGATGTTGTATTGCTGATTATTGGATCTGACTACCCAAGCAGCTTGGGCGATGTCGAGGAGGTTGATTTTGTACTTTCCAACGTCGACTTCTTCAACTATTGTTTCGCAACTTGGAAATTCGGACACCATGGATACGCAGTCGAGAGCTGGGCGTGTCTTGGTCGACTCCAGGGAACCAACCCTGAAACTCATGTGTTGGCCGGTAGGAGTGTACTGGTCTGCAAACCGCTCAAAGCGAAGATACCACTTGTAGCCGTCGCCAAAATCAATCTTGATGATCACAGATTCATGCATCGACGGCGTATTGGTTTGCTTCATGTGATATATTACCAACACCTTCGTAGCATCTAGCTGGGAGCGGTACTCTTCTGAGACGGTAGCATCCTCAGCGATGTCACGATAGAATGCCTCAATGTCGACCCTTACGCGGGGCCGCCATCTTTGTCTGTCCATCTGAAGGAAGAAGTTGTTGACAGGGATGAGAGGGTTGTGACGACTGTGAGGAGAATGATCCCTGCTCGTTGTCTTTGTCCATGTTTGGGTGAGTGGACCCCAGTGGAAGCGAATCCAGCATGCGTAAAACATGCGGAGACATGAGTGAGCGCCAACAGCATGCCCAACTATTAGTAAATACATGAAAATTCAATCTAAACTACAGTTTTAGGGCAATCAAGGAGCAGGAAAGGTGGGATGGTGGGAAAAGAAAAATTACTCAAGGAAAGGTTGAGCAATCCTTGAGGGCTGGCTGATCAGATGCTGACTTCACATGTGGGAGCATTTGTGGATCCAATTCCTAAGACTATAACACATTGCCCAGGAAGGGCTACAACAAATTCCAGGAAATGGCAATTAAATCTGGGAATAGTTAAAATAACATAAAATAAAATAAATCAAAACAAAATGCAATAAATCAAAATAAAGTACAAAGAATCAAAAGAAAATACAAATAATTGAAATAAATTAAAACAAAATGCAATAAATAAAATAATTTATATTAAACCTTCTAAATAAAATACAATAAATCAAATCAAAGTCAAACAAAGTCAAAAGCAGTCCAGGAAATTCAAACAAGTCCAAAACTTCTCTGAGACAAATTGTTAAGGTGTGTACACAGAGGGTTTTTGGAGAAACCCATAGGAAATCTGGTAGAACTTGGCTTCAGCTGATAGGCTGCACCCTCGCGAGATTGTCTTGTCCAATTTCAAATGGGTGGATGGGAATCCCAGGGAGTCTGGGTGGGGTTCATGGGTTGAGAGGTCGGGGAATCAAGATAGATAAGTCGGAGGTCAAGTGATAGATGGGTTGGAGGTCAAGTGATAGATGGGTCAGAGCCCATGGGCTCTGACAAGTAAGAGCAGTGTGTTTTAAAGAGGAGATTAGAGTGGAAAATATACTAAGATTACTGGGGAGAATCTAAGCTGATCTTCTGACTGGATTGTATGTACAACATCTGCCAGACTACATATATAGACTGTGGAATGAATAACATACCAAATCCAGTAATAATGAAAACTAAACTAGCAAACATAAAATGAGATAAATAAACACCAAACTTGGTGTTAGGAATGGGATGGAATGGAGTGGAGTTGTCACGAATCGAATATTCTTCAATAAAGTCGAATAATATTCTACTAATCGAATTCGGAAGCCTCGTTCGATGAAGTATATATTCGCCCTGTCGATGAAGTAAGAGGCTATTACCAGTCACGAGTACTCACGGAAGTATTTGTCGAAGAAGTTACGACAAGGTAGATTACTAATATCACTAATATACAGATATTTCGACTGACTTCCCTCACTCCTTTCGTAGCCCTTTTATGCTTTTCATTGTATCATTATGACTATGTTATGAACTAATAACGAAATCATACATGACGTCGAAATGAGACATGTTGAAAGAGATTCAATTTGTCGAATAATGTTCGGGTTTGTCGAGTTGAGTTCAATGCGTCGAAGAGTTTGTCAAAAGTTACCTTTGAATGTTTGTGACAATACGTGACATGTGACGGTTGTGACAGTATCCTCCCTTTGTGACCGAGCCTACGAGGTCGGAGTTTGAAAAAAATTTCATCGTCTATTTTCATGTTCTTCAATCAATGTCTGAAATTGTTAAGTTCCCGAACAAATGCTCCACAGACAGTCCCGCGGAGGTTTCTCCAGTAACTATATTCCGAACACACACTCTCCGGGTAATAGTCCCATGGACTCCCCGGGTAATAGGTCCGGGGAGAGTTCCGGGGATATTAGTAGTACAAGACAGGTGTGTCAGAATAGTTACCAGAGAGAACAGAGGTAACGACTGAGATGGACTTGGCTTCAGCTTATAGGCTGCGCCCTCGTACACTCATTCGGGCATCCATATTTCGAACTGACAAAATGTATGCAAGGAGATATAGATTCCGGAGTTCCCGTGGGAGTTCCGGGAATCGAGCGTGCAGACAGACGAGAGGACAAGGGTCAAACTAGTTTGGGGGTCAAACTTGTTCGAGATTGAAACTGGATTCTAAGTACATGAATATAGCAGACTTATATAGACTGTGAAATGTAATAATACCAAATCTGGTATTAATGAGAGGCAGAACTATTAAACATAAAATGAAACAAGTAAATACTAAACTGGGAATTAGGGACGGAACGGAACGGGAGCGGAGAACGAATCATGACAGGTCATTTAACCATAACTGGAGTGGGGCTCAGTTAGAGGGGTTCCGGAAGTCCGGTCGGAGTCCGGTGACTTGGTGCACAAGATAGTGTCGGATATAGACAGGTTTGATGTGCAGGAGGTCCGGTGGAGTCCGATGGATTTTCTGATGACTGGTGTGAGAGACGCAGAGACAGATCATAACAGGAGTGGGGTTCTATGCTCTGTTAGAGGGGTTCCAGGAGTCTGGTCGGAGTCCGGTGACTGGGACATAAGACACAGAGTGTCGGGTTTATGTAGGGTGGAGTTTGGAGTCCGGTGGAGTCCGAGGACTGGCATACGAGACAGAGAGGGTTAGGTGCAGATAGGTGGGGTGTGTACAGAGAGTCAGGCATAAACAAGTTGACGTGTGAGCTCCGGCGGGAACTCCAGTTGTAACTATACAATATAGAGGGTCGGGAGCATGTAGAATGGGGTCCGGGGGCCCGGAGGCCAGTGGGTTGTCCGGTTCCTGACAGAAATAGAAGTCGATCAACTTGAATCAGGGTCCGAGTTTTTGGGTTTTGAGGATAGAGATGTGGTTATTGATGCGATTGGTAAGTGAATTTCTGGGATTTCTTTAAATTGGTTAATAAATTAATTTTTAGAAGAAATTCCCAAAAAACGGATGGGAGACTGCGAAGAACCATTCAATAAGGCGACTCATAAGGGGATTGGGATGCAATGGGAGTTTGAAGCAAAATCAGAAAATTCATGATTTTTTCGGTTTTGTCGAATTTTTATCAGATTTTTGCTAACTTGTTTTTTCCAGTTGCACAATGTGTTTCAACACAAATTTCGTGTGCAAGAAAAGTAACGCCTCGTCAAATTGTGATCAGTGCAATTGATTGCATCGGGCCTGTTATTGGACTGTGAATAGGCCAGCCGGAAAACCGCGTCAAACCCAGAAGAAAAGTCGAAATGTGATCGAAGAGTCGGAAAATGAGAGCGAAGATGGTAGTCCTGGGATTCAAAAGCTCGGGCAAAGGAAAAAAACTCATCGCAATGTTCTATCAAGAATGTCGAATTTTTCGAGACGATCGAGAAGGTCAGAACATCGGTCGGATAAAGACTTGGAGAAAGAAATAAAATCGATTAGCGAAAGGATGTCGAAATTGGAAGATACCGTGGAAGATTTGATTGGCGAGATCAAAGCGTTCAGAAAGGATTTTTCGGTTTTGTCGAAGAAATTGGTCGAAAGCGGTGATTTTAGTGAGGAGACAGATATTAGTGTGAATAGTGGGAGATTTAGAAGGGAATGGTTGAATAAGTTGGTGGAATTGAGAGAGGAAGGAATTGAGGATTTGTAATTACTTTTTAAATTTTGTTATAATTGATGTTTTGGCGTTTTGATGTGTTTTTTCGATTTTGTCGATTAAGTGTCGAAATAAGAGTCGAAAGATGATTGAATAAAATTTTTAGTGTCGTGGAAGATTTGGATATTTTTGATGAAATTCTTCGATGAGGTCGAAAGCATGTTTGAGATCTTGAGATCCTAACCACGAAGTTTCTTCGTCTGTTCCTTCGTATCCTAACCAAGCAACTAAATATCGTAACGAATCTTTATATCTTTTATCGAATTTTGAATCTAAGATTTCTCGAATTTCGTATTCGGGTTCTTCTTCAACATAAATTGGTGGAGGAGGAGGTTGTTGTTGATTTGAGAAAGTATTGGGATAAAACGGTTCTAACATTGAGATGTGAAAAACGGGATGAATTCCTTTGAGATGATTGGGGAGTTTTAATGTATATGAATGAGATCCTGGTTGGGCAATGATTTTGAATGGGCCTAATAATTTTTCCGATAATTTTTTCGATGGTCGAGTCGTTCGAATGAAGTTGGATTGTACAAAAACTTGAGAATGGATCGGAAAGTTAAATGATTCTTTTCGATGTATGTCGGAGTATTTTTGATAATGTATTTGTGCTTTCTGGATATTTGATTTGAGATGTTTATGTAAAGCTTCGAGATCTGTCGTATAATCACGAGCTAGAGCAGAAGCTAGATCTTTTTCAGGGTGAATTTCTAACAATGGATGATAACCTTTATTAGCAAAAAATGGCATTTCACCAGTTGTTTCGGAAGGTGCATTGTTATAAGCGAATTCGGCTAAAGGGAGTAATTCGGCCCAATTGTCTTGTTGATAATTGGAATATATTCGTAAATATTGTTCGAGGGTTTGATTGACTCATTCGGTTTGTCCATCACCTTCAGGATGTTAAGAACTAGAAACTGACTAATGTCGGTGGCCAATGGGGACCGATCGGGAGGACTTGGCTTCAGCTTATGTGCTGCGCCCTCGCAAATATCCGTAGGTTGTCCTTAAATTTCGGACAGGCGAAGACTAAATCCTAAGAAGAACCTTTCGGCGAGATACCGATCGGAACCGAAGGACAAGTCAAGTGTCGGGCCAAGGGATCGGGGCCGAGAGTGGGCGAGTGCACGCGAAGGCGGAAGGGGGATTCTTCTAGTATGAGACTGCTACAGATGTATGAGGGTATTCTGAGTCGATATTCTGATTGCCTAGTAACTACAATTACAGTGAGTTCATATACAAGTAACAGGCGTCTAGAAAGTACTAATGGGGAGGAGGGCGGAAAACGGCATTAACAATAAGCTTGACTAGGAACAGGAAGTTTATGATTAGTTTGGAGGCCGATGATAACCGAGAATGGAAATTACGATAAAAGGAAAAAGTTCGAGGACTACAAATATAGATAGACATATGTGGAACACAAGATGAGACGGATCAACATGATGAAAGGGACATATCAAAGCATAACCAGACAGAAAGGCGTAGTCGGGTTTGATTGACCGGAGAGCATACATCAGCGTCAGGGGACCGACGGCTTCCGAGATCTTGTATTGTCGAAGACGTATAACGAGGGTATTCTATCGGGGACTGTCGGCATGTGAAGGGTTGCAACACAGTCGTAACACAGGATGATATCCCGAAGTGAAATGTAACTTCATGTTGAGTGCCATTCCGAGAGATCGAAAGAAATGCGATACGAATTCAGATCCTCAATCAGAGGTTACATGACTTGGAACTCCATGTTTTGAAAAGACATGTAATACAAAAAGTCGAGTGAGTTCGGGAGTGTTGATCATAGTATAAGTTGGAATGAAAATTGCTTGTTTCGAAAGTTGATCGACAATTACGAGTATTGAATCAGAGGTCGGCAATTGTTCGATAAAATCCATCGAGATCGAATGCCATGGTTGAAGGGGAATCGGAAGTTGCTTAAGTAATCCAACGGGTCGATGTCGTGGAGTTTTTGATTTTGTACATGTTACACATGATCAAATAAAATTTTGAATATCTTGTCGGAGTCGTGGCCAAAAGAAATCTCGATATATTGTTTGATACGTTTTTGTTTGACCGAAATGACCTGCAGTAATATGATTGTGTCGTGTTTGAAGAACTCGAAGTCGTAGAGTTTGATAATCGGGAATGTAAATTCTGTTTCGGAAACATAAAAAGTCTTGTTTGTTCTTCTGCCAATCTTCTTTGGTACTGTCAGAAATCTGTCGAAGTTTATCGAGAGTAAATTGATCTTCTTTTTGAGCTTTGAATATATCTTTCAATAGTTGATCTGTATCCATGATGAGAGTAGCTTTTCTGGCTATTGGAAGATAATATGTTGCACGTAAGGAAGCTTGAATTTGCTCATTCGTAAATACTGGTCGAAGATTAGTCGGATTCTTTTTCGAGTAGTCAGGTTCATTCGGATAAACATCATTTCTTCTGGAAAGAACATCTGTTTTCAAATTTAGTTTTCCCAGTCAAAATTGAATAATCAAATTAAAGGTCGATAAATATTCTGCCCATCGAGCTTGTCGTCGGGACAAAATTTGAGTTGTCGCAAAATATTTGAGATTCTTGTGATCCATTAAAACTTCAATTGGTTCTTTTGTTCCTTCGAAATAATGTCGCCAAATTTTGAAAGATTCAAATATTGCCAATAATTCTTTGTCGTAAGTGTCATAATTGATTTCGGAGGTCGAAAGAGTTCTTGAATGATAAGCGACTGGATGAATTTCGTTATCGGGAGTCTGCATAGAAAATATTGAAGCTATAGCATGATCAGAAGCGTCAGTTTCAAGTATAGGTTTAAAGTCTGGATTCCAATGAATTAAAATCGGAGCTGTAGTAAATTCTTTTTTCAAATAGTTAAATGCATGTCGACATTTTTTGTCGAAATGCCATTGAACCTTTTTTCGAGTAAGTCGAGTCAACAGTAAAACAATTTCAGAATAACTTGGAATAAATCTTCGATAGAAATTCGCGAATCCTAAAAATGATTGAATGTCGTGGACTTTTTGTGGTTCGGGCCAGTCTTGAATAACTTTGATTTTTTCTTCGTCCATATATACGCCTTGAGGAGAAATAACATATCCTAGAAACTCGACACTGGTTTTGTGAAATTCGCATTTTTCGGGTTTTTGTTACGACCCGGACAAATCCCGCCGGACTCCGGGCACTAACTCGTACGCCCCCACGCGCTACAAGCACCAATCGTCTGTTTATAGGATTTCCCGCCCGGACTCCGTTACGTCAAGACTCGTTACGTTCGACCTCATTAAGACACATATCAGTCACCGGACTTCCCCCGGACCCCGTCTCTGTCTATGTCCGTCTTCGTCCCACGCATCAGTCACCGGACCCGCTTAGAATCCCGTCACCGCTCTAATCGAGCCCCGTTCCCGTTTTAGTCAAATGACCTGTCACGATTTAGGACTCCGCTCCCGCTCCGTTTCCCGTTATGGGTTATGCTTTGTCACGATTCGGACTCCGCTCCGTTCCGTCCCGTTCCTAACACCAATTTGGTGTTTACTATTCCCGTTTTATGTTTTGCTCGTCTCGTCTCATTATTACTGGATTCGGTATGTCATGCATTCCACGGTCTATATAAACTGGCAGATGTTGTACATACAATCCAGTCAGAAAATTAGCTTAGATTCCCCCCAGTAATCTAATACATTTTCCTCTCTAAAAACCCTACTCTCATCAGACCGCTCACACTAGTCGGAGCCCACGGGCTCCGGCGCATCTATCTCTCTCGACTATCTCGATTCACGACTCTCGACTCACGACCTACGACTCACGACCCACGAACCCCCGCCCGGACCCCCCGGGATTCCCGTCCGCCTGTCTGAAATTGGACAACACGATCTAGCGAGGGCGCAGCCTATAAGCTGAAGCCAAGTCCTACCGGATATCCCGCGGGTTTCTCCGGAAACCCGGCCTGAGTGTGTATCCTAACAGTTTTGCAAATAATTGATTTTGTCGAAGCCGTTGAAGAACTTCTCAAACTTGTCGTAAATGTTCTTCAAGATTGTCGGAAAATATTAGTATGTTGTCGAGATAGATAATTACCCAAATATCAAGTAAATCTGAAAATATTTCATTCATTAATTGTTGAAAAGTTGCCAGAGCGTTGCATAGTCCAAAAGGCATAACCAAATATTCGAAAGATCCATATCGAGTCTGAAAGGCTGTTTTCCACTCATCTCCTGGAGCAATCCTAACTAAGTTATAGGCACCTCGGAGATCGATTTTCGTAAAATATTTCGCCGTTCGAAGTCGGTCCAAAAGATCTGGAATTAAAGGAAGTGGATATCAATTTTTCCGTGTGATTTTATTAAGTCCTCGATAGTCGACGCAAAGTTGTAGGCTTCCGTCTTTCTTCTTAACGAATAAAATCGGTGCACCGGTGGGAGATTGCGACGATCGAATAAACTTTTTCGAAAGGTTCTCTTGGAGATATTCTCGTAGCACTTGAAGTTCTGTTTCAGATAACGAATAGATCGGACCCATAGGTGGAATAGTTCCTTCTTCTAATGGGATAGCATGATCATAACTTTGATGTTCAGGTAGAGCTTCAGCTTCTTTTTTGTTGAAAACATCCGAGAAGTCGGAATATTCAGTCGGAACGTTTGGTATGTTGAATGAAGTCGAAGTCGTAGTTTTTGCACCAGAGGCTCTACAAGTCTTGAAAGATTCGTCATGAATAAAGATCACAAAAGTTTGAGAGTCTTTTGCTTTCGCAGCTCGTAAAAAAGTCTTCTGATTGACTATGTTGATATTCGGATTGACAGTCTCGGGTTTCGATTCTTCACAGATTTTCTCAGATGTCGATGAATGACTCGTCGAGGTCGAAGCATGCTTCTCTTCTGATAACATTTTGATTGACGGTTGAATTGGATTTGGATTTGTCGAAGGTGTCGAAGTAGGTTCGAACGATATACGGCCAGATCACCAGTCAATCGCAGGATTGTATTGCTTCAGCCAGTTGAGTCCTAATACCACTTGACAAGTCGAGTCGAGATTGGTTAAAAAGAATTTTAATTCTTGAATTTGTCCAGATGGAAAGTAAACTTGTAACATAGTCATATTCGTGATTTGTCCAGATGTCGGAGTTGATCCGTCGATTAATTTCAATGATAATGAATTTTTCAATTGGTCGAAAGGTAGATTATTTTGTTGTGCAAATGTTTTATCTATAAAAAGATGACTAGATCCTGAATCAATTAATGCTTTCATTTTCGGAATTTTCTTCAATTTAAGTTCAATAATTAAAGAATCAGAAACTGTTACTGCTCATAATATTACATAGGAATCTTTTTCGGCATGATCGAGTTTTCTTCGATATTCTTCACATGCCTGAAGAGTATCCCTTTTCAATTTTCCAAATTAACATTTGACGCTTGATTCGACTGGCCGGATTGAGTTGTTGAATCTTGAACTTCAACGATTCGTCCTTTTGCAATTTGACGAGTTTTTCTTTTCAGGCAATCCCTCGCCGAATGGCCTTTTTCTCCACATAATATACATAAACCTTCTTTAAATCTTCTATCTCGTTCGGCAGGAAGTAATCGTCCATCAGGTCCTAGAATTGTCGAAGATGGTTTCACTTGAGTCGAAGGCCTAAATGTTCTTGGAGTCGAAGTTGTTGGTTTTGAGGTCGAAGTTGTTCGTGATGTCGAAGGATAAATCGTAGACGTTGTAGGTTGTCTTCTTTCAAATCTTCGCGGAGTCGAACTTGATTCTGTTTCACGTTGTCGTTCATTTTCTCGCACCCAATAGTAAGAATCGAGTCGAAGGGCTGCTGTTCGCAATTCAGCAAAACTTTCAGGCTGAACTTGAAGCTTCACTATTTCGTCCTTAATTCAATTTGGAAGTCCTTTATAGAATCGTCGTCGTAAAGTGAATTCATCATATCGAGTTTGAGCAGCGAGACTTGTAAATTGAATCGAATACTTCGTCACATGATGATGAGGTTTCATTCGAAGATTATCGAGTTTTTCTTCGGCTTCCCCTTCTGCATCGATTTCTCCAAACTGAGCATATAATTCATCTAAAAAGTCAAGATAATCCACAAGGAAAGATGGCGGAGGAATTGGGGGATTTAATAGAAAAGGTTGTCACCACTCTTGAGCCGTTTTCCGGAAATACGAAGTTACCATCGTAATTTTCGATTGATCGGATTCAAACGATTTCGGTCGGGATCAAAAAACCATTTCGCATTGAGTGACAAAATTCTTCAACATTGAAGGTTCTTCCCCAGTAAACTCTTCGGGCTTATTTACAGTGATTTCAGGGTCCTTCGAAGACATCTGGTCCTTCAATACTTTTCCAATCGCATCTCTGAAATGTCGAAATATTGTTTCATCTTCAGATGGAACTGCCTCACGAGGTGGAGACTCAGGCAAAGGCATCAAAAGAGATTCGGATTCTTCTCGAATTGGCAAAATCGGTTCTTCTCGAACTTCTTCGGGTTCTTGGGTTGAAGACATCTCAGTTCTCCTAGTTTTGGTTAAAGGAGAAACTGGAATTCGCGATGGCCGAATAACTCTCAGTGATGGAGTGGGAGCCACGGATTGGAGAGCTGTGGAACTCGATGCTTTGATAGTCTCGGATCGCGTCCTGGGCTTCATCAACAGTGGATAGTTGAAATATACTGTCACGAATCGAATATTCTTCAATAAAGTTGAATAATATTCTACTAATCGAATTCGGAAGCCTCATTTGACGAAGTATATATTCGCCCTGTCGATGAAGTAAGAGGCTATTACCAGTCGCGAGTACTCACAGAAGTATTTGTCGAAGAAGTTACGACAAGGTAGATTACTAATATCACTAATATACAGATATTTCGGCTGACTTCCCTCGCTCCTTTCGTAGCCCTTCTATGCTTTTCGTCGTATCGTTATGACTATGTTATGAACTAATAATGAAATCATACATGACGTCGAAATGAGACATGTCGAAAGAGATTCGATTTGTCGAATAATGTTCGGGTTTGTCGAGTTGAGTTCGATGCGTCGAAGAGTTTGTCGAAAGTTACCTTTGAATGTTTGTGACAATACGTGACATGTGACAGTTGTGACAGGAGTCCAAATTGTGACAGGTCATAAAACCATAATGGGAATGGGGTAGGAGCAGAGGCCGAATCATGACAGGTCATTTGACTATAATGGGAATGGGGCTCAGTTAGAGGGCTGATGGGTTTTCTGAGTGGGGTCCAGTGACTGATGTGTGGGACAGGGTCAGAGATAGACAGGGATGGAGTCTGGTGGGTATTCCGGTGACTAATACATGAAGTAACGGAGGTCAAACGTGGACAGGTCTGACATACGGAGTCTGGCAGGTATTCCAGTAAACTGATAATTGGTGCATATAGGGTGTGGGTGCATATAGGTTAGTGCCCAGGGTCCAGTGGGAATTCCAGTCATAACACAAATACATACCAATAAAATCAGGAAGTAAATGGAATTACCAATGAAATCCAACCATACATACATACATATAATATCCAGGCAATGCTCCATCAATGGTTAATGAATGCTTATCAATTATCTGTCAATCAACACCCTCCACTGTGAGGTATCTAGTATATTTCCACAAATTTTCCTTAATTTTTCCTGGTTTTTCAGAATTTCTTTGTTATTTTATTGATTTTATTTTATTTTATTTATTACTTTAAGGATTAGAGTTATTCCTTTTAAACTTCACATACTCATGACTTCAAATGACATTACACTACATAATCAAAGTCCAAAGCAGTCAAAATTTATTTTTAATGAGCCAGTTTATCTGTTTTTGGTGGCCAGATCTCTATTATATTTTGGCATACAGTGACTCAAAAAACCCTTCTGGTGTTTGGTACTTCAGATGTACACTTGGAGGATAAAAATACAAAAGTATCAAAAGTATTTGTGTTAAGAACTGGAAACTGACTAATGTCGGTGGCCGACAGGGACCGATCGGAAGGACTTGGCTTCAGCTTATGGGCTGCGCCCTCGCAAATATCCGCAGGATGTCCTTAAATTTCGGGCGGGCGAAGACTAGTCCTAGTGAGTACCTTTCAGCGTGATACCGATCGGAATCGAAGGACAAGTCGAGCGTCGGGCCAAGGGGTCGGGGCCGGAAGTGGGCGAGCGCACGCGAAGGCGGATGGGGGAAGTCTTAGTATGAGACTGATACAGGTGTATGAGGGTATTCTGAGTCGATATTCTGATTGTCCAGTAACTACAATTACAGCGGGTTCATATACAAGTAACAGGCGTCTGGAAAATACTAATGGGGAGAAGGGCGGAACACGGTATTAACAATAAGCTTGACTAGGAACGGGAAGTTTATGATTAGTTCGGAGGCCGATGATAACCGAGAGCGGAATTACGATAAAAGGAAATGGTTCGAGGACTACAAATATAGATAGACATATGCGAAACATAAGATTGAACGGATCAACATAATAAAGGGGACGTATCAAAGTTTGACCAGACAATACGAGTTATTTGACGTGGGCGTAAATGGAGTTTGATCTTCGCGAAACATTCGTCAGCTTCGGGGCCGATGGTTTCCGAGGGGACGACTTGAAACGTTGACAAGTGGCGATAACCTCGGGGCCGATAGGGTTGCGACACGGTCGTAACAATTTGTGAGCATGCTCTATCATACATAGATTGTGGTCTCCAATTTCAAACAGGCAGATGGGAACCCCAGGGAGTGTAAGGGCAACCCCTGCAGCCTGCAGTACTCACACTAGGCTAGCAGGAGGGAATCTGAAGATATATTAGAACTAATATATATATACAAACAACTACTTAACTCACCTAGCAGGAGGGAATCTGAAGAGAAACAGTCTAAGGAATTCCCCCTGCAAGGTGTGACCCATAGGCACCCAGTAGTCTAGAAATAACTCTACCTAATACAGAACAAGGGCCCTTCCCACAATGGAACACTACTGCTATGAGCTTTTGAAGTTAATCATCTACTCCTCAGAGGCATGTATCAGCCAGAGTAGTTGATATCCACAAGGAGAGGAAAAGTGACAAAAGGCATAGGATTGGACTGTGGATTAAAAGATGGTATTTTTTTGCTTATGAATGTCTAGTGGATACTTATGTGAAATTTACAGCTGGTGCTGAATCAGTAATCGGTTTGAGTATTCTTGTTGCTTATTACAGATTAAAAGGAAGTTCCCTGACAGGGAGTCCAGGAGTAGTTGATAGTTGGAAAGCCCATGGGCTCAATAGCATTGTTTCTCAAAGATGAGAGATGGTAATTGAGTGGGGTATATGCTAAGTTACTGGCAGAGAACTAAGTCAATTTTATGACCAGATTGTATGTATAACATTAGCTAGACTATACTGTATAGACTGTGGAATGTATGCAATACCAAATCCAGTAATAATATGTAAAGATCAAACAGCTAATCAGGAAATGAGATGAGTAAATACTAAACTAGGTGTTAGGGATGGAATGGAATGGAAGTGGGGTGCAAAACATGACAGGTCATTTGACCATAATGGGAATGGGGCTCAGTTACAGTGACTCAAAACCCTTCCAATATTTGATACTTCGGATGTATATCCATGATAACTCAGAGGATAAAATTGTAAGAATATCAAAAGTATTTGTGAATATTCTCTATCATATCTAAATTGTTGAAATACAATGCCATTACATAAGCTCCAAATATGGAAATACTACAAATATCTATATACAGGAGACTCATTGGAATGGTTTTTTGGCTGACTACTCTGACCCATAAAACTACTTATATTCAGTACTTAGGAGGGTGTTTATAATTACTATAATCTCAAATATTTACTAATAAAAGTCTTATTTTTACAAAACTCCATCTTTAAATAGTGATATCTATTCTGAAACAATTATATCATCAAAAAACAACCATCAGAAATAGTTCTCCATATTACATCTTATACAACCCATAGTTATTTAACAAATTCCATTGTATATAATTTCCTTTCTTTTTCAGATGCCTACTAATACTTTTATTGGTACTTTGTCTTTTAAAAGCTGTAATGTAGTTATTTCCATATAAAATATGTAAAATATTATTGGAAATTTTTCATACCACAGCTGTCTTTATTAGGTAAAACCCCCTATATATTCTGGGTATGTTGAATCAAGTAGAAATCTGTTCAGATTGACAGATCCATTCCGAAGTAATACATATGTATTTAGAGGTGCCAATGATATACATATACATGGAATGGACTATCTAAAGGTATCTATTTTTTAAAAGTATTAGTGTTTCAAACTACTAATTTTTTTTATTGTCTACTCGTGTCTGGAAAGATTCATTAGTTTGTAATGTATGAGAGAGTTTAAAACTTTTTGAAAGTTTTAAAAACCAAATTATGTTTGAATCACATCCCAGATGTTTAAATGACCTTTAGAGTATATTAGAATTTGGTATACTTAATAGTTTTCAGATATCCTCCTTAGTATAGCCACCCTTTGCCTTAAACACAGCTGCAACCCTCCTAGGCATACTCTCAATCAAATTCTGACACACCTCTGCATCAATCTTGTTCCACTCCTCCTCCACCCTCTCCCACAACTCCAGTATCCTTTAGCCTCCTCTTCTTATGATCCCACAAATGTTCAATGGGGTTGAGGTCCAGAGACTGTGCTGGCCATAGGAGGACATTGAAATCGCTATCTTGAAACCAAGTCTGGGTCTTCTTGCAGGTGTGTCCAGGGTCATCTTGCTGAAAGATGACATCACCCACCTATTTTCCATATACCTGAGGCTGGCTTGAAGGTCCTCCTCCATAGTATTGAGATGAAGGTCCCCATCCATCCTCTCATCTATCTTGAAAGAATACCCAGGTCCTTCCCACAGCATGTAGCCATATAACATCACAAATCATTCTCCAAACCTCACAAATAGTCCTTTCTGATGAGTCTCCTATATATAAATATTTGTAGTATTTCCATATTTGGAGCTTATATAATGGCACTGTATTTCCATAATATAGATATGATAGAGCATCTTCACAAATATCTTTGATATTCTTGCATTTTTATTCTCTGAGTTATCAGAGATGTAAATCTGAAGTACCAAACATTAGAAGGGTTATTGAGGTACTCCCAACCATATTAAGACTATTGCATACAGTTTGGGTCCAGATTGTTAAGGGTGTGTACATGGAGGGTTTCCAGAGAAACCTGCAGGAAAGCTGGTAGGACTTGGCTTCAGCTTATAGGCTGTGCCCTCACGAGATCATCTTGTTCAATTTCAAATGGGCGAACAGGAATCCTGGGGAGTCCAGGCAGGGGTCATGGATTGAGAGGTCAGGCAGTTGAGAGTGATAGGTCAGAGGTCAAGTGATAGATGGGTCAGAGCCCATGGGCTCTGATGAGTAAGAGTGGTGTGTTTCAAAGAGGAATTTAGAGCAGAAAATATACTAAGATTACTGGGGAGAATCTAAGCTGATTTTCTGACTGGATTGTATGTACAACATCTGCCAGACTATATAGACTGTGGAATGATTAACATACCAAATCCAGTAATAATGAAAACTAAACTAACAAACATAAAACAAGATAAATAAACACCAAGCTTGGTGTTAGGAATGGGACAGAATGGAGTGGATTCTGAATCGTGACAGGTCATAAAACCATAACAGGAATGGGGCAGGAGCAGAGTCCAAATCGTGACAGGTCATTTGACTATAATGGGAATGGGGCTCAGTTAGAGGGCTGACAGGTTTTCAGAGTGGGGTCCAGTGACTGATGCATGGGACAGGTCAGAGATAGACAGGGATGGAGTCTGGTGGGTATTCTGGTGACTGATACATGAAGTAATGAAGGTCAAGCATGGACAGGTCTGACATATGGAGTCTGGTGGGTATTCTGGTAAACTGATAATCGGTGCGTGTAGGGTGTGGGTGCATATAAGTTAGTGCCCAGAGTCCGGCAGGAATTCTGGTCGTAACACAGATGGACTGGTTGATGACATTCCTAAGAGCTTTGGCCACATCAACAGCAGTGTCAGCCTTCCCAGAGCTGATGAGATGCTGTGCATAGTGAATATTGGTAGGGGAAAGCTTGGAGGGATGACCACCAATGGACTTTGAGAGATGACAATGATGATTGGAGTGAGGTCTAGAGACTGTGCCAATGCCATGGCCAGTAGAAGCTGCAATGTGGCTAGCTGTATGGCCAGCATCAAGCAGTGAGAGGATATGATTCTGGCTAACAAGCGACAAAATGTGCATTTTGGTAATTGGGGCATTGCTAGTTGCTAAAGGTGATGTATTTATACTCTAGCACAATGTGGTCATGTGACATCATGTGATTTTGTTGATAGGACCCAGCTGGAGGTGAACAATCAACAAGCTCACATAACTATAAGCATTTATATGTAGTCATCAAGGCTGTCAGCCAAAACCCTTCCAATGAGTCTCCTGTATATAGATATTTGGAGTATTTCCATATTTGGAGCTTAAGTAATGGCATTGTATTTCAACAATCTAGATATGATAGAGCATATTCACAAATATTTTTGAAATCTTTGAAAATTTATCCTCTGAGCTATCAAGGTTATACATCTGAAGTACCAAATATTGGAAGGGTTTTTTGAGTCACTGTAGAGAGCTGAGGGATTGCCTGGGCAGAGTCTGGTGACTGGTGCATGAGACAGAGTTGGGTATAGACAGGTTTGACATGCACAGGTCCCAGTAGGCACTCCAGTTGTGACTGTACTTTGGGTACCATATAGAGGGTTGGGTGCATATAGGTGGGTCTGGAGCCTGGCAGGTTTTCTAGTTAACTGTAACCTGGTGGGGGGTATAGAGAGTTGGGTGCATGTAGAATGGGGTCTGGAGCCTGGCACATTTTCTGGTCCTAACAGCACCCTCCCATAGAGGCCCTGGAATGTGATAAAGTTTTTCAGTTACACATATGCATCAAAGAGGCCAAGGTAAGGTTCAAATGTGATGAGCCTATATAAAAATTCAAAATAATAAAATTTCTCTTCTTTCATACCCCCATCATCTACTCACCATGGGTCCAAAGCCTACACCTCAAAGACCAAATACAATGGCTGGGTCATCCACAGGGGCCAGTCATTGGGCTCCCCTCACTGCTGCTCAAATACTTGAGCAGTGTGAAGAACAGTGGTGGCATCGGGTGGAGGAGGAGAAAAGGGTGAGAGAGAAGGAGGAGGAGCTCGATCAAGATTACCAGGTGGTGGTGGTCACCAAGAAGGAGGCTGAAGAGGAAAGGAAGAAGGAAGAGGAGGACATGGCACAGGTTGCTCCAGAGCATGACAGAGCAGCTGCGGGCAAGGTACATTAAGTTCTTTCTCTTTCATCTGACTTCACTGACTGTTGCTTTCTAGCACAAAGCAGTAGAAGTAGAGTCGGAGTCTGAGGGGGAGAGCACACAAAAGGTAAGTGGCAGGTCCATGGGAATATCTGAGACTGACCAAAACAACAGAAGTCAAAGAAAATGGCTCCAGTACATCTGGGGTTAAAGAACAACCTGTGATGCACTGGATGCAATGACCACAACACAAGTGCTATCAGAAGTCTGGGTGGGAGCCAGGCTGTTGGCCATATGTGTACCTCAAAGTGAGGTGCTCACTGGTTCATGAGCCCATGGGGTCTGTGGTACAGGAAGCAGGTGGCTTGGTGGAATGGCCTGCAGCTTTGGAGGAAACTTTGGGGTGGATAGCAGTGGGCATAGAGGCCCAGAACAAGTTGCTTTAAGAGAGCAACTGGGTGCAAGAGACTATAGTGGAGAGTCTCTGGGGACTCTGCGAGGAGTTCCAGGAGTTCTTGGTGGAGTATGGAGGGTATGTGTATAAGGAGTCCCAGGGTGGCTGAGGAGCTTGTGGAGCTCCAAAAAGAGTTTAATGAAAAAGGGCAAAAATATAGCCCCATTAATGTAGAATGAAAGAAAAATAATAATAATTTTAAATTTTCAAATACAAGTGTGAAAAAGTCTGTGGGAAGGTATGCTAAGACTTAAAGGACAAGTCTGAAACCTGTAACAGCAAAGAGACATAGGGTGACAAGGAAAAAATGAAGTGAATCCAACATATACATGGGGTCCGTGGAATGTGGCTAGAGGGAGCATAGTGGTCCCAGTTTGAGTGGGTGAGCTGTGTGAAAGTCAGTGACAATCTCTGTGGCATTCCCAAGTTCTGTGGCCAAAATCCAAGATGTCTCTTTGTCTGTGCCCTCATAACCTGCCCACTTGACCAAGGAAAGCAGTTTACAAGTGGATTGACACTTATCTATTTTTGAGTCTAGGGGGCAGAGATTGCACATGGTCCAGGATAGTGTTAGCAGTACACAGTTCTACCATAAAGACATGAAATACTGGGTGTACCATGCACATGCTATCCAGAAGCCACAGGGTCCATGAAACTGAACCAACTTGTGCTATTAACTCAAATGGACCTAAATATTTTTCAGTGAGTTTCTTGGATGGATGGGTAGTCTGGAAGAATTGAGCATTGACAACAACACAGTCACCAATTTTGAAGTTGGGTGGTGGAATCCAATTTTTGTCCACTGAATGTGATATTGTTCTTGGGCAGATTTTATTGCAGTCTGGAGTTCTTCATGGAGCTCATGGAGGTCCATGACAAAATCTTGAGCATGGGCTAAGGCAAGGTTTCATTCTGGGTGTACCATAATATTTGGATTGTACCCTTTATTTGAAAAGAACAGGGAAACACCAGTAGTGGCTGAGGGTGCATTGTTGTAAGCAAATTCTGCAAGTGGTAATAGAGATTTCCAATTGTCTTGTTGGTAGTTGCAATATACATGGAGATATTGTTCCAATGTCTGATTGACACACTTGGTTTGTCCATCATCTTCTGGGTGGTGTCTGGTAGTGTTATGACCATGTCACAACCCCATCGCAACCCAACAGTCCCCGACAATACTATTGTCTGCCTACATTTCAAGTTACAGATCAAGTCATCATATCAGCAACCATCAGTATACTGACACTGATGTATCCCTTCATGGTGATCAAACTCCATTTACACCCCTGTCAAGTTATACTTGTACCATCTGGTTATGCTTTGATACATTTCGTTTTATTATGATGATCCATTCTACTCTATGTTTCACATATGCCCATATATACTTGTAGCTCTTGGACTACTCCCTTTTCTTGTAATCCAGCTCTCAGATAATCATGGCTTCTGATCTTATTGTAACCTTCCAGTTCCTAGTCAAGTTTATTTGTCACTAAATGGACATTTCCTCTCTTACCTAGTTAGTATTTCGAGATGCTGATAACTAGTATTTACATCCTACTGTAATGTAGCTACAAGCCAATCAGAATATCAACTCAGAACACTTGTATACCTCTCTCATAGTCCTGCTCTAAATATCCTGCTCCTTGCCTTTGCTTGCACTTGCTCACTCTTGGTCTCTGACCCTTCAACCCCAACTATCCTTCAGCTTCTGATCAGTGACTTACTGAGAGGATTATTCAACAGGATTAGTTTTCTGCCCACCTGAAATTTAAGGACATCTGACAGTAACTTGCAAGGGTGCAGCATATAAGCTGAAGCCAAGTCCTTCCATTCAGTCCCTGTTGGTCTACTGACATCAGTCAGTTTTCTGTTCTTAACATCTGGACCAAGTGGTAGACATGTTTAAGGTCTATCTTGGTATAAATCTGGGAATTCTGCAGAGTGTTGAGCAGGTCAGATATAAGTGGGAGCAGATACTTATCCTTCCATGTAACAGCATTGAGTCCTCTGAAATCAACATAGTTGAAGGGATCCATCCTTCTTTTTAACAAACAAAATGGGTGCTCCAAAAGGAGACTTTGAGGATCAGATAAAACCTATGGACAAATGTTCATCCAGGAAATCCTGGATTGCAGAAAGTTCTGTGGAGGACAGCAGGTAGATATGTCCAAGGGGTGGCTGGGCACCTTCTTTGAGGTCAATTTTTAGGTCATACTCTCTGGGGTGGAAGCCAGTCAGCTTTACATTTACTAAAAACATCCACAAAATCATGGTATTTCTCAGGGATGCCTTCTGGGTCTGTGGATTGCTTAGATGCCATGGTTGAAAAATGACTGGTTGCTTCATCAATTTTCAAATTGATAGTGAATGCCTGGGATTCATCCATTTTTGTAGCTCTGATAAATGCTGCAACATTAATAAGAGAAATGGACAGAGATGCCATAGGTTCCAGGGAAGCCATGGGTGCCATAGGGATCACAGGGGCCACCAAGGCTGCAGGTGCCAGGAAGGCCAGGGGTGCTGGAAAGACCATGGATGCCGTGGAGGCCATGTCAGATACAGTTATCTTGGGCATTGCAGGTGTCCAGAAAATTATACTGCTTGATACCCAGTCAATCAATGTATTGTATCAGGTAAGCCAGTTATGTCCTAGGACAACTGAGCAACTTGAGTCTAACTGGGTCACATAGAAAGTGACCAACTGGGATGTTCCCCATGGGAACTGTATAGATAGGTTGCAAGCTTGGGTAATAACTGAATTGCTTGTGCCATTGAAAAGTCAAAGTCTGACCAGATTTATTGGGTAAGTTGACAGCAGATTTTTTTGCATGAATTTTGTATCTACAAAGCAATGAGTTGAGCTGGAATCTATGAGTGCTGAAAAAATGAATTTTGGGATCATATCAGACATAAGTTTAATAAAAAAACAAGTCAGAGTTCAAAAGAGTGGGTGCATTAAGATGAGTAAACTCATGAATGCATGGAGAGGTAATGCAACCTTAACCCATGTGGAGTCCATGGGGTTGCTTACTCTTTTTTGGATTGGAAGCTGGTTTGACCTTTGATGGGGTTTCCATGGAGGGAGTCTTGGCTACATGACCTTTTGCAGAGTTTGCTTTCACCAATGGACATTCCAGAACTTGATGACTGGGTTTTCCACACAAGAGACAAAGGTTGTTGTCCATACAATGCTGCCTTTCTTGTGGGGTAAGTTTGCCATCAGGCCCAAGCTTGCCTGTGAGGTCAGTTTGTCTGTTTTGTTTACCTGATTGCTGACCTTTGTTGTTGGTGTTGTTGTTGGAAGGCTTTTTGTCATTCTTCTGGTCGGATTGCATGGACTTTTGGTTGCTGGTAGATGGGGCATTGTTGTTGGGTTTGTTTGCTGTGGACTTGTTGGTCTTTTCCACAGAGGTCTCACAGGCAACTTCCACTCAACATTCCCAATAGTGTGCATCCACATTTTGAGCCTTGAGGCACATATGGGACAATTTTTGGGTTTGCCATCTTCACCTTTCAAGACTTTGTCCTTGAGGTGGGATGGCAGACCAACATAGAACTGGTGGTGGAGAGCAGGATCAACCCACTGACAATGAGCTGCAAGGTTGTTAAATTGGACAATGCAGTCCATGATGTGCTAGTTGTCCTTCATATGAAGATTGGTGAGGCTATTCTCAGCTTCTCCAGTCAGGTCATATGGGCCAAAATTTGTCTCTAGCTCTTCAACAAACACATTCCAATTTTCAAGCCAGGTTGGCTCTTCCTTGGAAAGTCCACTAAAAGCCAGTTCAAACCATTTCAATGTGGATCCCAAGAGGTATGAGAGTGCATAGTTGACTTTTCAGGAGTCCATGGAGAATGTGGCAGATCAATTGTGGAAATTGAAGTGACATTGCATGAGGAAGGTGGAAAGTTTGTTGAGGTTGGAACCTGTGAAAGGTTCTGGAGTGTTGACTTTTGACTGCAGAGGTTCCTGATCCTTTTTCTTGTTTTCTCTGAGCATGTGATTCATCAATTTATATAAAGTAATTGCTAACAACTCAGAAGTGGGATCTGAAAACTGCAGTTGCTCATTAGATGGGGGATTTTTGACACCTTTGCCCTTGTTGGGGGCTGTGGACCCATCCTCATTCTCAGAGTCATCTGGGTTTGCTGGGACTTCTTCTATATGGGATTTGTCCATGGTGTCCAGCTGGTTTGTGAGTGTCTGACTGGTGTGCAAAGTGAGTGGGGAATGAAGAGTTGAGGGTCCAGGTATGTTTTCCTGTATGGGTGCTCTTCTTGGTGGCATATTGACATGATCTGTGAGTCCAGGTCAGAAAATACTGTTAAGGGACATGCAGGCTCATGTATGGAGAAACCCACAGATGATCCTGTAGGACTTGGCTTCAGCTTATAGGCTGCATGCCTGCAAGTTCGTGGTGTCCAATTTCAAACAGGCAGATGGGAAACCCGGGGAGTGTGGGAGTAGTCAATAGGTCAAGAGGTTGAACAGTCAAGGGATGTGCAGGCCCACAGAGGGTTTCCAGAGAAACCTGCAGATAGTCTAGTAGGACTTGGCTTCAGCTTATAGGCTGTGCCATTGTGAGATCATGGTGTCCAATTTCAAACAGGTGGACAGAAACCTAGGGAGTCTGAGAGTAGTTGACAGGTCAAGAGGTCAAACAGTCAATAGGTTGGATTGTCTGCAGAGGGCAACAGGTAGGAAGTTGAGTCAGAAGGCCCATGGGCTCCGATGGGGTTGAGAGTGTTGTGTTTCAAAGATGAGATATGGTAATTGAATGGGGTATATGCTAAGTTACTGGGGGAGAACTAAGTTGAGAACTAAGTTGATTTTCTGACCAGATTGTATGTACAACATTAGTTAGACTATATAGACTGTGGAATGTATGCAATACCAAATCTAGTAGTAATAAAGATCAAAACAGGTAATCATGAAATGAGACAAGTAAACACCAAACTAGGTATTAGGGAATGGAATGGAATGGAGGTGGGGCACAAAACATTACAGGTCATTTGACCATAATGGGAATGGGGCTCAGTTAGAGAGCTGATGGGTTGTCTGTGTGGAGTCTAGTGACTGGTGTGTGAGATGGAGTTGGATATAGACAGGTTTTACATGCATGGGTCCCAGTAGGCACTCTGGTTGTGACTGTACTTTGGGTACCATGTAGAGGGTTGGGTGCATATATTTAGGGCAGGGTCCAGAGCCCAGCAGGTTTTCCAGTTAACTGTAACCTGGTGGGTATAGAGAGTCAGGTGCATGTAGGATGGAGTCTGGAGCCCAGTGGGGTTTCTGGTCCTAACACTATAAATGACTATAAATGCTTATAGTCATGTGATCTTGTTGATTATTCACCTCCAACTGGGTCCTATCAAGAAAATTATGTGATGTCACATGACCACACTGTGCTGGAGTATAAATACATGGCCTTTAGCAACTAGCAATGTCCCAATTCCCAAAATGCACATTTTGTCACTTGTTAGCCAGAATCATATCCTCTCACTGCTTGATGCTGGCCATACAGCTAGCCACATTGCAGCTTCTACTGGCCATGGCATTGGCACAGTCTCTAGACTTCACTCCAATCATCATTGTCATCTCTCAAAGTCCATTGGTGGTCATCCCTCCAAGCTTTCCCCTACCAATATTCACTATGCACAGCATCTCATCAGCTCTGGGAAGGCTGACACTGCTGTTGATGTGGCCAAAGCTCTTAGGAATGTCACCAATCAGTCCATCTGTACCCAAACTGTGTGCAATAGTCTCAATATGGTTGGGATGAAGGCTGTGGTGAAGAAGAAAAAGCCCCTGCTCAGCAAGAAGCATAGAAAGGCAGGGATGAATCTTTCTGTGGCACATCAGCATTGGACTGTGGAGGACTGGAAGAAGGTGATGTGGTCTGATGAAACCAAAATTAACAGGTTGGGGTCAGATGGGAGGATGTGGGTCTGGAAAAAGGCTGGGGAGGACAATAGGCTGGTTCAGGGGATTCAGAAGTGGTTCAGGGGATTCAGAAGTTTGGAGGAGGATCTGTGATGGTATGGGGCTGAATACTGTGGGAAGGACCTGGGTATGCTTGCAAGATAGATGGGAGGATAAATGGGGATCTTTATCTCAAGATTATGGAGGAGGATCTTCAAGCCAGCCTCAACTATTATGGAAAATCTGTGGGTGATGTCATCTTCCAGCAAGATAGTGGCCCCAAACATATATACAAGAAGGCCCAAACTTGGTTTCAAGATAATGATTCAAATGTCCTCCCATGGTGAGCACAGTCTCCAGACCTCAACCCCATTGAACACTTGTGGGATCATGTAAAGAGGAGGCTGGGGGAGTATGAGGTTGAACCAAAAGGGATACTGGAGTTGTGGGAGAGTGTGGAGGAGGAATGGAACAAGGTTGATGAGAGGTGTGCGTCAGAAGTTGATTGAGAGTATGCCCAGGAGGGTTGCAGCTGTGTTCAAGGCAAAGTGTGGCTATACTAAGTACTGAATATATATAAATAGTTTTGTGGGTAAGAGTTGTCAGGCAAAAAACCCTTCTAATGAGTCTCCTGTGTATATATATTTGTAGTATTTCCATATTTGGAGCTTATGTAATTGGATTGCATTCCAACAATCTAGATATGACAAGGCTGTGACCCATGGGGGGCAAACCCCCACCATGCTACTACCACAACTTTACTCAGTTGCTTTGTGACCTGGATCAACAATTCGAAGGATTTATTAGTACATGTGATCTGAATCAATAATAATGTCTTTAAACACTATATCAGCGGTCATATCTGTCTTGGAATAGTATTTTCATTCTTCCTCAACTTGATCCCTTGAAACATCAACATAAAACTGTATATGTGAGAAGATGCCAATACTATTTTAGTGATTGACCTCTGACTTATTGATAGTTATATTACCTGAGCCAAAATTGTTTTAGAGTTGGAATAGTTGTTATTCAAGCAAAGAATGCCATATATCTCTAATTTTCACTCAAAGTACTCAGTGAGATATTTATATCAACCACAGCCTTGCTCCATTATGACAAGTATTATTTCAGGCTCTTTCCACAATCATTATTCATCCAGCAGCCTGACATTGGTCCCCCTAATTGTGGTATCTTTGTTGGTAGTGCCGCCAGCTCTGGTATCTTTGTTGATAGTGTCTCAATACTTGATCACATAACTTTTATATTACCTTCCATGACCATGTCATATTGAGGGCTTCTGCACATTCCAGCTCCCCATTTATTCTCAATTATACTGAATACCCCACTTCCCTTCCCTTCTACTCATCTGTCTGTCATTAAATTTGCTAGTATAAATTATTGTCTTATATTCTACTAATATCCAGTTCAAAGATTGAGTTAAAACCTACCTGTTAGGAACCACATCATTCAGGCCCTAGTGTGTTTTTTCAACCTATACTATTTTTAACATCCTAACATTAATATTACTAATAACAACATCTCTTATAACAATATATCAACAACACACCTACTTAATGACTTCATTTTCTAGCCCTCCCATTCCTTGCTGATGGCATTCTATTATTCCTTGCACCAGATCATTTGCGACAGAGTATTGATCTTTTTTCTATGGTCTTGTATTTCTTGTCTTGATCCCCTGTTCCATTTTCCTAATTTCCTATGTTCTCAGAGTATTGATCTTTTTTCTATGGTGTTGTATTTCTTTTCTTGATCTTCTGTTCCATTTTCCTAATTTCCTGTATTCTTTTACATAATATAAAATCTCCATTCTCAGTCCTCCATGTTTCCATTTACATTGGGATAAAACCTGATCCTGTACATTACTACCCTTCAGTTTAAATATTGACTCAGAATACCCATTTTTAATCCCTCTCTTATTTGGAGAAGCTTATGGAATAATAACTCTTAGTATCCCAAGCCTCTGGTAATTACACTGGGTGCTGTACATTTATTTAAAATCTTTTCAAAATGACAATGAGGATTTAATAACAGTCCACAAAGGATGTAACAGAATGGTCAGGAATAGAACAGTTTAACAATGTTGTTTAACTGAATTTACTGGCATTTACTTGAGCTTAATTGGAATTTGATTGGATTTAATTAGAATTTACTGAAATTTACTGGAATTTAATTGGATTTAGTGGATTTACAGGCTTATTGGTATTTCATTTTATTGACTGGCATTTTCCTCCATTTCCCACAATTCTGAAATTTATTGTAATTGTTTTTAAGAACTGCAGCCACAGTTAGAGTTAGGTAAAAATACATGGATCCACACTGCCCCACTTGCATGCACACTGACAGATGCAATGGACCCCCCCCCCCCACCTACTCACATGTCATGTGCTGAGTCATGTGATGCAAGTGAGGTGGTGTGCATGAAGGGCTGTTGTGCCTGTTAGCACCCTTGCAGAACACCCACACATGCACATTCATGATGTAATGCACCTGGTGGCACAATAAATGTGAATGAGGCAGTGTGGGAGGGCCTGTCACACATGCCCACACACATGTGTTCATGACATACTGTATGTGCCCCAGTCATGTGGTGCAAGTGAGGTGGCATGAGGGCACATCATGCCTGCCAGCACCCACATGCACATTGCATTTGCACAATGTGCACCTGAACCAGCATGGTGGTGGAACCCCCCCACCCCCCCACACAACTGTTTGTGAAGTAATAGGAGTGTTGATGATGTCTATAAGTTTCTTGGTTGCCTGTGTGGCATTATCAACCTTCCCCATGCAAATTATTCTTCTAACATAGGCAATATTGGCTGTGGTAAGCTTTGTAGGACGGCCACCAGAGCATTTGGGGAGGTCAGAGCGATGCTCAGAGTGAATACGACTGATGGTGGCACTGGTGAGATGAGTTTGGTAACATATTTGGTCTCCAGAAATTCCAGAGTCAAGTAGAGTAAGAACATGTTGGATTTGGCTGGAGGAGAGCTTTTTCATTGTGAATAGGGTGATTGTGGGATTCCAACTGGTTGCTTTCATCTTATATACATTGAGGAAGAGTGGTCACATGACTTTGTTGAACTTTATAAACAAAGTCATGTGACTAGGACCCCATTTTGAACTTTAAAAATGTGTGCAACAAAACCCTTACAATGAGCTATTGGTTTGTGTGTGATGTGGACTTACCAAATAACGATGTGGTGCCTTGTGGCTGTGCACGTCTGGAAGGTATGATATTGAAGTATATTACATAATATTTTCGGAATTTTACAGAATTTAGTTCTGGAGGAATAGCCATGTCTTTCAAAAAGTACAAAACATTGTAAGGGTTTTGTTGCCTACTGTAGAGTAGAGAGCTAAAACGAATAAAGGGAATCGACTGTTAAGTGCAATTCCGAATGACTGCTCGAGTGTAGAAAAGAGTAATGAGAGAGTCAAATAGTAGAGTAGCATGGATGCGGTCCATGCGGATTGAGATATAGATGGAGTTTTGACTGGTACAGTTTGAAACTCTGATTGTGTGGATAGTTAAAGCCCATCTGTGACGGTCGAGACAATACCCCAAACACATCTTACAGGACACTAACTGGGTGTCTGGGTAAGTCGTGGTTGTGGGGTAAAAAGTGTCTGAGTTCTAATTATGGGTGCTAGAATACATAAGTCTGGCATGTATGTGCCCACAAGAGTCGATGTACTGCATACATAGGTTGTCGAACTAAATATAAGTGTATGATAAAATAGAGAGAAAGAAGAAATAATAATGGAAATATAGTATGGGCTCATCCAGACTATATTTCCTGAGCATATTTTGCCATACCTCTCACAGTGCCCCCCAGGTCGAAGAGCTATGTCAAAGAAGGTGGCAAAGGACACTTGGAACTCCTCCCCATATGTCCTGCAAGGAACCTCCAAGGTGCAGGATAGCATTTCCCCAGGCAAGATGCTTGGTGTGAAAGGAAAGGGCAATGTCTTCCCACTTCAAAATGTTGTTGGCAGATGTCACCCCATTCAGTTTCTGGATTGAAGAGACCCAACGGCCATAGGCCTTCTGGCACGTTCGAATGATGGTGTGAACATGATCAGTGGAGGTGTCAGTAATGTGAGCGATGAGAGGAGGCCGGGGGGGTAGTGATGGTGGGGCAGGAGTGAGAAGAGGTGCACAGCTCGCATCTCCGCCAGAGGGAAGTCCTCCCAGGGTGCCGGAATCTGACAACAGATGCTCCAACAGGTCAACTAGGTCCACAGCCAGGTGGATCAGTGCATGCTCAGGAAGGACACAAGAGGAGTCAACAAGCAGGGACCGAAACATGGAGAGCTCAACACACTTGATATCCTCTGCCAAACACAGCTGTTCCCTAGGGTCGTTGATGCATAAGTAAAAGGTACTCATATAATCTGACAGTGTGAGAGACCTGCTATACCCTTGGATATGCCCTTCAAGAAGGGGGTGTCGCAAGGTTGGCCCCAGGCACATTAACATGTGTCCCACAGTGAAAATGTTGGAGGGGTAGTTAATGGACACGCACATCCAACCAGTCTGTAAGAAACGAGCCGAGTCCGCTGTGTCTTGAGAGTGAGGGGGAGAGGGTGGCTGTGGTGGGGGGTGGCAAATGGGGTCGGCCGGGAAAGGGTCAAGGGGTTCATCAACCTGAACATCAGCTTTCTGCTTCCCCTTGGCTTTTTCGCTTAAGGGGGGAGGCTCCTCGAAGACTTCCATGGCTGGGGGAGGTTCCTTGAAGACCTCCGTGGTGGGGGGGGGTTCCTCAAAGACATCCATGGCTGAGGGAGGTGCCTCGAGGACTTCCTCCATGACTGAGGGAGGTGCCGTGAGGATTTCCTGGATAGGGTGATCGACATCCATCAATGTAGTATTGGGTTGATGAATGGGGCTCCCCAGAGAAATGCAAGGTGAGCAGGGAGAGATGGGAGGTGGGCTCTGTGCTAGCAGGGGAACCAGGGAAGTGTCTGACACTGCAGGGAAAAATGGCGCCAGGGTAGAGCAGGTGATGACAAGAGGTTCAGGGGACATGCAGGGGGGTGGAGTTGGCCACGGTGCCAGAGAGGGCTCAGGTGCAGGTGAGGGTGGTGGTATGAGGGAAGATTCTGCTGGGAGGAGGGGCAACAGTATGGGGGGGAGAGAAGGTGGGTCGGTGGATGGTTCACAACCTCCCAGCAGGGCTGAAAAGGGTGTAAAGCATTGCAGTGAAGGCGTGGAAGAAATGGATGGAGGTGGAGGGAGGTGAGTGGAGCTGGACGGCATCACAGGGTCAGTTGGATGATACCCCCTCCAAACTCTGACAGAAGTCGGCAGTTTTCATCATTGATTAGGGTCACTTGTGAAGAAGTGAATATTGTCCAGAAGTAAAAAACCCTCATGGCAATCGGTGCCAAGGTACCTGCTGTTGTAGGCAGGGTAGCGTGATTGGTCATCCTCTGAATCAGATGAGAAGTTGATGGGTCCCATCTGATAGGTTCGTTCCTAAGGCCCATGTTGGGAAGGAGGTCTGGGAGGTAGTGTAACTCTGTCCCCACATTGCAATGCAATGCTTTGTAGCTTGATCCTCTGTACTTTGTCCCAATCATAGAAGGTGACTCTGTCCTTTCCTTTCCTGCTTTTCTGTCCTACACTCTGAACACATGGCATGCCCCCATCACTGCAATCTGTCTCAGCGAAATCCATCCATTTATGGCCTGGGGGGGGAGCGATGGTTGAAGGGTTGTTGTTTCCTTCCATTCTCCTCCATTCCTGTCACATCTGCCTTGAGGGGATATGATCCCTAGCACCCATTTTTCACTGTCCCTCTAAGTACTCCTCCCTCCTCTTCCTCTTGAGAATTTTCAATTCCTCCTGAACCTGTGCGGAGAAAGCCTCAGACTGCCATTTTTTCCTGATCTCCTCTTTGGTGGAAGGGAAGATACTATGAGGGGGTGGGGGGTTTCACTCCATGTTCCCAAGGGAGCCCCCCAAGTACCAGAGGGCAGGGGTGCAGCTTCTGGGATGGGGTTTGTCCGCATAGGCTATGTGGACGAAGAGGCTTCCCCCCAGTGCTCAACAATTTCTGTTCGAGGAGGTGGGGGAGGAGGAACCATTGTTTGGGGTCGAGGTATCCTTTTGAAGTTGGGGAGTCGGGGTCTGGGGAAAGGAGGATATGGAGTGAAAGCAGTGCCGCTCCCCGAGTTGATGGAGGTGCCTGCCATGTTGTCCTGCGAGGTGGAGTGCATCGATGATGGCATCCCAGAATTACCCGTACAGTGCTCGATGTTTTCAGTACGAGACAACATGGTAGAAGTATTAATAGGTTGGGGTCGTGGTATTCTTTTGAAGTTGGGGAACTTGGGTTTGGGTTGTTATGCAACGACTTACTTTCATCAACCATGACTCCACCACACATGTACTTGGGAAGGAATTTAACTCGGTGCTCATCCAGGGCCAGTGCATGGTGGAAACATGTGTGTGTGTTGTTGCAGCTGCCTCCCCATATGCACTGTGATCCAAGGGCCCAGTTAAAACAAAAATGTTTGCCATTGGATGTAGAATGAGTTGCTTAGGAAGACCAACCAGGTGCAGGTGTGATGGAAAATGAACTCTGTGGGCTATGTGAGGAGTTTTGGAAGTTCCTGGTGGAGTATGGTGGCTATGTCTATGAAGAACCACAGATCAGGAGTTCTGAGGATGCCAGTTTGGATGAGGATGGAGTTCCCATGGAGGTAGCAGAGCTCCCTGAGGAACCAAATAGAAGGACTTGGCTTCAGCTTATGTACATATGTGCTGCACCCTCGCAAAGGTACCATCAAACATCCTTAAATTTCAAATGTATAAGGTAATACTCAGTGATTGGAAACTGAGGCATATGCGAACAGTCAGAAACCAAAGTGATGGATATTGGAGTTGAGGTTGAGGTCATAAATGTAGGTTGTTGTGAAATCGGGGGCATTGGAATGTGGAAGTCATGAAATTGGGTGGCATCGGAATGTGGGGGTCGTGAATGGATAGCAGAGTCAGAAAATAGAGGTGTATCTAAGTCAATATTCTGATTACTTAGTAGCTACATTACAGTGGGTTTATATACAAGTTATTGGCATCTAGAAAATACTAACTAAGGGAAGAGCAGAAATACCATTGCAAATAAACTTGACCAAGAACAGGAAGGTTATGATGAGGTCAGAGGCCATGAGTAACTGAAGGTGGTGACTATGAAAAAGGAAACGGTCCACAGTATTTATGACATAGGTGAGACATAGAATAAACAAATCATCAAAGGATAAAAGGACGTATCAGAGTGCATTGTCACTCATGACAATGTGCATTGTTACTCATGACACATGTGCATTGTTACTCATGACACATGTGCATTGTTACTCATGACACATGTGCATTGTTACTCATGACACATGTGCATTGTTACTCATGACACATGTGCATTGTTACTCATGACATGTGCACATTGTTACTGTGCCAGTTCCAACCTCTGTCACAACCACAGCTGCAGCTGTCATTTTGCAGGAGTGTTATGACCCATTCCCAGATGTTTCAATATCTGACTTCTGACCTCCAACTTCTGACTTCCAATCTCCAACTATGGAACATCATAGTTACCGTATCTTCTGCATTCTTCCCTTGTTCCACATTTGGTAATTTGTCTGTTGACAAGTATTCACTTGTTTGTTTATTATATTCCCATTTCGGAATATTGTTTCCCCAATTCGTCTTGTTGTATTCCCATTTCAGAATACTTCCATTTCCATCTTATTGTGGTCTTAGTTTGTAGTACAATAATGAGAAGACTTGTATTAGTTTCCACAAATTTGTACTTTACTTTAGATCTGATATCGACTTAGTTCTCATTCCCTCTTCTGTCTTTCTGTATGCTCAATATTCAGAACTCTTCGGAACTCTGAATATCTGTATCTTCCATCATCATAAGTCTCACCTTTGAAATTAAGGACTTCTGAGCATTTGTGTAGAGGTGCAGCACATAAGCTGAAGCCAACATCCTGACCCTATCTGATAGTTCCCAACTTCCTGGTGACTTTCTGATAGTTCTGGAATACATTCCCAACATGGCACTTAACAGTATATCAGATTTCAACTCTGCAACTTGCTCATCATGGGTCCCAAATGCAAAGCTGCCAAAGGACCATCTCAACTTCAATCCCCATTGCAACTTTATACCACCCAACCCAAAACCCCAAATCAGCCAACAACATCAGTTTCCGTCAAAGAAGTTACTGAAGAAGTTACCAAGGTAGCAAAGGATCCCAACACTCCCAACACTTCCAACAACAAAGTAGAAGAACAACTGGCGACATCGGAAAAAGAAATCTTCCAATGAACCGACTGAACTGTTGTTTGTCAACTCCATTGTGAAATTCACTGACTATTTGAAATCTGCTGAGGAAAGCAAAGAATCATCCCACACCAGAGTCAAAGAACCCAAACCATTTACTGGCAAGGATCCGAAAAAATTGAAGAATTTCCTTCTCCAATGCCATTTCAGTTTCCATGATCAACCCGCTGCATTTAAATCTGACAGTTGAAAAGTCAAATTTGTGCTCTCTTATCTCAAGGATACCACTCAGGATTGGCTTGAACCCAGACTATCCAGAATATCTGACGAGACACCCGTATGGCTTGATGACTGGGACACATTTGTGGAAGAACTGGAAACTAATTTCAGACCTTACGATCAAGATTCTGACAGTGAAATTCATCCGGTTGCATTCCTTTCTCAGACACTTTCAGTGTCCGAACTCAACTACAATGTTCATGATTAGGAACTTTTGGCAATTTTTGAAGCTTTCAAACATTGGCGTCATTACCTCAAAGGTTCTGCAATCCCATTGACATCGTTACTGATAACAAAAATCTCAAATATTTTTCTACCACTAAACTTTTAACCCACCAGCAAGCCCACTGGTCTGAATTCCTTTCCACTTTCAACATGATTATCCATTTCTGACCTGGACGTCTTGGTGGAAAACCAGATGCCATGACTTGACAATGGGATGTCTATCCTAAAGAGGGGGAAAGTAACTATGCTGTTGTTAATCCACATAACTGGAAACCAGTTTTTACAACACAGCAACTTTCCACATCTATTCGAGTGACTTCCCTCTAGGAGGATATCTGAAAACTATTAAGTATACCAAATTCTAATATACTCTAAAGGTCATTTAAACATCTGGGATGTGATTCAAACATAATTTGGTTTTTAAAACTTTCAAAAAGTTTTAAACTCTCTCATACATTACAAACTAAAGAATCTTTCTGGACATGAGTAGACAATAAAAAAAATTAGTAGTTTGAAACACTAATACTTTTAAAAAGTAGATATCTTTAGATAGTCCATTCCATGCATAATGTATATCATTGGCACCTCTAAATACATATGTATTACTTTGGAATGGATCTGTCAATCTGAACAGATTTCTACTTGATTCAACATACCCAGAATATATAGGTAATTTCACTTAATAAAGAAGGCCATAGGATGAAAAATTTCCAATGACATCTCATATATTTTACTAGGAAATAACTACATTACAGCTTTTAAAAGACAAAGTACTAATAAAAGTATTAGTAGACATCTGTAAAAGGAAGGAAATTATATACAATAGAATTTGTTAAATAACTATGGGTTGTATAAGATGTAATATGGAGAACTATTTCTGATGGTTGTTTTTTGATGATATAATTGTTTCAGAATAGATATCACTATTTAAAGATGAAGTTTTGTAAAAATAAGACTTTTATTAGTAAATATTTGAGATTATAGTAATTATAAACACCCTCCCTACTATCCAATTATGCGTAGCATCATGATTATGGACATTGAGCAATTACATCAAGATATCCTTTCTGCACTCACTTCCAACCTGACTCTCAAGCCACACCTAGAAGTTCCCAATAATCCCGACCAACCCCGATGGTCACAAGACTCTCAAGGCTTTATCTGTCTTGATGGACGTATCTACATTCCAGATTTCAATAATCTCTGACTCAGTGTACTTCAGTACAAACACAATCATCCAATCTCTGGACATTATGGCATTAACAATACTCTTGGTCTAATCTGTAGAGAATATACTTGGCCCAACCTCTGAGATTTTGTAACCCAGTTCTGTAAGTCATGCACCACCTGCTTACACTCTAAAACCCAGAGACATAAGCTGTACGGCCTTCTCAAGCAACTTCCAATACCAGAAAAACCCTGGAACTCAATTTCCATGGATTTTATCGAACAACTTCTGACTTCCGAAGGCTTTACATCCATTCTAGTTGTTGTGGATTGATTCTCAAAACAAGGCATTTTCATACCCACTCACAATACAATCATGTCCTTACAATTAGCAGAACTTTTCATTATTCACATATTTTCCAAACATGGTGTTCCATCTTATGTAACTTCCAATCAAGGCTCCAAGTTTGTCTCCCATTTCTTCCAGGCCCTCAGAAAAGCCCTTGACATGAAATTACACTTCACCTCAGGATATCACCTGGAAGGTGATGGACAAATGGAACACATTAATCAAATATTGGAACAATATCTCCACATCTACTGCAACTATCAACAGGACAACTGGAAATCCCTTCTTCTGATCGTGGAATTTGCCTACAATAACTCTCTGAACACAACTACCGGCATCTCTCCCTTTTTCGCCAACAAAGGCTATAATCCGAATCTCACAGTACATTCCAAATGAGATTTGGCTTCTATCCATGCTCAAGAATTTATTACCGATCTCGATGAGTTACATCAAGAACTTCAGAAAGCTATTTCTTCTGCCCAGGAATATTATCAATGTTCCATGGACAAAAACAGGATCCCACCTCCTAATTTTAAAATTGGTGATCAGGTTTTTGTAAAAGCTCAATTCTTCCATACCACCCGACCTTCTAAAAAACTTGCTGAGAAATTCTTAGGCCCTTTTGAAATTATAGCACAAGCCAGTTCACTTTCATGGACTCTCCGACTTCCTGATAGTATGTGAGCAGTCCACCCCATTTTCCACATTTCCATGTTAGAACCTTGTGTTCCTAATAATATCCCAGAATGTATTCAACCTCCACCCCCTCCAGTCATCATTGACGGAGAACCCAAATTTGAAGTTTCTGAGATCTTGGATTCAAAAATTGACAATTGCCAATGTACTTGTAAATTGCTCTATCTAATCAAATGGGCAGGTTATGAAGGTACCAACAAGGAAACTTTATGGATATTGGCCATGGAACTTGGACACACTATGGAAATTGTTACCAACTTCCACACAGCTTTTCTGAGTAAACCCGGACCTTTATCCTCACTCTAACTTTTCTGTTTTCTTTCTGTTCAGTTTCCGACATTTCCAACACTTCCAATATCACACTCATTTTTGGATTATGCAAGTCAAAAAAAAAAAAATTTATTGTCACTATTTTAAAGTTTTTGACTCCAAATCCTCCTTCCACCTCAACTCCCATATCATCTGCAATCTCCGTACTTTCCACCATATCCTGCACCTCTTCATTCTCACTTTCCAGCCCCTTTCCTGACTCCCACCTTTTCTTGACACATTCTGCCAACAGATCATTTGGCTAGTCCCTTGCCTTATTGGAAAATCTTTTGGAAACTGTGATAACACCAATGCTAACTGTTACCTTCTCCAGAAATTCGTTTTGCCTCCAGAAATTCCAGGTCATCGAATGGAAACCTTTTTCCTGGATATTGTTATGATTCTCCAGTGCATCCCACATTTTCATAAGTTCCGTCCCGATAAAAACCAATGTATTGACAGTGTCCTTGAGGAGCTCAATGCCAGTACTATCTGTATTTGGCACTTCAGTTTCCACAATCTTGGCCATTCCTGAATTTTCCACATTGTCAGTTTTCTGAGCCTTCTCACCTTTCGAAACTCTCTTCACAGCAAGAGTGCATGGAAGGTTGAGACCCGCACAGGGATAGCAAGCCCTGCCCCATTTTACCTTCTGTTTCCAACATGTCATCTTCCAAATTGAACAGCGGTAACACAGACTGTCATGGATGACCTCCATCCATTCCAGAGCTTTGACTTTTTGTTTCTGTCTCAAAAATTAATCAATCTGACTGTTTACAAAGTCACTTACTTTTGGACTTGCAGGCCCAACCTCTCACTCTACCTCTACCTCCATGGCTTTTCACTGTATCCAATTGTTATTGGATGAAAATACAGAAACTTATTGTTTAGACTTACCTTTCCCTCCCTTATCTCCTTTCTCTTTTCCACCACCTCAGACTCCCACTGCTTTTTCTCCACCTCTTCCTTCTTCCTCTGATCCTCTACCATCTTCCACTTCCACACTTCCTTTCCGCCTTCACCCACTCCAACTCCCACTTTTCCACCTCTTCAGCCTCCTTCAACTCCCGCATCAATACCTTTTCCTCCTCCTCTTGTCATCGCTTCATCTCCTCCATCCTCTGTCATTTTCGTTGAAGTTCTTCGACCTTCGACATTTTTTGAAGCACGGTGATTTTGGCATCTGAATCTTCCAGGGTAGTGGTGAACAATGGCTGATGAATTGACATGCATGTTGTGGATAAAGAAACAAAATCGTTAATTCGAATATTTGGAGGTTTTTATACCCAGACCAGCAGCCAAAACTCTCACCTCCAGAATTGTGTAAATTTCATGACACATACATAACGATCAGCCATTGCTTCAATCACTCAGTACCTAATCGCCTCTATGGGACTTCGGCCTAACAGGGGGGTACTGACCCATTCCTGGATGTTTCAATATCTGACTTCCGACCTCTGACTTCCAACTTCCAATCTCCAACTATGGAACATCATAGTTGCTGTATCTTCCACATCCTTCCCTTGTGTTAAGTTCGCAAACAAAGCTCCACAGATAGTCCCACAGAATCCCTGGATAATAGATCTGGGGAGTTTCCGGGAATATTAGTAGTACAAGACAGGTGTGTCAGAAAAGTTACCAGAGAACGGGTAGTACGGCTGAGATGGACTTGGCTTCAGCTTATGGGCTGCACCCTTGTACACTCATTCAGGTGTCCATATTTTGAACTGACAGAATGCATACAAGGAGATATAGATTCCAAAGTTTTCATGGGAGTTCCGGGAATCAAGCATGCAGACAGACAAGAGGAGTAGGGACTGGAGCAGAGACTGGGTCAGGGGTGTAACTTGTTTAGGGGAAAACTTGTTCGAGATTGAAACTGGATTCTAAGTACATGAATATAGCAGACTTATATAGACTGTGAAATGTAATAATACCAAATCCGGTATTAATGAGAAGCAGAACTATTAAACATAAAATGAAACAAGTAAATACTAAACTGGAAATTAGGGACAGAATGGAACAGGAGTAGGGTCCAAAACATGACAGGTCATTAGACCATAATGGGAGTGTGAGGAGTATGCTTTTACCACAGTTTCATTATGGTAAAACACTCCTTTTATTTTATTTATATTTTGCTATCCTTTATATTCTTTGAATATTGCACCATTTTATTAGTTCGAAGCTTTGTGTATACTTGTGGGTGCACTTGGCACCAAATAGAAGGAAGACACACTTTTACCCAAGCACCACCACTTGTAAGACATAAACTAGGTCTACAGCGAGCAGTGATCAGGGTAATGTGTCAGCTACCACATAGGTAGCATTATCTGAGCTATCTAACACTTCAGACCTCAAACTATAGCAGTCAAAGCCTCCACTCGAATCATCCATCTTCGTATTCTATGTACTCATTTCTTTGTATATAGAATGGTCAGAACTTATACCACTCTTCACAGGGAGTGGGGCTCAGTTAGAGGGCTCCAGAAGTCTGGTCAGAGTCCGGTGACTTGGTGCACAAGATAGTGTCAGGTATAGACAGGTTTGATGTGCAGGAGGTCCGGCACAGTCCAGTGGGTTTTCCAATGACTGGTGTGTGAGATGCAGAGACAGATCATAACAGGAGCGGGGTTCTATGCTCTGTTAGAGGGGTTCCAGGAGTCCGGTTGGAGTCCGGTGACTGGTACATAAGACACAGAGTGTCGGGTGTATATAGAGTGGAGTCTGGTGTCTGGTGGAGTCCGAGGACTGGTGTATGAGACACAGAGGGTTAGGTACAGATAGGTGGGGTGTTGTTATGTATTTTTAAAGGTTTTTTATATTTTTCGCAATTTCCCCAAACGAGATTCTTAATAAAGGCTCTAAAAAATGTACTTATATCGCTATGGTAAAATTGTACAATATTCCTTTGAATTATCTCGAAATTATGCAAATTATTTTGTATTTTTATCTAAAGAACTGAGTACACTATGAAATTTCTACTTTTATTCTTTTTAACTATATATCTTCAAACCGGCCACCTGGCGCTTAATACATGACGCGCGGGAATATTCGTCACAAATGAGTGACAGTCGTCACAAGGGCGCGCGACAGTCACAAAAGGCGCGACAGGTGTCACACGCGCACTAGCGCGGGAATATTATGTCATAAATTATGTCATCTGGGAATATTATGTCATCATATATGCTACAATGGAGAATGGCAGAAATGTCTAAAACATTCCAAGTAAAATAGCTAAAATAGGATAGAAATAAAGTTCAATATGTCTCTAAATGTCTCAGATCTCAGTGTATATAAGGAGCTCTGCTCCAGCCATGAAATATAATCAATTTTATCAACCCATTTATCAACACATCAGTGTGTCACTGCAGCTAGCAGTTTATTGCCACCTCTTAGTTGAGCATCTGGCACCTAGGATTCCCTGTCACCTCTTGTTGAGTAATTTGACAGTAATTCTACCAATCAGAATTCCCTGCCACCTCTTGTTGAGTAATTTGGCATTAATCCTTTGTACTACAGTCACCTCTTGTTGAGTAATTTGGCATTAATCCTTTGTACTACAGTCACCTCTTGTTGAGTAATTTGACTGATTATTACATTGCAAATAATCCTTGTTACATTTCTTGTTATCTGTAATCTAAAAAATTCAGTCACCTCTTGTTGAGTAATTTGACTAATTATTACATTACAAATAATCCCTGTTCCCTTGCTCATTTATTGTGAATCAGTAAAGCATATTCACATAAATAAATACTGAGAATATCCTTGCAAGATCCTAAAACTACATTAAGATCCTGATAAGTTAGTATCACAGTAGACCCTGTAGGTTAGTGTAAATAAAGCATATATTAGCCAAATAGTGTTTTATTCTATATCTAATCTTTTGACCTGTTTATAAATAGTATAAAATATATATAAACTAGCTAGCATTGAAGTTAAATCTAGCTTTGGAATCAGTAAATTGTTATTCTTATTTTAGTAGTTGTTATCACAGAAAAAGAACAAGCACTGGAGGCACCCCAAGATTTTTGGAGTTGCAAAACCTTCAGAAAATCTTGCTATTTGGCCAAATTTGCTAAGCATTCTTTGAACTGGAAAAACTGTTCGGAAATCTTGAGTTTAGTAGGTTTTTCTCAGGACAAAAATTGTATCTGAAAACCCTAAAAATGTTGATCAGGAAATTCTAAGGAAACATTGTTGGAAATAGCCTATTTTCTGTGGATTTTCTAAATAGGAAAATTCTTAAAAAACCCTGGGTTTTGTTAGGGTTTTTCCACCCAACAGAATTCTATGAAAACTGTAATAATTTGCCTAGAGAAATCAATTGAAAACCACATATTTCTACTCAATTTTTCTGCTCAGGGAATTGGGTGAAAACTGTAATTTTTTGCCAGGAAAATCTTGTGCCAAGACAATGTTTTGTTAATGTTTTGTCAAGGGGAAAACCATAATGAAATTGACAATTTAATTATATGGGAAATCATTGAATAATTATAGATTTCAATAAGATTTTCCTTGGCCACAAACACTATGGAAATTCAAAAAATGTGTTGGTGAAATCTTGAAGAAATTAACATTTTCACATGAGTTTCTTAAAGGTTTTTCAAGATGAGAAACCTTGAACTGATTTTTCCTGATTGAGCATGATTCACAATTGTTTGGAATGGTACAGTGGGATTCACAAATATTTAAGAGGATTGTTTTAGATTCAGGTAGATTCTTTTAGATTCAGATAGATTCTTTTAGATTCAGATAGATTCTTTTAGATTCAGATAGATTCTTTGAGATTCAGGTAGATTCTTTTAGATTCAGATAGATTCTTTTAGATTCAGATAGATTCTTTGAGATTCAGATAGATTCAGATAGATTCTTTTAGATTCAGATAGATTCTGTTAGATTCACATAGATTCTTTTAGATTCACATAGATTCTTTTAGATTCTTTTAGATTCAGATAGATTCTTTTAGATTCACATAGATTCAGATAGATTCTTTTAGATTCACATAGATTCTTTTGGATTCAGGTAGATTCTTTTAGATTCAGGTAAATTCTTTTAGATTCAGATAGATTCTGTTAGATTCTTTGAGATTCACATAGATTCAGATAGATTCTTTTAGATTCTTTTAGATTCTTTTAGATTCTTTTAGATTCTTTTAGATTCTTTTAGATTCTTTTAGATTCTTTTAGATTCTTTTAGATTCTTTTAGATTCTTTTAGATTCTTTTAGATTCAGTTAGATTCTTTTAGATTCTTTTAGATTCAGATAGATTCAGATAGATTCAGATAGATTCAGATAGATTCAGATAGATTCAGATAGATTCTTTTAGATTCAGATAGATTCAGATAGATTCTTTTAGATTCAGGTAGATTCTTTTAGATTCAGATAGATTCTTTTGGATTCTTTTAGATCCAGATAGATTCTTTTAGATTCACATAGAGTATTTTAGATTCAGGTAGATTCTTGTAGATTCAGATAGATTATTTTAGATTCAGATAGATTCTTTTAGATTCACATAGATTCAGATAGATTCTTTTAGATTCACATAGATTCAGATAGATTATTTTAGATTCAGGTATATTCTTGTAGATTCAGGTAGATTCTTTTAGATTCAGATAGATTCTCTTAGATTCACATAAATTCAGATAGATTCTTTTAGATTCAGATAGATTCTTTTAGATTCAGGTAGATTCTTGTAGATTCACATAGATTCTTTTAGATTCACATAGATTCTTTAGATTCAGATAGATTCTTTTAGATTGCGATAGATTCTTTTAGATTCAGATCGATTCTTTTTTTTTAGATTCTCTTAGATTCAGATAGATTCTTTTAGATTCACATAGATTCAGATAGATTCTTTTAGATTCAGGTAGATTCTTTTAGATTCAGGTAGATTCTTTTAGATTCAGATAGATTCTTTTAGATTCAGATAGATTCAGGTAGATTCTTTTAGATTCAGATAGATTCTTTTAGATTCCTTTAGATTCAGGTAGATTCTTTTAGATTCAGATAGATTCAGATAGATTCTTTTAGATTCTTTTAGATTCTTTTAGATTCTTTTAGATTCTTTTAGATTCTTTTAGATTCTTTTAGATTCTTTTAGATTCACATAGATTCTTTTAGATTCAGGTAGATTCTTGTAGATTCAGATAGATTCAGATAGATTCAGATAGATTCAGATAGATTATTTTAGATTCACATAGATTATTTTAGATTCAGGTAGATTCTTGTAGATTCACATAGATTCTTTTAGATTCACATAGATTCAGATAAATTCTTTTCGATTCAGATAGATTCTTTTAGATTCACATAGATTCTTTTAGATTCAGGTAGATTCTTTTAGATTCACATAGATTCAGATAGATTCTTTTAGATTCTTTTAGATTCACATAGATTATTTTAGATTCAGGTAGATTCTTGTAGATTCAGATAGATTCAGATAGATTCAGATAGATTCAGATAGATTCAGATAGATTCAGATAGATTCAGATAGATTCTTTTAGATTCACATAGATTCTTTTAGATTCAGGTATATTCTTGTAGATTCAGGTAGATTCTTTTAGATTCAGATAGATTCTCTTAGATTCACATAGATTCAGATAGATCCTTTTAGATTCACATAGATTATTTTAGATTCAGGTAGATTCTTGTAGATTCAGATAGATTCTTTTAGATTCACATAGATTCTTTTAGATTCAGATAGATTCTTTTAGATTCCGATAGATTCTTTTAGATTCAGATCGATTCTTTTTTTTTAGATTCTCTTAGATTCAGATAGATTCTTTTAGATTCACATAGATTCAGATAGATTCTTTTAGATTCACATAGATTCTTTTAGATTCAGGTAGATTTTTTTAGATTCAGGTAGATTCTTTTAGATTCAGATAGATTCTTTTAGATTCTTTTAGATTCCTTTAGATTCAGGTAGATTCTTTTAGATTCAGATAGATTCAGATAGATTCAGATAGATTCAGATAGATTCAGATAGATTCTTTTAGATTCACATAGATTCAGATAGATTCTTTTAGATTCACATAGATTATTTTAGATTCAGGTAGATTCTTGTAGATTCAGATAGATTCAGATAGATTCAGATTGTTACGACCAGACAATCCCGCCGGACTCCAGGTACTAACCTGTACACCACCATGCCCTACACGCACCAAATGTCTGTTTATAGGATTTCCCGCCCAGACTCCATACATCAAGACTTGTCACATTCGACCTCATTATGACACATATCAGTCACCGGACTTCCCCCACACTCTGTCTCTGTCTATGTCTGTCTTTGTCCCACGCATCTGTCACCGGACCCCGCTCAGAATCCCGTCACCACTCTAATTGAGCCCCGTTCCCATTTTAGTCAAATGACCTGTCACGATTTGGACTCCGCTCCCACTCCGTTTCCCGTTATGGGTTATGCTTTGTCAAGATTCGGACTCCACTCTGTTCCGTCCCATTCCTAACACCAAACTTGGTGTTTATTATTCCCATTTTATGTTTTGCTCACTTCGTTTCATTATTACTGGATTCGGTATGACATTTACTCCACGGTATGTTATTCACTCCATGGTCTATATAAACTGGCAGATGTTGTACATACAATCCAGTCAGAAAATTAGCTTAGATTCCCCCCAGTAATCTAATCCATTTTCCACTCTAAACCCTTGCTTGATTCACATCGCTCTCACTAGTCGGAGCCCACGGGCTCCGGTGCATCTACCTCTCTCAACCATCTCAACTCACGACCCACAACCTCTGACCTCTGACCTACGACCCACGAACCCTGCCCGGACTCCCCGGGATTCCCATCCACCTGTTTGAAATTGGACAACACGATCTGGTGAGGGCGCAGCCTATAAGCTGAAGCCAAGTCCTACCGGATATCCCGCAGGTTTCTCCAGAGACCCACCCTGTGTGTGTATCCTAACACAGATAGATTCTGTTAGATTCAGATAGGTTCTTTTAGATTCAGATAGATTCTTTTAGATTCACATAGATTCTTTTAGATTCAGATAGATTCTTTTAGACTCAGATAGATTCTTTTAGATTCAGATAGATTCTTTTAGACTCAGATAGATTCTTTTAGATTCAGATAGATTCTTTTAGATTCACATACATTCTTTTAGATTCCAATAGATTCAGATAGATTTAGATAGATTCTTTTAGATTCACATAGATTCACACAGATCCTTTTAGATTCACATAGATTCAGATAGATTCTTTGAGATTCAGATAGATTCACATAGATTCAGATACATAGATTCTCTTAGATTCACATAGACTCTTTTAGATTCACATAGATTCTTTTATGGTTTAGGGTGAATGTAAAAGAATCTATGTGAATCTAAGTGAATCTAAAAGAATCTATCTGAATCTCTCTGAATCTATGTGAATCTATGTGAATCTCTCTGAATCTATGTAAATCTTTGTGAATCTATGTGAATCTATGTGAATCTATGTGAATCTATGTGAATCTATGTGAATCTATGTTAATCTATCTGAATCTATCTGAATCTATCCGAATCTATGTGAATCTAAAAGAGTCTATGTGAATCCAAGAGAATCTATCTGAATCCAAAAGAATCTATCTGAATCTATCAGAATCTAAAAGAATCTATCTGAATCTAAAAGAATCTATCTGAATCTAAAAGAATCTACCTGAGTCTAAAAGAATCTACCTGAATCTAAAACAATCCTCTTAAATATTTGTGAATCATGCTCAATCAGGAAAAATCAGTTCAAGGTTTCTCATCATGAAAAACCTTTAAGAAACTCATGTGAAATTGTTAATTTCTTCAAGATTTCACCAACACATTTTTTGAATTTCTATAGTGTTTGTGGCCAAGGAAAATCTTATTGAAATCTATAATTATTCAATGATTTCCCATATAATTAAATTGTCAATTTCATTATGGTTTTCCTCTTGACAAAACATTAAAAAAACTTTGTCTTGGCACAAGATTTTCCTGGCAAAAAATACAGTTTTCACCCAATTCCCTGAGCAGAAAAATTGAGCAGAAATATGTTGTTTTCAATTGATTTCTCTAGTTTTCATAGAATTCTGTTGGGTGGAAAAACCTTAACAAAACCCAGGGTTTTTTAAGAATTTTCCCATTTAGAAAACCCACAGAAAATAGGCTATTTCCAACAATGTTTCCTTAGAATTTCCTGATCAACATCTTTAGGGTTTTCAGATACAATTTTTGTCCTCAGAAAAACCTACTAAAACTCAAGATTTCCGAACAGTTTTTCAATTCAAAGAATGCTTAGCAAATTTGGCCAAATAGCAAGATTTTCTGAAGGTTTTGCAACTCCAAAAATCTTGGGGTGCCTCCAGTGAAGCTTGCACAAGCAGCTCTCAAAACCTTCTTTGCGAAGTAGGGTGCATATATTCAAGTAAACTCTTGACTTCAGGGGTTCTAAGTCTATCAAGGCTGCCACTGATTAATATCAAATACTTAAATTATTTTACCTTGCAGTGAATTGAGTATTTGCACATTTTGATTGAGCATTGGACTCCTTTTTCAGAAAATAAGTATTAAAATAAGGCTAATACATTACAGGTGTATACAGAGAGTCAGGCATAAACAAGTTGATGTACAGGCTCCAGCAGGAACTCCAGTTGTAACTATACAATATAGAGAGTCGGGAGCATGTAGGACGGGTTCTGGGGGCCTGGAAGCCAGCGGGTTTTCTGGTTCCTGACACCTTGTTCCACATTTGGTAATTTGTCTGTTGACAAGTATTCACTTGTTTGTTTATTATATTCCCGTTTCAGAATATTGTCTCCCCAATTTGTCTTGTTGTATTCCCATTTCAGAATACTTCCATTTCCATCTTATTGTGGTCTTAGTTTGTAGTACAATAATGAGAAGACTTATATTAGTTTCTACAAATTTGTACTTTACTTTAGATCTGATATTGACTTAGTTCTTATTCCCTCTTCTGTCTTTCTGTACGCTTGATATTTGGAATATTTGGAACTCTTCAGAACTCTGAATATCCATATCTTCCATCGTAAGTCTCACCTTTGAAATTAAGGACTTCTGAGTGTTTGCATAGAGGTGCAGCACATAAGCTGAAGCCAACGTCCTGACCCTATCTGATAGTTCCCGACTTCCTGGTGACCTTCCAATAGTTCTGGAATAAGTTCCCGACATGGCACTTAACAAAGAGTCACCTTATGGCACATATGATTATCCATCTCCCTCTGGTTCAATGGCTGCTATGTATTCCAGTCCCAATGTTCAGGATGAGGATACAAATTCAGAGTTGGGATTGGACAATTAGAAGCAAGTAGCATGGAATTCACTTCATTCAGATTTTTCAGTTCACTCTGGTATCATTGTCATCACTCATTGTCATTCTCCAAACTGCAACTCATCTGCCATAATGGTCCTACACATCTGCCAATTTGGCTGTTGGGGATGCTGTATTTCTCAAAGTGGGAAGGGGTGTAAACCTGATGAGGGTTACTACAATGGACCCTCAAAATTTAGCATCATTTCCTTAGATAATCAGGATAGATGCACATAGTAGTTTTTTTTTCATTTTTGTTTTACTTACCGTCATCATCATGTAATGTCGTCTCTGTTCAAGTCTTATCAATGCTTGGACTGAGACTTAGTGAGGCTGCGATTGACGGCAGCCTTCCATTAATGATTTTGTATTATCTTGGATAGGGCATGGTCCTTAATAGAGATAAACGGAGAGAGAAAAACAAAGTTCTATCCTTTGTTGTGTATTTTTGGAGTGTCTATTTGACTACCAGACTGGTTAAAAGACAAAGAAGCAGTACCCTTGGAGTAATTTATCAGCGGCTGAGCAAAATTTCCACTTGAAATATGAAAGTATCGCCGTCGACATCCAGCGGTGATGAACAGGCAGACCGGAATGTAAATCGACAGGATAAAACTGACAATGTTGGCGGGGATTATGCGCGGAATGTAATTCAACTCTCGATGCATGGTCGGCTTTATATCCTGTGAAAATATGGCATTAATACGACGAATCAACAAACTACTCACTGCTTTCCCAAAGCGGCACGTGCGATTCGAAGACATAGTAACTAGGTTTCCGTTTTTCTTTTTAGAAAAAAATGAAATTCTTACTAATTCTACATTGAGTTCATTTACGAGGAAAGTAACACGGTATACAAAAAAATAGTCAACTTACAGAAGAGTGTAGAAACCCAAGCCTCCAGTTTAAAACATTCTGTCGAGAAAGGCAAAACTCACGAGCGATCAGCCAAAACCCTGCGACAGGACAGCAAACGGCTTACGAAGACGCAGAGTACGCAGAATAATCTATACGAAGCTAGTTTCGAGAGGCCCATCTGGGATTAAAGAGACTATTTGACTCAGATTTATTAGCTTTTAAACAGCTGACTCAAATGGCACATCCCTCAGTACCGCCTCCAGACTCTCGTTTTTTAAATCCGGCATCTTCGCGCGTCATCCTCAAACCATCCTGGCACTCTTGCAGCCGCCCACCCACCGCTTTAAAACTGTATCTGGGCACTATGTTTCGCCTGCTTTCATCATTCCTCAGGTTACGTACTCATAGGTGGCTTCCGACATATTCCCATCCGGACCCGCCGTCTCCCCCCTCACGTACAGCTTGGCTTTTTGATGCAAACATCACAATCCCGCACATATTCCCCTTTCACCCAGTATTAAACAGTCCTGCCCCACACACCTTTAAGCAAGCCCAACAACTTACCGCCACCAGCATCGGTAATCCCACAAGTTACTTACTGTCCATCCCATATCATCGCAGGTCGCAGAGACATATGTCATATGCCACTAACACAATAAACCACTGAAATGCGTCCCATTCCTGCAAGAAAAGGAGTGCTTCAATCATTAGAGATTCATTCCGGCTCGTCCTGATGATTGAGAGGGAATCTGGCTCATACGCGGGTGGCGCATCAGGGGAGGGTAATCGAAGTTTAACTGATGTTGATGGGATGAGATCTAGGGGCGTCGGGCAGAGTGGTAACAATAATCGACTGTGCACTCAAGTAGACTGCGCCGTCCACCTCTATGTCCCTCCTCTTATCGGAACACGCTTTCTCTCCACTACCTACCATGTCTCTCCAATTTTCCGAGTCTTCTTTAACTTTTCATGGCTGCACTTTAGGACAGTTGTGGGCATATAACAATATTTAGACGCCATTATCAAAGATGCAACCAGTTATTGCAAGGATAATCGATCACCACGTGGCGCGCGGGAGAACCACTGGAAGAACCCCGGGTGGCAACACGGCCACCCACAGCCCAACTGTTGGGTAGCGATGACAACCCCGAAAAAAAAAAAGCCCCGCCGGCGGCATTCCGACAAATTTGTAGAGGTTGGATGAATATATACTACACATAGGATCCTTAATTAATTAGTTCTTTCCGTGTCACAGAAGAGTTGTTACTTATAAAGTGGGCTCCTTGCACGTCCTCGGCGGCATCGTACCACGATGAACGGAAGTCACCCAATGCCATCCCCTATGCCCCCTGAAATGGATTTAGTACATGTGTATGAATCATTTTATCTCACGAGATATTTAATTGGTCAGCCCTCTTATATTTTCACTCCCAATCTATTGTCAGCATTGACCGAGTTGTCTAGTGGCCTCCTGTGCCTGGCTTTATTTTGATTACTTCCTCACCGCTCAGAAAGAAGTAGAACTGGTTTGGTATGCTGATACTGGGTTTGCAAAGCTGGCCTTTCTCCTATTTCGCTATGCTTCTCTCGTAGGTATCACTTTGACCGCCTACAGTGCGTGATACCGACACCCTGTCATGTGGTTTATATACCAATTACTTCAACAGCTTCATCTGGAGAAGCCGTGCATGTGACGGATAGAGTGAGCTATCTAGCTTAATAACGCCATTGCTACCTACATGGCTAATTTTGCATGCAGTTGTACGTTGATGTTTGTCACCTCACTTACGTCCTAACGTCGGTGAAAGCTGTCGTTATATTATCATTGGTATCACCCTTACGAATACTATCGTTACCGCGATGTCAGATAGTATGTTGCCCATCTGTATGATTATTGTACTAAGGCGAAGACTAACACGGCCAAATTATAATGTAGTATTAGTAATCCTCCATATTGCCGCAATCTGGAGCCGTAGTGTCAAAATACTCTCTGTACTCACCCTCTGCTTCTTTATCTCCACTGGCGTCACATTAGCTAGTCGAATAGCTGCATTCTGGAACGCCTCTGGTGAGTGGCCAATTCGTCACTACCGGTGCGAAGTAGTTGACAATGTATAGGTGAGATATATCATCACGAGCACTTAGGTATGTGTACGCCACCGAACAAGTCTTGGTTTCTGATTGTTTATTGGGCTATTGAACAAGCAATTTCGTTGTATCTCATTTCGAAGCTCATTCTTAAGGACAATCTCTTAAGTCTTACTCTCAGTCTCACTCCTACGACCAGTAAGGGATACTGTAGTGTCTCTTATTGTTGAAGTTCTACACTCCACGACATTGGGCTTACGTCAGCCTTTTGTATTCATCTTCATTTACATCATCCAAGGTCCAATCTCTAGCCTCTCGCTCCGAGTGTGTTTGGTTATAGACTGGTTTCAAGAACGACTGTGTCAGTGACCATCATAAAGACTTGACCGTTGCGCGCAGGTTATTAGGTCTTTTTCCTAGTAACGAACTTACACCAGCGTATCTATCTCTCTCACACCATCTCGACTCATGACACATGACCTCTGACCTACAACCTCTCGACCACGACCCCTGCCCAGACTCCCCGGGATTCCCGTCCACCCATCTGAAATTGGACGACATGATCTAGCGAGGGCACAGCCTATAAGCTGAAGCCAGGTCCTACCGGATATTCCGCGGGTTTCTCCAGAGACCTGCCCTGTACGTATCCTAACAAGCAAGCTGACTATGCTCATCGATATGCACATGAAAGCTCAATAATGCAATGCTCACTATTGGGAGTGGCATACTGAAATCAGTCATAAAATGCCTTCAGACCACCCAGCAAAGAACAATCAAGACAATGAACATGCATCCTCATCAAACAAAAACAATATCAATGGTGACCACTCCTTGAAGAAGTCTAAAAAGAAAAAGGACTGACTTGACCCTTAATGATGCTGCAGCCTCTAATAATAATATCAGTACCTCTGCACCAAGCTGAAAGATGATCCAAGTACCAAGCTTGGTGCTGATGGTAAACTGACCCCTGAGGGAAGACAGCAATGAAAGGATAATGACCTCTGCCTCTAGTGCAGCACCCCAGGACATATGGCACACCAATGTCCCCTGAACAACACTAGCAAAGCTCACACTGCTAAGCCTGAAAGCCTTTGGACATGCTGACATTGGTGACCAAGTCAAAAACAGTGTAAGCTAACCCTTGGGCCCCCACACTCATTAAGGATCACATTGGATTCCCCCATGCAATAGTGGCCAACCCTTTCTGCAATGCATCCACTCTTTTAGGTCTTCAAGTTACTTTTTGTTTTAGAATTCTTCAGATTTTCTTTTTCTTTCAGCTCCAACACTACCAGTCGATCTGGTTTCCCTCTGAACACTTGGACAACATTGTCAACAATATTGTGAACTCCAAAAGGCCTTTCCGGTCACCTGTTCTGCAAGGAAACACTTTAGGTCGTTTTTTGACATACAGTAGGTTGGTTTTTTGATTTTTGGTCATCCTTAAACATGACTAACCCACCCACTTACAATCTGTTGATTGTTGGGTATTGGGTTATCATATAGTCTGGCCTTCCAACAGTCAATTTCCTTCTCTTTAGCTTGGCCAGGGTGCAGAGGCTCCACTGGCCACCCATCTTTAAGGTATTTCTGGACACTCTCAGTTCGGTGCCCTGTGTATGTGAACTACCTTTAGAGCTTCACTGAACACCCACCAATCCAGTACCTCCATGCATGTGACTACTCTTTTTAGAAGCAACTGTTAATAATGGCATTCTGATGAAATCTCATGACTTCATGTAACCCTCAGTAAACAGCATGCTGAACACTTCAGACTCTTTTCTTTTCTTTTTTGGCTATTCCCATACTCCCTCTACTTCTCTTGAACCCTACATGTGCTATTTTCTTGGGACACTGACTTGTGGCTAGACAATGGGATGTCTGCCTTAAGAGAAAACCAGTCATAATGCACCCAACAACTAGCATATCAGACCCCTGATATTTGTCAATCACTCATTCCTAGTCATCATAGGCAAGCACTGTCAGATGCCTGATAAAACTCAAAAATTCAAGAATGACATCTTGTAGGCTCCTGTTATCCTCTTTTCTTTTTTAGATCTCTGCCTTCAGCACCCCAATACCCCTGGATCCATTACCATTACTCCTTATTGCCCCATGTCTCTTTTTCTCTTTTTTTAGCATTCTCTTGTTCAGATCTCTGACTTTCTCATTTTTTTTATACTGACACATTTTGTCTTTTTAAGTCTTGATGATTTACAATTAATACTTTCTAATCTAGAGTATCAATTTGAGGCATCCCTTTCCTCCTCACCTCTAGATCTACTTCTGCTTTTCCTCTCAACCACTAAGTTAGTCCCAGGCCAATTTATAGTACCAAAAACACTTTGGCTCTCCTCAACTGGCACCTGGTTCCTGTTTGCTCTCCTCAATGGACCACTGGACCTCTGACCAATGACAGTGATAAGGCACTACATCCAGCACATCTAAAATCCCCTTCAAGCTTTCCCTGATCTCTCTCAAGGGGTACCACTGACACCAATGATGCTGTTGCAAAGCACACCCCTTCTTGCTCCTATTACACTGCACACAGGTCCTATTGAAGCCTATGGGAGTGCATTGGATGCCTGCCACTGTGCATCCCACATATGATGGACCCCCCAAAACTGGAACCTTCCTGAAGTCACATCAGTATCAAAAATAATAATAGTAATAAAAGGACTCACTGTTCAGGGCCTCCAACCCCCTCAACCTCATCATCATCATCATCTTCCTCATCTTCTTCTTCCACACATTTTCTTTCCATTTGTTATGTATACAGATGATGGGTCAAAAGGAAGTAGAGAAAGGAATGGGATCCAAATGAGACTAAATACAATATAGCAAAATATTCTGAAAAGGTGTGAGGTGGCAAATTGTATGTGAAATGGTGATGGGGGAGTGAATGGAATGGAGACAGGATGGAAGGCTAAGGTGCTAAGATACAAAAAAACAAGTGTCAGGGGCACCACAAGCAGTGCTACCATGAGTGGGGGTACTGATAGTGGGATACCAGAGGGTTATGACGCTAAAACAGCTTGCAGGGGTCTGAACAACAAGGATTCACAAGTACCAACCACTTTTTTCTAATATTGTCAATGGTGGCTGTGTGGAGATGAAACTACAAGCAAGTGGAGACATTCACCTGCCAGATGTGGTTGATTAACATCAGTAAGGGACAAACAAAGAGGAAGATGGAAATGCACCTTGGCTGCCCCCACTGGCCTTTTTCCCTTTCCCTTTCCCTTTCACTTGCCCTTCATGTCATTAGTGGCCTTCCTCTTCACTGCCAATGCTGCCTGACGACCCTCCTCCTCCTTTTGCTTTTTCTCAGTGGCCTCCCATTTGAGTCATAATCATTGCCAGTCCTCAGCCTCCCACAGTTGTCAGCAAAGTTTTTTGACATTGTCCTCATAACTGAGGCTTGGTAGGAAGAGAGGTGGGGACATTGGGAGTGAAGACAAGAGGCAATGATTTTATTTTGCATTTCTTGAATTTGTTATATTCCACTAGTGCCTGTTTTGACTACCAGGTCATAGACACAAATATTTAAACCAAGCAGGTAAACAAGACATACCAATGTCATTTTATAGAAAGGCCTTGAAGGGTCTTGACCTAATGGGGGGATACTGTTAGGATCCTGTCATTTCTGACCCCCACAAGCTGTTTTAGCCTCATAGCCCTCCAGCATGCCAATATTGGTACCCCCACTCATGGTAGCACCACTCATGGCACCCCTGACACTTGTTTCTTTCTATCTTAGCACCTTAGCACTTTAGCCTTCCATCCTGTTCATTCCATTCATTCCCCCATCACTGTAGCAGTTGCCAGCTTCCTCATCACACTCATCCACTCATCCACCATGCCAGCCAGCTCTCCACAGTTCTCTCATTATGCAAATCATACAGAAGAGAGACCAATTATGCCCCCCATCATTCAGATTTGGCAAAAGGTGTTAGGATCCTATCATTTCAGACTCCCACAACTTGATTTTACCCTTGTAACCCTCTGGCACCCCTCTATTGGTATCCCTGACCACAGTGTCATCACCTGCAGTGCCCTGATACCTGTTCCTCTGTGTATTACCTCTTTGGCCATCCCATCCCATTTCTGTTCCAATGCTCTCCTGTTACCCATTCTATGTGTATGCTTTATTTACCACCTCACAACCTTTAAAATACTTGTGTTGCATCACATTTAGTCTTTGTTTGATCCTTGTTTGATTTCCCACCTCCCTTGACCTGTCACAACTCCTCACTTCCTTGATTGGCCTTCTGATCATCTGTTATACTTTTGTATATTTGTATGAAAACCCTATCATGTATGCTATAGTTCTTCAGTTCAAATATCAACTTAGATTACCCTCTTGTGTTTAAGCCCCCTTTGCTTGCTCCTAATACTCTTGAAAACATTGTTGGCCAGCCACAACTCTTATCCCTACTGATAAGATCTAAGGTTTAAAGACAAAGGGGGAAATGAAGTTGGAGGGCCCGCAGGTATTTCATACTCAACTGGGAGGTCCAGCTCTACAAAACATGTGAAGCTTGGCTTCAACTTATGTGTTACACTCTCACATGAACTATTAGGGTACTCCAGTATTTCAGAAGAGCAAGTAGTATAATTTTCTAGACTGAAGATGATACTTAGCTGAATAAACTGGAAGGCCAAAGTGCTAAGGGTCATGGGGATAAGAGTCATGGCTGGCTGATAACATCTTCAAGAGTATTGGAGCAAGCAAAGGGGCTTAAACACAAAAGGGGTAATCTAAGTCAATATTTGAACTGGAGAACTATAGCATACATGATAGAGTTTTTATACAAAAGTATGGTGGATGATCAGAAGGCCAATCAAGGAAGTGGGAAGTTGTGACAGGTCAAAGGAAGCAGGAAAAGGAACAAGGATCAAACTAAGACCAAATGTGATGAAATACAAGTATTGGAAAGGTTGTAAGGTGGAAAATAAAACATACACATCAAATGGGTGATGGGAGAGCATCAGGACAGAGATTATATTAGTGATATGAGCTCTTAGAAACTTAGCTCTATTTCTCACAGTTGCAAGGGTAAAACCAAGTTGTGGGGGTCTAAAATGATAGGATCCTAACACCTACACCTCTTAGCATTTCAGCCTTCTGGTTGATTCAGCTAAATGTCATCTTCAGTCCAAATTGTACTACTTGCTCTTCCCAAAATACTGGAGCACCCTAACAGTTTGTGTGAGGGTGCAACACATAAGTTGAAGCCAAGCTCCACTTGTTTTGTAGAACCAGACCTCCCAGTTGAGTATGAAATACCCATTGGCCCTCTGTGTTAGGATCCCTGTCATTCAGCCCCCCACAACCTTGTTTTACCCTCCTCACCCTCTGGTGTCCTGCTATCAGTATCCCAAACCATGATGTCACTGCCTGTGGTGCCCTGACACTTGTTTCACTGTAGATCACCCCTTTCAACATTCTGTCCTGACACCCTCCTATCACCTGCTTGATATATAAATGATACTTTGCCATCTTATACTTTTTAGTATACTTTAGTTACATCATATTCACTTTTAGTTTGATCCTTACTGTTGATATTTGATATATTTAACTAATAATCTCACATTCTCTTGTTAATAAAGTTTGCAAATAGATAAGTAACTACTGTATAGTTGCTTAGTAATACAATGTTTTTTGCACACCCAAACTTTACACTTACCCCTTTCTATGTGTCCTTTGACCCATCACTACTTCTCACTTCCTTGATCAGATCTCTACTCATCTATTTCACCTTCATATAAAGTTCCTACCATGTATGCTACTATTCTTTAATTCTAATATCAACTTAGATTACTCCCATTTAGTCTTCAGCCACTTTACTCCTTCTCTAATACCCTCAAAGATGTTGTCAGCAAGCCATGACTCTTTACCCTATGACTCTTAGCATTTTGGCCCTCTAGTTGAGTGAGCTAAGTGTTGTCTTTAGTCCTTATTATACAATCCACTCTGCTTGAAATACTGGAGCACCTTGACAGTTCATATGAGGGTACAACACATAAGTTGAAGCCAAGCTCCACCTGTTTTATATGTATGTAGAGTGGGACCTCCCAACTAGTACTATCTCTATCATTGGGCCCCCAACATAGAGCCCCCTTTGCCCTCCTTGTTTATATGTAAGTAAACAAGTGAATACTTGTCAACAGACAAGTTACCAAATATGGAATGAGGTTCAAGTTTGGAATATCTGGGAAATACTCCATGGAGTTTCTAGGAATGGATCTTCACAATTGTTCAAATAGACATGAAGTTGGGCAGATGGAGATATCTCAAGTGATAACTGACCATATGTAAATAAGCTGGAAGAGTTTACCAGAGAAGAGCCTTTGACATTGAAGAATTATATTGCTCAATGTGAAATGGTCTTTCAATCTCAACCAAAGTCATATCAACCAATCAATCAAATATTATGATGGTAACTTTGTATTTCTGGAAAACTGCTCAAGAATGGTGGCAACCTTATTTGTTGAATTCTCCTATTCCTCCTCCTTTCCTTGTGGATTATCTTGGCTTCTTGGATGAATTATATGCTCAGTTTGGAGAAATTGACACAGAAGGAGAAGCCAAAGAAAAACTCAACAATCTTCAAATGAAAACTCATCATCATGTTGCAAAGTATTCAATATAATTTACAAGTCTCACTGCTCAAACTTGATATGACAAATTTGCTTTATGACAATGATTTTACAAAGGACTTCCAAATCTATTAAGGATGAAATAGTGAAGCTTCAGGTTCAACTGGAAGGTTTTACTGAATTACAAATGGCAGCTCTTCAACTTGATTCTTATTATTGGATATGAGAAAATGAATGACAACAAGAAACAGAATCAAGCTCAACTCTGTGAAGATTTGAAAGGAAACAAATGACAACATCTTCAACTTTCCCTTCAACGTCACAAATACCTTTGACTTCAAAGCCGATGACACAGACTCCAAGTGTTAGGATACACACTCAGGCCGGGTTTCCGGAGAAACCCGCGGGATATCCGGTAGGACTTGGCTTCAGCTTATAGGCTGCGCCCTCGCTAGATCGTGTTGTCCAATTTCAGACAGGCGGACGGGAATCCCGGGGAGTCCGGGCGGGGGTTCGTGGGTCGTGAGTCGTAGGTCGTGAGTCGAGAGTCGTGAGTCGAGATAGTCGAGAGAGATAGATGCGCCGGAGCCCGTGGGCTCCGACTAGTGCGAGCGGTCTGATGAGAGTAGGGTTTTAGAGAGGAAAATGTATTAGATTACTGGGGGGAATCTAAGCTAATTTTCTGACTGGATTGTATGTACAACATCTGCCAGTTTATATAGACCGTGGAATGCATGACATACCGAATCCAGTAATAATGAGACGAAACGAGCAAAACATAAAACGGGAATAGTAAACACCAAATTGGTGTTAGGAACGGGACGGAACGGAGCAGAGTCCGAATCGTGACAAAGCATAACCCATAACGGGAAACGGAGCGGGAGCGGAGTCCTAAATCGTGACAGGTCATTTGACTAAAACGGGAACGGGGCTCGATTAGAGCGGTGACGGGATTCTAAGCGGGTCCGGTGACTGATGCGTGGGACGAAGACGGACATAGACAGAGACGGGGTCCGGGGGAAGTCCGGTGACTGATATGTGTCTTAATGAGGTCGAACGTAACGAGTCTTGACGTAACGGAGTCCGGGCGGGAAATCCTATAAACAGACGATTGGTGCTTGTAGCGCGTGGGGGCGTACGAGTTAGTGCCCGGAGTCCGGCGGGATTTGTCCGGGTCGTAACACCAAGAATTATTAGGTCTTTGACTTAAGTGAAATGATCTTTGACATTTTTAGGACCCAATGGGTGGTTACTTCCTGCCAAACAGGATAGAAGATTTAAAGATGTATTATGTATTCTATGTGGAGAAAAAGGCTGTTTAGCAAGGAATTGTCCAAAACAATGATCTTGACCAGTAGCAAAAGGAAGAATTGTTGAAATTCAAGATTCAACAACTCAATCTGATCAGTTGAATCAAGAACCAATAGTTCAATCGGAAAATTAAAAAGGGATACTCTTCAGATGTGTGAAGAGTATTGAAAGAAATTCAATCATGATTCAAGTGTAATTTTACAAGTGGTAACAATTTCTGATTCTTTAATTATTGAACTTAAATCAAAGAAAATTGTTAAGTTCTGAACAAAGGTCCAGTCCAACGGATTTTCTGGTAATTATTCTGAACACACTTAGTCTGGGAATGTTCCCATGGTGTCCCCAGGTAATAAGTCCGGGGAGTTTCTGGGGATTAATAGTACAAGGAATGTGGTATCAGAATAATTACCAGAAGGTACTACTGAAAGATGGACTTGGCTTCAGCTTATAGGCTGCACCCTCGTACACTCATTTGGGTGTCCATATTTCGAGCTGACAGAACACATACAGGAAGATGTAGATTCCGGAGTTCCCATGGGAGTTCTGGGAATCGAGCATGCAGACAGACAAGAGAGTACTAGTTCAAGGGTGTAACTTGTTTGAGATTCAAACTGGATTCTAAGTACATGAATATAGGAGACTTATATACATAGACTGTGAAATGTAATAATGCCAAATCTGGTATTAATGAGGGGCAGCACTATTAAACATAAAAGAAAACAAGTAAATACCAAACTAGGTATTAGGGATGGAACAGAACGGGAGTGGGATCTGAAACATGACAGGTCATTAGACCATAACTGGAGTGGGGCTCAGTTAGAGGGCTCTGGGAGTCTGGGTGGAGTCTGAGGACTTGGTGCATGAGACACTGTCGGGTATAGACAGGTTGGATGTGCAGGGGGTCCAGCGGAGTCTGAGGACTGGTGCATGAGATACAGAGGGTTAGGTGCAGACAGGTATGTCAGGTACAGACAGGTGTGATGGACGGGTCGTGGTGGGAACTCCAGTTGTGACTGTATGTTAGGTTCCATACAGTGGGTCGGGTGCATATAGGGTGGAGTCTGGGTCCCAGCAGGTTGTCTAGTAGTGGGTAATATATTCTACTAAACCAAATATGTACAGAAGCCTCATTTGACAAAGTATAGATTTGCCCTGTTGATGAAGTGAGAGGCTAATACCAGTTGTGAAGGCTCACAGATGTTAATGTCAAAGAGTTTTGACAATCACATATGTAAGACAAGATCGAGAGGTAGATTAATAATACAGATAACTAATATACAATGGAGAGATTTTCTGACTGAGGTCCTTTACTCTTCTGATTGCCCTTTTATACCTTTCTTTGTTAAACTATGATTAAACTATGACCTATGAATGAAATCACATATGATGTTGAAATGAGACAAGTCAAATGTAAGTCAAATGTTCATAAATAAATTCAAGGGTGTTGAAGATGTTGAATAGAATGTCAAGTTGGAGTTTTTGTCAAAAATAAGTTGATGCATTAAAGATGAGTCAAAGAGTTGTTGAAAGTTACCTTGAATATTTTGTGACAATTTTGTGACATCAGGTAGCCTCCCAATAAGCCTTTGCACCTAGTTTTTTGATTGAGATATTCCTGTTCAGATGTCTCAATAGTGGAAATGATGAGCACAGCAGCCAAGGAGTTGGTTGCCAGCCAGTTAGCCCTGGCACAAGGTTCAATTGGGTTCTGGGATTGTACCATCGACATAGCCAGAAAGTCCAGTGGTGGTAACAAAGAGGTCTGTGGTGCAAAGCCAAAGGTGATAATTTGATTTAAGCTTATTGATCCACCATCACCTTGCTGTATGGACATTGGCAAATCCGGCCCAGCAGGGAAACCTGCTGGCCCCGGTACATGCTCCCAACTGTATACTACCCACCACATACTACCCACCACTGGGTCACCAAGATTCTCAGAGTTCAATGCACACGTAGGTCGGCACAAATCGACTATCTTATCACTCCCTTTGGACCAGGCTCAATAGTAAACTCCTAATCAGTAATTCTGGATGGGCAAAATGGTTGGGGTAGCGGTATCCCCCTGATAAGAGCTCTCGTTGGCTTGAAACCATTACTATCCCATTTCCCCTAGCCACCCTCTACACTAGCTGACAAAGTTCAATCTTCAGGGACAACTGTTTGTGGCAAGTGATAAGGTGGTCCACCCAGCGGCACTCTGGTGGACACTGGTGACCTCACGTTGTCAAGGTCACCTGGCTATGCTTGGGTCCCATGTAAGTGATATTGGTAAAGATAAGAGTAATGGAGGTGACAAGTGTATCTGGATAGTCATAGGTAAGAGAAATGCTGAAGCAAGTATATGTAGAGGGCAAGAATTAGATGATGGCAGTCCTACTTAAAAGCAGAGGCCCATAACCTGTTAGAAAGTGAGACTTACACAATCACAGTCACGTATAAGTATAACGGACTGAGGTATAAGGTCGGATTGTGTGCTGTATATATATGCTAGCGGTCGAGTCAGGAGCATATCCTGGTACATAGATTCATGTCTCTTGTATACTTCCCATCGTTCTAGGTCTTGTGTATATATTTAGGCATATATTTATGATACGAGAGATAGATACCGAATATATCGTGCTAATGCGGCCTGGACATGGCCTATGTTGTCGCCCGGGATGAGAAATGTGGCGAAGACAGGCTGGAGCTGTGCAACGCGAGCGATAAGTGCACAAAGAGGACGGATATCCCCTCTATATTCAAACAGATAGATTTATAGAAATTTCCATCGCTGTAACATGCCATACAGGAATAGGCACGTGGGTGCATAATCATTCTGGTGGATACTTTGATGGAATCATTGGACGACGTCGCGAGCCATTGACGGAGCTATCCTGTACGAGCAGGAGCGATGATCCACGTTATGCTTCGCGCTTTTGGAAGACGTTACGCTAACTGAATATGTATGTACAGGTTTGTGCCAACGTGTCCGAATGCGAAGCACGGGATGCCAGCTTGGGACCGTGCTTCAGCCGGTCTTAGTCATGGAAACTATCGTCGGCCCCCTCTTAACCCATTACTCCTCATCACCCATACTCCCTTAAAACCCCGTATTTCAGCTATTCGTACTCCCTTTTGCCCCATACTCCCCATAACCCACCCGGAGTGTCCACGGAACGGTATGGATTAAGGAGTTAACTGTAATCCACACGTTCAAAGGTTGGTCTTTGATAGGCTGATCTAAAAGATTTCAAGTCTCACCTTCTACAGTTGCAAGCCCATGCTCAACTTCAGCAATACCAAGTACACCTCCTGCCTTCACTCATCCCCTCATCCCTGATGATGGTGAAGACTGCTTTTCCTTTAGCAAATACACACTGTCGCCGCAGGAGATGCAAACATCAAGTCCGGATTAGGCTCCAGCTGCGATTCGGGTCCAGATACCAGCAGGGGTATTGACATGAACGTCTCCATAGCTTTCAATACTAGCAACAACATGGCCTTCAATACCCCTATCTCACCGCCTTTTGACATGTCGTCCCTCACTGGACCCTGTGAATTTAGAGACTATGCTTCAATTGCGGCTGAAGGGCACAAACTGCTGCTGTGCAACAAGCTCAGGCGCAGCGGCAGAGTCAAGCGGGGAAACGTGGTCAAAACCAACAACCACATCGTCATCAATCACCAGGTGTTAGTGTCAGGGGTATTGTGCCTGCACCTGCATTAAGGAAAGGTAGGAGTGTGGGGCAGTGGCGCGGTGGAGAGATGAGTTGGATGCACAGTTCAGATGTACGTTCAGGTGCAGGGTTGACGAGCGTGTATGCAGACTCAGACTCGTCCTTTCGGTCCCGTTTCGTCGCTGCCCGCTTCTTCTGATTCCGCCGGTCAACATCTTCCGTCGTCCGTCCCTTCGTGCATTCCCATTTTGTCGAATTTTTCTCCAGCGTCATTGCGCCACTCTTTCTAGCCCGTGCCATCCCGCCAACCACTTGCGCACTATCTACCCGAACACACGAGTCTCAGTTCGCACGCGATCGCGAGGCTGCGAGCTGGACTTCTCCATTTCACTTCTTCGTCCTCTATGTCTATCTGTCTATTCTGACTGGACACCCAGGGGGTGGATACTGGTCGAAGAATGATCGTGATGGAATGGAACATGAATGAAGGCGCCATGTTCTTCCTTTCCCTTTCTTTCCCAACTCGTGTGTATCGGGGTTCGCGGTGGGACATGAGGTGTATGTGCGAGTTTTGGACTCCTCTACCGTTCCATCTCAGCCTACCCCCATCGCTGATATGGTTCAAGCTCGTCCTAAATATTGCAACTCTCGTTCGCATGACTCGCATAAAAGTCAACGTCTCCAAACCTAATTGATCTAAAGGCCTTGTTCGACATTCCAATCTCAACCCCACCCGGCATGAATCTAGGCACACGGATCAAGAAAAGCCATCTCCAGATTCTTAATATCCGAACATGGCACGGGGTCGGGTCCGTGATATTGATGTAGAATCTCGAGTTCGTTCACGTAACACGATAAGGAGAAAGGCCTGACTCCTCGAGCACCTACACGACGGATGTTCGTTTCAACGCCTGTAGTCATTCACGAGAACCGACCTCTTTTCTCTAATATCCTCAATGGCGCTTTGTGGAGAAGCCAAAAGCAAGTGGAGATGTTCACCTTCAAGATGTGACTGGTTAACGTTTCGTTCCGAGCCCTATGAAGGGTGGTGAAGGCTATACTCGACACGTTTACGAGCTCTAGAACGCGAAATCAGTGTATCGCATCGATGTACCAAGGAATTCGAGTATGATCTTAAGGGATGACATGCCGACATAGCGTGTGAGTGTGCTCGAGATGCGCAGTACAGAACAGATGAAACAGCAAGGCTTCGTGACTCTGTGTCAGATGACAATGCTGGTCAAGGTATATATCCCAGGCACAGTGTATTATATCCGTCCATTAAGAAACCTTCTGAACTTGGATAGAACGACATAATTATCCACCCCAACCGCCTCAGCAGCTGGCGAAATCCTTCACAACGACATGCAGGCCAAGCACGATGACTATACATTTCCACCCCAGTTGCTCGGCAGTATAGTGATCTTGTGTCTTCCAGAGTTGAAAATTGCAGACTGGGTCAATGAGGAACCATTTCCCGCTGACGGGAAGAACCTATATGCACCGCATACATGCCTGCTGCAAGTTTGTGGATTGCAGCGCGATGTCGGACAATCCACCCCGCAACTCAGGACCACCTTCATCGTAGATTGTGCGATAATGCACGATCCAGTATCTTGCCTTCTCTGGCTGTCACTGCCGTGTTATTTATCGCTTGGCCACCTCGAGGAGATACATCGCATGGAAACAAATACGGGTCAGATTGTTGCACTAAATCTACCCGACATGATCGTTGAGGGCCCGTATTTGCGAGGATAAAGGAATGCTGGAAATTTCGAGCAGTCAAATGTAGGGGAATGGGAGGCTGAAATCATTGACCTTACATCTTTTCCTGGGAACAAATCTGGATGGGAGACCGAGAGTAAAGGACTGCCACCAGTGGTCGCAGACGCAACTGCACCTGAAAGCGGACGGGATGTTGTGGAAGCTGGTTCTGAGAAGCTGGTGGCTGCTCTAGACTGTGAAGCAAGCGAGTTATTGGCATCGGAGCCTCAGAATCACTGCATTCCAGTCTTTGAAGTCATCGAAATCCCAAAAGACGAGAGCATCGTCGTCTTGGTGCTTCCAAACTTCCCACGTTTACTTGAATGCGAAGTTTGAAACGCATGATGATAGTATGGAATTTCTCAGAGAGATATTTGAGGTGCGTTTCCAATTCAATTCATGGGTACACTTGGCATGAAACTGCAAGTAGGGTATACGATTTCTGCGTGAGAACAACGTTGCCCATCGGTGAATTTCCCTAGTTAACGATCACAAAGTTGAATTAATCCTCTCGTCTGCAGGAATTGCACGTTCAGCAACATCAGGGTGGAGCATTCTCCAGAAATGTCCAAATTGCGCAAGACGCGAGCATCGACTGATGGACATTTGCCTCCCACATACTATTTGGATAATTTTAAACACTTTCGACGCTACGATACTGGAAATGGGCTGGTGACGGACCTTCCCGTGTACCGTTCTGATAAGATTGTGGCAGAATTTCAAGGCGACAAGTACCAGCATTGCGACCATTTCGTTGTCGATATCTATTACACTGGTCATGTGATCAAGACGGAGTTTTTTGATACAAGGCTAACAACTTGCAACGTCACCAGTATGCCTAACAACCACAAGGGTAAATACACAGTTCGCTTCGTATCACCTTTGGGAACGGACGGACCAAGGATAGGTGAAGTCGTGGATCGATCTGATCCCATGCGTCCCAACCCGAAGAGCGCAGAAATTCTACACGGAGCGGAGGAACGGAAGGCTGGAATTTTTGACCTTACATCTTCTCCTGGCAACAGATCTGGATGGGACACCTCGAGTAAAGGACTGCCACCAGTGATCGCAGATGCAACTGCACGTGAACGCAGACAGAATGTTGTGGAAGCTGGTTCTGAGAAGCTAGTGGCTGCTCCAGACTCGGAAGATTTCTGGACCACTAACAGGCTATTGTTTAAATATTTGGGATACAAGTTACACCAGCCCGGGAGGAAGCAGAATAAGACGAAAAATCACTTGAACGTGCGTATAATTAATTGTGGGCTATCTATACTAATCGAAACTTCTCTATAAAATAGTCGCCTGCTATCATGGCTGCTACGCGCATTTCTAACGGAGCTGTGGTACAGCTAAAGAAAATATCCCTATCGAAACACGGAAATGAGTTTAGCATTGCCACCCATTTTTCGAGCAAGTTATTGGCATCGGAGCCTCAGAATCACTGCATTCCCGTCGTTGAAGTCATCAAAATCCCAAAGGACGAGAGCATCGTCGTCTTGGTGTTTCCAAACTTCCTATCTTTACGTGATGCGAAGTTTGAAACGCGTGATGATATTATGGAATTTCTCGGACAGATATTTGAGGTGCGTTTCCAATTCAATTCATGGGTACACTTAGCATGAGACTGTATAGGGCATACAATTTCTGCATAAGAACAACGTTGCCCATCGGTGAATTTCCCTAGCTAACCATCACAAAGTTGAATTAATCCTCTGGTCTGTAGGAATTGCACCTTGAGCAACATCAAGGTGGTGCATCCCCCCAAGGCTCCAAAAATGTCCAAACTGCGTAAGACGGAGCATCGACTGATGGACATTTGCCTCCGAAATACTACTTGGATAATTTTGAACACTCTCGACGCTATGATACTGCAAATTGGCTGTTTCGAGGCTACAAGTACCACAAACCCTGCGACCCTTTTGCTATTGATATTTGTTACATTGGTCATATGATCAAGATGGAGTTTATTGATGTAAGGCTCACATCTCGCAACATCACCACTATGTCTAACAACCACAAGCGTAAACGCAACGTCGATTTCATGTTAGCCTTGGTAACGGACATGGTACAGGAAAATCCGGCAGCCAGGCCAACAATAGGTGAAGTCGTGGAACGATTTGACCACATGCGGCTTAATTTGAAGAGCGCCGAAATTCTAAATGCAGAGGAATTAAAATATACCATTCGTCGGTCATGGCTCCGTCGATTATGGCTCCGTCGATTTCGACCGTTCCGCCGCACAGTATCTAGGGCGCCCCATGATTATCTTGTCAGTAAGCCGCTGATCGCTGATCAGATTTATTCACCTGACCATGTTATAAGGACGTCGATACGGAGAATGGTTGGACTGCTCAGAGGGTGGGACCACGTGAAGTCGCTGTATTCATCCCATCATCGGCCCAACTGCCTCCTCCTATGAGCAAGCCATCAATTTCAATATTTGGCAGTATGCCCACTTCTTTCGCGGGTTGTCAAGTTTACGCCAAGCGAATCGTGATGAAGTGTCTCGAAAAGTAGGTGCTACATCCGTGTGTTGCTCGATTGAAGAGTTAAATCATTTGTGTTAGCCGATTTACAATCGCCCCCCGCGTACATACATAATTGATGTTCCTGCACCTCCTAACATTGTAGTTCATCTAAGAACGGGTCGTTCCGATAAGTGGGATTGTCGAAAATGTGGGGAACACTTGAACACGTCAAGGCAGTTTTTGGTATGGCTCTTTAAATCTTTTCACGAGGCTACTTAACAATCAAGACTTGTACAGCGCCATACAAGATCTGAGCATCCCGATGGTAAGTACTGTCTTCGTGTTTTTCATTTGGACGAGGGATCTCAACATTTGCCTTCATTTCTTCTAGCATATATTTGTGGATGTGCTAAACTATACGATAACGCCTCTGATCTCAGATTCCATCGAAATGACTTTTGCCATTGGGACTGATTTATTATCGTATCCTTGTTGAAGTTTTGGCCGTTCGTCAACATGATGACACCTGTGGGTCCTAGCATATTGCGCGCTAAGCTACATAGTTCTGTACAGTAGCTTAGTAATGTTAACGCTTCTTGTTCGTGTCCGCCTGTCAGCAATCCTTGCATGAAGGCTTCATAGCCTTGTTTTGATTACAAATTCAGCCGTTTTTAGTGTGACAGTCCAGCCCATGTGTGAGGCAGTTCATCATTTGGTCCAATAGCAGTTATGAAAGTGAGACATAACAGACCATTTCAGGAGCAAGGGCTATGCTCTGTTAGAGGGGTTCTGGGAGTCTGGTCAGAGTCTGGTGACTGGTCCATGAGATACAGAGTGTTGAGTATAAGCAGGTTGATGTCTGGGTCCGGCAGAGTCCGAGGACTGGTGTATCTGACACAGTGTCAGATATAGACAGGTTGAGGTGCAAGTCTGGTGGAGTCTGACAACTGGTGCATATGGGGTGACGTGCAGGTCCCAGGAGTCTGGATGGAGTCTGGTTCGGGAGATGACCAAGAACATGTAGAGATGTCAACTGTGAATGGGTGGAGTCTGATGGATTCCAGGTCACTTGGCTTCAGCTCATATGTATGCTGCACCTTTGTGGAATCATCAATATCCTAATTTCAGATAGACAAGGACTTAATGTACATATTTTCAGACCTGAGGATAGGTCTGAGGATGAAGGGGTAATTACATAGGTTGTACACTAAGAAAGGAGAAGACTGAGGACTAAGGCAAATAGGTTGGAGAGAGAGAATGAACCAGATTCAAAGTCAATATTCACATTAAGGTATAACTACTTTACATCATAGTATTTATACCAGAGGTGGTATTGTTCTACAAATTGAATAGTAAAGGGTTGGACCAAAAGAGAACAAGGAAAGAGATGAATGGGTCTAATAAAAGGTACAGGCATACATACATACTGTAGTTATGTTAGGATCCTTATCTTTTCAGACCCCCATGAGCTGTTTTAGTCTTGCACACCTCCATCATCCCACTGGCATCCCCATTCACAGTCGCATCACTTGCAGTGCCCCCAACACTTGTTCTTCATATGTAACACCTTAGCTTCCCTTCCCATCTCCATTCCATTTGCTCCCCTGTAATTGGAGGTAGACCTAAACTATAGAGACAAGGAAAGTTAACCTTGTAGGGTTGTGTTATGTATATTTAAGGTTTTTTCTATTTTTCTCAATTTCCCCAAAAGAAATTGCTAAAGAGGCCCTTTGAAATGTATTTATATCACAATGGTAAAATTGTACAATACTCTTCTTGATTTATCTTGAAATTATGCAATTTATTTTGTATTTTTATCTTATAAACTGAGTGAGCTACAGAATTTCTACCTTTTATTCTTTTTTAACTATATATCTTCAAACTGGCCACCTAGCACTTATGTATTACATGATGCATGGGAATATTTCTCACAACAGGGGATAGTATTGAGTGCTGCATGATCCCTGTGTACCAGGAGGAGTTCAGTGTCAGGAACCAGAAAACCCGCCAGCCTCTGGGATCCTGGACCCCATCCTACATGCTCCTGACCCTCTACATATATTGTATAGTTACAACCGGAGTTCCCGTTGGAGCCCACGTCACCCCATATGCACCAGTTGTCAGACTCCACCAGACTTGCACCTCAACCTGTCTATATCTGACACTGTGTCAGATACACCAGTCCTCGGACTCTGCCGGACCCAGACATCAACCTGCTTATACTCAACACTCTGTATCTCATGGACCAGTCACCAGACTCTGACCAGACTCCCAGAACCCCTCTAACAGAGCATAGCCCCTTGCTCCTGAAATGGTCTGTTATGTCTCACTTTCATAACTGCTATTGGACCAAATGATGAACTGCCTCACACATGGGCTGGACCTGTCACACTAAAAACGGCTGAATTTGTAATCAAAACAAGGCTATGAAGCCTTCATGCAAGGATTGCTGACAGGCGGACACGAACAAGAAGCGTTAACATTACTAAGCTACTGTACAGAACTATGTAGCTTAGCGCGCAATATGCTAGGACCCACAGGTGTCATCATGTTGACGAACGGCCAAAACTTCAACAAGGATACGATAATAAATCAGTCCCAATGGCAAAAGTCATTTCGATGGAATCTGAGATCAGAGGCGTTATCGTATAGTTTAGCACATCCACAAATATATGCTAGAAGAAATGAAGGCAAATGTTGAGATCCCTCGTCCAAATGAAAAAACACGAAGACAGTACTTACCATCGGGATGCTCAGATCTTGTATGGCGCTGTACAAGTCTTGATTGTTAAGTAGCCTCGTGAAAAGATTTAAAGAGCCATACCAAAAACTGCCTTGACGTGTTCAAGTGTTCCCCACATTTTCGACAATCCCACTTATCGGAACGACCCGTTCTTAGATGAACTACAATGTTAGGAGGTGCAGGAACATCAATTATGTATGTACGCGGGGGGCGATTGTAAATCGGCTAACACAAATGATTTAACTCTTCAATCGAGCAACACACGGATGTAGCACCTACTTTTCGAGACACTTCATCACGATTCGCTTGGCGTAAACTTGACAACCCGCGAAAGAAGTGGGCAATACTGCCAAATATTGAAATTGATGGCTTGCTCATAGGAGGAGGCAGTTGGGCCGATGATGGGATGAATACAGCGACTTCACGTGGTCCCACCCTCTGAGCAGTCCAACCATTCTCCGTATCGACGTCCTTATAACATGGTCAGGTGAATAAATCTGATCAGCGATCAGCGGCTTACTGACAAGATAATCATGGGGCGCCCTAGATACTGTGCGGCGGAACGGTCGAAATCGACGGAGCCATAATCGACGGAGCCATGACCGACGAATGGTATATTTTAATTCCTCTGCATTTAGAATTTCGGCGCTCTTCAAATTAAGCCGCATGTGGTCAAATCGTTCCACGACTTCACCTATTGTTGGCCTGGCTGCCGGATTTTCCTGTACCATGTCCGTTACCAAGGCTAACATGAAATCGACGTTGCGTTTACGCTTGTGGTTGTTAGACATAGTGGTGATGTTGCGAGATGTGAGCCTTACATCAATAAACTCCATCTTGATCATATGACCAATGTAACAAATATCAATAGCAAAAGGGTCGCAGGGTTTGTGGTACTTGTAGCCTCGAAACAGCCAATTTGCAGTATCATAGCGTCGAGAGTGTTCAAAATTATCCAAGTAGTATTTCGGAGGCAAATGTCCATCAGTCGATGCTCCCGTCTTACGCAGTTTGGACATTTTTGGAGCCTTGGGGGGATGCACCACCTTGATGTTGCTCAAGGTGCAATTCCTACAGACCAGAGGATTAATTCAACTTTGTGATGGTTAGCTAGGGAAATTCACCGATGGGCAACGTTGTTCTTATGCAGAAATTGTATGCCCTATACAGTCTCATGCTAAGTGTACCCATGAATTGAATTGGAAACGCACCTCAAATATCTGTCCGAGAAATTCCATAATATCATCACGCGTTTCAAACTTCGCATCACGTAAAGATAGGAAGTTTGGAAACACCAAGACGACGATGCTCTCGTCCTTTGGGATTTTGATGACTTCAACGACGGGAATGCAGTGATTCTGAGGCTCCGATGCCAATAACTTGCTCGAAAAATGGGTGGCAATGCTAAACTCATTTCCGTGTTTCGATAGGGATATTTTCTTTAGCTGTACCACAGCTCCGTTAGAAATGCGCGTAGCAGCCATGATAGCAGGCGACTATTTTATAGAGAAGTTTCGATTAGTATAGATAGCCCACAATTAATTATACGCACGTTCAAGTGATTTTTCGTCTTATTCTGCTTCCTCCCGGGCTGGTGTAACTTGTATCCCAAATATTTAAACAATAGCCTGTTAGTGGTCCAGAAATCTTCCGAGTCTGGAGCAGCCACTAGCTTCTCAGAACCAGCTTCCACAACATTCTGTCTGCGTTCACGTGCAGTTGCATCTGCGATCACTGGTGGCAGTCCTTTACTCGAGGTGTCCCATCCAGATCTGTTGCCAGGAGAAGATGTAAGGTCAAAAATTCCAGCCTTCCGTTCCTCCGCTCCGTGTAGAATTTCTGCGCTCTTCGGGTTGGGACGCATGGGATCAGATCGATCCACGACTTCACCTATCCTTGGTCCGTCCGTTCCCAAAGGTGATACGAAGCGAACTGTGTATTTACCCTTGTGGTTGTTAGGCATACTGGTGACGTTGCAAGTTGTTAGCCTTGTATCAAAAAACTCCGTCTTGATCACATGACCAGTGTAATAGATATCGACAACGAAATGGTCGCAATGCTGGTACTTGTCGCCTTGAAATTCTGCCACAATCTTATCAGAACGGTACACGGGAAGGTCCGTCACCAGCCCATTTCCAGTATCGTAGCGTCGAAAGTGTTTAAAATTATCCAAATAGTATGTGGGAGGCAAATGTCCATCAGTCGATGCTCGCGTCTTGCGCAATTTGGACATTTCTGGAGAATGCTCCACCCTGATGTTGCTGAACGTGCAATTCCTGCAGACGAGAGGATTAATTCAACTTTGTGATCGTTAACTAGGGAAATTCACCGATGGGCAACGTTGTTCTCACGCAGAAATCGTATACCCTACTTGCAGTTTCATGCCAAGTGTACCCATGAATTGAATTGGAAACGCACCTCAAATATCTCTCTGAGAAATTCCATACTATCATCATGCGTTTCAAACTTCGCATTCAAGTAAACGTGGGAAGTTTGGAAGCACCAAGACGACGATGCTCTCGTCTTTTGGGATTTCGATGACTTCAAA